>CM038672.1:166090156-166764293 GCA_021605145.1 Aegilops bicornis
AATCGTACTCATATGCATAGACATATCATCTTACTATAATGCGTAGACTTAAATAGCACTCAGCGGTCGTTGTTTCTCATCGACGCCTCGTGTCACGCCCGATTATGCCCGGGGCTTCACAATACGGCAATAAAGTCCGACCACCTTTTCGGTTGCTCGACACCCTGGACTTATAGCACTATATGCATTAGCTCCGAATCATGTCTTGGGTCATTGGTTGGGTTTTCCCGGCTCCCATGTTTTGGTACCTTACGTTCCGTCCCATCGGCTAAGATAGCGCTGGGAGAACTACCATGATTGTGTCCCGGTTCTGCCGGACGAGCACCTCAGTAGAGAAAGCCGAAAATTGACTGTCATGATACAGCGAGAGCTGGTCAGCTATTCGAGAGGTTGTAAAATCCTTAAAGATTCATTCTGCATAACGCCATTATAAATGCAGAGTGCGACGGATCGGTCTTTCGATCAGGCGCCAATAGAGCCCCTAGTTCGGCCTTCCAAATACTAGGGGCTGCGCCGACCATACTCGAATTCCTATGGCTAAGTGAGAGTGGTAAAGCCCTATAGTCCGACTGCCTGGTTTGTGGTGAGGAACACCTCCTTAAAAGGACCCAGTTATGGGAAAAAGAGTGTTCAGGTATGTCCCGAACACCCCCGTATTTCTTTCTTGGGGGCAGAAGCCGACGACTGGCCAACTCTCAGGACTTAAATACACTAAACAGCCGCACAGGAAGAACAAATGTTCAAACAAAACAGGCAATAGATAATAAAAGTGCCATTATCCCATATTACAAAGAACGGCAAGAATGCCCTCAGGGAAATATAATGTCTTTGGTACACTTCTCCGCCACAAGGCGGGCTCCTTCGATACACCTTCATAGTACAGCTCGGGCTTGCGGTGCTCCTTACCCTCTGGCGGCCCCTCGGTCATCAGCTTCTCCGCGTCAAGCTTCCCCCAATGCACTTTTGCACGGGCAAACGCCATGCGCGCACCCTCTATACAGACCGATCGCTTAACAGCATCAAGCCGAGGACAGGCGCCCACAATCCGCTTCACGAGTCCGAAGTAACTGCTTGGAATGGGCTCCGCGGGCCACATCCGGACAACCAAGTCCTTCATGGCTAGTTCGGCCGCCTGGTGCAGTTCGACCAGCTGCTTCAGCTGATCGATAAAGGGCACCGGATAGTTCGGCACCAAATACTGTGACCAGAATTCCCTCTCCGCAGACTTCTTCTCCTTGGTCTGGTAGAATTGGGCGGCATCTGATATGCTGCGAGGCAGATCCGCAAACGCCCCTGGAAAAACAAGAATTCAGCTTGTCGCTTAGAGTTCTTCCCACTATCATGTAAAAATGGCCATGAATACAAAAGGCCTTACCAGCCGCAACCTTCCGGGCCTCCTGAATGTCCCGCACAGCACCTCGGGCTTTTTCTCAAGCATCTTCCGCGGCTTGGAGGGCTTGGGCGAGTTCGGATTCTTTCCCTACTAGACTCTACTCCAAGCCCTCGCTTTTCTTCACAGCCTCCTAGAGCTCTCGCTCAGCTGTGATGACCCTGACCTCGTGTTTCTCACGAAGCGCCTGGTTGGCGGCAGCCTTCTCGTTGGCATCAGCCACAACCTTCTTTAGTGCCTCGTACTCGGCACTCGCTCCTAGAGCATACAATACAAATACTTTTCACTAGGCACAATTACTCATTCATGCCAAATTCAAGACAATGTTTCAATATACCTTGCTTGTCCTCCAATTGCTTCTTTGCACGGCCAAGTTCCTCCTCGGCCCGTTCCAGGCTCTGCTTCAGCCCGGACACTTCCGCATCATGCGCGGCCGTCTTCTCTGCAGACACCTGTTTTCGCACAAAGGGGTATATGTTGTTAACAAAGGCTCCTGCAAAAGTAGGGGATTTGATCCCCTGCCCGGCTCTCTCTTTCGCCGGACAGCGTATCAGGGGATACTACTCATATTATGGCGATTCTTCAAAGGTTTCTTAGGAAACATACCTCGAAGGCCTTTATAAGGCCAAGGCAGGACTCATTCAGCCCGCTCTCAGTGGACTGAATCTTTCCAACCACCGCACCCATGAGGGTCCGATGTTCATCGATGATAGACGCGTTCTTTAACACTGTCGACAGACTGCCTAGCAGCTCTGCTTGGACAGAGGTTGCTGGCGGAATAGGCAAGCCTCCCACCGTCGAAGGTGGCTGCTCGCCCGATCCTGGAGCCTTAGAGGTCTCCAGGACCTTGTACGGCTGTGGGCCGAACCCGAGATCACCCCCGCCGTCGACACGCTTGGGGGCCATCGCTCCCGTGTGTCCGGCCCCAGAGATATGCCCCCCTGGTCCGTGTCCCGTTGAGACGACACCTCAGTGTCGCGCCTGGACTTCGGGGAAGGGGCCTTCGGAGGCGTCTCGCTCTCGAAGGCGCCTGAGCTCAGCGAATCCTCCGATGAGGACAGTCCGGCGCGAGACCACGCCGGGCCGTACAAAATATGGCAACAGTTAAAACTACTATACCCAAACAATCCTGGACGCATATGCGTGTTCGATTTCGTATACTCACAACTTTTCCAGGGGCTGGGCCCTGGGATCCCACTCCGGGCTGCTATCGGCAGCCGTGGTGGATACCTCTGGGAGGGAACCTTTCCCCCTCTTGGGCGATTCGTCCTCCAGGGATGAGGAGGCCGTCCTTTTCTTCCCACCTCGGTGAGGCTCGTCCTCCTCTGCTTCCTCCTCTTCGTCTTCGAAGAAGGATGCGTCATTTGGAGTCTTGGTTTGGCGTTGAAGCCTCATGACGATGGAGGCCACTCCGAGTCTTTTGACCTTCTTGGAGGCCTCTTTCTTTGGCGCCTCGTAAAGGCGCGAGGACCCAGCATATTAAATCGGTAAGAGGTCCGGCGGTTCCTTCGGCAGCGGGGCGGACAATGTATCCGCTCCACCTTTTTTATCCATCCCTGGGGTCATGATAAAACACGATAAAGATGTCTCCCTCAGGACATGCCAACTGAAGCATGGATGGACGAAGCGTTGCTATAACTTACCGGGCTTGCAAAATGGGATAATTGATACCCACGGTCCTCGGAGGAGCCCGGCCATGATTTGCCGGACTTAAAGAGAACCTTCCAGATGTCCTTGTGGGAGGAATCATAGAGCTCCCGAAGGGTCTGGTGCTCGGTTGGGTCGTACTCCCACAAGTTGCAGGCTCGACGCTGGCAAGGGAGAACCAGGCGAACTAACATCACCTGGACTACGTCGACGAGCTTGACGTCCTTGTCGACCACACTCTGAACGCGCGTCTGGAGCAGCGACAGCTCATCGGACGAGGACCAGTTCAGGCCCTTCTTGGGCCAGGACGTGAGTCGCAGTGGGGCTCCAGATCTGAACTCTGGAGCTGCAGCCCACTTTTTGCCGCGTGGTTCGGTGATATAGAACCACTGCTGCTGCCACTCCTTGACGGAGTCGTTGAAGGCACCCGTCGGCCAAACGACCTTGGGCATCTTTCTCACCATGGCGCTGCCGCACTCGGCGTGCTCGCCATCACCACCTTGGGCTTCACATTGAAAATCTTCAGCCACAGGCCGAAGTGAGGCGAAATCCGGAGAAAAGCCTCCCACACGACGATGAACGTCGAGATATTGAGGAAAGAGTTGGGGGAAAGATCATGAAAATCAATCCCATAGTAATACATGACTCCGTGAACAAATGGGTGAAGGGGAAACCCGAGCCCGCGGACAAAATGGGGAAGGAACACGACTCTCTTGTGAGGCTCCGGAGTAGGGACGACCTGTCCCACCGGTGGGAGACGGTGGCCGATCTTCTTGGCCAGATACCCGGCCTCCCGGAGCCTCTTGATATCCTTGTCCTGGACAGTAGAGGCCATCCATCTGCCTCCTGCTCTGGATCCGGAAATCCTTGGAAAACCTTTCTTCGATGGAAGATAAGAATGCCTGGGCGTTAGGGCTCGAACAGAGGGGAATGGGCTAGCGAAAGGAGAAGGCGTGGGTAAAGAGGAAGAGACCTTATCTCTTTATAGAGACGGTAAAAGCTTTTTGCGTCTCCCCACTTGCCTGGTGGAACCCGCTCGCTCCCCACTCACCGCGATTAGCGGTGCGGTTGGATTATCCATACCTGTATTAATGAAAATCCCTCAATAAGGGGACACGGTCTCTGCTTTGACAAGACGTGTCAAGGAAACCGCCTCGCAATATGCACTGTGGGAAAACGGTTTGAATAAAGACCCGGCCGTAATGACATGTCACGTTGTCTAAAAAGTTGTCGGCAGATTGCATTTGTGAAATATCATTCTCTCTACGGGGGTATGTGAAGATCATTTTGCAGGCCCGGACACGGTTTAAGTGTTCGATAATTACTATGGAGTATTCGGAGATGGAACCCACCCTGCAATGCCGAAGACAAGACTGCGCGCCGGACTCGTCGTCATTGAAGCCTGGTTCAGGGGCTACTGAGGGAGTCCTGGATTAGGGAGTATCCAGACAGCCGGACTGTATACATCGTCCGGACTATTGAAGCGTGAAGATACAAGACTGAAGACTCCGTCCTGTGTCCGGATGGGACTCTCCTTGGCGTGAAAGGCAAGCTTGGCGATCCAGATATTATATTTCCTTCCTTGTAACCGACTCTATGTAAACCCTAGCCCTCTCCGGTGTCTATATAAACCGGAGAGGTTGGTCCTTAGAAGGCCGATCACAATTACAATCATACCAACATAGGCTAGCTCTTAGGGTTTAGCCTCTACGATCTCGTGGTATATCTACTCTTGTACTACTCATATCGTCAATATTAATCAAGCAAGAAGTAGGGTTTTACCTCCATCGAGAGGGCCCGAACCTGGGTAAACATTGTGTCCCTTGCTTCCTGCTACCATCAGCCTAGACGCACAGATCGGGACCCCCTACCCGAGATCCGCCGGTTTTGACACCGACAAGGATCTCCTCATTAACAATACTGCAGAGCACCCTCCCGTGGAGAACAACAATACAATATTGACAGTCTTCGAGACCTTCGCCTCAAATAATAGGCGTAAGCGAGCACTCCGCAGCCTTGCCGAAGTCTGCCACATGGCAGCAATAAATCCATGGAGCAATACGGCTATCACCTTCAATGCCGATTTAACCTAAATTCGAACAGCCCGAGCACCGGCCGCCTTGGTCCTTAGTCCAATTGTGGGCGTCTTCCGCTTACTAAAGTGCTCATGGACGGCGGCAAATGGATTAAACCTCATCTATGAGGAGACTCTTCAAAAACGGAAATAGATGAAGCCACATTGAGCAAAGCAAGCACGACCTTCAGAGGAATCATCCCTAGTCGGGAGGCACGATGTCTTTGGGAAAATCACACTAGATGTGGTATTCGGCACGCCGAAGAATTATAGGTCCAAAGAAATCACATTCCAAGTGGCCCCGTTCAATAGCGGATACCACACCCTTCTAGGGCGGGAGGCATTCACGATCTTCCAAGCCATACCCCATTACGGGTACATGAAGCTTAAGATGCCCATGCCCAATGGAATCATCACTCTAGCTAGTGAACCGGACATAGCACTCCGCGCCGAAAACAAAACAGCCGCACTGGCCCTCGAGGCATTATCTGAAGCCATCACGGCCGAGGAATTAACTGCGCTGCGCTCCACAGTGGACAGGGACGACGTGATACTCGACAAAAGATCCAAGTCCACCTCTTTTAAACCAGCGGAAGAAACAGTCAAATTCCAAGTCCACCCAATGGACCCTACAATAACAGCATCCATCTTGGCACAGTTAAACCCCGTTGTAGATGCCGCACTACGGGAGTTCCTGCGCGAGAATTGGGACATATTCACCTGGCATTCTTCAGACATGCTAGGAATCCCACGCAGGTTGGCCGAGCATAGCCTTAACATTCTAAAGGGATTCAAGCCGGTCAAGCAGACTCTTCGGTGTTTCTCTGAACCTAAGCGACAAGCCATGGGAGAGGAGCTAGCCAAGATTCGGAGGCCGGATTCATTAGGGAAATAAAACACCCGGACTGGCTAGCAAACCTGGTGATGGTACCAAAGAAGGATAAATCCTGGCGCCTATGCGCCGATTTCAAGGACCTCAACAAGGCTTGCCCCAAGGATCCCTTCCCCCTCCCCCGCATCGATCAAATTATCGACGCTACCGCAGGGCACTGTCGGATTTCGGGTTCCGGCAGACCCTTGAGGTTCGAACACTGGAGTGCGCGCGGAGATCCAACCCTCCACCGTCTCGCACCTTGCCGAACCGCTGGGACCTAAACTACTAAACGGAACAGCACAAAAGACACGAGATTTATCTTTGGTTCGTGCCACCATTGTGGTGTAATACCCTACTCCAAAGGTGTGGTGTGGTGGATTGCCTCTTGGGATGATGAGGAACAATACAAGGAAGAACATCCTCGCGAGGGTCTGTTCTTGGCGGGTGCGATGAACTGCTAGGTGGTGTTCAGTCGCTCTAGCTACTGGTTCCTTGATGAGGATTCGGATCTCGGATCCCCTGCTCTGGGGGTGGCTACTTCTATTTATAGGCGAAGGCCCTGGGCCTCTTCCCAAATATTGAGCGGAAGGGCGCCAACAATTGGCCATTCGAAGGGGAACAATGGTACACTTATCCCGACTAAAGTTGGTCCTCGCCGCCAAAGGCTCCGTGATGACGCCTTTGCTTGGGCTCCACGATGACTCCCTTCCAGCCGTTGGGCTGGTCTTGGTCTTGTTGCACGAAGCGGATGCCTTTGCTTGATGCTCTCGCTGCGCTTGCTCCTTTGCACCAAAGAGGAAGGGAGGACGCCATGCGCCGGGCGCCGATCGGGCGCCCTTGGTAAATCATGGCTTGCGTCATGGGCACCTCACGAGGTACCCTGCCTTGAACTCTCCGCCTCCTCATGAGCCAGCTGACGAGGCCGTGCGAGGAAGCTCCTTGCCGTCCGCCTCATGAGGCTTGGCCTCGCGAGGGTCTTGAGCTTATGCGTTGATGAAGATGGGCTGTCCTGGGCCTCCTTTGAGCCACGCCGCAGGCCGCAGGCAGCAAGTCTGGGACCCCCTGCTCCCGAACGCCGGCGAGAGCCCTGCCTGGCGGCGTTCGAACTTGGCCGAGCAGAGGCGAAGGGCAAGTGTGAAGCGTCGCGGGCCCTAACAGCCCTGCGGCCTTGGGCGACAGCGTGGCGGTTGATTGGATGCGTCGCCTTTGTTTCCCCACGATGCCTCGGTAACCACCCGGATTCGACAAGTCCCTGCATGCAGAGTCGGTCATGATTACCGGTGATCGTGGAGGCCGACGGTTGGCCTTTGCCGGCTATAAGTACGGAACGACGCGTGCCCTTCCAGTCTATCCTTTCTTGTCTCTCCTTCTTCTCCATGGCTCCACCAAGGAAGTTCTCGGCCGCAGAGAAGGGGAAGGGCCGTCAGGTCGAGTCTTCCTCTCCCCCACCTAAGCGTGGTCGAGGTCGCCCTCGCAAGCATCCCGTGGCCTCCACGGCGGTCCCCCGCGACCGTGAGGGAGGCTCTGAGCGTGGCGACGAGCGGCTGGCCACGGTCGGAGGGCGTGCCCCGGCCGCGCGTCCCCTGAGGTCGCGCTTCCATGCTGCTGAAGCGCTGCCGGAGTTCATGGTGAGGGCGGAGGAGCCGTTCGGCGTCCGGCTTAGCTCCCGCGCTTCCTCCTGGGTGAGCTCCCAGATGGCGCCCTGGGCGGCCTCTGGCTCCAGGTGGATGGCTGCTGCAGCCGGGCTTCGTGGGCTTCTCTGGAGGTCTCACACTCTGAGGAACCTATTCCTGACCCATGCGGCGGCAGACATTCGCCGCGTGTGGTCTTCGCCGCGGTGTTCCCCTGCACTTAAAATCTGACGGCGGCGCCACCCTCTACGTGAGGGTGTTCGGGAAGATGGTGCGCCGCATGGGGTGCTGCCATGAAGGCGACGACCCGCGGCCGAGGACTCCAGCCCGGCGTGGATGGAGAGGGCGTGGCGTGGGCGGTGGCGATGCTCGTGACTACTCACGCTTCACCGGCTCTTCTTTGGGTGGTGATTCTTCCAGTGACGGCCAGCTGCCAGCCCCCCACGCTACCGCTTGGGGGGTGGCAGCGGGTCCGCTTCATTGCGCCAGTGTGAAGCGCGAGAGGAGTCCGCTCGAGCTCCGAGGACGGCTCGAGCCTTCCAAGAGGGCCGCACGGGCGCATCACCTGCTTTTGTCCTTTTCTTTCTTTTCTCTCCGCGCAAAAGGCAACAATGTGTGGCCCGTGGGGTGTTTAGGTTAATGCCGTTAATTATTGTCTTGCTTTTGTTATCCCGACATCGTTCCTTTACATTTATGCGCCCATTACGCAAGTGAACTCCAGCCGTGGCATGAGGCGACCGATCCAGCCCCGTGTTCGCGTTGTCTTGCCCGTGAGGCATGGTCGAGGGGTGCTCAGCTATGGACCAGGCCGTGAAAACTTGAGCGATAGGGGCAGGAGCAGCTCGTGGGGGCTCCCGAGGCCTCGCTTGCGAGTCCCCACGCAAGAGAAATCGAGGCGGAGAGCGAAAAGATCGAAGAACCACGGACCAAAAGAAGGCGATAGTTTCGATAAAAACTCCAAATGGGAATAACTAGTCAACTGCAGAAAGCAAATGAAAAAGCTGCGTCTGCACCTAGTCTAGTCTTCGACGTCTTCTCACCAAAGCAGAGCTAAGTGCTGCCATCAGGCGTGGGAGGGAGCCCGGGGCTGAGGCCGGCACTCCTGAGACTCGAGGCGTACAGCCCCAACTCATTATTACGTGAGAGTGTCACGGGCGGCGAGCTTCACAGGCGTTGGCCCTCTTCACAGGCTCCGGGCCTTTCTTCTGGGAAGCGAGCTTCACGGGCGTTTGCCCTCTTCACGGGCTCCGGGCCTTTCTTCTGGGAAGCAAGCTTCACGGGCGTTTGCCCTCTTCACGGGCTCCGGGCCCTTTCCAGAACGCGACAGCTTCACAGGCGTTCGCCTTCTTCATAGGCTCTGGGCCTTTCTCGAAAAAGATGAGTTTCACAGGCATTCGCCTTCTTCACAGGCTCTGGGCCTTTTCCAAAAAGAATGAGCTTCACAGGCATTCGCCTTCTTCACAGCTCTGGGCCTTTTCCAAAAGATGAGCTTCACATGCATTCGCCTTCTTCACGAATGCTCGGGCCTTTTCCAAAAGATGAGCTTCACAGGGCATTAGCCTTCTTCACAAGCACTAGGCCTTTTAGGGGTAAAACCTCCGAGGTGCTGGATGTTCCAGCGTTACGTATAGGTACTCCCTCTTGAGTCTCCAAGCGCCGCGAGCCAGGGCTGGAAACATGAACAACCTTGAACGGGCCCTCCCACATGGGAGAGCTTATGCAGCCCCTCCCCGGAGAGGACCCGTCGAACCACGAGGACCCCTACCTCGAGAGTTACGGGGCGGATGTTGCGGCGGTGGTATCGCCCGGAGTGCTGCTGGTACCTTGCCGCCGCGGTAGCGACTTCTCGTGGCGCTCCTCCCCGGCACAAGGGCCGTCCCCGCATGGCGTCCTGCGGCGTTTCGCCGAGCGCCGGGACCCTCGCGGATCGACGCTTGACCTCGTGAGGGAGGACCGCTTGGCTCCGTAGACCAAGAAGAAGGGGTCTCTCCGGTTGGCTTTGCTGCGGTTGTGCGGATGGACCACAACACGGACGGAAGCTCGTCATACCAGCCTCTGCCGCAGGCCTCCAGTTTCTTCTTGAACGTCCTGGTCTTGAGGCCTCTCAGGACCTCTGCATTGGCCCGCTCGGCCTGTCCATTGCTGCTGGGGTGCGCCACCGAAGCATAGCATATCTGTGTCCCAAGGTTAGCACAGTACATTTTAAAAAGGTTACTGGTGAACTGCGAACCGTTGTCGGTGATGATGCGGTTCGGCACTCCGAACCGGCTCACGATGCCCTTGATGAACTTGACCGCAGAACCAGCGGGGATGGCGCGGACGACCTCGACTTCGGCCCACTTGGTGAATTTGTCCACGGCGGCGTAGAGGTAGCGATAGCCTGGCGCCCAAGGAAAGGGCCCAGAACGTCCAGCCCTGCATCGCGAATGGCCAAGTGAGGGGATGGTTTGCGAGACCTCCCTGGCTGGTGGATCTGCTTGGCATGGAATTGGCAAGCCTCGCAAGCCTTCACGAGTTCGATAGCGTCATTGGTAGCGGTGGGCCAATAGAAACGCTGCGGAACGCCTTGCCGACGAGGGCCGAGACGACCGAATGGTGCCCCACAATCTCCGCCATGTATATCTCGCCAGCCAGTTCCTTCCCACTGTTCCACAGTGATGCAGCGCGAGGATACGTCGTTTGGTCGTTTCGGTGAGAGCTCTCCATCCATGATGTCAGTATGCCGTGGCTTGTCGCCACACTCTCTGCCTCCTCTTCCTTCTCCGGCAAAGTTCCACGCGTTAAGTAACTCTTGAGCTCCGTGATCCAGCTCTCCTCTTGAGGTTCCATCGTTAGGAGCAGGCGTGCTCCTGAGGCTGGGCCACAGACCGGGGCCCTCGAGGCAGGTGGTGAGAGCTCCTCTCGAGGCTGTCTTTGTGCTTGATAACGGCGGCGGCAGGCTGAGGGCTTGTAGAGCCGTTCCTCAAAGACGCCTGCCTCTGGGGTAACCTCCCTGGAGGCTCGTTTGGCGATGTCGGCCTCTTGATTGGTGCCCATGGGGCACGTGCTGCAGCTCCAACCCCGAAGCTGTTTCTCCATCCTCATGGACCTCCGCAAGGTAGGCCTCCATGTGTTCATCTCTTGGCTCGTACACCTTGTTGGAGAAATTGACGAGGAGCTACGAATTGCCCTTGATGGTAAGGCGCTTCACCCTCAGGGCAGCGGCAGCCTTCAGACCCGCTATCAGCCCCTTGTATTCTGCTATATTGTTGGAGACCTTCTCGCCCTGGCTGAAACAGAGCTGCACGACATAGTAGAGCTTGTCTGAGCGGGAGATATGAGCACTTGCCCCAGCCGCCTGCTCGAGAAACGCTCCGTCAAGTACATGACCCAACCTTCTTCGCTTCGCTTCCCGGGAGAGGGATCGATCCTCGCCGCCCCGAGGCCCGGTGCTTCTGTCCATTCGGCCCACGAAATCTGCCATGACCCCTTGATGACTCTGGTGGTGCTGAACTCGAGTTGGAATCTTGGCAGCTCAATGTTCCACTCGGCGACCTTCCGCCGAGTTGGGGCTCCTGAGCACCCTCTCCGAAGTATGCCGAGACAACCTTGATTGGATGACCACGGAAGTAGTGCCGCAGCTTAGCTAAGCCACCAACAGCGAGGAGGAGCTTCTGCGGCATGGGGTACCGTGCCCTCGCATCCCGTAACACCGTGTCTTGACAAAAGTACACCGGTGCTCGACGAGGCTAGGCGTCGGCGTTGGTGGCGCCCTCCGGAAGCTTCGGGTGCCTCCCGAGGCGGCGGCGCCTCTAAGCCGGGTGCTTGGATGGGGGCCTCTCCGCCCTTGGTGTGCTTTCTGCTTTACGGGTGATCTTCTTCCATTCGCGGTCTTTGGCTTCGCGAGTTCCTTTGATTCGGTCTTGCCTTAGCTACGGTGGCCGCCGTGGTCTTGGCTCGACGTTCCTCCCTAACTGCCACCAGTAGCTGCGCTAGCGGAGTAGGGAGTGGCGGCGAGGTAGAGTACCAACTGCCTCTCGAGGGCGCGGGGCCACCATCACCTGAGGGCTGGTCGGGTACCTCTTGAGGTCTTGGAACGCTTTGTCGGCCTCTTCACCCATTCGAAGGGCCCTTTTTCTTTTTGCCACTGATCGGGCTCCAGTGCGAACACCTTCTTGTTCGCGACGCAGAACTTGACAAGGGCTTCCTCCTGTTCGGGCTTGAGGTTGGCGCCTATGGTGAAGGTGGCGTTTGTGGACCCGTCCTCGTCGACAGTATCTCGCTTGGTCTCCGCCTTGTCTTGAGTGAACAAGCTGCTTCTTCTTGGTCGGTGCAGCCCCCTTGGGCTTGGGGGCTTCGCATCGGCGGCTGCTTGTCTGACTGCGTCTTGAGTGTGAGCTCTGGCGCTTCATGGCCCTTCAGTATCCCAGACACGGTGAGGACGCCCGCTGCTCCGGGCATCTTCATGAGGTAGTACCCCGGGTGGGTTATACCATGAATTTGGCTAATGCTTTGGATAGCCAAGGATGGCATTGTAGGGGAGGCCGATGGGGCGATGTCGAAATCGACCAGTTCCGTGCGGAAGTTGTCGAGGTGCCAAGGTCATTGGAAGCCGGATTTGCCCCAAGGAGCTGGATGACCCTCCTCCCACGCCGAAAAAGGCCGGGTGGGCTGCAGCCGCTCCACTGGGTATGCAGAGGAGGTTGAAGGCCTCGGCGAGAATGCGTTGAGGCCGGGCGCCGCCGTTGATGAGGGTCCCGGTGATGACAAGAACCTGGCAGATGGTGGGTGTCGCGAGCATGGGAGCGCACCCGAGCCGGCCGAGTTGTTGGGGTGGTCCCGAGAGTCGAGGGTCAGCCCGGCCGACAGCTCCGTCCAGCCCGAGGGAGCCCCCTGCCGCGTCGAGGCGGCGCCGACCCGGCAGACAAATGTCTTGACATGGCGGCTGGAAGGCGGCGCCTGCGAGCCGCCCAGGAGGGCCGTGATGACCGGAGGAACCAGCGCGACGGGGCGGGTGACGAGGAAGCTGCGCGGCTCCTTCCCAGAGGTCGTCGAGGAGCGCAGGGACGATGCTCGCTGCCCGTCCCCCGCCGGGCCGCTGGCGGTGTTGGCATCGGGCGGTGAGGAACGACGAGGGCGCCCGCCGTCGGAAGCCGTCGGGGTGACACGGGAGGCGATGGTGGCTCGCCGCTCGGCACGAGCCCGACGAGCGTCAGACATGGTTGCGGTGGTCGGGGAAGAACGAGGCGACGGAAGGCAGATTCAGCACTTTACCTGGCGTGCCAAATGTCGGATTTCGGGTTCCGGTAGACCCTTGAGGTTCGAACACTGCGCGCGCGAGATCCAACCTCCACCGCCTCGCACTCGCCGAATCAGCTGGGACCTAAACTACTAAACGGAACAGCACAAGAGACACGAGATTTATCTTTGGTTCGTGCCACCATTGTGGTGTAATACCCTACTCCAGGTGTGGTGTGGTGGATTGCCTCTTGGGCTGATGAGGAACAATACAAGGAAGAACAGCCTCGCGAGGGTCTGTTCTTGGCGGGTGCGATGAACTGCTAGGTGGTGTTCAGTCGCTCTAGCTACTGGTTCCTTGATGAGGATATGGATCTCGGATCCCCTGCTCTGGAGGTGGCTACTTCTATTTATAGGCGAAGGCCCTGGGCCTCTTCCCAAATATTGAGCAGGAAGGGCGCCAACAATTGGCCATTTCGAAGGGGAACAACGGGTACACTTATCCTGACTAAAGTTGGTCCTCGCCTGCCAAAGGCTCACAGTGATGACGCCTTTGCTTGGGCTCCACGATGACTCCTTCCGGCCGTTGGGCTGGTCTTGGTCTTGTTGCACCAAAACGGATGCCTTTGCTTGATGCTCTCGCCACGCTTGCTCCCTTTGCACCAAAGAGGAAGGGAGGACGCCAGACGTGGCCGGCGTCGATCGGGCGCCCTTGGTCGTCATGGCTATGCGTCATGGGCACCTCGCGAGGTACCACGCTTGAACTCTCCGCCTCCTCATGAGCCAGCCGACGAGGCCGTGCTCGAGAAGCTCCTCGCCGTCCGCCCGAGGCTTGGCCCCTCGAGGGTCTTGAGCTTGCGTTGATGAAGATGGGCTGTCCTGGGCCTCCTTTGAGCCACGCCCGCAGCCGCAGCGAGCAAGTCTGGGACCCCTGCTCCCGAACGCCGGCAGCACGACTCATTGTGTTTCCTCGACGCATACTCCGGATACCATCAAATCAAGATGGCGGAGTCTGACCAAGCCGCAATGGCATTTATCACCCCATACGACCCCTTCTGTTTTAACACCATGCCTTTCGGGCTTAAGAACGCCGGTGCAACGTATCAACGCATGATTCAGACATGCCTGGAAAAACAGATCGGCAAAAGCGGTGGAGGCATATGTAGACAATGTGGTCGTTAAAACCAGACACGTCGAATCCTTAATAGACGACTTGAGGCTCACGTTCGACAATCTCCGAACATACGACATCAAGCTCAATCCGGAAAAATGCGTTTTCGGCGTGCCCGCCGGAAAGCTTCTGGGCTTCATCGTCTCCAGTAGAGGAATCGAAGCAAATCCGGCTAAAATCCGAGCTCTGTCATAGTTGTCTATCCCAACAGACCTCAAGCAAATTCAGAAACTAACTGGATGCGTGGCGGCCTTAAGCCGCTTTATCTCCCGATTAGGAGAAAAGGCACTACCCCTTTATCGCCTTCTTCGGCGCATCGAACACTTCGAGTGGAGGATGTGGCCACGGCCGTATTGGAAGAAATAAAAGCCATCCTGGCCACCAACCCAATCTTGGCCGCGCCAAATGTTGGCAAACCAATGCTGTTATATATAGAGGCAACTCACCAAGTTGTAAGCGTAGTGCTCGTTGTCGAACGAGAGACGGACGGACATAAATTCCCACTTCAAAAGCCGGTATACTATGTATCCACTGTCCTCACTCCATGCAAATCACGGTACCCACCTTATCAAAAGATAGCATACGCGGTATTCATGGCATCCCGGAAATTATGACACTACTTTCAAGAGTGTTCAATTACGGTGGCCTCGGAAGTACCACTCAACGACATAATGAACAACCGTGATGCCACGGGCCGGATTGCTAAATGGGCTATCGAGCTCCTCCCGTTCGACATAACATATAAACCACGGCGAGCCATTAAGTCGCAAGCATCTTGGCGATTTTGTCGCCGAATGGATGAAGCGAACTCCCTAAAGAATACGGCGCGTACTCCAATTGGATCATGCACTTCGACGGCTCTAAAATGCTGGCGGATCTAGGGGCTGGTGTCGTCCTGACATCCCCCACCGGAGATACAGTCCAGTACGTACTCCAGATACTATACACAGACTCCAACAATGCGGCAAAATATGAGGCCCTGTTACACGGTCTCCGGATGGCAGTCTCCATGGGCATTCAATGCCTGGAGGTGCATGGGGACTCGAACCTCGCAATATCTCAGATAAATGGAGACTTTGATGCCAAGGATCCAAAAATGGCGGCTTACCGCAACGCCGTCCTCAAAATGTCAGCTCGGTTCGAGGGGCTCGAATTCCACCATGTGGCCCGAGAAAACAATCAAGCGGCAGACATCCTCGCCCGCATCGGCGCTAAGCGCGACCCTGTCCCACCCAATATCTTCTTGGAAAGGCTGTTTAAGCCATCCGTGGTATGGGAAGGAGAGACCGGCAACAACAGTCCGGACTTGGCCACAACACCAGATACCGAACACTCTGACGTAATCGGAGGCTCCACCACCGAAATAACACCTTCCGCCCACGTGATTATGGCTGTCATCGCCCCGTGGATAGAACCCTTCCTGTCCTACCTAACTAGGCAGGAACTACCAGAGGATCCAAACGAGGCACGTTGCATTGTGCGGCGGTCTAAAGCCTACAAGGTCCACGAGGGAGAGCTTTATAAGAAAAGCTCTACCGGAGTCCTTCAAAGGTGCATCTCCGAAGAGGAAGGGCGGAAACTTTTGGCAAAAATTCATGCTGGACTTGGCGGCCACCATGCCGCAGCTCGGGCCCTTGTAAGCAAGGCCTTCCGTACAGGTTTCTACTGGCCGAAGCCCGAAAGCGGGCATCTGAGGACCTTGTCCAACATTGCGTCGGTTGCCAGCTTTTTGCAAACCAAAGCCATATGCCGCCTACCGCTCTCCAAACAATCCCCATTACTTGGCGCTTTGCAGTCTGGGGGCTTGATATGGTCGAACCCCTCAAAGGGGGAAGCCATAAGAAAAAATACTTATTGGTCATGGTGGATAAATTCACCAAATGGATAGAAGCCAAACCAGTTAAAACGGCCGAATCCGGACCAATGATAGACTTAATATCTGGGGTAGTACACCGTTATGGCGTCCCCCACAGCATCATCACCGATAACAGCTCGAACTTTACAGCCGACTAGGTAAAACTTTGGTGCAGCAACATGGGCATCAAGCTCGATTATGCTTCTGTCCATCACCCGCAAACTAACGGTCAAGTCGAGCGAGCAAATGGTCTTATCATGAGCGGCAGTAAACCCAGATTAGTGCGGTCCTTAAAGGAATCAAACACGCACTGGGTAGAGGAGCTCGACTCTGTACTATGGGGGCTGCGGACCACGCTGAATCACACTACCAGATACACACCATTTTTTATGGTGTACAACGCAGAGGCGGTACTGCCCTGCGACATAATTCATGACTCACCTCGAGTGTGCATGTATGAAGAGAAAGAAGCCGAGCTTGATCGGCAGGACAGTTTGGACGCCTTGGAGGAGGAGCGTGATGTGGCAAAAGCCCGTTCCGCATTCTATCAGCAACAGGCTCGAAGGTATCAAAGCAGAGAAGTACGGGCCAAAACGTTGGCGAACTCGTTCTATGCCTACCGGAGAAGAAAAAGAACAAGCTCAAGCCCAAATGGGAAGGTCCCTTCATTATTGACCAAGTTCTGACCGGTGGAGCGTACCGTCTGCGGGATGCATCGGACAATCGGCTCGAGCCAAACCCATGGAACGCAGCCAGACTCTGAAGGTTCTACGCCTAGTGCCGGACTCTATGTTCGTCTCCTTACCTCCGTCAATTTTTTAAATATCCGTTATCTGTCTTTTATCTCTTTCTTTTTTCCTTTCCTTCAAGGCCTTTAAAGGCTAAATTGTGTCTTGACTACACAATCTTGACGCGCTAACCGCGCTCATTATACCTGGGGGCTTCTTATACAGAAGCTTAATATAACCATTTTCCGGGCTCTATGCCCACACATGTGTTATTCTTCCACATGTACCTTTTTTCGCCATTATATGCATCGATATGACTTAAGTTTTGGCCAAGCTGGGTTGTCTGGCTCTTGTGTTTATGCCCTACGCACGGAGGGCATAAGGGGAGCACCTCTGCGATTGTTACTGCCGGGTCAGCCGGATGTGTACCTCAGACTTGGTGAAGCCGAAAGCTAGCGTTCTTAAGGGAATACTCGGTCGGTGAACAAAAGATGACTTTTATTTATTTTAATACATGCCCCCAGATGTTTATAACTTGCGTCTATTTTCGCAGTTCGGACATGCACATTAGGGCATGCATACCCAGGGAAAGGAACCCTTAATGGAACTATTCTCCCTGGAAGATGTTTCTTACTATGCATGTAATATAACGTAGCTAGTTGGGTACTTGTCTGTTCAAGCACTTATGACCCCTACGCCTGGTTTCCACGCGTGCACTCGGTTTTACATAATCGGCGGGTATTCAGATACACTCCGGACTATCGGGTCCAGAGGTCGAAGCGAAAAGGTCCGCCATGACAAATGATTTACAATACGGCTAGGGACAATATATGTCACTTGAAGTACAAAGTCACTTAGACTGACTAAATTCTTCTTCTATACCATCCAACAGGCTGTCTAGCCTACAATCCTGTTGGGAATACTTTGTGGCTAAGTCTACTTGGTCATACACCAAACTGACGGGGATCTCCTTCCTGTCAGGCCCCACAGGTCCGACCTCGGCCATGTGGTTAGGGTCAGCCTTGGTATACCGCGTCTTCACCATGGCCCAGGCTTCCCTCGCGCCTTGTTGGAAGGCTGATATCTTCCATAATCGGAAGCACCGCCGCGCTCCCTTGAGCTTCTCTACAAGCTCCCCATGCCTCATGGCAGGGAGACGGATGGCCACAAGGCTTGGTCAATGCCCTGCATCACCTGCCGAACTTGTTCGTGCAGTTGTGAGAGCTCTGGCAGAAGATCACCCGCGGTGTCAGGACCCCGATTCTAAATCACACCGATCTAGCCTGTAACACCTCATATCACTTTGCGGCCTCACGCACGGTATTCCCACGGGTGTCGCCTTACCATGGCCCGGGACCGTTTGCGCCTTTTGGCTCACGTATATGATAGTGTCGCTAGCATCCATATGACAGAGAACCCGGGCCGACATGACTAGTCGTGAACCCAAAGTGGCACTAACTTACGGGACAGCATACATGAATCAATATCGAGCATGTCGATTGACAGCGTGCGAATCCGGGCTGTAGCACCGGTCTAACAGGACTCGGGTGAACTGGCCAGAAGGCTAGGCAGGACTCGGATTTCACCGCGTGACATTTCCCGAAGGGACAAACATAGGAACGAAGTGAATCACATGCCGACTTCATCAAGTGTTAGGAAGCGGTAGTCTTTGGGCTAGCAGGACTCCGGTGAACTGGCTGCTGACCGGACTACTATGGCTCATGGAAGCACAAGACTACATTTCCCCATAAGAGAGGCTACCAAGGATAAACAACTAGCTTGTCAGATCCCACACATACCAAGCATTTCAATCATACACACAATATGCTCAATATGTGCAAATACAACATGGCATCACAACAAGACTCTACGACTCAAAGTATTTATTCAATCCGAGGAGCGAGATATTACAAACATGGGTCTCCTGACCCAACATTCAGAGCATACAAGTCAAAACACATGCAGAAGCTTAACATGTCCGAGTACAGACATCTACAAATTAAAAAATTCTGAGAAGCCTGACTATCTACAAGATCCTGCCGAGGGCACAAGATCGTAGCTGAGGTATCAAGCTAAACATCAAAGTCCAAACGGAAATACTAGCGAGACTGAAGTCTCTCTGCAAAAACATAAATTAAGCAAACGTGAGTACAAATGTACCCAGCAAGACTTACATCAAAACTATCTACACATATGCATCGGTATCAACAAAGGGGGGTGGAGTTTGACTGCAGCAAGCCAGCTTTGACTCAGTGGCTATCCTGAACTACGACTGTAAATAACTCTTTTGAGGTGGCACACACGAGTCCACATATTCACCATAGCAATACACCACTATGGATCCACTCCTGTCTCCCTACGAGAATGCCATCCATAGCACTCACGCTTATCTTGCGTATTTTAGAGTATCCACTTTCACTTGTCTATGAACTGTACAAGCAACCCAGAAGTCCTTTACCGCGGACACGGCTATTCGAATAGATAATGTTAACCCTGCAGGGGTGTACTTCTTCACACACGCTCTCGCCACTTACCACCATGTACACATCGTGTATCTCGACAACCTTCGAGCGGAAGCCTGGTGAGGGAGTCGGCCACGACCTGACTAACCACACAAGTCTCTCGTCCAGGTTTATCGCCTATTCGGGTTCCATCCGCAAAGAGATCCGGCCGGGGTGTCGCTCACGGCCCCAAACAATGTGAGCAGGGTTCCCAAGCCCACCATCCGGGTGCCACTTTGAAAGGGCGTTATATCGACTAGAGGGGGGGGGGTGAATAGGCGATTTTTATGAATTCTTCACTGAGGAATTTGCCGGTGAGGAAATTCCTTAGCGAAGAACTACTTGCAGCGGAATAAGTACTCAGAAGTAAGCATAACAGATTACAAGCATAGTCATCATGATGAAATGAAGACAATCACAGAGTACGTAAAGCGTAATCACAGGATAACACAGATGAAGACAAACAGATGAAGAAATTGAGCTGAGGAAATTGAGAAAGTCTTGATCAAAGTCTTCAAACACAGATATGAACAAATACTCAACACAAGAATGAGGAAATGAAAGGGTTGAGGAAATAGAACCATTAGGTTGGTGAAGACAATGATTTGGTAGACCAGTTCCAACTGCTGTCTCAGCTTGTACGTCTGGTTGGAGCGGCCGAGTATTTAAACTCGAGGACACACAGTCCGGACACCCGATCCGAAAGCACGCAGCCTCGGGACACCAAGTCCTCACCGTATTCTCCTTGAACTAAGGTCACACAGACCTCGTCCAATCACTCGTGGTAAGTCTTGAGCGACTTCCAAACCTTCACAGACTTGGTCACTCGGCGATCCACAATTCCTCTTGGATGCTCTAGACCATGACGCCTAACCGTCTGGAAGAAACAGTCTTCAAAGGTAACAAGCGTCGGATCCACGCAGGATCAATTTCTTCGATGATGCTCAATCACTTTGGGTTTGTAGGGTTTGGTTTTGGGTTTTCCTCACTTTTGGGTTTTTCCTCACTTGATGATTTTCTCTCAAAGTCCTCGGAGGATGGGTTGCTCTCAAATGACAAGTGTCAAGTTCTCTCGAGCAGCCAACCAGCTAGTGGTTGTAGGGGCGGCTATTTATAGCCTAGGGATCAGCAATACATGATAATACATAAATGCCCTTCAATGATATGACCGTTAGGTGGATAAGATATTTTGGGACAGTGGCGCTAGCAAGAACGGTCGGAAATTTGACTCTCAAATTCCTCGGGGCTATCATGTTCCTCACTTGTGTAGGCAATTCACATGGCGAATTCCTAACTCCTCGGTCGAACAAATTCTTCACCGGAAGAGCTTCGTCTACATCCTTGAAGAAATTGACTGAATCAGATGAGATTTCCAAAAGCTTCACTCGAAGGGATTGGTAGGTGTAGGATTTTGAGTTGAGCATCAAATGGAAATTTTTCCTTAGTATTTCCTCGACCCCTTTTAATAAAGACGGTGTTTCCTATGACTCAAGAAAGAGAAAATGAAACTACGAAAACAAAAGTCTTCACGCTTCATGCTCAAATGAATACCAAGTCTTCAAGGTCACACCAATTTCTTCACTTTCAAAGTCTTCGAAAGTCTTCGAATATCAAAGTCTTGATGAAGAACTTCATTTTTAGGGTCGACTTTCTCTCAGAATATCAAACTCCTCATAGACTTATAGACCTGTGTACACTCACAAACGCATTAGTTACTTAACCTATAAGTCTTCAATACACCAAAATCACTAAGGGGCACTAGATGCACTTACACACTTGGTACACCATGCCACTGTGCCTAGTCTGTCCCAAGCCCACCTGTACCGGGTGCCACTTGGTAGACTACTAACACTACCTACAAACACCAGAAACTAGTTGCAACTCCTGGACAGAGATCGAGTTGGTTAATAAGTCGAGAGCTGGGAGCGCTTGAGCCCAATGTGTGGTAGTAACTGTTTCATGGATCACAAACACAGAACTCAGTTCCTAAGGACGGCTGCAATGAGACAACCCACCATGTACTCCTACATGGCCTCTCACCGCTACCTTTACCAAATTGTGTTCACACACTTAGCTCTCACACAGTAGGACATGTTCACCACATCATCCCCGATGAATCAGACCTGACTCAACTCTAAGCAGTAGCAGGCATGACAACAAGCATGAATGAGTAGGCACATCAGGGCTCAAACAACACCTACTCATGCTAGTGGGTTTCATCTATTTACTGTGGCAATGACAGGTCATGCGGAGGAAAGGGGTTCAACTACCGCAGCAAGTAACAGATGAATCGTTGTTGTCCTAGTGCAGTAAAGGAGAGCAGGAGCGAGAGAGTGGGATTGTATTGGAATGAACAAGGGGCTTTTGCTTGCCTGGCACTTCTGAAGATAGTATAGTTCTTCATCGGTGTCATCGAACTCATCGTCGGTAGGTCGTCTACTGAGAGGGGACAAACACCGGCAACAGAGAAAGAACACAATCAATGCAATGCAACAATATGCTGCATGGTCATGACATGGCAATATGCTATGATTTGAGCTAATGCGGCTAGGAACGATTTAAATGGAGTTGGTTTGAACACTAGATTCAAATTCAAATTCCACATAAGGCATTTCAAATGCCATTAATTCAAATTGTCATATACAGTAGCTTTAGGTTGCTCAAACGTGCATGAAAATGCCATAATCAGATTCTTTGGATTTTTCTTATAATTTTTCATATATAATTTGTTTGATTTGGAGTTACGGTTGAATTACTATGAATTTTTGAAGTTTGCAACATTTTCTGGAATTTCCTATATAAGAATAAATCTAGAAAAGGATTTAGTGCGTCAGCCTGGCGTCAATGTGACGTCAGCGGTCAACTGAGACGGTCTAGGTCAACCCTGACCTGTGAGTCCCGTCTGTCAGTGTCAATTAAACTAACTAAGTTTAGTTAGCGTTAAACTAATACTAACCTAGTTTAGTTAGTGGCACAGGGCCCACACGCCGCTGACCCGGAGAGGGTCAAACCGGGTCCACCCGGGTCAACAGTTAGCGGGGTCAAACTTCGCGGCGCTCGGCGCCGGGCGGCTCGACTTCAGCGGCAGCGAGCGTGGCGGAGGGGCTCGGAAATGAGCCAGGCATCATTTTGGCCATGCATTGCGTTCGAACGCACGCAGCAGCGCGCATCAAGTGGTGGCAGCGGTAGGTGCTGGGGTGGCGTGTAGCAGCGGTGGCGGCGAGCCGGGCGGCGGCCGGAGTACGGGCGCATGTGGGCACGGGGCTACGAGGTGCTAGGGGGCCATCTGGTGGCTGCTTTGGCCTCCTGGAGGCACCAGGAGCATGTTTAGGTGCACGGCCGTGAGCGGTTCGAGCTCAGCCCACGGCGGCGATGAGGTATGGCGGCGGCGAGCTTCGGAGCTCATGGATACGGCAGCTACTGCACGGTCGTGAGCAGGGGAGGAGGGAGAAAAGATGCGGGGGCTCACAGAGAACACGCAGGGACGGTAAGTGGGCTCGAGGGCGGTCCGGTGCGTGCGAAACAGCGAAGCCGATCTCCGGCGTCCGGAGAAAGAAGATGACGGCGAGGGCGTCACTGCAAGGCTCCCGGCATCGCTTGGCGCGGTGAGGGGGAGGAGTGGGTCGAGGCGGAGCTTTGGGATGCGTCGGAGAGGTGAGGTGGTGGCTGTGGCCGCGACGAACGGCGTCGGTGGCGACGGCTGTGCTCGGGCATGAGAGGGAGAGAGAGCAGAGGAGGGAAAGAGCTGGAGAGAGAGTGAGGGGCGGTCGGGGAGGCTGCGTGGCGTGCGTGGAGGCATCCATGGCGGCGGGGACGCAGGCAGGCAGGGAGCTCGCGTGGCGCGCGTCGGGCACGCGCCCTGTCCGACTGGCGAGAGGACAACGACGACTGGCACAGGCCAGTGGGCTGGGCCGTGCTGGGCCAGGCCAGGTGAGCGCCAGGTAAAACCCTCTCTCTGCTTTCTGTTTTCCTTTTTATTTTCTTTGTATGTTTTGGTTTAGTAAAAATACTAAACCATTTGACAAAATGCTGAAAATAATTGTGGGCACTTGTGAAATTATTTCCAACAGCCCTCAAGTACTTTCAGAATTATTTGGACATGTAAAAATATTTATAGTATCTTAATGTCCAAATGCAAATATTTACGGATTAATTCAATAATCCAGGAATGACCTAGAAATATGTTCATCACTTTCGGCAGAGGTTCTAGACCAATTCAAAATGATGAACTTTTCCAAAGGCATTTGGGGTTCATTGAAAATGATTTTTATTTGAACCTAGTTGGATTCATTTGTGCAGGGGTTTGGATCAATCCCCATTTCAAGTTTAAAAGCAATTTAAACATGATGCAACACATGACTAGCTAGCCCAGAGCATACCAGAACTAGGGATGTGACACGCGGACCCGGGCATCTCCTCCTCGGGACGACCCGTCAGCATACCTGCAGATATAGGTCTGTCAGCCGGTTTCTTCGCCGAACTCTTTAAAAGTTCATTCAAGCACTTACTGAAAATGCCGCGTCGAAGCCTCTTATTCTCCTTTACGGAGTCAGCAAGCTGGGCCCGAACATCCTTCAGCTCCACGCCCAGCTGGATATTGGCATCTTGGAGATTGTTTTTCTCCTGCCTAACCTTTTTAAGCATGCGCTGACCAGCCTTTAGCTGTCGTTGGGCATGCGGCTCGTTCCCTATCACGACCTCCGGATTCACTCCGGAGTCATCTGCAGAATCTATTGTTAGATTTGCATGCGTGCCACATACTATCTGGTACCCGTCATTCTTTGCAATAGAGACAAGTGTTACCAGAGGGGGCCTTCTCGGATTCCTTCAGCGCGGCAACTGCGGCCCGTAGCTGGGCTTTGCACTCTTCCAGCTCTTGAGACAATTGGGTATTCTTCTCTGTAGAAGAACTGCACAAATAATGATCCTTAAATCAGTTGTGTCAACTGTTTCAAGTCTCGAGGCTCTTGATATATATAATTATCAGATTTTCTTACCCGTATATCCTTTACATCTTGGTCCGTGGCTCTGGCAAGACCATTTTGAGCAGCACGGATGTACGCGTCTCCTGAGTTGAAGGCATCAAACGCCTCTTGGGAGAAACAAGCGTCTCGGAGTACGGCCCGACGACGCCTGTGATTCATAGCACTCTCCACTTCGGAATTTGTAGCAGATAGCCTATCCGCATCGTCTGTAGGAGGAACATCAGGCGTTCGCCCCATGTTAGCTTCCGCCTCTATGTCCGGCCCTGGAGCCCGACTGGTGGAGGCGTGATCGGCAACCTCTCCGGATATAGTCCGGCGAGCGTTTTTCCTACCAGGAAACATGGACGTTATTATATTTTAAAAGACGACAACCACGGAGCGAGGTTCTGTATCATACCTCTGTGACAGCGTCTCAGTCCTGACCACCTTCCTTTTTAGCCTACCTGGCTTCGGTGCCCCTTGTTGGCGAGTCACTGCGGGTTCGGCATGGCGTCCCGAGGGCCTTCCTTGTAAGACACCATATGTGTACGGTAGGTGAAGTGTAGAAAAGGGGATCCTTCTCGGAAGTTGGGACTCTGGTTTTATTTACATGCGATGCAAGGAGTAGTCCAGGATAGTCGACTATGATGGCCACCATGGCATCATCGCAGCTCAATTGATAGAATGTCCTGTCGATCAGCTCCACAAATATGTCTGGATCCTCTTCGAGTCCGGGATCGAGGGCCCGGTCAGGGTCCTCCGGTTGTGGAGGCGGGCTGTGGACCTCCCTTACAGCTTTTTGCAGTTCCTACCATGAGACGGCAAGGTAAATACTTATGATGAAGAATGCGGGAAGGTTGGGAGTAAAAAGTGAGAGCTCACCCAGCTTGGAGGGTTGTACATGGAGAATCCATCCCGCGGCTTAATGCGGATGAACTCCTCTTCCTCTCGCTTGTACAAATCGGACATGATTTTTGCTAGAGCAGCGATTGAGTCCGGTCCCTTACGACCACAACGGGTGGCATCATCTTCTCCGTTAAAGTGCCACATGGGATGCCCCCGATATTGAAATGGTTGTACCCCCCGCATTATACATATTGACATAACCTTGATTATTGTCAGTCCTGATTGAGCCAGCATTTTTATCTGGCCCATCAGGTAAAGGACTTCTCCGTTATCTTCCTCCTGGGGGCTCCGAGGGCGCCACGGCGGCGTTCTTCGGAGCATTGTCGAACTCGGGAAGACCCATCCGAATAGGGTCCGGAAGGGGGACGTCCTCCATATAAAACCACTCCGAAGGCCAATCTTCGGACGTCTTCTTTGGAGTGCCGGACATATATCCGGTCCCGGCGATGCACCATATCTCGGCTCCGCCCACTTGATATATCGACCCCTCCTGTGTACGGGGTACGAGGCAGAATAGCCTCTTCCATAGCTTGAAATGAGCTTCGCAGCCCAGAAACAACTCGCAAAGGGCGATATAGCCAGCAATGTGTAATATGGAGGTGGGAGTGAAATTATGCAGCTGGAGGCCATAGAACTCCAGGAGCCCGCGGAGGAACGGATGAATTGGAAATCCAAGCCCTCTTAATAATTAAGGGACAAGGCATACTCGCTCCTCCATGGATGGGTTGGGAAAGCTCTCCGCTTGCTCCCCGCCATTATAGGTGGCGAGCCCGGCTCGAACGGGGACCATATACGCTGGAGGGAGAAATCCCTGGGTCTGTAACTCTACTAATTGGCTGTGCGGGATGGAACACTTCTTCCAATTGCCGGGCTTAGGGCTACGGGAGCGAGAGGAGGAGCTGCGATGGCCGGCCATGTTGGAATGGATTTTTTCTGGGCGCGCTCTGATGGATACTCGCTGTGGGAGGATGTTGTGATCTGGATCTGAGAATCCCCGTCTCTTTAATAGGCGATTTACCCACATGGCTAGGGTGACAAATGTAAAAGTGCCCTGACTTCTCGCATTTGCTCGACGCGTGGAGGATATCCATTATTAGGCGCAGAAGCCAAGTAGCGCAACATTTATGGAAGCCGGACACTACTCAAACAAGTATTCAGAATTTGGAGAAGAACCCGCCTTGCAATGCCGAAGACAATCTGCGCGCCGGACTCATCGCCATTGAAGCCTGGTTTGAGGGCTACCGAGGGAGTCCTGGATTAGGGGGTCCTCGGACAGCCGGACTATATACTTTGGCCGGACTATTGGACTATGAAGATACAAGATTGAAGACTTCATCCCATGTCTGGATGGGACTCTCCTTGGCGTGGAAGGCAAGCTTGGCAGTACGGATATGTAGATCTCCTCCCTTGTAACCGACTCTGTGTAACCCTAGCCCCCTCTGGTGTCTATATAAACCGGAGGTTTAGTCCGTAGGACAACAACAATCATACCATAGGATAGCTTCTAGGGTTTAGCCTCTACGATCTCGTGGTAGATCAACTCTTGTAATACTCATACCATCAAGATCAATCAAGCAGGAAGTAGGGTATTACCTCCATCGAGAGGGCCCGAACCTGGGTAAACATTGTGTCCCCCGCCTCCTGTTACCATCCGCCTTAGACGCACAATTCGGGACCCCCTACCCGAGATCCGCCGGTTTTGACACCGACAGTGACATTGTTGGAGGGAAATGTCGTTGCTCATATGCCTTGGTGAAGGAGAGGCGGTGTGGAGGTCAGATGACCGCTGAAGCTTGATGTCAACACAAAGAACATCAGGCAGACATGTTGTGTACAACAACCATTGTTGGGACGATGTTAACGGCTCATTGTGGCACATGGGCGCTAGAAACCTGCTGGTGTAGTCGGCAACTGAGGAAGTGAATGGAAGACGTGCCAACTCGCCCAAAGGGTTGGCACGGAGTGACAACCCAAACTGAACATGGCAAGCTTCCTTGAACCGCTCTCATGTTGGCATGCCGAAGTTGCGCTCGAGCTGTAAGTACTAGAACTGAGTGTCATTCATGAGGTGGTATGCTGCAGTCCAGACCTTGTCCACCTCGGCCATGCGTTATCCACGGAAAAACTGCTCACACCTATGGAGCCAACAAAGAGGATCAACCGAACCATCATACGTCGGGAAGTTGAGCTTGTGGAAGCGAGGCACACCTGAACCAGAACCTGAACCGAGGTGATTGTTAGGCAGGATGGAAGGGGGTGGTGGGCGGGGTGGATCTATAGATAGGTTGTGTAGGGGGCGCAACCATAGCGGCGTATGAAATATTTTGCCAAGCGAGATGTGAAGGCAGTAGAGGTGGCTGCGAAATTCTGTTGTTGTTGATGGTAGGGTGGCTACTGCTGATGGTAGGGTTGTTGCTGGTAGGTGGGTGGCAAAACTGGTGTAAGGTTTGGGGTGGGATTTGGTGAAGGAAATATGCCCTAGAGGCAATAATAAAGTTGTTATTTTATATTTCCTTACATCCATAAATGTTTATTATTCATGTAGAATTGTATTAACCGAAAACTTGATACATGTGTGGATACATAGACAAAACACCGTGTCCCTAGTAAGCCTCTACTATACTAACTCGTTAATCAAAGATGGTTAAGTTTCCTAACCATAGACATGTGTTGTCATTTGATGAACGGGATCACATCATTAGGATAATGATGTGATGGACAAGACCCATCCGTTAGCTTAGCATAATGATTGATCAGTTTTATTGCTATAGCTTTCTTCATGTCATATACATATTTCTTTGACTATGAGATTATGCAACTCCCGAATACCGGAGGAATGCCTTGTGTGCTATCAAACGTCACAACGTAACTGGGTGATTATAAAGATGCTCTACAAGTATCTCCGAAGGTGTTTGTTGGGTTGGCATATATCGAGATTAGGATTTGTCACTCCGAGTATCGGAGAGGTATCTCTAGGCCCTCTCGATAATGCACATCATAATAAGCCTTGCAAGCAATGTGACTAATGAGTTAGTTGCGGGATGATGCATTACGAACGAGTAAAGAGGCTTGCCATCAACGAGGTTGAACTAGATATGAAGATACCGACGATCGAATCTCGGGCAAGTAACATACCGATGACAAAGGGAATAACGTATGTTGTCATTACGGTACGACCGATAAAGATCTTCATAGAATATGTGGGAACCAATATGAGCATCCAGGTTCCGCTGTTCGTTATTGACCGGAGAGGTGTCTCGGTCATGTCTACATAGTTCTCGAACTCGTAGGGTCTGCATGCTTAACGTTCGATGATGATTTTTGTATTATATGAGTTATGTGATTTGGTGAACCGAATGTTGTTAGGAGTCCCGGATGAGATCACGGACATGACGAGGAGTTTCAAAATGGTCGAGAGGTAAAGATTCACATATAGGACGATGATGTCGCTTGAAGCTACGTCAGTATTTCCCCAAAGAGGAAGGGATGATGCAGCACATCGGCGGTAGGTATTTCCCTCAGATATGTCCAAGGTTATCGAACCAGTAGGAGAACCAAGCAACACAACGTAAACAACCCCTGCACACAAATAACAACAACTCGCAACCCGACGTGTTAAAGGGGTTGTCAATCCCTTTTGGGTAACGGTGCCAGAAACGATGCATGGACGGGAGAAAGTTGTAATAGATTGAATAAATAGATCACAAATAAAATAAAGTGCAGCAAAGTATTTTTGTATTTTTGGTTTAATAGATCTGAATAAAAAGTGCAAATAAAATAGATCGTAAAGCAAATATATGAGGAAGAAGACATGGGGGCCGTAGATTTCACTAGTGGCTTCTCTCGAGAAAGATAGCAAACGGTGGGTAAACAAATTACTGTTGGGCAATTGATAGAACCTCAAATAATTATGACGATATCCAGGCAATGATCATTACATAGGCATCACGTCCAAGATTAATAGACCGACTCCTGCTTGCATCTACTACTATTACTCCACACATCGACCGCAATCCAGCATGCATCTAGTGTATTTAGTTCATGGAAAAACAGAGTAATGCAATAAGAGCGATGACATGATGTAGACAAGACCTATCTATGTAGAGATAGACCCCATCATTTTATCCTTTGTATCAACGATACATACGTGTCGTTTCCCTTTCTGTCACTGGGATCAAGCACCGTAAGATCGAACCCACTACCGGGCACCTCTTCCCATTGCAAGATAAATAGATCAAGTTGGCCAAACAAAACCCAAATATCGGAGAAGAAATATGAGGCTATAAGAGATCATGCATATACAAGATCAAAGAAACTCAAATAACTTTCATGGATATAAAAAGATATGACTGTTCATAAACTCAAAGTTCATCAGATCCCAACAAACACACCGCAAAAAGAGTTATATCATATGGATCTCCAAGAGACCATTGTACTGAGAATTCAGCAAGAGAGAGGAAGCCATCTAGCTACTAACTACGGACCCGAAGGTCTACAAAGAACTACTCACGCATCATTGAAGAGGCATCAATGGAGGTGGTGAACCCCATCCGAGATGGTGTCTAGATTGGATCCGTGGTTACGGACTCTGCGGCAATGGATGAATATTTCGTCGAATCCCCTTGGGTTCCGTATTTTGGGGTATTTATAGAGCAAAGAGGCGGTCCGGGGCACCCGAGGTGGGCATAACTCACCGAGGCGCACTGGGCCTCTGGCCGCTACTGGTGGGTTGTCCCTCCTCGGGACTCCCAGTGCAACCGAGGCCCGTTGTGTTCCTTCTGGCCCATAAAAATTCTCCGTAAAGTTTCGGGGCATTTGGACTTCGTCTGATATTGACTTCCTATGATGTAAAAAACATGGAAAAAAAACAACAACTGGCACTTGACACTATGTCAATAGGTTAGTACTAAAAATGAAATAAAATGACTATAAAATGATTATAAAACATCCAAGATTGATAATAAAACAGCATGGAACAATAAAAAATTATAGATACGTTAGAGACGTATCAACATCCCCAAGCTTAGCTCCTACTCGTCCTCGAGAATTTTTGATGTGGAGTGCTGTTTATTATGTCATATCATATTATTTTCTTTATAGCATGTACATTTGGACTTTTATGTGATTCAAAGCAATAGTCTAGTTTTGACATAATAATTTAGATACTCAAGCATATCAACAAGCAACCATTTCTTTCAAAATATCAATGCTAAAATAAGTTATCCCTAGCCCATCAAGCTCAAACATTGATCCATTCATGAAACACACTCGAATATTAGCTACACCCAATACTTAAGTACGAACATATTGCCTCTTAGTTGGTGCTTTTATAAGAGAAGATGGAGACTCAAATTCAAAAATAAAAATTGCATAAAGTAAAAGAAAGGTCCTTCGCAGAGGGAAGTAGGGATTTGTAGAGGTGCCAGAGCTCAAAGCAAAAAATTAGAGTTAAAAACACTTTGGGAGGTGTATTCATCCCACCAACGAAAACGACTTAGAGTTCCAAACACTTTCCATGCTAGAAATGCCATAGGTGGTTCCCAAACAGAAAATAAAGTTTATTCCTTTTTCCACCATACTTTCACTTTCCATGGCTAACCGTATCCACAGGTGCCTTCCATACCAACACTTTCAAGGAATTTATTATTTGACAACATAAAGTAAATTCATTTTTGCATTTCGGGACTGGGCATCCCTAAAACCTTTGCCTTACTCTTGTGCAATGACAAGTGAATAAACACTCATCGTGAGAATAAAACATCCAGCATGGAAAATATTAGCCACGTTCTTTGTTCATGAGCGAAACAAATACACAAAAAGATAAGTTTATTTTGAAAATTATAGATGGCACATGCAAATTTTCTTAGAACGGCAAAATAATACCGCATATAGGTAGATATAGTGGACTCATGTGGCAAAACTGGTTTAAAGGATTTTGGATGCACAAGTAGAGATCATACTTGGTGCAAAGTGAAGGCTAGCAAAAAGATTGAGAAGCGACCAACCAAGAAACGAATAATCTCATAAGCAAGCATTAAGCATAATTAACACCGAATAATGCACCACAAGTAGGATATAATTTAATTGCATGACTATTGACTTTCGTACTTGCATAGGGAATCAGAAACCTTAACACCAATATTCTTACTAAAGCATAATTACTCATCAACATAACTCACGTACCACATCATCATATCTCAAATTTTTTACTAAGAATCAAGTTTATTTTGTCTAATGATCTTCATGACAATTTTTTACTTATCCTTCTTGGATATCTATCACTTTGGGAATAATTTTCATATGTTTATTTTCATAAGCTCAAACAAATATAAGTGAAAATCTTGAGCATAAAAATTTTCTTTCTCTGAAATTAATTTAAGTGAAGCAAGAGAGAATTTCTTCAAAATTTCACTAACTCTCAAATAAATCTAAGTGAAGCAAGATAGTATTTCTTAAAAAATAACTAAGCAGACCGTGCTAAAAAAGATATAAGTGAAGCACTAGAGCAATTCCTAGCTCATAAAAGATTTAAGTGAAGCATAGAGAGCAATTCTAACAAGTCATGAAATAATTTTGGCTCTCTCAAATAGGTGTGTACAGCAAGGATTGATGACTTAAAACAAAAAATAAACCAAGCAAAGACTCATATCATACAAGACGCTCCAAGCAAAACACATATCATGTGACAAATAAAAAATAGCTTCGAGTAAAATACCGATAGTTGTTGGAAGAAAGCGGGGATGCCACTCGGGGGCATCCCCAAGCTTAGTTGGTTGCTCATTTTTGGATAAAATCTTGGGATGCCGGGGCATCCCCAAGCTTAGGCTCTTCCATCCTTCCTTCATCCATCGTAAGATAACCCAAAACTTGAAAACTTCAATCACGCAAAACTCAACAAAACCTTCGTGAGATCCGTTAGTATAAGAAAGCAAACCACTACTATAAGTATTGTATAAAACCAATTCATATTTTGTTTTTGTATTATATCTACTGTATTCCAACTTTTCTATGGCAAAAACTCATCAAAGAAAACCATAGAGCCAGCAAAATAAGCACACAACACAAAGAAAACAGAATCTGTCAAAACAGAACAGTCTGTAGCAATCTGACTATTTCGAATACTTCTGTAACTCCAAAAATTCTAAAAAATTAGGACGACTAGGGTAATTTTTATATTGATCTACTGCAAAAAGAATTGGTATTTTACCACGTTCTGGTGATTTTTAACAATTATTTTCATGAGCACCAAAGTTACTGTTTTTCAGCAAGATCAAACAACTATCACCCAAGAAGATCCTAAAGGCTTTACTTGGCACAAATACTAATTAAAACACAAAAAACACAATCATACCAGTAGCATAATTGTGCAAACACACAAGAACAGAAAGAAAAAGGCAAAAATAAAATTTATTCATTGGGTTGCCTCCCAACAAGCGCTATAGTTTTACGTCTTTAGCTAGGCATAAAGCAAGGATCTAAGTTTTGTCTTCCAAAGTTTTGGCAAATTTTGTAACGGTTTTCTCAAACCCCGGAGGCTCTTTACGCTTCCCTAAATTCTCCGGAAAAGAAACCATCTTATGATCCAAAATATCCAATCGCTTGTTGCAAAGAGTAATCAAGGTATTCATGCGATTGATACTACCATTGAGGTGCTTGAGGGGTTCATTATATTTCTGTATTTCAACCATATGTTTATGCAAATCATCAAGTTTGTCCAACATTTGAATTCCCTCGGGGGTAAAGGAAAACCCCTTCTTTTGAGGAGGAATTCCCAAAATTTCATAGGCAGCGTTTGCATCAAGTTCAATAAAAATTTCCTTCAGCGACAAAATCCAGAAGTTTTCGATGATGCAAAGCCAATCCTATGTAAAAATTACGAAGCAAAACCTTAGCGTCCCCCTTTAAATTGGAAATATGATACGATTCCATAAGCCTATACCAGACATCTTTCAAATTTTCTCCTTGTCTTTGCTTGAAGTAGAGAACTTCAAAATCTGGTGACAAAGGAGGAGTAGGGACGCTAGCCATCGGGACTAGAGACAAGAGATCGGCGAAAAAGAGAGGCGAGTAAAATGGCAAATTTTTGTGAAGTGGGGGAGAGAAAAGCGAGAGGCAAATGGCGAATAATGTAAATTGCGAGGAGATGAGATTTGTCATTTGGAACCTGGTTATGTTGAAGATCCTCGCCGACAACGGCGCCAGAAATTCCTTTTGATGTCGCTTGAAGCTACGTCGGTATTTCCCCAAAGAGGAAGGGATGATGCAGCACATCGGCGGTAGGTATTTCCCTCATATATGAAACCAAGGTTATCGAACCAGTAGGAGAACCAAGCAACAAATGTAAACATCCCCTGCACACAAATAACAACACCTCGCAACCCGACGTGTTAAAGGGGTTGTCAATCCCTTTCGGGTAACGGCGCCAAAAAGGTGCGTGGACGGGAGAAAGTTGTAATAGATTGAATAAATAAATCACGAATAAAATAAAGTGTAGGAAAGTATTTTTGTATTTTTGGTTTAATATATCTAAATAAAAAGTGCAAATAAAATAGATCGCAAAGCAAATATATGAGAAAGAAGACCCGGGGGCGTAGATTTCACTAGTGGCTTCTCTCGAGAAAGATAGCAAATGGTGGGTAAACAAATTACTATTGCACAATTGATAGAACCTCAAATAATTATGATGATATCCAGGCAATGATCATTACATAGGCATCACGTCCAAGATTAATAGACCGACTCCTGCCTGCATCTACTACTATTACTCCACACATCGACCGCTATCCAAAGATGCATCTAGTGTATTAAGTTCATGGAAAAACGGAGTAATGCAATAAGAACGATGACATGATGTAGACAAGATCTATCTATGTAGAGATAGACCCCATCGTTTTATCCTTAGTAGCAATGATACATAAGTGCCGTTTCCCTTTCTGTCACTAGGATCAAGCACCGTAAGATCGAACCCACTACTGGGCACCTATTTCCATTGCAAGATAAATAGATCAAGTTGGCCAAACAAAACCCAAATATCGGAGAATAAATACGAGGCTATAAGAGATCATGCGTATAAGAGATCAAAGAAACTCAAATAAATTTCATGGATATAAAAAGATATGACTGGTCATAAACTCAAAGTTTATCAGATCCCAACAAACGCACCGCAACAAGAGTTACATCATATGGATCTCCAATAGACCATTGTATTGTGAATTCAGCGAGAGAGAGGAAGCCATCTAGCTACTAACTACGGACCCAAAGGTCTACAAAGAAATACTCACACATCATCGAAGAGGCACCAACGGAGGTGGTGAACCCCATCCGAGATGGTGTCTAGATTGGATCTGGTGGTTCTGGACTCTGCGGCAGCTAGATGAATATTTTGTCGACTCCCCTAGGGTTCTGGTATTTTTGGGGTATTTATAGAGCAAAGAGGCGGTCCGGGGGGCACCCGAGGTAGGCACAACCCACCGAGGCGCTGGGCCTCTCGGCACGCCCTGGTGGGTTGTCCCCTCCTCGGGACTCCCCCCAGGTGCAACCAGGGCCCGTTGTGTTCCTTATGGCCCATAAAAATTCCCCGTAAAGTTTCGGGGCATTTGGACTCCATCTGTTATTGATTTCCTATGATGTAAAAAACATGGAAAAAACAACAACTGGCACTTGGCACCATGCCAATAGGTTAGTACCAAAAAATGATATAAAATGACTATAAAATGATTATAAGACATCCAAGATTGATAATAAAATAGCATGGAACAATAAAAAATTATAGATACGTTGACGTATCAGACGGCAATATTCGGACACGGAAGTGTTCCGGGGGTACCGGGTACGTATCGGGTCACCGGAAGGGGTTCCGGGCACCCACCAGCGAAGATATGGGCCTTATTGGGCCTAGGGCGGGACAGACCAACCCCTTGTGGGCTGGTGCGCCCCCATATGGGCCGATCTAAGTGGATAAAGGAAAAGGGGAGGAGGAAAGGAAATAGAGGGAATAGGATCCCCCCTTCCTATCCCCTCTCCCCTCTTTCCTTTCCCCCTCCGGAGATAAGGAAAGGGGGATGCCGAATTGGAGGAGGCTCCCAAGTAGGATTCCTCCTACTTGTGGCGCCCCAAGGCTGCTCCCCTCCCTCTCCCACCTATATATACATGGGGAGGGAGCGCCTAGAACACACACCAACAATTGTTAGCCGTGTGCGGCGGCCCCCTTCACAGTTTACGCCTCCGGTCATATTCACGTAGTGCTTAGGCAAAGCCCTGCGCGGATTACTTCACCATCACCATCACCATGCCGTCGTGCTGATGGAACTCTCCCTTGACACTTTGCTGGATCAAGAGTTCGAGGGACGTCATCAAGCTGAACGTGTGCAGAAGTCAGAGGTGACAGACGTTCGGTGCTTGATTGGTCAGAACGAGAAGAAGTTCGACTACATCAACCGCGTTAACAAATTCTTCCGCTTTCAGTCTACGAGGGTACGTGGACACACTCTCCCCCTCTCGTTGCTATGCATCTCCTAGATAGATCTTGCGCGAGCGTAGGAATTTTTTTGAAATTGCATGCTACGTTTCCCAGCAGTGGCATCTGAGCCAGGTCTATGCGTACATGATATGCAGGAGTAGAACACAAAGAATTGTGGGCGGTGATAGTCATACTGCTTACCACCAACGTCTTATTTTGATTCGGTAGTATAGTTGGATGAAGCGGCCCGGACCAACCGTACATGACCATGTTCATCAGACCGGTTCCACCGACAGACATGCAACTAGTTTTGCATAAAGGTGGCTGGCGGGTGTCTGTTTCTCCAACTTTTGTTGAATCGAATTTGACTACGGCCGGTCCTTGTTGAAGGTTAAAACAACAAACTTGACAAAACACAGTTGTGGTTTTGATGCGTAGGTAAGAACGGTTCTTGCTAGAGCCCGTAGCAGCCACATAAAACTTGCAACAACAAAGTAGAGGACGTCTAACTTGTTTTTTCAGGGCATGTTGTGATGTGATATGGTCAAGACATGATGTGATATACGTTGTTGTATGAGATGATCATGTTTTGTAAAAGTTATCGGCAACTGGCAGGAGCATTATGGTTGTTGCTTTATTGTATGAAATGCAAACGCCATGTAATTGCTTTACTTTATCACTATGCGTTAGCGATAGTTGTAGAAGCAATAGTTGGCGAGACGACCACGACGCTACGATGGAGATTAAGGTGTCGAGCCGGTGACGATGGAGATGATGACGGTGCTTTGGAGATGGAGATCAAAGGCACAAGATGATGATGGCCATATCATGTCACATATATTGATTGCATGTGATGTTTATCTTTTATGCATCTTATTTTTCTTAGTACGGCGGTAGCATTATAATATGATCCCTTAAAAAAAATTTCAAGATATAAGTGTTCTCCCTGAGTATGCACCGTCGCAAAAGTTCTTCGTGCCGAGACACCACGTGATGATCGGGTGTGATAGGCTCTACGTTCACATACAACGGGTGCAAGAAAGTTTTGCACACGCGGAATACTCGGGTTATACTTGACGAGCCTAGCATGTACAGACATGGCCTCGGAACACTGGAGACCGAAAGGTCGAACGTGAATCATATAGTAGATATGATCAACATAGAGATGTTCACCATTGATGACTACTCCATCTCACATGATGATCGGACATGGTTTAGTTGATTTGGATCACGTGATCATTTAGATGACTTGAGGGATGTCTATCTAAGTGGGAGTTCTTAAGTAATATGATTAATTGAACTTAATTTATCATGAACTTAGTCCAAATAGTTTTTGCATATCTATGTTGTAGATCAATAGCTCGTGTATGGCTCCCCTGTTTTATTTTTAATATGTTCCTAGAGAAAACTAAGTTGAAAGATGATAGTAGCAATGATGCGGACTGGGTCCGTGATCTGAGGATTATCCTTGTTGCTGCACAGAAGAATTATGTCCTTGATGCACCGCTAGGTGTCAGACCTATTGTAGGAGCTGATGCAGACGTTATCAACGTTTGACAAGCTCGGTATGATGAATACTTGATAGTTTAGTGCACCATGCTTTACGGCTTAGAACCGGGACTTCAAAATGTTTTGAACGCCACAGAGCATATGAGACGTTCCAAGAGTTGAAATTGATATTTCAGACTCATGCCCATGTCGAGAGGTATGAGACAGCTGACAAGTACTTTGCCTACAAGATGGAGGAGAATGGCTCAGCCAGTGAGCATGTACTCAGAATGTCTGGGTAGTACAATCGCTTGAATCAAGTGGGAGTTAATCTTCCAGATAAGATAGTGATTGACAGAGTTCTCTAGTCACTATCACCAAGCTACTAGAACTTCGTGATGAACTATAATATGCAATGGGATGATGAAAATGATTCCCGAGCTCTTCGTGATGCTGAAATCCGTGAAGGTAGAAATCAAGAAAGAGCATCAAGTGTTGATGGTTGACAAGATCACTAGTTTCAAGTAAAAGGGCAAGGGAAAGAAAAGGGAACTTCAAGAAGAATGGCAAGCAAGTTGCCACTCCCGTGAAGAAGCCCAAAGCTGGACCCAATCACGACATCGAGTGCTTATATCAGAAGGAAATGGCCCTTTGGAAGTGGAACTGCCCCAAAAATTTGGCGGATAAGAAGGATGGCAAAGTGAACAAAGGTATATTTGATATACAGATTATGATGTACCTTACTAGTGTTCGTAGTAGCCCCTGGGTATTTGATACTAGTTCAGTTGCTAAGCTTAGTAACTCAAAACAAGAGTTACAGAATGAACACAGACTATTTAAGGGCGAAGTGACGATGTGTGTTGGAAAAGATTCCAAGGTTGATAAGATCAACCTCGCACACTCCCTCTACATTCGGGATTAGTGTTGAACCTAAATAAATGTTATTTGGTGTTTGCGTTGATCATGAATATGATTGCATCATGTTTATTGCAATACGGTTATTCATTTAAGTCAGAGAATAATTGTTGTTTTGTTTACATGAATAATTTTTCCCATGAATAAAACCTTCTATGGTCATACACCCAATGTAATTGGTTTATTGAATCTCGATCATAGTGATACACATATTTATAATATTGATGCCAAAAGATGCAAAGTTGATAATGATAGTGCAACATATTTCTGGCACTTCCGTTTAGGTCATATTGGTGTAAAGCGCATGAAGAAACTCCATGCAGATGGATTTTTGGAATCACATGATTATGAATCATTTGATGCTTGCAAACCATGCCTCATGGGCAAGATGACTAAGACTCCGTTCTCCGGAACAATGCAGCGAGCCACTGACTTATTGGAAATAATACATACCGATGTATGCGGTCCGATGTGTTGGGAACGTAGTATTTCAAAAAAATTCCTACGATCACGCAAGATCTATCTAGGAGAAGCATAGCAATGAGCGGGGAGAGTGTGTCCACGTACCCTCGTAGACCAAAAGCGGAAGCGTTTAGTAACGTGGTTGATGTAGTCAAACATCTTCACGATCCAACCGGTCCAAGCACCGAATGTACGGCACCTCCGTGTTCAGCACATGTTCAGCTCGATGACGTCCCTCGAGCTCTTGATCCAGTTGAGGCCGAGGGAGAGTTCCGTCAGCACGACGGCATGGAGACGGTGATGATGATGTTGCCGGCATAGGGCTTCGCCTAAGCACTACGACAATATGACCGAGGTGTGTAACTGTGGAGGGGGCACCGCACACGGCTAAGAGAAACTTTGATGTCCTATTGAGTGCCCCCCTGGCCACGTATATAAAGGAGGGGAGGGAAGAGGTGGCTAGCCCAAGGGGGGGGGGGGCGCCAGGTGTGGGGAATCCTACTAGGACTCCCCAGTCCAAGTAGGATTCCCCTCCTCTTTCCTATTCCTAGTAGGAGAAGGAGGGAAGGAGGAGGAGGAGAGAAGGAAAGGGGGCACCCCCAACACTAGTCCAATTCGGTTTGGGCTAGGGGGGGGCGCTCGCCACTCCCTGACCGGCCTCCTCTCTTCCACCACTAGGCCCATGAGGCCCAATAACTTTCCGTGGGGAGGGGGGGGGGTGGGTTCCGGTAACCCCCGGTACTCCGAAACTTATCCGAAACGACCCGAACCATTCTGGTGTCCGAATGTAACCTTCCAATATATGAATCTTTATGTCTCGACCATTTCGAGACTCCTCGTCATGTCCGTGATCTCATCCGGGACTTCGAACAAACTTCGGTCATCAAATCACATAACTCATAGTACAAATCGTCATCGAACGTTAAGCGTGCGGACCCTACGGGTTCGAGAACTATGTAGACATGACCGAGACACATCTCCGGTCAATAACCAATAGTGGAACCTGGATGCTCATATTGGCTCCTACATATTCTATGAAGATCTTTATCGATCAAACCGCATACCAACATACGTTGTTCCCTTTGTCATCGGTATGTTACTTGCCCGAGATTCGATCGTTGATATCATCATACCTAGTTCAATCTTGTTATCGGCAAGTCTCTTTACTCGTTCCGTAATGTATCATCCCGTAACTAACTCATTAGTCACATTGCTTTGCAAGGCTTATAGTGATGTGCATTACTGAGAGGGCCTAGAGATACCTCTCCGATACATGGAGTGACAAATCCTAATCTCGATTTATGCCAACTCAACAAACACCATCGGAGAAACCTGTAGAGCATCTTTATAATCACCGGTTATGTTGTGACATTGGTTTGCACACTAAGTGTTCCTCCGGTATTCGGGAGTTGCATAATCTCATAGTCATAGGAACATGTATAAGTCATGAAGAAAGCAATAGCAATAAACTAAACGATCATAGTGCTAAGCTAACGGATGGGTCTTGTCCATCACATCATTCTCTAATGATGTGATTCCGTTCATCAAATGACAACACATGTATATGGCTAGGAAACTTAACCATCTTTGATTAACGAGCTAGTCAATTAGAGGCATAATATGGACACTCTGTTTGCCTATGTATCCACACATGTACTAAGTTTCCGGTTAATACAATTCTAGCATGAATAATAAACATTTATCATGATATAAGGAAATATAAATAACAACTTTATTATTGCCTCTAGGGCATATTTCCTCTAGTCTCCCACTTGCACTAGAGTCAATAATCTAGATTAGATAGTAATGATTCTAACACCCATGGATTCTTCATGCTGATCATGTTTTGCTCATGAGAGAGGCTTAGTCAACGGGTATGCAACATTCAGATCCGTATGTATTTTGCAAATCTCTATGTCTCCCTCCTTGACTTGATCGCGGATGGAATTGAAGCGTCTTTTGATATGTTCGGTTCTTTTGTGAAATCTGGATTCCTTCGCCAAGGCTATTGCTCCAGTATTGTCACAAAAGATTTTCATTGGACCCGATGCACTAGGTATGACACCTAGATCGGATATGAACTCCTTCATCCAGACTCCTTCATTAGCTGCTTCCGAAGCAGCTACGTACTCCGCTTCACCCGTAGATCCCGCCATGACGTTTTGCTTAGAACTGCACCAACTGAATGCTCCACCATTCAATATAAACACGTATCCGGTTTGTGACTTAGAGTCATCCGGATAAGTGTCAAAGATTGCATCGACGTAACCATTTACTTGGCCAAAACCATATGCTTTGATAACACTATCAAAGCGTATATTCCAACTCCGAGAGGCTTGCACCAGTCCATAAATGGATCACTGGATCTTGCACACTTTGCTAGCACCTTTTGGATCGACAAAACCTTCTGGTTGCATCATATACAACTCTTCTTTAAGATATCCATTAAGGAATGCAGATTTGACATCCATTTGCCAAGTTTCAAATCATAAAATGCGGCAATTGCTAACATGATTCGGACAGACTTAAGCATCGCTACGGGTGAGAAGGTCTCATCGTAGTCAACTCCTTGAACTTGTCAAAAACCTTTTGCAACAAGTCGAGCTTAATAAACGATAACATTCATCAACATCAGTCTTCTTCTTGAAGATCCATTTATTCTCTATGGCTTGCCGATCATCGGGCAAGTCAACCAAAGTCCACACTTTGTTCTCATACATGGATCCCATCTCAGATTTCATGGCATCAAGCCATTTCGCGGAATCTGGGCTCATCATCGCTTCCTCATAGTTCGTAGGTTCGTCATGGTCAAGTAACATGAGCTCCAGAACAGGATTACCGTACCACTCTGGTGCGGATCTTACTCTGGTTGACCTACGAGGTTCGGTAGTAACTTGATCTGAAGTTTCATGATCATCGCCAATTAGCTTCCTCACTAATTGGTGTAGGAATCACTGGAAATTTCTGTGATGAACTACTTTCGAATAAAGGAGAAGGTACAATTACCTCATCAAGTTCTACTTTCCTCCAACTCACTTCTTTTGAGAGAAACTCCTTCTCAAGAAAGGATCCATTCTTAGCAACAAATATCTTGCCTTCAGATCTGTGATAGAAGGTGTACCCAACAGTCTCCTTGGGTATCCTATGAAGACACATTTCTCCGATTTGGATTCGAGCTTATCAGGTTGAAGCTTTTTCATATAAGCATCGCAGCCCCAAACTTTAAGAAACGACAACTTGGGTTTCTTGCCAAACCATAGTTCATATGGTGTCGTCTCAACGGATTTAGATGGTGCCCTATTTAACGTGAATGTAGCCATCTCTAAAGCATAACCCCAAAACGATAGCGGTAAATCAATAAGAGACATCATAGATAGCACCATATCTAATAAAGTGCGGTTACGACGTTCGGACACACCATTACGCTGTGGTGTGTCCAAACGTCGTAACCGTACTTTATTAGATATGGTGCGATATATGATGTCTCTTACCGATTTATCGCTATCGTCTTCATAGGATACCCAAAATAAACTTTTGGGTACACCTTCTATCAAAGATTCGAAGGCAAGATCTTTGTTGCTAAGAATGGATCCTTTCTAGAGAAGGAGTTTCTCTCAAAAGAAGTGAGTGGGAGGAAAGTAGAACTTGATGAGGTAATTGTACCTTCTCTCGAATTGGAAAGTAGCTCATCAGAGAAATGCGTTCTCGTGATGCCTACACCAACTAGAGAGGAAGCTAATGATAATGATCATGAAACTTCAGATCAAGTTACTACCAAACCTCGTAGGTCAACCAGAGCACGTTCCGCACCAGAGTGGTATGGTAATCCTGTTCTAGAAGTCATGTTACTAGACCATGACGAACCTAGGAACTATGAGAAAGCGATGATGAGCCCAGATTCTGCAAAATGGCTTGAGGCCATGAAATCTGAGATAGGATCCATGTATGAGAACAAAGTATGGACTTTGGTTTACTTTCCCGATGATCGGCAAGCCATAGAGAATAAATGGATCTTCAAGAAGAAGACTGACACTGATGGTAATGTTACTGTCTACAAAGCTCAACTTGTTGCAAAAGGTTTTCGACAAGTTCAAGGTGTTGACTACAATGATATTTTGTCACTTGTATCGATGCTTAAGTCTGTCCGAATCATGTTAGCAATTGCCGCATTTTATGAAATCTGGCAAATGGATGTCAAAACTGCATTCCTTAATGGATTTATTAAAGAAGATTTGTATATGATGCAACCAAAAGGTTTTGTCGATCCTAAAGGTGCTAACAAAGTGTGCAAGCTCGAGCGATCCATCTATGGACTGGTGCAAGCATCTCGGAGTTGATCAAAGCATATAGTTTAAAACAGACTTGCGGTGAAGCCTGTATTTACAAGAAAGGGAGTGGGAGCACTACAACCTTTCTGATAAGTATATGTGAATGATGTATTGTTGATCGGAAATGATGTAGAATTTTCTAGAAAGCATAACAGAGTGTTTGAAAGGAGCTTTTCAAGGAAAGACCTCGGTGAAGCTGCTTACATATTGGGCATCAAGATCTATAGAGATAGATCAAGACGCTTAATAAGATTTTTCAATGAGTACATACCTTGACAAGATTTTGAAGTAGTTCAAAATAGAACAGTCAAAGAAGGAGTTCTTGCCTATGTTGCAATGTATAAAGTTGAGTAAGACTCAAAACCCAACCACGGCAGAATATAAAGAGAATGAAAGTCATTCCCTATGCCTCAGCCATATGTTCTATAAAGTATGACATGCTGTATACCAGACCTATTGTGTACCTTGCCATGAGTTTGGCAAGGGGATACAATAGTGATCCAGGAGTAGATCACTGGATAACGGTCAAAATTATCCTTAGGTGCCTAAAGAGGACCAAGGAAATGTTTCTCGGTTATGGAAGTGACAAAGAGTTCGTCGTAAAGGGTTTCGTTGATGCAAGCTTTGATACTGATCCAGATGAGTCTGAGTCTCAATCTGGATACATATTGAAAGTGGGAGCATTTAGCTAGAGTAGCTCCATGCAGAGCATTGTAGACATAGAAATTTGCAAAATACATACGGATCTGAATGTGGCAGACCTGATGACTAAACCTCTCTCACAAGCAAAACATGATCACACCTTAGTACTCTTTGGGTGTTAATCACATGGCAATGTGAACTAGATTACTGACTCTAGTAAACCCTTTGGGTGTTGGTCACATGGCGATGTGAACTATGGGTGTTAATCACATGGTGATGTGAACTATTGGTGTTAAATCACATGGCGATGTGATCTAGATTATTGACTCTAGTGCAAGTGGGATAATGAAGGAAATATGCCCTAGAGGCAATAATAAAGTTGTTATGTTATATTTCCTTATGTCATGATAAATTTTTATTATTCATGCTAGAATTGTATTAACGAAAACTTGATACATGTGTGGATACATAGACAAAACACCGTGTCCCTAGTAAGCCTCTACTAGACTAGCTCCTTAATCAAAGATGGTTAAGTTTCCTAACCATAGACATGTGTTGTAATTTGATGAACGGGATCACATCATTAGGAGAATGATGTGATGGACAAGACCCATCCGTTAGCTTAGCATAATGATCGTTCAGTTTTATTGCTATAGCTTTCTTCATGGCATATACATATTCCTTTGACTATGAGATTATGCGACTCCCGAATATAGGAGGAATGCCTTGTGTTCTATCAAACATCACAACGTAACTGGGTGATTATAAAGATGCTCTACGGGTATCTTCGAAGGTGTTTGTTGGGTTGGCATAGATCGAGATTAGGATTTGTCACTCCGAGTATCGGAGAGGTATCTCTGGGCCCTCTCGGTAATGCACATCATAATAAGCCTTGCAAGCAATGTGACTAATGAGTTAGTTGCAGGATGATGCATTACAGAATGAGTAAACAGACTTGCCGGTAACGAGATTGAACTAGGTATGAAGATATCGATGATCGAATCTCGGGCAAGTAACATACTGATGACAAAGGGAATAATGTATGTTGTCATTACGGTACGACCGATAAAGATATTCATAGAATATGTGGGAACCAATATGAGAATCCAGGTTTCGTTGTTGGTTATTGACCGGAGAGGTGTCTCTGTCATGTCTACATAGTTCTCGAACCCGTAGGGTCCGCACGCTTAACGTTTGATGATGATTTTTGTATTATATGAGTTATGTGATTTGGTGACTGGATGTTGTTTGGAGTCCCGGATGAGATCACGGACATGACGAGGAGTCTCGGAATGGTCGAGAGGTAAAGATTCATATATAGGACGATAGTATTCGGACACCAGAAGTGTTCCGGGGGTACCGGGTACGTATCGGGTCACCGGAAGGGGTTCCGGGCACCCCCCGACAAAGATATGGGCCTTATTGGGCCTAGGGCAGGACAGACTAGCCCCTTGTGGGCTGGTGCACCCCCATATGGGACAATCTAAGTGGAGAAAGGAAAAGGGGAGGAGGAAAGGAAATAGAGGTAATACCATTCCCCCTTCCTTTCCCCTCTCCCCTCTTTCCTCCCCCCTCCGGAGATAAGGAAAGGGGGAGGCCGAATTGGAGGAGGCCCCCAAGTAGGATTCCTCCTACTTGGGGCGCCCCAAGGCTGCTCCCTCCCTCTCCCACCTATATATACATGGGGAGGGGGTGCCTAGAACACACACCAACAATTTTTAGCCGTGTGCGGCGCCCCCTCCACAGTTTACGCCTCCGGTTATATTCACGTAGTGCTTAGGCGAAGCCCTGCGCAGATTACATCACCACGCCATCATGTTGACGGAACTCTCCCTCGACACTTTGCTGGATCAAGAGTTCGACTACATCAACCACGTTAACAAATGCTTCTGCTTTCGGTCTACGAGGGTACGTGGACACACTCTCCCCCTCTCGTTGTTATGCATCTCCTAGATAGATCTTGCGTGAGCGTAGGGAATTTTTTGAAATTGCATGCTGCATTTCCCAACATTTGCACTGTAGGGTGAGAGTGCCAAGTGGCCCAGATTGATATTAGAGGGTGGATGTGGTGAGTAAGGAGATGGCTGGAGGTGGTAATAGGGTGTTGGCATCTAATGGTGGTTGGCAGCAAAAGTGAGGGGATGGTGGGGGTGGGCAATCTGCTTGGTGGGTGGAGGTCCGTCGGCGGTGGTGATTCCCTTGTTGGAAAAGGTACACCTGAGGTGCTATTGAGGGAGTCCTGGATTAAGGGGTCCTCGGGCGTCCGGGCTATGTGATGTGGGCTAGACTAATGGGCCGTGAAGATACAAGACAGAAGACTTCCTCCTGTGTCCGGATGGGACTCTCCTTTGCATGAATGGAAAGCCTAGCATTCGGATGTGAAGATTCCTTTCTCTGTAAACCGACTCTGTACCATCCTAGGCCCCTCCGCTGTCTATATAAACCGGAGGGGTTAGTCCGTAGAGGCAATTATAATCATACAGGCTAGACATCTAGGGTTTATCCATTACGATCTCGAGGTAGATCAACTCTTGTAAACCCCATATCCATCCAAGATAATCAAGCAGGAAGTAGGGTATTACCTCCATCAAGAGGGCCCGAACCTGGGTAAACATCGTGTCCCTGTCTCCTATTACCAGCAATCCTCGGACGCACAGTTCGGGACCCCCTACCCGAGATCTGCCGGTTTTGACACCGACATTGGTGCTTTCATTGATAGTTCCGCTGTGTCGTCGTCAGAAGGTTTGATGGCTCCATCAGTCATCTAAAAAATGCTGCCCTGAGGGAGGTCTTTCTCCCCGGCCAGATCTTTGTGTTCGGCGGCTTCGCACTGCAGGCCAACTCGCTTGGCCATCTAGAGCAAATCGACAGCTACGCCCCAGGTCACTGGATTAGTTTTAGAAATCTGGATTATGTCGCCGATGTCCGAGGAGATTTGATCTTCCAAGGGTTCGCGACACCAACCTCCGCTCTGGCCTTAGATCCGGAGCGCATCACCAGGTCCGAAGACGGGATTTTCGAGCCCGCCAGACTCTCTGCGGATATTGAGCCTAGTACGGGAAAGCCGGAGGAAGGAGTGTCACCGGCAATCATCATGAAGCCAGACTCTTCTCCGAACACTGGCTCCGAACCCTCGGAGTCAACATCATGTGAGCTCAGCCAAGGAGTTTCCTTCCCACCGTACTCCACGGCTCTCTTTTCCCTGGCCAAACCTCGCCTTTAAGCGAGGCTCTGGACTTAATGTGATCTCTCGTCATTACAAGGGGCAATGTCCGAACTACGCCCAGCCCGGACTAGGGGCTGAGAGCGGGGAATTTTACGTCCCACCCACCACCCACTTCATAGCCACTGCGGAGGACTTAACCGACATGCTCGATTACGGCTCTGAAGTCATCGACGGTATGGATGACGATGCCGGAGAAGAGCAGGCCCAAAACCCGCTGTTTACCGGACGCTGGACGACCACCTCTTCATATGATGTGTACATGGTGGATATACCCAAAGAGGGTAACGGCGATAACGAGAAAAATTCAGTTGAGGATAAGCCTCCTGAGACACAACCAAAGCGCCGACGTCAGCGGCGCCGCTATAAATCATGCCGTGGAAAAGACAACAATACCGGCACCGGAGACAACAGTACTCTGGACGACGCTGAAGACCAAGAAGACCCCGTGGAGCCAACCTCGGAACAGGATGATCGGGAAGATGGGAAAATTGGCCCTGATGACCAGGCTGTAAACAAAGACTCGGAGGATAGTAATTATCTTCCACTCTCCGAGGATGAGGTGATCCTCGGCGACGAAGACTTTATCGTGCCTGAGGAACCCCTTGAGCAGGAGCTCTTTAAGCGCCGGCTAATAGCCACTTCAAGGAGGCTGAAAAAGAAGCAGCAGCAGCTTCAAGCTGACCAAGATCTGTTCAACGACAGGTGGACTAATGTCCTAGCAGCCGAGGAATACGGCCTCGGGCGCCCAACCAAGAGTTACCCCAAGCGTAAGCTACTACCTCAATTCAACAACGAGGCACAGGAGCCCGTACCATCAGCGCGTAACGCAGCCGACCGACCACCACGTGGCCGCGACAAAACGACAACTCAAGCCGAACAACAGCCCGTACTACCTCGCCGTAAAAGTATAGACGCAACAGCTTGGGGATATATGTATGACCTACGACAGGACTTGGAAAATAGAGTAGGTCAGACCAGATCGATCTACGGATCGCGGGGGCGTGCCCCGACGCGCGAGGACAGCTATCTAGCCGGGCGCGACAAGCATAACGACATCCAGGCCGAAAACCGCAGACGGACTCCATCCGAACTGCGTCGCAACTTGGCCCGATATAGAGGCGCCGCACACCCCCTCTGCTTCACTGACGAAGTAATGGAGCATGAATTCCTAGAAGGGTTTAAACCCGTGAATATCGAATCATATGATGGAACAACAGATCCTGTAGTATGGATTGAGGACTTTCTCCTCCATATTCATATGGCCCGCGGTGATGATCTTCATGCCATCAAATACCTCCCGCTAAAGCTCAAGGGACCAGCTCAGCACTGGTTAAACAGCCTGCCAGAAAACTCCATTGGCAGCTGGGAGGACTTGGAAGACGCCTTCCGCGACAACTTCCAGGGTACATACGTCCGACCTCCGGATGCCGATGACTTAAGTCACATCGTTCAACAGCCCGGAGAGTCGGCTAGGAAATTCTGGACCAGGTTCCTAATTAAAAAGAACCAGATCGTCGGCTGTTCGGATGCCGAAGACCTAGCGGCCTTTAAACATAACATTCACGACGAATGGCTCGCCCGGCACCTTGGCCAAGAAAAGCCGAAGTCCATGGCAGCCCTCACGGCACTTATGACCCGCTTTTGCGCGGGCGAAGATAGTTGGCTAGCCCATAGCAGCAACAATGCAAGCGAACCTGGCACCTCTGAAGCCAGAAATAGCAACGGCAAGCCCCAACGCAACATGCACAAGCGTCGGAACAACGATGACAATACCGATGACACGGCGGTCAACGCCGGATTCAGTGGCTCCAAGTCCGGTCAGAGGAAGAAGCCATTTAAAAGAAGCAATCCGGGCTCATCCATCCTGGACCGAATCCTCGATCGACCATGTCAGATCCACGGCACCCCCGATAAACCCGCCAATCATACCAACAGAAGCTGTTGGGTCTTTAAACATGCCGATAAGTTAAATACCGAGAATAAGGAGAAGGGGTCGCCGAGTGAGGACGATGATGAGGAGCCCCGTCCACCGAACACAGGGGGACAGAAGAAATTTCCCCCCAAGTCAAAATGGTGAACATGATATACGTTACTCATATCCCCGAGAGAGAGCACAAACACGCGCTCAGGGACGTCTATGTGATAGAGCCAGTCGCCCCAAAATTCAATCCATGGTCATCCTGCCCGATCACTTTCAATCGCAGGGACCATCTGACCAGTATCCATCACGGCGGCTCAGCCGCACTGGTCCTCGACCCAATCATTGATGGATTCCACCTCACGCGAGTCCTCATGGATGGTGGCAGCAGCCTTAACCTGCTCTATCAGGACATAGTCCGCAAGATGGGCATTGATCCGTCAAGGATCAAGCCCCACAAAAACTACCTTTAAAGGAGTAATACTAGGTGTAGAGGCCCGTTGCACGGGCTCAATCACATTGGAAATCGTCTTCGCATCGCCGGACAACTTCCGAAGCGAAGACTTGATCTTTGATATCGTCCCCTTCCGCAGTGGCTATCACGCACTGCTCGGACGAACCACATTTGCTCGCTTCAATGCCGTGCCACACTATGCCTATCTCAAACGTAAGATGCCTGGACCACGCGGTATCATAATAGTCAACGGAAACATGGAACGCTCCCTTCGCACTGAGGAGCACACCGTGACCCTGGCAGCGGAAGTACATGGCGGCCTTATCAAGCAGACCACCAGTTCGGCGGCCAAGCTCCCGGACACTATTAAACGAGTCCGGACTACTCCGCAGCATGACAGTCCAGCTCGTCAGGAGTTCGACTAGCAATTCGGCCTCCGTCTCAGTCCCGACCGAACTGCGGCATACGTACAGCATGGGCAAAGACGGATGCATAACTCGATCATGGTCCACTATACGGCTCGACCTTATCTGGGCACTCATACTTTCCGTTTTCTTTCTATCCTTTTCAGGTTTCCTTTCCACGGGCCCCTCACGACGGCCTGATCATCGATTCTTTCAAAGAATAAAACATACCTGTCACGCCCAATATGCGACCCTATCCAAAAGGAACTCGACGGTCCCACCAAGGATAGACCCGCATATTGAAACGCTTTTGCAAGGTGGATATCATTACATCAACATTACATAATAGATGGGGATACATACATAAGGCACAAATGCCACAAGAATACATCAACATCATATACAAGATCAACATCCGACTACGGATGAAACATAAACAAAACTCAAACGACATCCACCACCGCTAGCCCAGGCTGCCGACCGAACCTATCCCCCGATCGAAGAAGAAGCGTAAGAAGAACTCCAATACAAGCAAACATCGCTCTCACGTCATGATCATCGCATAACCTGTACACCTGGCAACCGGTGGTGTAGTAATCAGTGAGCCACGAGGACTCAAGAATCCCATTACCATGGGTATCAAGACTAGCAAAGCTTAATGGGAAAGGAAGGGATAAAGTGGTGAGGTTGCAGCAGCGGCTAAGCATGATATGGTGGCTAACATACGCAAATGAGAGCGAGAAGAGGAACAAAGGAACGGTCGTCAACTAGTAATGATCAAGAAGTGATCCTGAACTCCTACTTACGCCGACATAACCCAGAAACCGTGTTCTCCTCTCGATCAACCCCGAAAAGAGACACTCACGGTTACGCACATGGTTGGTGTATTTTAGAAGAGTTTACTTCAAGTTTACTACAATCGGATATTAACAAATTGCCATCTGCCACATAACCGCGGGCACGGCTTTCGAAAGTTTATACCCTGCAGGGGTGTCCCAACTTAGCCCATGATAAGCTCTCGCGATCAACGAAGGATATTCCTTCTCCCGTGAAGACCCGATCAGTCTTTAATCCGGCTACAAGACATTTCGACAGCAATAAAACAAGACCAGCAAAGCCGCCCGATGTGCCGACAAATCCCGATAGGAGTCGCACGTACCTCGTTCTCAGGGCACACCGGATAAGTCAAGCTACGAGTAAAACCAACCCTCGAGTTGCCCCGTGGTGGCCCGCAGTTGCTCGGTTCGGACCAACACTCGAAGGAGCACCGCCCGGGGCTAAATAAAGATGACCCTTGGGCTCCTAAACCCAAGGGAAAAAGGGCATAGGTGAGGCAAATGGTAAAACCAATGTTGGGCCTTCTTTGGAGGAGTCTTATTCAAAGCGAACTGTCAAGGGGGTCCCATAAATCACCCAACCGCGTTAGGGACGCAAAATCCGGGAACATAATACCGATATGACGGAAGCTAGGACGGCAAGAGTGGAACAAAACACCAGGCATAAGACCGAGCCTTCCACCCTTTACCAAGTATATAGATGCATTAATTAAATAAGATATATTGTGATATCCCAACAAGTAAACATGTTCCAACAAGGAACAACATCTCCATGTTCCAACAAGGAACAAACTTCATCTTCACCTGCAACTAACAACGCTATAAGAGGGGCTGAGCAACGCGGTAACATCGCCAAACAACGGTTTGCTAGGAAGGGTGCAAAAGGTTAGAGGCTGACATGGCAATTTGGGAGGCTTGATAAACAGGTGATAGGTAGCGCAGCATAGCGATAGAACAGAGCAACTAGCATGGCAATGATAGTAGTGAGATCCAGGGTAGCGGTCATCTTGCCTGAAATCCCGCAAGGAAGAAGAACGAGTCCATGAAGAAGACGAACGGATGAAGCCGAACCAAGCGTGAGCGAACGAATCCTCACGATCGCAACGAAACAGGAACTAACAAGAAGAAGCACACAACATAGTAAACACACCACACATAGACAAGACATGATGCACAACCAAGCATGATGCATGACAAGACTACATGAAGCTACTCATGGAAAGAGATGATGCAAACAAGAACAACACATTAAGGCAAGTTTAAGTGAGGCCGGAAACAACATATAACAATTCCGGTAAGTCCTCATATGCAAATTTCGAAATTGGTCCAGATCTGAATAAACCTTATGTTCAAGTTGTTAAACAGCAAGTTAAGATGCACCACGATGATCTACACGAAATTCTAGTCAAGTTGCATATAAAGTTCATTAGATTCGGAGCTACGGCCTAGAAGATATGAGCAAAACAAGTTAAGCATGACATTAATGCAAGATGCACCAAAACATCAAGAAAACACATCAAAACAAGAATGCAACATGATAATATGAAACTACATGCAATTCTAAGCAAGTTTCATATAGAGCACACTCAAAACGGAGCAACGGTTCAACACATACACACAATACAAGTTATAGCAACAATCTGTCCAAAACATCAACTAGGCATATTGCAAGCATCAAAACAACATGCTACAACATCACAACGTAATAAAAAAAGGAATTGACATGATGTACAGGTAAAGCATAACAAAACATGAACACTGAGCTATCTCCAGAACTCACTAGAACATGCTCAAAATGACATGGCAAGATTGCAAATAATAACAGTTTCAGACTTTAGCAGAAATAACATCAGGTTGCAATGTTTAGAGCTATCAAACAACATGTTACAGCAAGCTATCAAGTCAAACTAGAGCATGGCATGAATTTAATAAATGCATAGAACAAAAGTCCGTTAGTGACCATGAGCCAAAAAGGATCAGAAGATATGATGGTACCCATGTAAACATGGCAAGTTATATTACAGATTTATACATGGCAGGAACAACAATAAGTAGGCATGTTGGTGAGCTTGAACCACTCACCACAGAGAAATAAATGGCATGTCAAGGTAACCAACAACAATAAGACATGACATAGAAGCTATACATGGCAAGAACAACATCATAGCATGCACGGATCAACTACAACAACCTTGGCAAAATTGAATAACATGTAAACAATCTGCCAGGAAACATTTTATAGCAAAAGTAGAGCTCGATTGACTCAAGCTATCGCACTCCATAATTGCAAACAAGCGCATGTATTGATATAGCAAGACATGTATAACAAAACATCCTTAATGAAGTATCTCAAAATATGCATGGATCTCTCGGTATCTTCAAGTTTACATAGCAACAAAATATAACAGAATCTGTCAGGAAAACAGCAACAGCAAGTACCCTACTTAACAAGCTTGATGCACTCACTACACAACTCACAAAAATACATGGCAAGCACCCCTGGAAAGATGGCATGGGATATTACAAAACACATGTAGGACTCAAGTTCATAGGATGCACACATCAATCATGGCAAAAATGACAAAAGTGCATGTTCTGATAAGAATCTGAAACTAACATCATATAGCACTGTTCTAACAGCATTTCGGGCATCAAGATAAGCTCAAATGTAAATGATGCAATGGAACAAAATGTTTTACTCGTCGAGACGAACATTTTGACATATAATACGCATAAAACGGACCTACGGATGCAGAGTTATGGCATGATGAATATGGCAGGATAATTACAAAAACTGGGGACTTAGTGGGAAACGGGTCAACCTTCATGCACGGAAATTGATGCAGGGCGGATCTCCCCGGAGGAACTCGCCGGAGGCGAAGATGAGGCCGGAGGAGGACGGGGAGAGGGCCGGGGAGGCGGATCCGGCCGCCTGGCCACCGGATCCGCCGAAGCGGGACCGGACGGCGGCGAGGACGCTACGGCGAAGCTCGAGCCAGCTCGGCGCCCATGGCCGGCGGCGAGGCGCAAAATGGGCGGGTCCAAGGCGAGGCGGCGGAGGTCGGGCCGGGCGAGGGGCGGCGACGGGCGAGGGGCCGGCGGAGGCGGGCGCGGAGGCGGCGAAAGCGGCGACCGGAGGGCGCGCCGGGCGGGAGCGAGGCGGGCGCGGCGCGAGGTTCGGCCGGCGAGGCGGCAGGAGGCGGCGCGCCGGGCTTGGCGGAGCCGGGCGGCGGATGGATTCTGGGGCCGATGCGGGCTCGGCGGGCGGGCGGCGGGCGGGCGCCGGGCCACGTGGCAGCTCTGGTAGGGCGGGCGGCGGCTGACGGGCGGACACGTCCGGGCGAAGTGTGGACGTGTCCGTCGGAGGAGGAAGGAGCTAGGGTTTTGGACCAAATTTCAAGGGTGCACATATTTATAGGTAGAGGGAGCTAGGAGACTCCAAATGAGGTGCGGATTTCGGCCACGCGACCGTGATTGAACGACCGAGAGCATGGAGGGGAGTTTGCTGGGTTTTGGGCCACTTTGGAAGGGGTGTTGGGCTGCAAACAAAAGAGGCTTTGCGGTTACCCGGTTAACCGATGGGGTATCAAACGACCTCCAAATGGCACGAAACTTGACAGGCGGTCTACCGGTGCTATATCAAGGCCGCTTGACAAACCTCGGTCCATTCCGAGACCGTTTAACACCCGCATACCTAAAAGAGGCAAAAGGCGCCGGAGATATAGGAGTGCCGGATTGCAAAACGGACAACGGGGAAAATGCTCGGATTCATGAGAAGAACACGTATGCACAATGAGATGCACATGATGACATGATAAAAATGTAGATGATGACATGGCAAAGTGCAACACGGAAGCACATGACAAGGCAACGACGGCGAATAACTGGCAGACACCTGGTGCATTGGATCCGGGGCGTTACAATACCAAGGAGGCAAGCAACATAGATGTGTGGCAGAATATCTAGATGATCTTATTGACGATCACTTTACCTGTTTTCAGGACCCACACGCACCTTCCCCTTGGTCTCGGCACGTTAAATAGCCTTGTTGCTTATCGCATTATTTGTACAAATACGCTTTGACGTATCAATCATATTATAATGGAAACATTTTCCGGCCCAAAATATGTGGCACTGGCTTACTCCTTCATTATATTTCACTATTTTTATCGATTGCACTCGTACACTTTGGTACGACTTAAATCACCAGGGGCCCCATTATGCTCCATACGTTTACAACAAGTCTGAACACTTTTTACAGTATAATTCGGCGCCCTGAATATAGCATTATATGCATCGGCTCCGAATCATGTCTTTGGTCAATAGTTGGGTTGCCCAGCTCCTGTGCTTGCTACCTGACGATCCGTCTTATCGGCTAGGGTAGTAAAGGGAGAACTACTGCGATTGTGTTTCTGGTTTATCCGGATAAACACCTCAGTAGAGAAAGCCGAAACTGACTGTCATGATGCGGCGAGAGCTGGTCAGCTATTCGGTGGCTAAACATAAATCTCTTGCGATTTTTTCTGCATTATGCGACGGATCGGCCTCCACCTGATCAGCTGTCTACCGCGCCCTAGTCCGGATAAACAAATACTAACTAGGGGTTGCGCCTACACTCCTATTGTCAAACTCCTATGGTTAAGTGAGGGTGATAAAGCCACATACACTAAAAAAATACACTTCCGTGATGATACGTGTTTGTCACAGTAGGTCACGTTTTCTGTCATGCATGTACATCCATGACAAATTTATGACAAAATCAAGATAGTCAGACATGTGCTGTCGTAGAAGTGTTCCATGACATTACCAAAATTATCATCACGGAAGTGTCCACTTCCATAACGATAAATCGCACGTCACAGAAGTGCTTTCGTCAAGGGTGACCGACAGGTGGCATCCACCGTAATGGAACTCCGTTAAGCTATCGGGTCCGGTTTTGGATCCGATAACCCGTTAACAGCCCTAACCAATGGGGATTTCCCACATGTAAAATCATCATTGGCTGGAGGGAACACGTGTCGGCTCGCCGTTGGGACAGATGTCATCCACTCATTGGGCCCACAGCGCCTATGATACGTCAACACATGGCACGGCCCAATAGAGGCCCATTCCTGTGAAAAGGCCGACCCGTTTGACTTGGTCAAAAGGTGGTGGGCCGGCCCACGGCAAGCCTGTTAATGGCCTGTTTGCATATAGCCCATTTACAGCCCGCTAACCCAGGGCTCGTTTACAGCCTATCCGAATTAGGGCCCAACAATCATCCGGGCCGTCAATATAATTCCACTGTTTAACTTCCGGTCCATGTATGGCCCATGACGTCTTTCGGCCCATATGAGGCCCTTAGTAACCCTCGGCCCATTAACGGCCCATGGTAAAACTGGCCCATAATGAACAGTGTATCACTTTATACCCATTAACGGCCCATTATTCCGTTGGGCGTTTCAAATATGTTATCTTCGGCCTTCTCAGGCCCATTTATTCTTGGGCTCATTTCCAAGATTCGCTTACTTTCGCCCGTTCATCGCTATTTTTTCGCTTGTGGGCCAAATTCAGCCCATGGTTACAGTCGGCCCATTTGTGGCCCGTTAATACGTTGGGCCGATTTCATAGCGTCATCAAATACGTCCGATTAACAACGACCCATTATGGTCGGCCCATGAACGGATGATTTCAAATCTAGCCCATTTACGGCCATAATGTGGTCTGTTATTGGCCCATGTTTGGCCAACCGATCATACGACCCGTAGAAGGCCCATTGATGATACGGCCCGTAGAAGGCTCATTGTGTCTACGGCCCGTATAAGGCCCATTGTTTCTACACCCCGTAGAAGGCCCATTTTTTCTACGGCCCTTAGAAGGCCCATTGTTTCTACGGCCCGTAAGAGGCCCATGTTAACTACAGTAAATATGTAGCCCATGGTTAATGTGGCCTAGTTTTAAAAAATAGGCTATTGCGGCCACTAGCAAACCGTGGAAAAAGAACTGCACTGACTACAAGAAAAAATAAACAAGACAATAAGGAAATAAATAGGCAAGCAACTTACGCTAGGCTATCACGGCTATTACACATATTACTTCCACTGGGCATCAAAGTTCGCCACCAGTGCGAATATAGGGAACAAAGCAGCATATAAACGCCACAACAAAACAAGTCCGGGCTGAAACCACTTGTAAGAGCTCAAGAAACAATATCACAGGTACCCATAATGTCGGCAAGATGCTTAGCAAGCTTATTAACTTTCTCTTGTTTGGCATTTAAATCCTCCAAAGACTTGTCATTGCACGTAAATTATGCATCTGAATTCTGCAGGGACTTCCTCATTCCTTCGGCTCCTGTCGCATAACATCTGATCGATGTCTTTCAACTTCAAGTTGAGACTCAAGAAGCCGAACTGATTCAGGCAGCGAGTTCGAAGAGCTGGTGCCAGCAGTAGTAGCCAGTAACTCAAACACTACATCAAGACAGGACTTTGGGGTTGTCTTAGTGTCTTCAGTATAGTTTTTATCAGCTTTCTTGGAGACCAACAGGGATGTCTCACTATCTTGAACCTTATTTGCATTACTTCCTGTACCATTGCATAACGGGGTACTCTTCTCCAATATTTTATCCGCATTCTAAAAGAGAAACAAACAAACACATCATAGGTTTACAATGTAGTATATGAAACTCATTCTGGTAAATCAGTTTAGTAGTAAGGTGGACATGATAACAACATGAAACAAACATATATCTATGTAGTATGGTCACTGTATGGTCTATATCATTCTAGTTTATGTTGCCAAATTAGGATAGATACAGTTCGAATCATATCTATTTAAGACAAAGCAGCTTAGACAGAATATAAGTGTGGGAAACTACACAGCAATAACAACACTTGTAAGGTGCATGGCATGAGAATATAACTATTTATTCAATTGAAACTAAAATCAACATAGAGCAAGTTACAACAGCAAACACGTTAAAGAAACAGGTTTAAAACATACCTATTGTGCCGTTGGAGTTTCAATTGCATCCTTCAAATTTGAAATTAGTTGGTATGAGTAAATACAGTGATGCAAGAGCAAAGTAGTATGAACCATAGCTACAGAACCTGACCTGAGAACAATTCTTCTTCTGCGTTAAGCGTTGACTTGGGGTTCGGAGTGGTGGTCCTCGTGCTTTGGGCACTGCAGTTGCCTTACTAACTGCTCGTGTTTGGGTGCTCTGTGGTGGAGACGGTGCTGTATCAACGGGAACTGGGTTACTATCTGCTGGGGTTGGGTTAGAAGGGGTGTAGCTGGTTCTCTGTCCAACTGGGTAGGGGTACAACCTGCATGAGTCTGGGTTATGTGTGGTGGGGCTGGTTCTTGGGCAAGTACAACCGTGATTCTATCTCCATCGACAGGTAGCATGATCTTTTCTGAAGACCGTGTTTTTACTCCCACAGATACTGACATCACCCCCTCCAATTGAAATGGCTGATAAACAAGAAAAGTAATTGAACGTATAGACATTGTAAGATAGACAGGTGCAATGGATAGTAGGGAAGAAAACAGGGCATGAAGTAATTCACATTTATGTTGTCTAACCAAACAGAATAGCAGGACATAATTTCACATATATGATGGCTAATTAAACAGGATAGCATGACACAATTTCACATGTATGATGGCTAACTAAACAGGATAGAATGACATACTTCAAAATATGATGACTATGTAAACAGGATGACATGATATAACTATACGATGTGTCTATTAAAGTGGTTGGCATGCCATAAATCACAAACATGCCGTCGATGGAAACATGATGGCATGATATAATTCACGGATAGAATGAAATAATTCAAAATATGATGACTATGTGAACAGGATGAGATGATATAACTATATTATGTCTTTAGAAAATGGTTTGGCATGCCATAATTCAGATACATGCTGTCTATGTAAACATCATGGCATGATATAATTCAAATATATGATTTATATACTAAGGAAGTGAGCAGAGGGCAATCACATATATGATGTGTCAACTAAGGAGATGGCATTCAATATCATGTATATGATGTAAAAACTAAGCATTGCAATACAACATATGCATGATATGAGTAATATAACCTGCCAAGTTTGAGCATACACCTCGGGGATAATAGGACTGGTCATACGCCTCTGAATCCTCCTCTCAAGAGCTATCTCAGAACCAACAAGATATCTGCTTCACCAGGTAGCATTGTCTGCTCTCGAGACCTTGTTTTCACTCCAGATTTCTCCATCACCAATTCAAATGGCTGATGCACAGGAAGAGAAGTTGAATATACAAACATTGTCGACAAAAGCAATGAGAAATACAAAAAAAGTTCGACATGATATAATTCACATATATGACGCTTGGCTAAACAACATGGCATTGCATAATTCACATATATAATTCCTTGCAACAAGATAGCATTGCATAATTCACATATATAATGTCTTGCAACAAGATGGCATTGCATAATTCACATATATGGTAATTAGACACTAAACAGGTGGCATTCACACAAAGCATGTCTAAACTAAGCAAATGACATAGCAATGCAAGATACCATATGCACGATATGAGCATCATAACCTGCCAAGTTAGAGCATGCACCTCGGGGAATAGGACTGATCATCTGTCTCTGAATCCTCCTCCGAGGAGCTATCTGTAACTAGCAAGACATGCGCTTCGTCAGATAGCATTGTCTGCTCTGAAGACCTTGTTTTCACTCCAGATTTTTCCATGACCATGCAGAATGGCTGATGCACAGGAAGAGTAATTGAATGTACTAAAATTGTTGACAAATTTAACACGTAATAAAAATGATGTCATGATATAATTCACATATAAGATGACTGGCTAACCAGGGTGGCATTGCAAAATTCACATATATGATGCCTGGCTAAACAAGATGGCATTGCATGATTCAAATATACGATAAAGAAATTAAATAGATGGCATTGACACAAAGCATGTCTAAACTAAGCAGATGACATCTTTAATGTATACAGTAAGCAATGCAAGGCACCATATGCATGATATTACCAACATCAGCATGCCAAGTTAGAGCGAAGACCTCATGGGGTAAATAGGAGTGGTCTTACATTCAATCCCCTCGAGCAGTTATCTTCCTCTTGATTATGATCCGAAATGGGTGGAGGGGGGGGGGCTGCCTTTGCACCCACCATGGAGCAACGTCTGCATGAAATTTTATTGCCACGCAAGGCTCGTCTCTTTTGCTCTACATGTTCAGTTCCATTGTGTACAATAAATGACATGCATAGGAATAAAACATAGTGAGATTATGTAAGGAGTGCATGCACAAATCCAGAGTGATAGTAGCAAACTGTGGATAGGCCCAAAATAAATGATAGCAGGCAGATAATAGCTTTAGTTAAAAAATACAGATAATGGCTCCTTTAATGTTTGTTTGCACCCAACATGAAACTCATAGTAGACACCCGAGATTAACCAGATAGTAGACAGATAGTACAGATTGCTGCCTCAATATGTACCCCACAACCATTTAAAAACTCAAGTTTCAGCATAAGTTTGGACCCGAGTCAGAGTCTAATAGGTGAACACGACGATAAAGTAGCATGTCATCATCTTAAGCGATGCATAACATAAGCAGACACGGAAGAGTGCGACCTCTCTTGCGGACCCGTGTAGTCCTCAAGGTCATCTGCTCAGTTGATGATGGTAATGCAGTTGTCATGGCTACCGGCGGCGGGGAAGAAGATCTGAGGCGGTGAAAGACAGTCTGGAGAGCGGATCTCTGCTGTGGTGAACCCTTCCGTCGTTGGAGAAGCTGAGCTGGGGTGGAACACAACACCGCAGGAGCAGGACAAACCACACAAGGTTTTATTTGACACATATGTGTAACAGAAGTAATTGTGTAAGGGCTTGTTTGAATTTGAGGATTCTAACAATGCGGGGATAGGAAATAGACATGAATAGGATAGGAATACATGTGCAAAATAGAGAATTTAAAAACACATGATTTCTGCCAATCTGGGTGTTTGGTTCACAAGAATTGGAAGATCACAGGATGCAAACAAGCATGGTGAGATTAAGTAAAACCACAAGAAGTGTACAACCTCTTTGGCGAAGCCATGTCGATCTCAGCGTGATTGGGTTAGCCGGTGAGGATGCTCCGGCTAACTTGGCTGTCGGAGGAGGGGAAGAAGATCTTAGGCGTCTGGAGATGGAGACTGTCGGTGTCAAAACCGGCGGATCTCGGGTAGGGGGTCCCGAACTGTGCGTGTAGGATCGATGGTAGCAGGAGGCGGGGGACACGATGTTTATCCAGGTTCGGGCCCTCTCTATGGAGGTAATACCCTACTTCCTGCTTGATTGATCTTGATGAATATGAGTGTTACAAGAGTTGATCTACCACGAGATCGTAATGGCTAAACCCTAGAGGCCTAGCCTATGTGTATATGGTAATGAATGTGTCCTATCCGGACTATGCTCTCCGGTTTATATAGACACCAGAGAGATCTAGGGTTGCATGGAGTCGGTTACATAAGAAGAAATCTTCATAGCTGGCCGCCTAGCTTGCCTTCCACGCCAAGGAGAGTCCAATCCGGACACGAGTATGGTCTTCGGTCTTCATGTCTTCACAGCCCATCAGTCTGGCCTATGGATAACAGACCGGACACCCGAGGACCCCTTAGTCCAGGACTCCCTCTGTAGCCCCTGAACCTGGCTTCAATGACGAGGAGTCCGGCGCGCAGATTGTCTTCGGCATTGCAAGGCGGGTTCACCTTTCTCCGAACTCCAAGATAGTCTTCGGATGCGATGATTGTGTCCGGACCTGGTATAACCGCAGAGAGAATATAATATTTACATGAATCTAATCTGTTGACAGCTTCTTTACAACACAACATCGCATCTATCCGGTCATAATTTTGAATCGTTTTTCATTTACCATCCCACGTTTTGAGACGCGGTTGCTATTCGCACGTCTTGTCAAAGCAGAGATCATGTCCCCTTATTGCGGGATTGTCATCAATACGGGCATGGGTAACTCAACCGTGCCGTTTATACAACCCTTGGGAATAGGCGAGTTTTTAGGACGAGTGGGGAGGCGCTTGACATTCGCGGCCTTTATAAGGGGATAAGGACACTCTCCCTTTTCCACACCCTTTTTCATCTCCAGTCCTTCCGTCCTCGAGCTCCAGCACCCAAGCTTTAGGTTTTCCTCATTCGAGAAGGCACTCCAATCATGTCCGGATCCGGAGCTGGAGGCAAGTGGATGGCCTCTTCCGTCAAGAAGAAGGACATCACGGGGCTCCGAGAGGGCGGCTATTTAGCTAAGGTGATTGCTCACCGACTCCCTGCGAAAGGGCAAATCGTCCCTACCCCCGAGCCCAATGAGAGGGTTGTGTTCCTCACATATTTCGTCCGCAGGCTAGGATTCCCACTTCATCCATTTGTCCGTGGATTGATGTTTTACTATGGGTTGGACTTCCACGATCTGGCCCCCAACTTTATGGTCAATATCTCAGCATTTATCATTGTGTGCGAGGCCTTTCTCGCATCCCGCCTCACTTCGCCGATGGGTCAAGACCTTCAACGTGAAACCGAAGGTGGTGAGCGGTCAACAAGCGAAGTCTTGAGGCGCCATGGTGGGCAAAATGCCCAACGTCACCTGGCCCGAAGGCTCCTTCATGGAGACGGTGAAGGGATGGCAGTCGGGGTGGTTTTACATCACCGAGCCGCGTTATGCCAATTGGGTAGCAGCCCCCGAATTCCGATCCGGTGTTCCGATGCGGCTCACTTCCTGGAAAGAGAAGGGCCTGACCTGGGGATCCCTGGACGAGATAACTGGGCTCCAGACATGCGTCCAGAACATGATAACCAAGAAGATCAAGCTTGTGAATATGATCCAGGTCATGCTCATTCGCCGGATCCTTCCGTGTCAACGCCAGACTTGCTATTTCTGGGAGTACGACCCAGCCGAGCACTAGACGCTGCGAGGGCTCTTCGGCACAATGCACGAAGGCATCTGGAAAGCGCTCTTCAAGGCGGGCGAGATGCCCCCGCCCACAACTGAAAATCACGGGCTTAGCTCAAAGCGCCAGGCCAATTCGGTAAGTCTTTTAATGCTTTCGAGGTATACCCTTCACCAGCATATTTTGAAGATGGATACTGAGCTCCTCCATCTATTTTGCCAGGCATGGATCAAGGTGGCGGAGTAGATTAGCTATCCGACTCCGCTTCTCGAGGAGGAAGAATTCCCACTTCTGACGAAGATGTTGTTTCTGGCGCCGTATGACGTGCCGGAGAAGACAGCCAAGAAAGCGGCCAAAGGGGCCAAGAAAGGCCCTTGCCAAAAAGGCACTCCGGACATGTCATCCGAGGACGAGACTTCCTCTTCATCCGATGACGATGACAAAGAGGAAGAAGAAGAAAACGATTCTCCACCTGAGGTGGGGAGGAAGAATTGTATGGCTCCCCCGGATCCGGAGGCGAAAGCGCCTAAGAAGGTTAAAGGCTCCCAAACGGATAACTCCGTGTGGGATATTGATAGAAGTCCGGAACGACCTCGCCAGGCCAAGCCTTGAGCCGCTTCGTAAGTAACAGAATCGGCAAACGTATGGCCTTCCTGTTTTATAGTATTGACATATTGTAAGCCTTGTTACTGCAGTCCGGCATGCGACGAATCCCCGCAGTCCTCGACTGAGGATTCGCTAGGCTTGAAGGAGAGGGCTAGCACATCTCCGCCACCTGCTCATTCCGTCTCACCCAAGGGTGATGACGAGGTGGTGTCCAAAAAGACTTTCCCAGGCCGGGGGGAGATTCTGGAGATCATCGGGGTGACGTCCCACGATGATTTTTCAGCCGCCGGACATGTGGGGGAAAAGTCCCCATGGGAATCGGTGACAGGCCCAGTTCCTTTGGACCTCAAATGATACCATTTCGGAGATCTACACGGCTCCAGGGTCTAGGGAACGACATTCCCTTCAAGGAGGGAATGTGCATGTTCCACCGGTGACCTCTGTCCAACCAGAGGCGCCGGATAATCTGCTGGAGGCGCTATGAGGCGCCTCTATTGTGGATGAACATCGTGTCCTTATGGACACAGTGATAGAGAAGGTTCAGTTCGTCAAAAGAGGACTGGCCGAAGCCTGCACTAGCCTTCTAACGGGCTTTGAGGTAAGTGATTGTAAAAAATATCACAGTATAGACAGTAGCCCCTGATGCTCTGTTTGGTGTTCGTGAAGAAAAGCCGAACAGAGGATCGAGAAGAAATATTGCAGGACTCTAACATGAGTTGTCTATGTGAATAAGCAGGTATTGCTGAAGGCAGCCACTGCTCATGCCGCAAAGGTCTCCGGACTGAAGCAGAAACTGGAGCGGGCCGAGGAGGAGCTCGACCTCGTGAAGAAGCAGCTGGAGGATAACCAAGGTATGCAATAACCTGTAGGTATATTTCTAGAAAATGAATAGTCCGAATGGACTAAATTGTCATAAACTTTATTAGGGGCCGTGACCGAGGTGGCAGCCCTTAAGAAGGAGCTAGCCGAGGCTGAGGACAAAGCGGCCAAGGAACACGCCTCACGCGAGAAGCACGAGGCCCGGGTTAGCGAGGGGCAGCAACAGCTCCAGGGCGCAATAGAGAGATTTGAGTCCCTGGAGCGCGATTGTAAGGCGCAAGAGTCTGAATTGGCGAAGGTCCGCCAGAGCGCATAGGATGCACGAGCCGAAGCCCAGAGCGCCCTCCAGGAGATTCAGGCGGCCAAGATGATTACAGAGGGTAAGTCTTTCACTATGCATAGCAAGTATATAGAAGAAACGTTCCTTGTACTTATCCTGAATTTGGATTTTCCAGGGGCGTTTGTGGATCTGCCGCACAGTGCATCGGATGATGCCGAGTATTATAGAGCCGACGAAGGGATGTCTACGGAGAAGCTATTCTAGTCCCAACATCTGGAATCCGAACATCCGGTACCCTTCAGCGACCAGCTAAAACAGTTGGTCGAGCTGCATAGGTTGGTGGAGCTAGCCATGAAGGACCTGATAGTCCGGCTGTGGCCTGCCGATCCTATACCTAGCAGCTACTTCGGACTTGTGCAGCGGCTTGTGAGTGCCTGTCCACGGCTCGTAGCTGTGAAGCGGTCGATTTGCATTGAAGGTGCGCGTATGGCCTTTGCCCGCATCAAGACACATTGGGGGAAGCTGGATGCCAAGAAGTTGATCACCGAGGGACCGCCAGAGGGCAAGGAGCATCGTCGAGCCGAGCACTATTTTGACGGTATTCTGGAGGGGTCACGCCTTGTGGCGGAGCAATGTTCGAAGGGTGGACGGTAGCTGTCGTCCTCCGAGTCATCTTCTATGGTCTGTTCATCAGGGTGTCTTGCCTGTTGTCGTTTTCTTCCTGTTCGGATGTTGTCGGCGTTCTGGGAACGGGGGTCCCCAGACTTGCCTGCCTGCGGCCTGCGGCGTGGCTCAAAGGGGGTCCCATCACGGCCCATCTTCATCAACACAAGCTCAAGACCCTCGCGAGGGGCCAAGCCTCGCGGGGCGGACGGCGAGAGCTTCCTCGTGCACGGCCTCGTCGGCTGGCTCATGAGGAGGCGGAGAGATCAAGGCGGGTACCTCACGAGGTGCCCATGACGCAAGCCATGACGACCAAAGGGAGCCAGTGAGCGCCCAGCCAGCAGTGTCCTCCTTTCCTCTTTGGTGCAAAGGGAGCAAGCGCAGGCGAGAGTATCAAGCAAAGGTGTCCATTTCGTGCAACAAGACCAAGATCAGTCTAATCATGGAAGGAAGTCATTGTGGAGCCCAAGCCGGGCGTCACCACGAGCCTTTGACAGGCGAGGACCGACTTTAGTCAGGATAAGTGTACCAGATGTTCCCCTTCAAAATGGCCAATTGTTGGCGCCCTTCCTGCTCAATATTTGGGAAGAGGCCCAGGGCCTCTGCATATAAATAGGACTAGCCACCCACATGGTAGAGACAATGAAAAAGGTAGCAAGAGAACAAATGAGAGAGATAGAGAGAAGCGACTGAACTCCCCCTAGCAGCTCATTGCACCAGCCAAGAATAGACCCTCGCGAGGCTGTTCTTCCTTGTATTGTTCATCACCATCAGCCCAAGAGGCAATCCACCACGCCACAAACTAGAGTAAGGTATTACACCACAATGGTGGGCCGAACTAGTATAAACCTTGTGTCTCTTGTGCTGTTCCTTTCGTAGCTTAGATCTTAGCGAGGCGACGGGGTACAAGAAGGTAGAGGGTGAGATTCCGCGTGCACCCCAGTGTTCGAACCTCAAGGGTCTGCCGGAACCGGAAATCCGACATTTGGCACGCCAGGTAGGGGTGCGCCGGAATTCGTCTTCCGCCGCCCTGTTCTCTGTCGACCCCCGCATCCATGTTCCGACGCTCAGTTCGCCTGAAGCGCCGAGCCGCTCTCGCTTCCCACGTCGCCCAGACGGCTCCCGTCGGCGGGCGCCTCGTTGTTCCCCGTCGCCCGCCATCAACGCCGCCACCGGCCCGGCGGGGAACGAGCAGCAAGCATCGTCCCAGCATCCCTCCGTGAGGCAAGACGGCCGCACTGCTACCGCCTCGCTCGCCCCGGCTGGTTCTTTGTCTCGCGCGTTTCGCGCGCCCATGGAGGCTCGAGCTGCGCTCATCGCGGCAAACGAGCTCCTGCGCTACCGTCCCGTCGACAACGTCTATGAAGAGTGGCTCGACCGCTGCCGTCATCGAGCTTCGTCCGCGCCCGCGAAGGGCTCTCCCGTGCCGTCTGTCTGCTGCACGAACCCCGTCTGCGCCCGAACGAAAGCTCGGGCGCCTCGGCGCCTCCCCCTCAAGAAGGCGCCACAGCCCCAAGCGCGTGGTCCTGGCGGAACCCGCTCCGTCCGGCGCCGGCCAAGAGCAAGAGCAGAGCTGTCAGGAGGTCCCTCGCCCGCAAGAAGCTGCCCGAGTGCTCCCTGCTCCAGCTCGTCGTGACCACGCTCCTTCCCAGGCATGTCAAGACCCCGCGCTGCTCCCAGCTGCATCGCATGGGGACCCGCAAGACCAAGCTCTTCGTCATCACAGTGCCCTGCGAGGAGAAAGACACAGTGTGCTCCCTGGAGCGAGCCTTTCAGGCCGCATCACTGGAGGACCCGGATCGCGGAAGCAGGAGGCTTCCCGAGACCGCTCCCAAGAAGAAGAAGACATCATCCGGCCCGGCCCCTCAGGAGGCAGGCCCCTCAGGGTCTGTGCCTGCTCAAGGGGAACCTCCTTCTATCGCATAGGAAAGCGCGCCCGGCGCCCTCCTCAGGCAGGGCTCGGGGGCTCCCCCCTGGAGGGTCACCGACCTTGCTAAGGTCACGAGGGAAGCGCTTGGGCACCACTTGGAGGCGTGTTTGGAAGCATGTTTACCTCAAGAAGGAGCAAGGAAAGGAGGGCCAAACCCTCGGGAGTTCGTCAGCAAGATCGTTCAAGAGCTGCAAGAGTCATGAGTGGCAGCCGCCGCCTACTTGCCGTGGCTCCCCATCCAGGCGATGATGGTGGGCCGCGCGTCTGCATCGACATACCAGGGCTCAACCGAGCCGCCTCTCAGGAGCGCCTCTGGCCCTCTCACGTGGGGCGCTGCGAAGGTCCACCCCACAACTATGTTCGCATGCCTTACGGCTTTAACGCGGCTGCCACGCATCAGCCGCCTCATGAGGAGCATCCGGAAGATCAAAGGCGAGGCGTTCGCAGCCCCGGCGGAGATGGAGATGGTCCACGAGGAGCCACCAGCGCCTCCGGAGCCTCCCGAGGCCCCCGGCACCGGGGCTCGTGAGGATCGGCTCCCGCAGCCCACCGAGTCTGCTGCATCAATACCCTTTCGTCTTCAACGCTACCAGGTGATATCTTTCAAGTTTCATTTCCAGCTGGGAGCGCCCCCCAGGGCTGCATTATTCCCAGGACGCGTGGGTCCATCCCTGCGGCGTGTATCCCTTTTACTTCATGTTCCTAGCTTACCTTGTTGGGCGCGCCCTTCGGGCTGCATCATCCTCAAGTCGCTCGGGCCAGGCCCGGAGGCATGTATCCCTCTTGCGTTTATTTCGGGTCATGCGTTCGACCCCTCATGCTTGTTATTTGATGCCAATCCATGGCACCTTCTCTTCGTTCATGTCGACCACTTGCACGTTAAAGGGGGGGGTACCTGAGCATCGCGACTCAGGGCTCCTACCGCTCTCCAAATTTCACCCTCGGCCTTGTCCACGGCATCGCGACACAGCATACCAAATGACGGCTGAGACCAGCTCGAGGGCCGGGACCCGAGGACGTAGAGCGCCGGCATCTAACCAAATCTGCAGGAACACATCACAAGATAAGGCCCAGTGCCAGGCGCAACCTGCCTTGAGGTAGGGCCCTATGAGTCCCGCGCTGGCTCATGAGTGCCCAGATACACCTCGTCAGGCCCTACCGTGCCAGCCACGTGTCAGGGCGGGGCTGTACACGCCCCGGGGTCTCCTCCCGAAGGGGAGCCCCCTCCCACGCACCAGTGGAAGCACCATGCTCCGCGCTGGCTGACGACACTGCCAAGGAGCGGCTATGCCCATACACATACGGAAGCGCTATGCTCTGCACTGGTGACAAACAACTGAGGGTGGCCCCCGGCCGCATCAACCTCGTGGGAGCCCAGAGCTCGGTGTCTGGCCTCATCGCAACGCCTCCCCTCGGGAGTGCCGCGAGGGGCTGGGCACGGGCTGCGCCTGGTCACGCCAGGCGCCACGCCACCAGCCGAGCCCCTCGGGCATGGTTTGTCGCGCGTCCTCCCCGAGCGGAGCCAAAGGTGCGAAGGCCGTTTGAGCGTTAAGGGGACTCCTGAGCATCGCGACTCGAAGCCTAACTGGTCACGTAGCCCTCACTCCTTAGTTCCGAAGGCTAACGGCGGTTGAGGTATCTGTGAGGCCGGTCTCTGCAGATGTAGAACGGTAGATCCACCCACATCTCACCTCCCTACTTGTTGTTAAATGCGCCAAGGGGACTCCTGAGCATCGCGACTCAGAGCCTAACTTGTCACGTAGCCCCTCACTCCTTGGTCCCGTCCTGGTTTTGGTCGGGCTAACGATGTAGGTATCTTGTGAGGGGCAGGCTCTGCCGGCGTAGAACATAAGCAAGTAGGAAGCGTAAATTTGAAGGAATTCAAAAGTAAATATTACAGTCCATAACTGTTATCACAACGCCAAATGCAAGTTTAAACGCCTCCCCGAGGCATGATACATGTGCAGGAATTAAAAGCAGAACAGGAGCCACAATGGAGTCACTTGTCGGCGGTGGAGCTGCACGGAGCGGGTTCGCCTTGTGGAGCCGCGGGGTTTGCAGCGCCCCGCTTGACTTGGTCAAGGTCTGAACTTCCCAAGCAGAGCCTCCAGACGACCCTTCACGGCCTCGGCAGCGTAGCAGCGGCAAGCTCGCCGCTGCCACTGCTCCAAAGAAGTCACGAGGTCGACGTTGGGATCGCGAAGGTAGACATGGGTGAGGACCCGCGTCAGCGCTGCAGAAAACAAGACACGCGCCAGCCGAGGGCCAAGGCCAAGGGCGACATCTTCAAGAGCGCGAACCAGGAAAGGAAGCAGCTTGGTGGGGCCATCCTCGGCGCCAGCCAGCGGGCTCTCCAGGCCGTTATCATAAAGCTCCCTCAGCAAGGTGCGAGCCTTCACCTCCATATCTGTGAAGGCCACGTGATCCTCGGCAAGGACCCATGCCTTGCCGTCCAGCTCGACCTTCCTCGCCTCCAACTCTTGCTCCAGCACGCCTAGGCGTTCATGGCGTTTCTTGAGCTTGGCGTCCCGATCCTTGACGCGCACCTCGCGAGCCTTCATGCCTTCCTCCTGCTCTTGGCGAAGGCGGGCCTCCTTGGCGAGCTGGTCCCGCAGGCCCTGCAGCTCGCTCTCCAAATACTTTGCAATGACCTCGGACCTCGGCTACCTCCCCCAAAGGCAGCGTCACGAGCAGCTTCGCCCCAAGGATAGCTTGCTTCTCCTCGTCATGAAGCCGTCGAGGCTGGACCAACACCGCCGGATTGAAGCGTCAAGCGAATCTGGAAGCCAGCTCCAGCGCCCTGCCACCAGACGAGGGTCGGCGCCGAAGATCTCTGCCAACCAGTCCGGCCGGGCAGCAAAGACGATCCAGAATGGTAGGAGGAGTCGGGGAGACAACAGTTGGTGGAGTAGGAGGAGAGGACGGCAGCGTAACCACGATGTCCTGAGGCGGGACCTGCTGCGCCCCAACAGCTGTGGCGGTGGCGTCAGGCAGGGACACCTCAGGAGTCGCTTGGGCCATGGGGGCTGAGCTCGCCCCAGCCAGCTCCACCAGGCCTCGCGAGGATGACCGAGCAGGAGAGGCTCGTGCATCACGGCCACCTTCTTTCAGGGGCGGAGGCGCTACCCCAGACGGAACCTCAGGAGATCCCCTCGGCTTCTTTGCCGCGAGCGCCAGCCTAACCAAGAGATACAGACGTCAAGCCTCAGTGACAAAACAAGAAATGAGACAGGAATCGAGCACTTACTGGTCATCGCTCGCGAGCTCGAGCAACCTCCGGCCATACTTGAAGCCCGAGAGCCGGCTACTAGGATCAGCCTCAAGGAGCTCGGGAGCAGGTGGCGCGCCTGCGGATCGCCTCGATGTCGGGGCAGACCCATGGGGACCAGCCCAGTCTGTCCTTCTTCGATCGGGGCAAGCTCCGCGGCCTTGCTCATCATCATCCTCGCTGCCGTCGTGCCGCTCGGTGAGAGGCGGAGAAGCGGGACTTGCGCCGAGGGAGGAGCCTCGACTCTCCGTCGGTCGCCTCGAGTCGGGCCTCCTTCCCGCTCCCCTTCTCCTTTCTCCTCGCTGGAGTCGCCGAGGACACGCCCACCGGTTCCTCGGGAGCCTCCATGGCACGGGCCCGTCCCCGTTGAAGACGGGCATGGATTGCACAACCTGCTCCCAGTCGTCGCGGAGGAACAGGGGCGTAGGAGCGCCCTCCAACCTCGCCACGTTGCCCCCAACCAAAGATTGGAGAACCGTAGCCAGGTCCTCGTCGGCCAAGACCGCAGGGCTCAGGTGGGGCCTCCACATCGGGAGCGGGTATTGGCGAAGCGGAGCCAGCCGGTGATCCAGAATTCCCTCGGCCAGCCGACAGCCGTCGACTTTGCCGCCGCCATGCTGGCCAACGTTAGATCCATGTCCATCCTCTCCAACACCGGCCTCGTGCGGGGATCCACGAGCTCCACTCAAGACCAGTCGTCGGAGTGTATGGGGTGCTCCGTGGGCAAGATTAGCCGAGGGTGGATGCGCCCAACATCCACCAAGACCCACTTGCTCCTGAAGCCCTCAATCCTCTTCCCGGGGTTCGAAATGGCGATGGAGCTACCATATGCGACGAAGCTCGCGCAAGCAGAGAAGGAACCACGAGAGGTCCAGAGGGAGAAATAGTGGCGCAGCAGGGCCACTGAGGGCTGCACCCCAACGTGAGCCTCACAGTAGTAGGCGAAGATCGCCAGGAGGAGAACGGAGTTGGGGTGGAGGTGCAGAGCTTGTAGCTTGTAATGGTGGAGGACGGAGAAGAAGAACTTCCGGAAAGGGAGGCACCAGACCGGCAACAATGGCACTTACAAAGAGCGGATAGAAGGTGCTCCCTTGCCCTCGGGAGGGCGGAGCTGCCTTGAACACCTTCGCCCGTCGATACCTCGCCGCCGCTTATCCGGGCGCACTCAGGCAAGGCTCGGCCTCCGACACGCTCATGAAGTCCAAAGGCGCATTCAAGCTCCGGCTGGGTCTGCAAGGCGCCATGCCTTGCTAGGGCGTCTGATCGAAGTAGATCTGAAGATTTCGAAGCAGGAAGGAGAGGCGCAAGAAAGGGGATCGAGCGAGAACTGTGAGAAAGCAAGGGAAGCAAAGCCTAGGCGCACGCCGCTCCTTTATCGACTCGCTGCGGTTGCTAAGGCACCCACGTCCAATCAACCACCACGCGGTGCCCAAGGTCACAGGCTGTTAGGCCCGCAGCTGCCAGACTTGCCCTTCGCCTCTCGCTCGGCCAAGTCCGGGCGCGCCTTGGGCTTTGGGGGCTACTGTCGGCGTTCGGGAACGGGGTCCCCAGACTTGCTCGCCTGCGGCTGCAGGCGTGGCTCAAAGGGGGGCCCATCACGGCCCATCTTCATCAACACAAGCTCAAGACCTCGCGACGGGCTGAGAAGCGGGCGACATGGAGCTTCCTCGTGCACGGCCTCGTCAAAGGCTAGCTCATGCGAGGCGGAGAGATCAAGGCGGGGTACCTCGCGAGGTGCCCATGACGCAAGCCATGACGACCAAGGGCGCCAGGCGGGCGCCAGCCCGCGCAATGTCCTCCTTTCCTCTTTGGTGCAAAGGGAGCAAGCGCAGGCGAGAGTATCAAGCAAAGGCGTCCATTTCGGTGCAACAAGAGCAAGACCAGTCTAACGGCAGGAAGGAAGTCATTGTGGAGCCCAAGCCGGCGTCACCACCAGAGCCTTTGACAGGCGAGGACCGACTTTAGTCAGGATAAGTGTACCAGATGTTCCCCTTCAAAATGGCCAATTGTTGGCGCCCTTCCCGCTCAATATTTGGGAAGAGGCCCAGGGCCTCTGCATATAAATAGGACTAGCCACCCACAGGGTATAGACGATGAAAAAAGGTAGCAAGAGAACAAACGAGAGAGATAGAGAGAAGCGACTGAACTCCCCCTAGCAGCTCATCGCACCAGCCAAGAACAGACCCTCGCGAGGCTGTTCTTCCTTGTATTGTTCATCACCATCAGCCCAAGAGGCAATCCACCACGCCACAAACTAAAGTAGGGTATTACACCACAATGGTGGCCCGAACTAGTATAAACCCTGTGTCTCTTGTGCTGTTCCTTTCGTAGCTTAGATCTTAGCGAGGCGACGGGGTACAGGAAGGTAGAGGGCGAGATTCCACGCGCACCCCAGTGTTCGAACCTCAAGGGTCTGCCGGAACCCGAAATCCGACAGTTGTAGCTCTGACAGGGTCTTCGTTGATTTCGGCGTTGCCTGGAGTGCTATTTTCTCCGGTGCCGGTGTTGCCATCTTTTGAGCGTCGAGGCTTAGAGAGGCGTTTGGCGCGCCGTCGTTTGGACTGCGCCGCAGAAGGCTTATTCGCGTCTGGCTCTTCTTTGTCGTCACCAGATTCTTTAGGTGTATCAACCATCTACACGTCTGTAACACCCCGGATGTAACTTTGCATATTTGTAACTCCAACTCTTGCCATTTTCGGCATTGTGATATGATATTCCCTCCGTGGTTGGGTTTTTGTCTTTCGTTTTGTATTTTGTCCATGTCATGCATCTCATATCATGTCATCATGTGCATCTCATTTGCATACGTGTTCGTCTCATGATTCCGAGCATTTTCCCCGTTGTCCGTTTTGCAATCCGGCACTCCTATGTCCCCCGGCGTCCCTTTTACGTTTTTCCGTGAGCGGGTACTAAACTTTCTCGGAATGGACCGAGGTTTGTCAAGTGGCCTTGGTACACCACTGGTAGACCACCTGTCAAGTTTCGTGACATTTGGAGCTCGTTTGGTACTCAGCAGTTAACCGCACTCTCGCAAGGCCTCTTTTAAGTTGCAGCCCAACACCCCTCCAAAACAGCCCTATAACCCATATAAGTCACTTTCATGTCCATCCCCGTTCGATCACGATCGTGTGGGAGAAAACCGTGCTCAATTTGGAGCTCCCTAGCCTCCTCTACCTCTATTTAAAGACCCCCCATTTCCAAATCCCGGATCATTCCTACCCTACCCTAGCCCGCTCCTCTCAAGGCCCGGACACGTCCAAGGCCACGCCCAGCCTCTCTAGGAGGTCGCCACGTGGCGCCCGTGCCCACTTTCGCCGCCCGGCTCCTTGAGGTCCGGGCCCAAAGGGCCCTCCTGCCCACGCGCCCGGCCGCCCGCCGCCACACCACCGCCGCCTCCGCGTCGCCTCGGGCGCCGTGGCGTGCCACAGGCGCCCCTCTCGGCCAGCGCCTTGCTCGCGCCTCCGTCGCCATGGCCGCCCGACCCTCCTCCTCCGGCCCCGACCTCTCCCCCGAGCTCCAGCTCCGGCGAGGATCCGGCCAGCCTCGGCTTCCGCGCGCCGGATCCGATCTAGATCCAAACCTCGGTTGACTTTCCCCTCCCCCGAAATCTCATATTTCTGTCATAATTTTGTTACATTTTCATCATGCCATAACTCTCTGCATATTGCTCCGTTTCGTGCGTGTAATATGTCGAAATGTTCCTCTCGATGAGTAGATCATTTCATATCATTGCATCATTTTCATTTGAGCTCATCTTGATGCCCGAAATGCTGGTAGAAGAGGGCTATGTGATGTTAGTTTCAGATTCTTATCAGAACATGCACTTTTGTCATTTTTGCCATGATTGATGTGTGCATCCTATGAACTGGAGTCCTACATGTGTTTTCTAATATGACATGCCATCTTTACAGGGGTGTATGCCATGTATTTTTTTTATCCCTGTGGTGACTAGCACAAGCATGCAACTAGGCTTCATGATGTTGCTGATTTCACTGCTTTCTTGATATTTTTATGCCATGTTAACTTGATGCTACAAAGAGATCCATGCTTATTTTGAGATACTTTATTAAGGATGTTTTGAACATATAGTTATGCTCTATCCATCCATGCCCTTGTTTGTAATTATGGAGTGCCATAGCTTGAGTCAATCGAGTTCTACTTTTGCTATAAAATGTTTCTGGCAGATTGTTTACATGTTCAATTTTTTCCAAGGTTGTTGTAGTTGATCCGTGTATGCTATGATGTTGTTCTTACGATTTGTAGCTTCTATGCCATGTCTTCTTGATGGATGTATGCTTAGTTTATCATGAAATGCTCTGTAGTGAGTGCATCAAGCTCTTAAACATGCTTACTTGTTATCTGTTTTTGTCATGACCTGTTTGCTGAATCTGTAACAAAACTTGCTATGTTTACATGGGTGCTATTGCATCTTATGATCCTTTTTGGTTCATTGTCAGTAAGGGACTTTTGTTCTATGCTTTGAGTAGATTCATGCCATGCCTTGTTTTGCTATTATAAGTTCCTGTAGCATGTCGTTTTCTTGCTCTGAACATTGCTTCCTTTGAGTAGTCTGTGAAGCTGATATATTTTGCACTTTTGTCATGCTTGTTTGGACCTGTTATGGTGTGATTTAGCCGTAGCTCAGTGTTCATATTTTGTCAAGCATCTTGAGTAGATCACTGCCATATGCTTTTCTGGTACGTTTGGGTGCAGTAGCTTAATTTCTTGTTGCTTGCTATGTGGCATCATGTGTTAATGGCGGTTGTGCCATTCTTGTTTTGCTTGTCATTTGCAAACCGTGCATCCGATTCCGGTGATCTTTATATCGATTTCAACCGAAATCATCTCACCTTTCCAGAGGCATACTTGGTTTGCCAAGTTGATGCCTGGTTCATCATTTTCCTTCCGAGCACGCGTCGCATTGCATATCACATCTCGCATATCATGCCATGTATTGCATCATGTTGCTTGTGCATTGCACCGTGATTTATTGTGGTTCCATTGTTTGTGTTCTTGCTTTGGGTAGAGCCGGAGAGGCAGTACGTGAACGAGGAACCTGTTGAGAACGCTTAACGAGGATCAAGCTTTCGACAACTCGAGAACCTTGCGTGCAAGATGACCATACCCTCGAAATCACTTCTATCTTTGCTTGCTAGATGCTCGCTCTTTTGCTATGCCTATGCTACGATGCCTATCACTTGCTATATCATGCCACCCATTTTGCCATGTCAAACCTCTAACCATCCTTTCCTAGCAAACCGTTGTTTGACTATGTTACCGCTTTGCTCAACCCCTCTTATAGCGTTGCTAGTTGCAGGAGAAGATGAAGTTTGTTCCTTGTTGAAACATGGAGATGTTGTTCCTTGTTGGAACATGTTTACTTGTTGGGGATATCACAATATATCTGCTATAATTAATGCATCTATATATTTGGTAAAGGGTGGAAGGCTCGGCCTTATGCACAGTGTTTTGTTCCACTCTTGCCGCCCTAGTTTCCGTCATACCGGTGTTATGTTCCTTGATTTCGCGTTCCTTACACGGTTGGGTGATTTATGGGACCCCCTTGACAGTTCGCTTTGAATAAGACTCCTCCAGCAAGGCCCAACTTTGGTTTTACCATTTGCCACCTAAGCCTTTTTCCCCCGGGTTTTCGCGAGCCCGAGGGTCATCTTTATTTTAACCCCCCCCGGACCAGTGCTCCTTCGAGTGCTGGCCCGAAACGAGCTGATCATGCGGGCCACCACGGGAAACTTCGAGGCTTGGTTTTACTCGTAGCTAGTCTCATCCGGATGTGCACGAGAACGAGATATGTGCAGCTCCTATCGGGATTTGTCGGCACAATCGGGCGGCTTTCTTTGGTCTTGTTTTATTCTTTGTCGAAATGTCTTGTAGTCCGGGATTCCGAGATCGATCGGGTATTCCGGTAGAAGGAATATCCTTCGTTGACCGTGAGAGCTTATAATGGGCTAAGTTGGGACACCCTGCAGGGTATTATCTTTCAAAGCCGTGCTGCGGTTATGAGGCGGATGGGAATTTATTAATGTCCGGTTGTAGAAAACCAGAAGTTGACCTTAATTAATACACATCAATCAAGTGTGTAACCGTGATGGTCTCTTCTCGGCGGAGTCCGGAAGTGAACACGGTGTTGGAGTTATGTTTGACGTAAGTAGTTCAGGATCACTTCTTGATCGCTACTAGCTTCACGACCGTGCCTTGCTTCTCTTCTCGCTCTCTTTTGCGAATGTAGCCACCATATATGCTAGTCGCTTGCTGCAGCTCCGCCTCACAACTATGTCCTTCCTATAAGCTTAAATAGTCTTGATCTCGTGGGTGTGAGATTGCTGAGTCCCCATGACTCACAGATTCTACCAAAATAGTTTCAGGTGCCGACGATGCCAGTGCAGATGACGCAACCGAGCTCAAGTGGGAGTTCGATGAGGAACGTGGTCGTTACTATGTGTCTTTTCCTGATGATCAGTAGTGGAGCCCAGTTGGGACGATCGGAGATCTGTGTAGCATTGGGGTAGTCTTCTTTTATTTTGGTTCCGTAGTCGGACCTTGAGTGTAATCTGGATGATGGATGTTTATTTATGTACTGTGTGAAGTGGCGATCGTAATCCAACTATGTATCTCTTTCCTTATGTATTACATGGGTTGTGTGAAGATTACCTCACTTGCGACATTGCTTTCAATGCGGTTATGCCTCTAAGTCGTGCTTCTACACGTGGGAGATATAGCCGCATCGAGGCGTTACAAGTTGGTAATCGAGCCATCCCCGACTTAGGAGCCCCGCTGATTGTTTCTTTGGCGTTGTTGAGTCTAGAACAAAAATGTTTTGAGTCTTAGGATTATATATATCGGAGAGTAGGATTCTTTTTACTCCCCAGTCCCTTCGTCGCTCTAGTGAGGTCTCCTGACGTAGAAGTTTTGACTCTCCTCTCCTCAAATTTCACTAATAAAAATTTTTAGGATCACGCGGGTATCTTGGAATCGTTCCGATGGTTTTGTGACGAGAATATTGTTCTTGGTGCCTCCTGACATTTAGGGGTTGTGGCGGTGTCCGGGAGTTGAGCTCCGAGGTGTTGTCGCCACAATTTTATCGTTGCGATTCTGAATACCGAGCTTTGCCGACGTCGAAAATCTCTTTTGTGCGCTTGTTGGTGAGATAACCCGATAACTCCAAGATCTTGGCGAGCTCGAGTATTGCCATGACTCGTATAATGGATGCTTTTCAAGGTCGAGGTACCACGATTTCCGAAGGTCTTTTGGTTATGTGTTGACGGATGGATACAATCGATCTAGTTATTGTTAGTTTGGGTGATATATTTTGTGTCCCTGTATTCCCAACACCAGATTGCATAACCAGAAAGTTTCGGGAGTTTATAGGTGGGATTCAAGTAGCTCTTAGCTTTTCTTCCCGCAGATATCTGGTTTGTGACTGGGTAATCCTTACCACTTATTTGTTCCAGTCGTAACTTGTTATTTTTTTCATCAACCCTTAATCAAGTGGCTTCTCTCCTTAATGGACGTGTGATGTTAGCTTTTGGAATTCATTCGTTCATCCTTGTTCGAATGTTTATGGTGAAGACTATATGTTGCAATTTCTATCCGTTGATTCAACTTGTCTATCTGTCTATCAAAGTGCTAACGGATGTCACCCTCTTCAGGATGGCTCCGCCAGCGTCTGAATCCGGAACGCAATGGTGGGAGTCGGTCCGAACCCTCCACCTCCACCTCCGCCTCCGGAGGCATGGCAAGCTATCATGGCAGCCACCAATGCCAATGCTCAGATGATTTTGCAACTCTTGCAAGAGCGTACCCAAGGGCAAGGCAATCAAGGAAATCAAGGTCAAGGCAACAACCAGCCGCACTTTGCTACCCTCAATCAGTTCCTTGCTAATCAGCCGAAGTCTTTCAGTTTCTGTGTCGAGGCCACGACGCCGACGATTGGCTTGTGGACATCTGCAAACATTTTGAATGTAGCAATGCCTGACACGAGGACTTTGTCAAGTTTGCTTCGTTTCAACTCAAGGACCAAGCTCTTTGAGCGATACCAAAGAATACAAAGATTCCAGAGGAGGTCGTGTAATTACCGGGATGAGTTCACCGAGACTTCAAAGCTCACCACATTCGAAAAGTGTTGTTGAGAGCAAGCGTGAGGAGTTCCGCAATCTCAAGCAAGGCAACATGTCTGTGTATCAATACAATATCCAGTTCGAAACTCGCCGCTTTGCTAAGCAAGACGTCCCCGATGAAAAGAGTATGATCTATCAATTCAGAGGTGGTCTCGGAGAAGATCTGCAATTAGCTCTCGTGCTTTTTGAGCCGTAAAAGTATGATGAATTCTACAACATGGCACTGAAGCAAGAAGCTGCCCAGCTCAAATGTGAGGCTTCTAAGAAGAGAATCAGGGATGCAGTTCAATCTTCTTCTTCCTCTCAAGTGGCAGCTAAGCAGCAGAAGTTCTACCTTCCTCCTCCTCCGTTTAAATCGGCCTTATCAGAGAAGAACTCAGGTGGTCGTGGATCTTCCCACCCGCCCAACCCAGGCTATCAGAACAAGTCTAATTCTCAAGCTCCAAGGTCAAATGCTCCTTATCACCGTCCGCTCTCAGAGGTGACTTGCAACAAGTGTCAGCAGAAAGGTCACTATGTGAACAAGTGCTTCAACCAAAGGCGCCTTCCGCCTCCTCCTCCTGTGAGATCTTCAAGCAATGAAGTGGTCAAGCATAATTCCAAGTCTGCAAAAGTGAATATGATGAATGCAGCTCAAGCAGAGGAATCTACTGATGTGATAATGGGTAATCTCTCAGTTAATGATATTCCTGCAAAAGTCTTATTTGATACTGGTGCATCGCATTCTTTCATGTCATATCCTTTTGCATCGAAGCACAATGTTGACACAGAGATTTTGTCCAAAGTTATGCAAGTTGTTTCTCCCGGAAAGCTTATGACTTCTAGTTTGATTGCTCCCGATGTCTCTATCAAGATGGGCGATTATAGATTTCTGGCTAAACCAATTGTTCTCGGTGACTCGGATATTGATCTTATTCTTGGGATGGACTGGCTTTCTTAGCACAAAGCTCAGCTTGATTGTGCTGCCAGGGAAATTCAATTGACTCACTCTTCTAATGATGTGATCATCTATGCCGCTCGTGATGAAACCATTCGGTTGTTTTCTCTCAATGAGAAGGGCGAATTGGATGCTATCTCTCAGATTCCAATCGTTTGTGAGTACCAAGATGTCTTTCCAGAAGAGCTTCGGGTATGCCTCCTCACCGCCGCTTGAATTCGTTATCGATCTTGAGCCCGGCACGGAACCTGTTTGCAAGCGTCCATACAAGCTTGGACCTAATGAGCTTAAGGAATTGAAGAAGCAGCTCGATGAACAAGAGCGTGCAGGTTTGATCGGACCGAGTACATCTCCTTGGGGTTGTGGTGTTCTTTTTGTCCGGAAGAAGGATGGCACGGACCGACTTTTGCGTCGATTACCGTCCATTGAATAAGAAGACTATCAAGAACAAGTATCCACTTCCCAACATCAATGAGCTTTTCGAGCAACTCAAAGGTGATAAAGTGTTCTCAAGCTTGACCTTTGTATGGGTTATCATCAAATTCGCATTCGTGAACAAGATATTCCCAAGACGACATTCATAACAAGCTTTGGTTCTTATGAATATACTGTCATGTCTTTCGGCCTTGTCAATGCTCCTCCAACATTCTCTCGAATGATGAACTTCATCTTCAACCCCTACACCAATGAATTCGTCTTGGTCTATCTTGATGATATTTTGGTCTTCTCCAAGAATAAGAAGGATCATGCCAAACATTTGCGATTGGTGCTCGACAAGCTCGAGAGAGCATCAATTCTATGCGAAGTTTTCCAAATGTGAATTTTGGCTTGATGAAGTGCTTTATCTTGGTCACATCATCTCCGCCAAGGGCATCGTTGTTAATCCCGAGAAGGTGTCTGCGGTTGTGAATTGGGAACCTCCTCGAATGTCAAGCGACTTCCACAGTTTTCTTGGTCTTGCAAGCTATTGCGAAGATTCGTTGAGAACTTCTCTAAGATTGCAAAGCCTCTTTCCAACCTCCTCCGTAAGCATGTGAAGTATGTCCGTCTCCACGAGTGTGACGTTGCTTTCAATACTCTCAAAGAGAAACTCGTCACAGCTCTGTCTTGACTCCTCCTGATGAATCCAAGCCATTCAAGTTTTTACGTGATGCTTCTCTTCAAGGTCTCGGTCTTTGTGTTAATGCAAGAGAAGAAAGTTGTGGCCTATACCTCTCGTCAGCTGAAGCCCAACGAGAAGAACTACCCCACTCACGATCTTGAGTTGGCGGCAGTTGTCCATGCATTGATAACATGGAGACATCTCTTGTTGGGAAGGAAAGTGGACATATTCACCGATCACAAGAGCCTCAAGTATATCTTCACTCAACCGAACCTCAACCTCAGGCAAACTCGATGGGTCAAAATGATTCAAGAGTACAATCCAAGTATTGAATATACTCCGGGCAAGGCCAATGTGATTGCACATGCTTTGAGCAGGAAGGCTTACTCCAACAGTTTAATCCTCAAGCCCTTCCAACTGGATCTTTGTGAAGCTTTCCATAGCTGAATCTTCAAGTTGTTCCTCAAGGCTTTCTTGCCAACCTCATAGTCTCTCCTACTTTGGAAGATCAGATTCGTGAGGCTCAACTCCCGGATACCATGGTGAAAAAGGTGAAACGTGGTATCGACAAGGGCATTTCCAAATACAAGTGCTTCCACATTGATGACAAAGATACTCTTTTATTCGAGGACCGGATTGTGGTTCCAAAGGGTGATCTACGTAAAGTCATTATGAACGAGGCACACAATTCGCTTCTATCCATCCATCCTGGAAGTATGCGAAGATGTACCATGACCTCAAGAAGTCATATTGGTGGACTCGAATGAAGCGAGAAATTGCTCAATTCGTGAATGAGTGTGATGTCTGCAGAAGAGTGAAAGGTAACACCAACGACCAGCTGGTCTCCTCCAACCTCTTGCTATTCCGTAATGGAAGTTTGATCATATCGAAACGACTTCGTGATCGGATTTCCTAAGTCCAAGCGTGGAAATGATGCTATCTTCGTTGTCATTGACAAGCTTACTAAAGTGGCTCATTTTCTTCCTATCAAAGAATCCATCACAGCAGCTCGGTTGGCGAGCTATACATCTCCGTAATTGTCTCCTTGCACGGCATTCCACAATTGATCTCTTCGCACCGTGGAAGCATTTTTACCTCCAAGTTTTGGGATTCTTTCAAGGCCATGGGCACCAACATTCGTTTCAAAGACAGCTTTCCATCCTCAAACAAGTGGCCAAGTCGAGCGAGTCAATCAAATCCTCGAAGACATGCTCGTGGCTTGTGTCATTTCCTTCGACATGAAGTGGGAAGATTGTCTTCCATATGCCGAAGTTCTCCTACAACAACAGCTTCCAAGCGAGTTCGCAAGGCCCCATGCGAAATTCTCTATGGCGTAAAGTGTCGACTCCTCTCAATTGGTCGAGACAGGTGAACGCCAACTTCTTGGCAACGACTTGATCACGAAGTCAAGAAATGTGCAAAGTCATTCGTGAGAATCTCAAAGCCGCGCAATCGCGCCGGAAGAGCTATTATGATGACAAGCACCGTGATGTGGCTTTTGAAATCGAAGACCATGTCTACCTCCGCCTCTCCAATGAAAGGCACTCGTCAGCTCGGTATCAAAGGGAAGCTTGCCCCTAGATACGTGGGTCCTTTCAAGATCATTGGAAAAAGAGGCGATCTCGCCTATCAACTTGAGCTCCCGTCCAACTTCGCGAACGTGCACGATGTGTTTCACGTGTCACAGCCTTCGCAAGTGCTTCAAGACTCGAGCGCATCTATCAACTTCAAGAAATTGACCTCCAAGAAGATCTCTCTTATCATGAGCACCCCTGCTGTTATTCTCGAAGAAACCGAGCGCAAGACTCGCAACAAGTCAATCAAATTCCTGAAAGTGAAGTGGTCACAACATTCCGACCGAGAAGCCACCTGGGAGCGCGAGGATCACCTCCGTTCCGAATATCCGGAGTTCTATCAGTCCTAGATCTCGGAACGAGATCCTCTTGTAGTGGTGGAGTGTTGTAACACCCCGGATGTAACTTTCCATATTTGTAACTCCAACTCTTGCCATTTTCGGCATTGTGATATGATATTCCCTCCGTGGTTGGGTTTTTGTCTTCGCTTTGCATTTTGTCCATGTCATGCATCTCATATCATGTCATCATGTGCATCTCATTTGCATACGTGTTCGCCTCATGATTCCGAGCATTTTCCCGTTGTCCGCTTTTGCAATCCGCACTCCTATGTCCCCGGCGTCCCTTTTACGTTTTTCCGTGAGCGGGTACTAAACTTTCTCGGAATGGACCGAGTTTTGTCAAGTGGCCTTGGTACACCACCGTAGACCACCTGTCAAGTTTCGTGACATTTGGAGCTCGTTTGGTACTCCAACGGTTAACCGCACACTCGCAACGGCCTCTTTTAAGTTGCAGCCCAACACCCCTCCAAAACAGCCCTATAACCCATCTAAGTCACTTCCATGTCCATCGCCGTTCGATCACGATCGTGTGGGCGAAAACCGTGCTCAATTTGGAGTTCCCTAGCCTCCTCTACCTCTATTTAAAGACCCCCCATTTCCAAATCCCGGATCATTCCTACCCTACCCTAGCCCCGCTCCTCTCCCTTGCGCCGCCTGACCTCTTGGAGGCCGCCACGTGGCGCCCGTGCCCACTTGCCGCTGGCTCCCTTGAGGCCCAGGCCAGGGCCCTACCGATCCACGCCGGGCCGCCCGCCGCCCGCTCACCACCGCCGCCTCCGCGTCGCCTCGGGCGCCGGCAGCCAGCGCCCGGCCGCCCGCCATCAACCGCGCCGCCTCTCGGCCTTGGCGCCGCCCACCTCCGTCGCCGCCCGCCCGACCCGACCCTCCTCCTCCGCCGCCGAAGCTCCAGCTCCGGCGAGATCCGCCAGCCTCGGCTTCCGCGCTGGATCCGATCTAGATCCAAACCTCGGTTGACTTTCCCTCCCAAATCTCATATTTCTGTGATAATTTTGTTACATTTTCATCATGCCATAACTCTACGCATATTGCTCCGCTTTGCGGCGTGTAATATGTCAAAATGTTCCTCTCGATGAGTAGATCATTTCATCTCATTGAATCATTTTCATTTGAGCTCATCTTGATGCCCGAAATGCTGGTAGAAGAGGGCTATGTGATGTTAGTTTCAGATTCTTATCGTAACATGCACTTTTGTCATTTTGCCATGATTGATGTGTGCATCCTATGAACTGGAGTCCTACATGTGTTTTGTAATATGCCATGCCATCTTTACAGGGGTGTATGCCATGTATTTTTTTTATCCCTGTGGTGACTAGCACAAGCATGCAACTAGGCTTCATGATGTTGCTGATTTCACCCTGCTTTCTTGATATTTTTATGCCATGTTAACTTGATGCTACAAAGAGATCCATGCTTATTTTGAGATACTTTATTAAGGATGTTTTGAACATATAGTTATGCTCTATCCATCCATGCCCTTGTTTGTAATTATGGAGTGCCATAGCTTGAGTCAATCGAGTTCTACTTTTGCTATAAAATGTTTCCTGGCAGATTGTTTACATGTTCAATTTTTTCCAAGGTTGTTATAGTTGATCCGTGTATGCTATGATGTTGTTCTTACGATTTGTAGCTTCTATGCCATGTCTTCTTGATGGATGTATGCTTAGTTTATCATGAAATGCTCTGTAGTGAGTGCATCGAGCTCTTAAACATGCCTACTTGTTATCCGTCTGTCATGACCTCGCTTTTGAATCAGAACGGAACTTGCTATGTTTACATGGGTGCTATTGCATCTTATGATCCTTTTTGGCTCATTGTCGATAAGGGACTTTTGTTCTATGCTTTGAGTAGATTCATGCCATGCCTTGTTTTGCTATTATAAGTTCCTGTAGCATGTCGCTTTTCTTGCTCGAACATTGCTTCCTTTGAGTAGTCTGTGAAGGCGATATATTTTGCACTTTTGCCATGCTTGTTTGGACCTGTTATGGTGTGATTTAGCCGTAGCTCAGTGTTCATATTTTGTCAAGCATCTTGAGTAGATCACTGCCATATGCTTTTCTGGTACGTTTGGGTGCAGTAGCTTAATTTCTTGTTGCTTGCTATGTGGCATCATGCTGTTAATGGCAGATTTGTGCCATTCTTGTTTTGCTTGTCATTTGCAAACCGTGCATCCGATTCCGGTGATCTTTATATCGATTTCAACCGAAATCATCTCACCTTTCCAGCGGCATTCTTGGTTTGCCAAGTTGATGCCTGGTTCATCATTTTCCTTCCGAGCACGCATACGCATTGCATATCACATCTCGCATATCATGCCATGTATTGCATCAAGTTGCTTGTGCATTGCACCGTGATTTATTGTGGTTCCATTGTTTGTGTTCTTGCTTTGGGTAGAGCCGGGAGACGAGTACATGAACGAGGAACCTGTTGAGAACGCTTACGAGGATCAAGCTTTCGACAACTCACGAGAACCTTGCGTGCAAGATGACCATACCCTCGAAATCACTTCTATCTTTGCTTGCTAGATGCTCGCTTTTGCTATGCCTATGCTACGATGCCTATCACTTGCTATATCATGCCACCCATATTGCCATGTCAAACCTCTAACCATCCTTTCCTAGCAAACCGTTGTTTGGCTATGTTACCGCTTTGCTCAACCCCTCTTATAGCGTTGCTAGTTGCGAGGAGAAGATGAAGTTTGTTCCTTGTTGGAACATGGAGATGTTGTTCCTTGTTGGAACATGTTTACTTGTTGGGGATATCACAATATATCTGCTATAATTAATGCATCTATATATTTGGTAAAGGGTGGAAGGCTCGGCCTTATGCCTGGTGTTTTGTTCCACTCTTGCCGCCCTAGTTTCCGTCATACCGGTGTTATGTTCCTTGATTTCGCGTTCCTTACAAGGTTGGGTGATTTATGGGACCCCCTTGACAGTTCGCTTTGAATAAGACTCCTCCAGCAAGGCCCAACTTTGGTTTTACCATTTGCCACCTAAGCCTTTTTCCCCCGGGTTTTCGCGAGCCCGAGGGTCATCTTTATTTTAACCCCGGACCGGTGCTCCTTCGAAAGTCTTGGCCCGAATCGAGCTACTGCAAGGCCACCACGGGGAAACTCGAGGCTTGGTTTTACTCGTAGCTAGTCTCATCCGGATGTGCCTAAGAACGAGATATGTGCAGCTCCTATCGGGATTTGTCGGCACAATCGGGCGGCTTTGCTGGTCTTGTTTTATTGCTGTCGAAATGTCTTGTAGTCCGGGATTCCGAGACTGATTGGGTCTTCCCGGTAGAAGGAATATCCTTCGTTGACCGTGAGAGCTTATAATGGGCTAAGTTGGGACACCCTGCAGGTATTATCTTTCAAAGCCGTGCCCGCGGTTATGAGGCGGATGGGAATTTATTAATGTCCGGTTGTAGAAAACCGAAGTTGACCTTAATTAATACACATCAATCAAGGTGTAACTGTGATGGTCTCTTCTCGGAGTCCGGGAAGTGAACACGGTGTTGGAGTTATGTTTGACGTAAGTAGTTCAGATCACTTCTTGATCGCTACTAGCTTCAATGACCGTGCCTTGCTTCTCTTCTCGCTCTCTTTTCGAATGTAGCCACCATATATGCTAGTCGCTGTCGTAGCTCCACCTCACAACTATGTCCTTCCTATAAGCTTAAATAGTCTTGATCTCGTGGGTGTGAGATTGCCGAGTCCCCATGACTCATGATTCTACCAAAATAGTTGCAGTGCCGACGATGCTGCCAAGTGTATGACGCAACCGAGCTCAAGTGGGAGTTCGATGAGGAACGTGGTTGTTACTATGTGTCTTTTCCTGATGATCAGTAGTGGAGCCCAGTTGGGATGATCGGAGATCTGTGTAGCATTGGGGTAGTCTTCTTTTATTTTGGTTCCATAGTCGGACCTTGAGTGTAATCTGGATGATGGATGTTTATTTATGTACTGTGTGAAGTGGCGACTGTAATCCAACTATGTATCTCTTTCCCTTATGTATTACATGGGTTGTGTGAAGATTACCTCACTTGCGACATTGCTTTCAATGCGGTTATGCCTCTAAGTCGTGCTTCTACACGTGGGAGATATAGCCGCATCGAGGGCGTTACAAGTTGGTAATCGAGCCATCCCCGACTTAGGAGCCCTCGCTGATTGTTTGTCATGCGTAGTTGAGTCTAGAACAAAAATGTTTTGAGTCTTAGGATTATATATATCGGAGAGTAGGATTCTTTTTACTCCCCAGTCCCTTCGTCGCTCTGGTGAGGTCTCCTGACGTAGAAGTTTTGACTCTCCTCTCCTCAAATTTCACTAATAAAATTTTTTAGGATCACGCGGGTATCTTGGAATCATTCCGATGGTTTTGTGACGAGAATATTGTTCTTGGTGCCTCCTGACATTTAGGGGTTGTGGCAGTGTCCCGGGGAGTTGAGCTCCGAGGTGTTGTCGTCACAATTTTATCGTTGCGATTCTGGAATACCCGAGCTTTGCCGACATCGAAAATCTCTTTTGTGCAGTTGTTGGTGAGATAACCCGATAACTTGATCGAGGCGAGCTCGAGTATTGCCATGACTCAGATAATGGATGCTTTTCAAGGTCGAGGTACACGATTTCAAGGTCTTTTGGTTATGTGTTGACGGATGGATACAACTGGATCTAGTTATTGTTAGTTTGGGTGATATATTTTGTGTCCCTGTATTCCCAACACCGCATTGCATAACCAGAAAGTTTCGGGAGTTTATAGGTGGGATTCAAGTAGCTCTTAGCTTTTCTTCCCGCAGATATCTGGTTTGTGACCGGGTAATCCTTACCACTTATTTGTTCCAACAGAACTTGTTATTTTTTCATCAACCCTTAATCAAGTGGCTTCTCCTTAATGGACGTGTGATGTTAGCTTTTGGAATTCATTCGTTCATCCTTGTTCGAATGTTTATGGTGAAGACTATATGTTGCAATTTCTATCCGTTGATTCAACTTGTCTATCTGTCTATCAAAGTGCTAACGGATGTCACCCTCTTCAGATGGCTCCGCCAACGCGTCTAATCCGGAACGCAATGATGGGAGTCAGTCGAACCCTCCACCTCCACCTCCGCCTCCCGGAGGCATGGCAAGCTATCATGGCAGCCACCAATGCCAATGCTCGATGATTTTGCAACTCTTGCAAGAGCTGTACCCAAGGGCAAGGCAATCAAGGAAATCAAGGTCAAGGCAACAACCAGCCGCACTTTGCTACCCTCAATCAGTTCCTTGCTAATCAGCCGAAGTCTTTCAGTTTCTGTGTCGAGGCCACAGACGCCGACGATTGGCTTGTGGACATCTGCAAACATTTTGAATGTAGCAATGCTGCACACGAGGACTTTGTCAAGTTTGCTTCGTTTCAACTCAAGGACCAAGCTGCCGAGCGGTACCAGCAATACAAAGATTCCAGAGGAGGTTGCGTAATTACCTGGGATGAGTTCCGCCGAGACTTCAAAGCTCACCACATTCCGAAAAGTGTTGTTGAGAGCAAGCGTGAGGAGTTCCGCAATCTCAAGCAAGGCAACATGTCTGTGTATCAATACAATATCCAGTTCCAGAAACTCGCTCGCTTTGCTAAGCAAGACGTCCCTGATGAAAAGAGTATGATCTATCAATTCAGAGGTGGTCTCGGAGAAGATCTGCAATTAGCTCTCGTGCTTTTTGAGCCAGAAAAGTATGATGAATTCTACAACATGGCATCAAGCAAGAAGCTGCCCAGCTCAAATGTGAGGCTTCTAAGAAGAGAATCGGGGATGCAGTTCAGTCTTCTTCTTCCTCTCAAGTGGCAGCTAAGCAGCAGAAGTTCTACCTTCCTCCTCCTCCGCTTTAAATCGGCCTTTATCGTAAGAACTCAGGTGGTCGTGGATCTTCCCACCCGCCCAACCAAGCTATCGTAACAAGTCTAATTCTCAAGCTCCAAGGTCAAATGCTCCTTATCACCGTCCGCTCTCAGAGGTGACTTGCAATAAGTGTCAGATTCATAACAAGCTTTGGTTCTTATGAATATAATGTCATGTCTTTCGGCCTTGTCAATGCTCCTCCAACATTCTCTCGAATGATGAACTTCATCTTCAACCCCTACACCAATGAATTCGTCTTGGTCTATCTTGATGATATTTTGGTCTTCTCCAAGAATAAGAAGGATCATGCCAAACATTTGCGATTGGTGCTCGACAAGCTCGGAGAGCATCAATTCTATGCTAAGTTTTCCAAATGTGAATTTTGGCTTGATGAAGTGCTTTATCTTGGTCACATCATCTCCGCCAAGGGCATCGTTGTTAATCCCGAGAAGGTGTCTGCGGTTGTGAATTGGGAACCTCCTCGTAATGTCAAGCGACTTCACAGTTTTCTTGGTCTTGCAAGCTATTGTCAAGATTCGTTGAGAACTTCTCTAAGATTGCAAAGCCTCTTTCCAACCTCCTCCGTAAGCATGTGAAGTATGTCCGTCTCCCGAGTGTGACGTTGCTTTCAATACTCTCAAAGAGAAACTTCGTCACAGCTCTCTGTCTTGACTCCTCCCGATGAATCCAAGCCATTCAAGTTTTCTGTGATGCTTCTCTTCAAGGTCTCGGTGCTGTGTTAATGCAAGAGAAGAAAGTTGTGGCCTATACCTCTCGTCACCGAAGCCCAACGAGAAGAACTACCCCACTCACGATCTTGAGTTGGCGGCGATTGTCCATGCATTGATAACATGGAGACATCTCTTGTTGGGAAGGAAAGTGGACATATTCACCGATCACAAGAGCCTCAAGTATATCTTCACTCAACCGAACCTCAACCTCAGGCAAACTCGATGGGTCAAAATGATTCAAGAGTACAATCCAAGTATTGAATATACTCGGCAAGGCCAATGTGATTGCACATGCTTTGAGCAGGAAGGCTTACTCCAACAGTTTAATCCTCAAGCCCTTCCAACCGGATCTTTGTGAAGCTTTCCGCAGCTGAATCTTCAAGTTGTTCCTCAAGGCTTTCTTGCCAACCTCATAGTCTCTCCTACTTTGGAAGATCAGATTCGTGAGGCTCAACTCCTGGATACCATGGTGAAAAAGGTGAAACGTGGTATCGACAAGGGCATTTCCAAATACAAGTGCTTCCACATTGATGACAAAGATACTCTTTTATTCGAGGACCGGATTGTGGTTCCAAAGGGTGATCTACGTAAAGTCATTATGAACGAGGCACACAATTCGCTTCTATCCATCCATCCTGGAAGTACGAAGATGTACCATGACCTCAAGAAGTCATATTGGTGGACTCTAATGATGCGTGAATTTGCTAAATTCGTGAATGAGTGTTATGTCTGCATAAGTTTGAAAGCATAACACCAACGACCAGCTGGTCTCCTCCAACCTCTTGCTATTCCGTAATGGAAGTTTGATCATATCGAAACGACTTCGTGATCGGATTTCCTAAGTCCAAGCGTGGAAATGATGCTATCTTCGTTGTCATTGACAAGCTTACTAAAGTGGCTCATTTTCTTCCTATCAAAGAATCCATCACAAAGCAGCTCGGTTGGCGAGCTATACATCTCCGTAATTGTCTCCTTGCACGGCATTCCACAATTGATCTCTTCGCATCGTGGAAGCATTTTTACCTCCAAGTTTTGGGATTCTTTTCAGAAGGCCATGGGCACCAACATTCGTTTCAGCACAGCTTTCCATCCTCAAACAAGTGGCCAAGTCGAGCGAGTCAATCAAATCCTCGAAGACATGCTCAGGGCTTGTGTCATTTCCTTCGACATGAAGTGGGAAGATTGTCTTCCATATGCCGAGTTCTCCTACAACAACAGCTTCCAAGCGAGTTCGGGCAAGGCCCCATGCGAAATTCTCTATGGCAGAAAGTGTCGTACTCCTCTCAATTGGTCAGAGACAGGTGAACGCCAACTTCTTGGCAACGACTTGATCACAGAAGCCAAGAAATGTGCAAAGTCATTCGTGAGAATCTCAAAGCCGCCGCAATCGCGCCAGAAGAGCTATTATGATGACAAGCACCGTGATGTGGCTTTTGAAATCGAAGACCATGTCTACCTCCGCCTCTCCAATGAAAGGCACTCGTCCGCGGTATCAAAGGGAAGCTTGCCCCTAGATACGTGGGTCCTTTCAAGATCATTGGAAAAAGAGGCGATCTCGCCTATCAACTTGAGCTCCCGTCCAACTTCGCGAACGTGCACGATGTGTTTCACGTGTCACAGCTTCGCAAGTGCTTCAAGACTCCTGAGCGCACTATCAACTTCGAGAAATTGACCTCCAAGAAGATCTCTCTTATCATGAGCACCCTGCTGCTATTCTCGAAGAAACCGAGCGCAAGACTCGCAACAAGTCAATCAAATTCCTGAAAGTGAAGTGGTCACGACATTCCGACCGAGAAGCCACACGGGAGCGCGAGGATCACCTCCGTTCGAATATCCGGAGTTTTTTCAGTCCTAGATCTCGGGACGAGATCCTCTTGTAGTGGTGGAGTGTTGTAACACCCCGGATGTAACTTTCCATATTTGTAACTCCAACTCTTGCCATTTTCGGCATTGTGATATGATATTCCCTCCGTGGTTGGGTTTTTGTCTTTCGTTTTGCATTTTGTCCATGTCATGCATCTCATATCATGTCATCATGTGCATCTCATTTGCATACGTGTTCGCCTCATGATTCCGAGCATTTTCCCGTTGTCCGCTTTTGCAATCCGGCACTCCTATGTCCCCGGCGTCCCTTTTTACGTTTTTCCGTGAGCGGGTACTAAACTTTCTCGGAATGGACCGAGTTTTGTCAAGTGGCCTTGGTACACCACCGTAGACCACCTGTCAAGTTTCGTGACATTTGGAGCTCTATTGGTACTACAACGGTTAACCGCACACTCAAGAACGGCCTCTTTTTAAGTTGCAGCCCAACACCCCTCCAAAACAGCCCTATAACCCATCTAAGTCACTTCCATGTCCATCGCCGCTCGATCACGATCGTGTGGGCGAAAACCGTGCTCAATTTGGAGTTCCCTAGCCTCCTCTACCTCTATTTAAAGACCCCCATTTCCAAATCCCGGATCATTCCTACCCTACCCTAGCCCGCTCCTCTCCAAGGCCCGCCAACAGCCCTCTTGGAGGCCGCCACGTGGCGCTGCGTGCCCACTTCGCCCGGCTCCCTTGAGGCCCGGGCAGGCGGGGCCCTACCGTCCACGCTGCCGCCCGCCGCCCGCTCACCACCGCCGCCTCCGCGTCGCCTCGGGCCAGCCGCAGCGCCCGGCCCGGCCGCCCGCCACGCACCGCCTCTCGACGCCGGCGCCCGCTCCGTCGCCCGCCGCCGCCCGACCTCCTCCTCCGCCCCGCCGAAGCTCCAGCTCCGGCGAGATCCGCCAGCCTCGGCTTCATGGCGCCGGATCCGATCTAGATCCAAACCTCGGTTGACTTTCCCTCCCGAAATCTCATATTTACGTGATAATTTTGTTACATTTTCATCATGCCATAACTCTCTGCATATTGCTCCGTTTCGTGCGTGTAATATGTCAAAATGTTCCTCTCGATGAGTAGATCATTTCATCTCATTGAATCATTTTCATTTGAGCTCATCTTGATGCCCGAAATGCTGGTAGAAGAGGGCTATGTGATGTTAGTTTCAGATTCTTATCATAACATGCACTTTTGTCATTTTTGCCATGATTGATGTGTGCATCCTATGAACTGGAGTCCTACATGTGTTTTGTAATATGCCATGCCATCTTTACAGGGGTGTATGCCATGTATTTTTTTTATCCCTGTGGTGACTAGCACAAGCATGCAACTAGGCTTCATGATGTTGCTGATTTCAGCCCCTGTTTTGCTGATATTTTTATGCCATGTTAACTTGATGCTACAAAGAGATCCATGCTTATTTTGAGATACTTTATTAAGGATGTTTTGAACATATAGTTATGCTCTATCCATCCATGCCCTTGTTTGTAATTATGGAGTGCCATAGCTTGAGTCAATCGAGTTCTACTTTTGCTATAAAATGTTTCTGGCAGATTGTTTACATGTTAAATTTTTTCCAAGGTTGTTATAGTTGATCCGTGTATGCTATGATGTTGTTCTTACGATTTGTAGCTTCTATGCCATGTCTTCTTGATGGATGTATGCTTAGTTTATCATGAAATGCTCTGTAGTGAGTGCATCGAGCTCTTAAACATGCCTACTTGTTATCTGTCTGTCATGACCTGTTTGCTGAATCTGTAACGGAACTTGCTATGTTTACATGGGTGCTATTGCATCTTATGATCCTTTTTGGCTCATTGTCAGTAAGGGACTTTTGTTCTATGCTTTGAGTAGATTCATGCCATGCCTTGTTTTGCTATTATAAGTTCCTGTAGCATGTCGTTTTCTTGCTCTGAACATTGCTTCCTTTGAGTAGTCTGTGAAGCTGATATATTTTGCACTTTTGCCATGCTTGTTTGGACCTGTTATGGTGTGATTTAGCCGTAGCTCAGTGTTCATATTTTGTCAAGCATCTTGAGTAGATCACTGCCATATGCTTTTCTGGTACGTTTGGGTGCAGTAGCTTAATTTCTTGTTGCTTGCTATGTGGCATCATGCGTGTTAATGGCAGATTTGTGCCATTCTTGTTTTGCTTGTCATTTGCAAACCGTGCATCCGATTCCGTGATCTTTATATCGATTTCAACCAAATCATCTCACCTTTCCAGCGGCATTCTTGGTTTGCCAAGTTGATGCCTGGTTCATCATTTTCCTTCCGAGCACGCATACGCATTGCATATCACATCTCGCATATCATGCCATGTATTGCATCAAGTTGCTTGTGCATTGCACCGTGATTTATTGTGGTTCCATTGTTTGTGTTCTTGCTTTGGGTAGAGCCGAGACGAGTACATGAACGAGGAACCTGTTGAGAACGCTTACGAGGATCAAGCTTTCGACAACTCTCGAGAACCTTGCGCAAGATGACCATACCCTCGAAATCACTTCTATCTTTGCTTGCTAGATGCTCGCTCTTTTGCTATGCCTATGCTACGATGCCTATCACTTGCTATATCATGCCACCCATATTGCCATGTCAAACCTCTAACCATCCTTTCCTAGCAAACCGTTGTTTGGCTATGTTACCGCTTTGCTCAACTCCTCTTATAGCGTTGCTAGTTGCGGGAGAAGATGAAGTTTGTTCCTTGTTGGAACATGGAGATGTTGTTCCTTGTTGGAACATGTTTACTTGTTGGGGATATCACAATATATCTGCTATAATTAATGCATCTATATATTTGGTAAAGGGTGGAAGGCTCGGCCTTATGCCCGTGTTTTGTTCCACTCTTGCCGCCTCTAGTTTCCGTCATACCGTGTTATGTTCCTTGATTTCGCTCCTTACAAGGTTGGGTGATTTATGGGACCCCCTTGACAGTTCGCTTTGAATAAGACTCCTCCAAAGAAGGCCCAACTTTGGTTTTACCATTTGCCACCTAAGCCTTTTTCCCCGGTTTTCGCGAGCCCGAGGGTCATCTTTATTTTAACCCCCCGGACCAGGTTCTTCGAGTGTCAGTCTGAATCGAGCTGATCAAGGGCCACCACGGGGAAACTCGAGGCTTGGTTTTACTCGTAGCTAGTCTCATCCGGATGTGCCTAAGAACGAGATATGTGCAGCTCCTATCGGGATTTGTCGGCACAATCGGGCGGCTTTGCTGGTCTTGTTTTATTGCTGTCGAAATGTCTTGTAGTCCGGGATTCCGAGACTGATTGGGTATTCCCGGTAGAAGGAATATCCTTCGTTGACCGTGAGAGCTTATAATGGGCTAAGTTGGGACACCCCTGCAGGGTATTATCTTTCGAAAGCCGTGCATGCGTTATGAGGCAGATGGGAATTTATTAATGTCCGCCAGAAAACCAGAAGTTGACCTTAATTAATACACATCAATCAGGTGTAACCGTGATGGTCTCTTCTCGGAGTCCGGAAGTGAACACGGTGTTGGAGTTATGTTTGACGTAAGTAGTTCAGATCACTTCTTGATCGCTACTAGCTTCACGACCGTGCCTTGCTTCTCTTCTCGCTCTCTTTTTGAATGTAGCCACCATATATGCTAGTCGCTTGTCGTAGCTCCACCTCACAACTATGTCCTTCCTATAAGCTTAAATAGTCTTGATCTCGTGGGTGTGAGATTGCTGAGTCCCCATGACTCATGATTCTACCAAAATAGTTGCAGGTGCCGACGATGCCAGTGCAGATGACGCAACCGAGCTCAAGTGGGAGTTCGATGAGGAACGTGGTTGTTACTATGTGTCTTTTCCTGATGATCAGTAGTGGAGCCCAGTTGGGATGATCGGAGATCTGTGTAGCATTGGGGTAGTCTTCTTTTATTTTGGTTCCATAGTCGGACCTTGAGTGTAATCTGGATGATGGATGTTTATTTATGTACTGTGTGAAGTGGCGACTGTAATCCAACTATGTATCTCTTTCCCTTATGTATTACATGGGTTGTGTGAAGATTACCTCACTTGCGACATTGCTTTCAATGCGGTTATGCCTCTAAGTCGTGCTTCTACACGTGGGAGATATAGCCGCATCGAGGGCGTTATAAGTTGGTAATCGAGCCATCCCCGACTTAGGAGCCCCTCGCTGATTGTTTGTCATGCGTTGTTGAGTCTAGAACAAAAATGTTTTGAGTCTTAGGATTATATATATCGGAGAGTAGGATTCTTTTTACTCCCCAGTCCTTCGTCAGCTCTGGTGAGGTCTCCCGACGAGAAGTTTTGACTCTCCTCTCCTCAAATTTCACTAATAAAATTTTTTAGGATCACGCGGGTATCTTGGAATCGTTCCGATGGTTTTGTGACGAGAATATTGTTCTTGGTGCCTCCTGACATTTAGGGGTTGTGGCAGTGTCCCGGGGAGTTGAGCTCCGAGGTGTTGTCGCCACAATTTTATCGTTGCAGATTCGAATACACGAGCTTTGCCGACATCGAAAATCTCTTTTGTGCGATTGTTGGTGAGATAACCCCGATAACCCAAAGATCGGGCGAGCTCGAGTATTGCCATGACTCGTATAATGGATGCTTTTCGAAGGTCGAGGTACACGATTTCCGAAGGTCTTTTGGTTATGTGTTGACGGATGGATACAACTGGATCTAGTTATTGTTAGTTTGGGTGATATATTTTGTGTCCCCTGTATTCCCAACACCAGATTGCATAACCAGAAAGTTTCGGGAGTTTATAGGTGGGATTCAAGTAGCTCTTAGCTTTTCTTCCCGCAGATATCTGGTTTGTGACTGGGTAATCCTTACCACTTATTTGTTCCAACAGAACTTGTTATTTTTTTCATCAACCCTTAATCAAGTGGCTTCTCTCCTTAATGGACGTGTGATGTTAGCTTTTGGAATTCATTCGTTCATCCTTGTTCGAATGTTTATGGTGAAGACTATATGTTGCAATTTCTATCCGTTGATTCAACTTGTCTATCTGTCTATCAAAGTGCTAACGGATGTCACCCTCTTCAGATGGCTCCGCCAACGCTGGCTGAATCCGGAACGCAATGATGGGAGTCACGAACCCTCCACCTCCACCTCCGCCTCGGAGGCATGGCAAGCTATCATGGCAGCCACCAATGCCAATGCTCGATGATTTTGCAACTCTTGCAAGAGCGTACCCAAGGGCAAGGCAATCAAGGAAATCAAGGTCAAGGCAACAACCAGCCGCACTTTGCTACCCTCAATCAGTTCCTTGCTAATCAGCCGAAGTCTTTCAGTTTCTGTGTCGAGGCCACAGACGCCGACGATTGGCTTGTGGACATCTCGCAAACATTTTGAATGTAGCAATGCTGCACCTGAGGACTTTGTCAAGTTTGCTTCGTTTCAACTCAAGGACCAAGCTGCTGAGTGGTACCAGCAATACAAAGATTCCAGAGGAGGTCGTGTAATTACCTGGGATGAGTTCCGCCGAGACTTCAAAGCTCACCACATTCCGAAAAGTGTTGTTGAGAGCAAGCGTGAGGAGTTCCGCAATCTCAAGCAAGGCAACATGTCTGTGTATCAATACAATATCCAGTTCCAGAAACTCGCTCGCTTTGCTAAGCAAGACGTCCTTGATGAAAAGAGTATGATCTATCAATTCAGAGGTGGTCTCGGAGAAGATCTGCAATTAGCTCTCGTGCTTTTGAGCCGTAAAAGTATGATGAATTCTACAACATGGCATCAAGCAAGAAGCTGCCCAGCTCAAATGTGAGGCTTCTAAGAAGAGAATCAGGATGCAGTTCAGTCTTCTTCTTCCTCTCAAGTGGCAGCTAAGCAGAAGTTCTACCTTCCTCCTCCTCCGCTTTAAATCACCTTATCGCGAAGAACTCAGGTGGTCGTGGATCTTCCCACCCGCCCAACCTGTGCTATCGTAACAAGTCTAATTCTCAAGCTCCAAGGTCAAATGCTCCTTATCACCGTCCGCTCTCGTGAGGTGACTTGCAACAAGTGTCGATTCGTAACAAGCTTTGGTTCTTATGAATATATCGTCATGTCTTTCGCCTTGTCAATGCTCCTCCAACATTCTCTCGAATGATGAACTTCATCTTCAACCCCTACACCAATGAATTCGTCTTGGTCTATCTTGATGATATTTTGGTCTTCTCCAAGAATAAGAAGGATCATGCCAAACATTTGCGATTGGTGCTCGACAAGCTCGTGAGAGCATCAATTCTATGCGAAGTTTTCCAAATGTGAATTTTGGCTTGATGAAGTGCTTTATCTTGGTCACATCATCTCCGCCAAGGGCATCGTTGTTAATCCCGAGAAGGTGTCTGCGATTTGTGAATTGGGAACCTCCTCGGAATGTCAAGCAGCTTCACAGCTTTTCTTGGTCTTGCAAGCTATTGTCAAGATTCGTTGAGAACTTCTCTAAGATTGCAAAGCCTCTTTCCAACCTCCTCCGTAAGCATGTGAAGTATGTCCGGGTCTCCCGAGTGTGACGTTGCTTTCAATACTCTCAAAGAGAAACTCGTCACAGCTCCTGCCTTGACTCCTCCCGATGAATCCAAGCCATTCAAGTTTTCTGTGATGCTTCTCTTCAAGGTCTCGGTCTTTGTGTTAATGCAAGAGAAGAAAGTTGTGGCCTATACCTCTCGTCACCGAAGCCCAACGAGAAGAACTACCCCACTCACGATCTTGAGTTGGCGGCAGTTGTCCATGCATTGATAACATGGAGACATCTCTTGTTGGGAAGGAAAGTGGACATATTCACCGATCACAAGAGCCTCAAGTATATCTTCACTCAACCGAACCTCAACCTCAGGCAAACTCGATGGGTCAAAATGATTCAAGAGTACAATCCAAGTATTGAATATACTCCGCAAGGCCAATGTGATTGCACATGCTTTGAGCAGAAGGCTTACTCCAACAGTTTAATCCTCAAGCCCTTCCAACCGGATCTTTGTGAAGCTTTCCGCAAGCTGAATCTTCAAGTTGTTCCTCAAGGCTTTCTTGCCAACCTCATAGTCTCTCCTACTTTGGAAGATCAGATTCGTGAGGCTCAACTCCTGGATACCATGATGAAAAAGGTGAAACGTGGTATCGACAAGGGCATTTCCAAATACAAGTGCTTCCACATTGATGACAAAGATACTCTTTTATTCGAGGACCGGATTGTGGTTCCAAAGGGTGATCTACGTAAAGTCATTATGAACGAGGCACACAATTCGCTTCTATCCATCCATCCCGAAGTACGAAGATGTACCATGACCTCAAGCAGTCATATTGGTGGACTCGAATGAAGCGAGAAATTGCTCAATTCGTGAATGAGTGTGATGTCTGCAGAAGAGTGAAAGGTAACACCAACGACCAGCTGGTCTCCTCCAACCTCTTGCTATTCCGTAATGGAAGTTTGATCATATCGAAAGCGACTTCGTGATCGGATTTCCTAAGTCCAAGCGTGGAAATGATGCTATCTTCGTTGTCATTGACAAGCTTACTAAAGTGGCTCATTTTCTTCCTATCAAAGAATCCATCACATGCAGCTCGGTTGGCGTAGCTATACATCTCCGTAATTGTCTCCTTGCACGGCATTCCACAATTGATCTCTTCGCACCGTGGAAGCATTTTTACCTCCAAGTTTTGGGATTCTTTTCAGAAGGCCATGGGCACCAACATTCGTTTCAGCACAGCTTTCCATCCTCAAACAAGTGGCCAAGTCGAGCGAGTCAATCAAATCCTCGAAGACATGCTCAGGGCTTGTGTCATTTCCTTCGACATGAAGTGGGAAGATTGTCTTCCATATGCCGAGTTCTCCTACAACAACAGCTTCCAAGCGAGTTCGGCAAGGCCCCATGCGAAATTCTCTATGGCGTAAAGTGTCGTACTCCTCTCAATTGGTCGAGACAGGTGAACGCCAACTTCTTGGCAACGACTTGATCACGAAGCCAAGAAATGTGCAAAGTCATTCGTGAGAATCTCAAAGCCGCCAGCAATCGCGCCCGGAAGAGCTATTATGATGACAAGCACCGTGATGTGGCTTTTGAAATCGAAGACCATGTCTACCTCCGCGTCTCTCCAATGAAAGGCACTCGTCGCTTCGGTATCAAAGGGAAGCTTGCCCCTAGATACGTGGGTCCTTTCAAGATCATTGGAAAAAGAGGCGATCTCGCCTATCAACTTGAGCTCCCGTCCAACTTCGCGAACGTGCACGATGTGTTTCACGTGTCACAGCTTCGCAAGTGCTTCAAGACGCCTGAGCGCACTATCAACTTCGAAGAAATTGACCTCCAAGAAGATCTCTCTTATCATGAGCACCCCGTTGCTATTCTAGAAGAAACCGAGCGCAAGACTCGCAACAAGTCAATCAAATTCTGAAAGTGAAGTGGTCACAAAGATTCCGACCGAGAAGCCACCGGGAGCGCCGAGGATCACCTCCGTTCCGAATATCCGGAGTTCTTTCAGTCCTAGATCTCGGTACGAGATCCTCTTGTAGTGGTGGAGTGTTGTAACACCCCGGATGTAACTTTCCATATTTGTAACTCCAACTCTTGCCATTTTCGGCATTGTGATATGATATTCCCTCCGTGGTTGGGTTTTTGTCTTTCGTTTTGCATTTTGTCCATGTCATGCATCTCATATCATGTCATCATGTGCATCTCATTTGCATACGTGTTCGCCTCATGATTCCGAGCATTTTCCCGTTGTCCGTTTTGCAATCCCAAGCACTCCTATGTCCCCGGCGTCCCTTTTACGTTTTTCCGTGAGCGGGTACTAAACTTTCTCGGAATGGACCGAGTTTTGTCAAGTGGCCTTGGTACACCACGGTAGACCACCTGTCAAGTTTCGTGACATTTGGAGCTCGTTTGGTACTCCAACGGTTAACCGCACACTCATAGCGGCCTCTTTTAAGTTGCAGCCCAACACCCTCCAAAACAGCCCTATAACCCATCTAAGTCACTTCCATGTCCATCGCCGTTCGATCACGATCGTGTGGGCGAAAACCGTGCTCAATTTGGAGTTCCCTAGCCTCCTCTACCTCTATTTAAAGACCCCCCATTTCCAAATCCCGGATCATTCCTACCCTACCCTAGCCCCGCTCCTCTCCGCGCCGCCGCCCGCAGCCTACTGGAGGCCGCCACGTGGCGCCCCGTGCCCACTTCGCCGCCGGCTCCCTTGAGCCCGCCCGGGCTGGCGGCCCTACTGTCCGCACGCCCGGGCCGCCCGCCCGCTCACCACCGCCGCCTCCCGCGTCGCCTCGGCGCCGGCCTTCCCAGCGCCCGCCCGGCCACCACGCCGCCTCTCGACGCCGGTGCCCGCGCCTCCGTCGCCCGCCGCCCGGCCCGACCCTCCTCCTCCGGCCCGCTGAAGCTCCAGCTCCGCGAGGATCCGCCAGCCTCGGCTTCCACTACCGGATCCGATCTAGATCCAAACCTCGGTTGACTTTCCTCCTCCCGAAATCTCATATTTCTGTGATAATTTTGTTACATTTTCATCATGCCATAACTCTCTGCATATTGCTCCGTTTCGTGCGTGTAATATGTCAAAATGTTCCTCTCGATGAGTAGATCATTTCATCTCATTGAATCATTTTCATTTGAGCTCATCTTGATGCCCGAAATGCTGGTAGAAGAGGGCTATGTGATGTTAGTTTCAGATTCTTATCAGAACATGCACTTTTGTCATTTTTGCCATGATTGATGTGTGCATCCTATGAACTGGAGTCCTACATGTGTTTTGTAATATGCCATGCCATCTTTACAGGGGTGTATGCCATGTATTTTTTTTATCCCTGTGGTGACTAGCACAAGCATGCAACTAGGCTTCATGATGTTGCCTGATTTCAAATTTTCGCTTTTGTGATATTTTTATGCCATGTTAACTTGATGCTACAAAGAGATACATGCTTATTTTGAGATACTTTATTAAGGATGTTTTGAACATATAGTTATGCTAGATCAATCCATGCCCTTGTTTGTTATTTTGGAGTGCCATAGCTTGAGTCAATCGAGTTATACTTTTGCTATAAAATGTTTCTGGCAGATTGTTTACATGTTCAATTTTTTCCAAGGTTGTTATAGTTGATCCGTGTATGCTATGATGTTGTTCTTACGATTTGTAGCTTCTATGCCATGTCTTCTTGATGGATGTATGCTTAGTTTATCATGAAATGCTCTGTAGTGAGTGCATCGAGCTCTTAAACATGCCTACTTGTTATCTCTGCATCATGACACTTGTTGAATCAGTAACGGAACTTGCTATGTTTACATGGGTGCTATTGCATCTTATGATCCTTTTTGGCTCATTGTCAGTAAGGGACTTTTGTTCTATGCTTTGAGTAGATTCATGCCATGCCTTGTTTTGCTATTATAAGTTCCTGTAGCATGTCGTTTTCTTGCTCTGAACATTGCTTCCTTTGAGTAGTCTGTGAAGCTGATATATTTTGCACTTTTGCCATGCTTATTTGGACCTGTTATGGTGTGATTTACCGTAGCTCAGTGTTCATATTTTGTCAAGCATCTTGAGTAGATCACTGCCATATGCTTTTCTGGTACGTTTGGGGTGCAGTAGCTTAATTTCTTGTTGCTTGCTATGTGGCATCATCTTTGTTAATGGCAGATTTGTGCCATTCTTGTTTTGCTTGTCATTTGCAAACCGTGCATCCGATTCCGGTGATCTTTATATCGATTTCAACCGAAATCATCTCACCTTTCCAGCGGCATTCTTGGTTTGCCAAGTTGATGCCTGGTTCATCATTTTCCTTCCGGAGCACGCATACGCATTGCATATCACATCTCGCATATCATGCCATGTATTGCATCAAGTTGCTTGTGCATTGCACCGTGATTTATTGTGGTTCCATTGTTTGTGTTCTTGCTTTGGGTAGAGCCGGGAGACGAGTACATGAACGAGGAACCTGTTGAGAACGCTTACGAGGATCAAGCTTTCGACAACTCTGAGAACCTTGCGTGCAAGATGACCATACCCTCGAAATCACTTCTATCTTTGCTTGCTAGATGCTCGCTCTTTTGCTATGCCTATGCTACGATGCCTATCACTTGCTATATCATGCCACCCATATTGCCATGTCAAACCTCTAACCATCCTTTCCTAGCAAACCGTTGTTTGGCTATGTTACCGCTTTGCTCAACCCCTCTTATAAGCGTTGCTAGTTGCGGGGAGAAGATGAAGTTTGTTCCTTGTTGGAACATGGAGATGTTGTTCCTTGTTGGAACATGTTTACTTGTTGGGGATATCACAATATATCTGCTATAATTAATGCATCTATATATTTGGTAAAGGGTGGAAGGCTCGGCCTTATGCCTGGTGTTTTGTTCCACTCTTGCCGCCCTAGTTTCCGTCATACCGGTGTTATGTTCCTTGATTTCGCGTTCCTTACAAGGTTGGGTGATTTATGGGACCCCCTTGACAGTTCGCTTTGAATAAGACTCCTCCAGCAAGGACCAACTTTGGTTTTACCATTTGCCACCTAAGCCTTTTTCCCCCGGGTTTTCGCGAGCCCGAGGGTCATCTTTATTTTATCCCCCCCCCCGGACCAGTGCTCCTTCGAGTGCTGGCCCGAACTGAGCTGCCTGCGGGGCCACCACGGGGAAACTCGAGGCTTGGTTTTACTCGTAGCTAGTCTCATCCGGATGTGCCTAAGAACGAGATATGTGCAGCTCCTATCGGGATTTGTCGGCACAATCGGGCGGCTTTGCTGGTCTTGTTTTATTGCTGTCGAAATGTCTTGTAGTCCGGGATTCCGAGACTGATTGGGTATTCGGTAGAAGGAATATCCTTCGTTGACCGTGAGAGCTTATAATGGGCTAAGTTGGGACACCCTGCAGGTATTATCTTTCGAAAGCCGTGCAGCGGTTATGAGGCGGATGGGAATTTATTAATGTCCGGTTGTAGAAAACCAGAAGTTGACCTTAATTAATACACATCAATCAAGTGTGTAACCGTGATGGTCTCTTCTCGGCGGAGTCCGGGAAGTGAACACGGTGTTGGAGTTATGTTTGACGTAAGTAGTTCAGGATCACTTCTTGATCGCTACTAGCTTCACGACCGTGCCTTGCTTCTCTTCTCGCTCTCTTTTTCGAATGTAGCCACCATATATGCTAGTCGCTTGCTGTAGCTCCACCTCACAACTATGTCCTTCCTATAAGCTTAAATAGTCTTGATCTCGTGGGTGTGAGATTGCTGAGTCCCCATGACTCATGATTCTACCAAAATAGTTGCAGTGCCGACGATGCCAAGGTCAGGATGACGCAACCGAGCTCAAGTGGGAGTTCGATGAGGAACGTGGTTGTTACTATGTGTCTTTTCCTCGATGATCGATGAGTGGAGCCCAGCTTGGGATGATCGGAGATCTGTGTAGCATTGGGGTAGTCTTCTTTTATTTTGGTTCCATAGTCGGACCTTGAGTGTAATCTGGATGATGGATGTTTATTTATGTAATTGTGTGAAGTGGCGACTGTAATCCAACTATGTATCTCTTTCCCTTATGTATTACATGGGTTGTGTGAAGATTACCTCACTTGCGACATTGCTTTCAATGCGGTTATGCCTCTAAGTCGTGCTTCTACACGTGGGAGATATAGCCGCATCGAGGGCGTTACAAGTTGGTAATCAGAGCCATCCCGACTTAGGAGCCCTCGCTGATTGTTTGTCATGCGTTGTTGAGTCTAGAACAAAAATGTTTTGAGTCTTAGGATTATATATATCGGAGAGTAGGATTCTTTTACTCCCAGTCCCTTCGTCGCTCTGGTGAGGTCTCCTGACGTAGAAGTTTTGACTCTCCTCTCCTCAAATTTCACTAATAAAATTTTTTAGGATCACGCGGGTATCTTGGAATCGTTCCGATGGTTTTGTGACGAGAATATTGTTCTTGGTGCCTCCTGACATTTAGGGGTTGTGGCAGTGTCCCGGGGAGTTGAGCTCCGAGGTGTTGTCGTCACAATTTTATCGTTGCAGTTCTGGAATACCTGAGCTTTGCCGACATCGAAAATCTCTTTTGTGCGCTTGTTGGTGAGATAACCCCGATAACCCAAAGATCTTGAGGCGAGCTCGGGAGTATTGCCATGACTCAGATAATGGATGCTTTTCAAGGTCGAGGTACCACGATTTCAAGGTCTTTTGGTTATGTGTTGACGGATGGATACAATCGATCTAGTTATTGTTAGTTTGGGTGATATATTTTGTGTCCTCGTATTCCCAACACCAGATTGCATAACCGTAAAGTTTCGAGTTTATAGGTGGGATTCAAGTAGCTCTTAGCTTTTCTTCCCGCAGATATCTGGTTTGTGACTGGGTAATCCTTACCACTTATTTGTTCCAACAGAATTTGTTATTTTTTCATCAACCCTTAATCAAGTGGCTTCTCTCCTTAATGGACGTGTGATGTTAGCTTTTGGAATTCATTCGTTCATCCTTGTTCGAATGTTTATGGTGAAGACTATATGTTGCAATTTCTATCCGTTGATTCAACTTGTCTATCTTTCTATCAAAGTGCTAACGGATGTCACCCTCTTCAGGATGGCTCGGCCAACGCGTCTGAATCCGGAACGCAATGATGGGAGTCAATTAACCCTCCACCTCCACCTCCGCCTCCAGAGGCATGGCAAGCTATCATGGCAGCCACCAATGCCAATGCTCAGATGATTTTGCAACTCTTGCAAGAGCGTACCCAAGGGCAAGGCAATCAAGGAAATCAAGGTCAAGGCAACAACCAGCCGCACTTTGCTACCCTCAATCAGTTCCTTGCTAATCAGCCGAAGTCTTTCGGTTTACGTAGTCGAGGCCACAGACGCCGACGATTGGCTTGTGGACATCTGCAAACATTTTGAATGTAGCAATGCTGCACTGAGGACTTTGTCAAGTTTGCTTCGTTTCAACTCAAGGACCAAGCTGCCGAGCGGTACCAAAGCAATACAAAGATTCCGGAGGAGGTCGTGTAATTACACAGGATGAGTTCCACGAGACTTCAAAGCTCACCACATTCAAAAGTGTTGTTGAGAGCAAGCGTGAGGAGTTCCGCAATCTCAAGCAAGGCAACATGTCTGTATCAATACAATATCCAGTTCGAAACTCGCTCGCTTTGCTAAGCAAGACGCGTCCTCGATGAAAAGAGTATGATCTATCAATTCAGAGGTGGTCTCGGAGAAGATCTGCAATTAGCTCTCGTGCTTTTTGAGCCGTAAAAGTATGATGAATTCTACAACATGGCATCAAGCAAGAAGCTGCCCAGCTCAAATGTGAGGCTTCTAAGAAGAGAATCGGGGATGCAGCCTGTCTTCTTCTTCCTCTCAAGTGGCAGCTAAGCAGCGAAGTTCTACCTTCCTCCTCCTCCGCTTTAAATCGGCCTTATCGCTGAAGAACTCAGGTGGTCGTGGATCTTCCCACCCGCCCAACCCAGGCTATCGTAACAAGTCTAATTCTCAAGCTCCAAGGTCAAATGCTCCTTATCACCGTCCGCTCTCGAGGTGACTTGCAACAAGTGTCGGCATTCGTAACAAGCTTTGGTTCTTATGAATATACCGTCATGTCTTTCGCCTTGTCAATGCTCCTCCAACATTCTCTCGAATGATGAACTTCATCTTCAACCCCTACACCAATGAATTCGTCTTGGTCTATCTTGATGATATTTTGGTCTTCTCCAAGAATAAGAAGGATCATGCCAAACATTTGCGATTGGTGCTCGACAAGCTCAGAGAGCATCAATTCTATGCGAAGTTTTCCAAATGTGAATTTTGGCTTGATGAAGTGCTTTATCTTGGTCACATCATCTCCGCCAAGGGCATCGTTGTTAATCCCGAGAAGGTGTCTGCAGTTGTGAATTGGGAACCTCCTCAGAATGTCAAGCAGCTTCACAGTTTTCTTGGTCTTGCAAGCTATTGTCAAGATTCGTTGAGAACTTCTCTAAGATTGCAAAGCCTCTTTCCAACCTCCTCCGTAAGCATGTGAAGTATGTCCGGTCTCCCGAGTGTGACGTTGCTTTCAATACTCTCAAAGAGAAACTCGTCACAGCTCCTGCCTTGACTCCTCTGATGAATCCAAGCCATTCAAGTTTTCTGTGATGCTTCTCTTCAAGGTCTCGGTCTTTGTGTTAATGCAAGAGAAGAAAGTTGTGGCCTATACCTCTCGTCACCGAAGCCCAACGAGAAGAACTACCCCACTCACGATCTTGAGTTGGCGGCGATTGTCCATGCATTGATAACATGGAGACATCTCTTGTTGGGAAGGAAAGTGGACATATTCACCGATCACAAGAGCCTCAAGTATATCTTCACTCAACCGAACCTCAACCTCGTGCAAACTTCGATGGGTCAAAATGATTCAAGAGTACAATCCAAGTATTGAATATACTCCGGGCAAGGCCAATGTGATTGCACATGCTTTGAGCAGGAAGGCTTACTCCAACAGTTTAATCCTCAAGCCCTTCCAACCGGATCTTTGTGAAGCTTTCCGCAAGCTGAATCTTCAAGTTGTTCCTCAAGGCTTTCTTGCCAACCTCATAGTCTCTCCTACTTTGGAAGATCAGATTCGTGAGGCTCAACTCCTGGATACCATGGTGAAAAAGGTGAAACGTGGTATCGACAAGGGCATTTCCAAATACAAGTGCTTCCACATTGATGACAAAGATACTCTTTTATTCGAGGACCGGATTGTGGTTCCAAAGGGTGATCTACGTAAAGTCATTATGAACGAGGCACACAATTCGCTTCTATCCATCCATCCTGGAAGTACGAAGATGTACCATGACCTCAAGAAGTCATATTGGTGGACTCGAATGAAGCGAGAAATTGCTCAATTCGTGAATGAGTGTGATGTCTGCAGAAGAGTGAAAGCAGAACACCAACGACCAGCTGGTCTCCTCCAACCTCTTGCTATTCCAGAATGGAAGTTTGATCATATCGAAACGACTTCGTGACTGGATTTCCTAAGTCCAAGCGTGGAAATGATGCTATCTTCGTTGTCATTGACAAGCTTACTAAAGTGGCTCATTTTCTTCCTATCAAAGAATCCATCACAGCAGCTCAGTTGGCAGAGCTATACATCTCCAGAATTGTCTCCTTGCACGGCATTCCACAATTGATCTCTTCAGACCGTGGAAGCATTTTTACCTCCAAGTTTTGGGATTCTTTTCAGAAGGCCATGGGCACCAACATTCGTTTCAGACTTTCCATCCTCAAACAAGTGGCCAAGTCGAGCGAGTCAATCAAATCCTCGAAGACATGCTCGGGGCTTGTGTCATTTCCTTCGACATGAAGTGGGAAGATTGTCTTCCATATGCCGAAGTTCTCCTACAACAACAGCTTCCAAGCGAGTTCGGGCAAGGCCCCATGCGAAATTCTCTATGGCGTAAAGTGTCAGTACTCCTCTCAATTGGTCGAGATGTGAACGCCAACTTCTTGGCAACGACTTGATCACGAAGCGAAGAAATGTGCAAAGTCATTCGTGAGAATCTCAAAGCCGCCAATCGCGCCGGAAGAGCTATTATGATGACAAGCACCGTGATGTGGCTTTTTGAAATCGAAGACCATGTCTACCTCCGTCTCTCCAATGAAAGGCACTCGTCCGCCGGTATCAAAGGGAAGCTTGCCCCTAGATACGTGGGTCCTTTCAAGATCATTGGAAAAAGAGGCGATCTCGCCTATCAACTTGAGCTCCGTCCAACTTCGCGAACGTGCACGATGTGTTTCACGTGTCACAGCTTCGCAAGTGCTTCAAGACTCTGAGCGCACTATCAACTTCAAGAAATTGACCTCCAAGAAGATCTCTCTTATCATGAGCACCCGTTGCTATTCTCGAAGAAACCGAGCGCAAGACTCGCAACAAGTCAATCAAATTCCTGAAAGTGAAGTGGTCACAAGATTCCGACCGAGAAGCCACACGGGAGCGCGAGGATCACCTCCGTTCGAATATCCGGAGTTCTTTCAGTCCTAGATCTCGGACGAGATCCTCTTGTAGTGGTGGAGTGTTGTAACACCCGGATGTAACTTTCCATATTTGTAACTCCAACTCTTGCCATTTTCGGCATTGTGATATGATATTCCCTCCGTGGTTGGGTTTTTGTCTTTCGTTTTGCATTTTGTCCATGTCATGCATCTCATATCATGTCATCATGTGCATCTCATTTGCATACGTGTTCGTCTCATGATTCCGAGCATTTTCCCCGTTGTCCGTTTTGCAATCCGGCACTCCTATGTCCCCCGGCGTCCCTTTTACGTTTTTCCGTGAGCGGGTACTAAACTTTCTCGGAATGGACCGAGTTTTGTCAAGTGGCCTTGGTACACCACCGGTAGACCACCTGTCAAGTTTCGTGACATTTGGAGCTCGTTTGGTACTCCAACGGTTAACCGCACACTCGCAACGGCCTCTTTTAAGTTGCAGCCCAACACCCCTCCAAAACAGCCCTATAACCCATCTAAGTCACTTCCATGTCCATCGCCGTTCGATCACGATCGTGTGGGCGAAAACCGTGCTCAATTTGGAGTTCCCTAGCCTCCTCTACCTCTATTTAAAGACCCCCCATTTCCAAATCCCGGATCATTCCTACCCTACCCTAGCCCCGCTCCTCTCCGCGCCCGCCCACCGCGACCCTCTTGGAGGCCGCCCGTGGCGCTCCCGTGCCCGCCGCCCGGCTCCCTTGAGCCCGCCCGGGCAGGCGCCCTACGATCACGCGCCCGGGCACGCCCGCCCCGCTCACCACGCCGCCTCCCGCGTCGCCTCAGGCGCCCGGCCCGTAGCATGGCCGCCGCCCGGCCAGCGCCGCCTCTCGGCCTTGGCGCCGCCCGCGCCTCCGTCGCCCGCCGCCGGCCCGACCCTCCTCCTCCGGCCCCGCCGAGCTCCAGCTCCGGCGAGGATCCGGCCAGCCTCGGCTTCCGCGCGCCGGATCCGATCTAGATCCAAACCTCGGTTGACTTTCCCCTCCCCCGAAATCTCATATTTCTGTGATAATTTTGTTACATTTTCATCATGCCATAACTCTCTGCATATTGCTCCGTTTCGTGCGTGTAATATGTCAAAATGTTCCTCTCGATGAGTAGATCATTTCATCTCATTGAATCATTTTCATTTGAGCTCATCTTGATGCCCGAAATGCTGGTAGAAGAGGGCTATGTGATGTTAGTTTCAGATTCTTATCAGAACATGCACTTTTGTCATTTTTGCCATGATTGATGTGTGCATCCTATGAACTGGAGTCCTACATGTGTTTTGTAATATGCCATGCCATCTTTACAGGGGTGTATGCCATGTATTTTTTTTATCCCTGTGGTGACTAGCACAAGCATGCAACTAGGCTTCATGATGTTGCTGATTTCAGCCCTGCTTTCTTGATATTTTATGCCATGTTAACTTGATGCTACAAAGAGATCCATGCTTATTTTGAGATACTTTATTAAGGATGTTTTGAACATATAGTTATGCTCTATCCATCCATGCCCTTGTTTGTAATTATGGAGTGCCATAGCTTGAGTCAATCGAGTTCTACTTTTGCTATAAAATGTTTCTGGCAGATTGTTTACATGTTCAATTTTTTCCAAGGTTGTTATAGTTGATCCGTGTATGCTATGATGTTGTTCTTACGATTTGTAGCTTCTATGCCATGTCTTCTTGATGGATGTATGCTTAGTTTATCATGAAATGCTCTGTAGTGAGTGCATCGAGCTCTTAAACATGCCTACTTGTTATCCATCTGTCATGACCATTTCTTTGAATCAGAACGGAACTTGCTATGTTTACATGGGTGCTATTGCATCTTATGATCCTTTTTGGCTCATTGTCGTAAGGGACTTTTTGTTCTATGCTTTGAGTAGATTCATGCCATGCCTTGTTTTGCTATTATAAGTTCCTGTAGCATGTCGTTTTCTTGCTCTGAACATTGCTTCCTTTGAGTAGTCTGTGAAGCTGATATATTTTGCACTTTTGCCATGCTTGTTTGGACCTGTTATGGTGTGATTTAGCCGTAGCTCAGTGTTCATATTTTGTCAAGCATCTTGAGTAGATCACTGCCATATGCTTTTCTGGTACGTTTGGGTGCAGTAGCTTAATTTCTTGTTGCTTGCTATGTGGCATCATGCTGTTAATGGCAGATTTGTGCCATTCTTGTTTTGCTTGTCATTTGCAAACCGTGCATCCGATTCCGGTGATCTTTATATCGATTTCAACCGAAATCATCTCACCTTTCCAGCGGCATTCTTGGTTTGCCAAGTTGATGCCTGGTTCATCATTTTCCTTCCGGAGCACGCACGCATTGCATATCACATCTCGCATATCATGCCATGTATTGCATCAAGTTGCTTGTGCATTGCACCGTGATTTATTGTGGTTCCATTGTTTGTGTTCTTGCTTTGGGTAGAGCCGGAGGCGAGTACATGAACGAGGAACCTGTTGAGAACGCTTACGAGGATCAAGCTTTCGACAACTCGAGAACCTTGCGTGCAAGATGACCATACCCTCGAAATCACTTCTATCTTTGCTTGCTAGATGCTCGCTCTTTTGCTATGCCTATGCTACGATGCCTATCACTTGCTATATCATGCCACCCATATTGCCATGTCAAACCTCTAACCATCCTTTCCTAGCAAACCGTTGTTTGGCTATGTTACCGCTTTGCTCAACCCCTCTTATAGCGTTGCTAGTTGCAGGAGAAGATGAAGTTTGTTCCTTGTTGGAACATGGAGATGTTGTTCCTTGTTGGAACATGTTTACTTGTTGGGGATATCACAATATATCTGCTATAATTAATGCATCTATATATTTGGTAAAGGGTGGAAGGCTCGGCCTTATGCACAGTGTTTTGTTCCACTCTTGCCGCCCTAGTTTCCGTCATACCGGTGTTATGTTCCTTGATTTCGCGTTCCTTACAAGGTTGGGTGATTTATGGGACCCCTTGACAGTTCGCTTTGAATAAGACTCCTCCAAAGAAGGCCCAACTTTGGTTTTACCATTTGCCACCTAAGCCTTTTTCCCCGGTTTTCGCGAGCCCGAGGGTCATCTTTATTTTAACCCCCCCGGACCGGTGCTCCTTCGAGTGCTGGCCCGAATCGAATTCAAGGGCCACCACGGGGAAACTCGAGGCTTGGTTTTACTCGTAGCTAGTCTCATCCGGATGTGCCTAAGAACGAGATATGTGCAGCTCCTATCGGGATTTGTCGGCACAATCGGGCGGCTTTGCTGGTCTTGTTTTATTGCTGTCGAAATGTCTTGTAGTCCGGGATTCCGAGATCGATTGGGTATTCCGGTAGAAGGAATATCCTTCGTTGACCGTGAGAGCTTATAATGGGCTAAGTTGGGACACCCTGCAGGGTATTATCTTTCAAAGCCGTGCCCGCGGTTATGAGGCAGATGGGAATTTATTAATGTCCGGTTGTAGAAACCAGAAGTTGACCTTAATTAATACACATCAACTGCGTGTGTAACCGTGATGGTCTCTTCTCGGCGGAGTCCGGGAAGTGAACACGGTGTTGGAGTTATGTTTGACGTAAGTAGTTCAGATCACTTCTTGATCGCTACTAGCTTCAATGCATCGCGTGCCTTGCTTCTCTTCTCGCTCTCTTTTTCGAATGTAGCCACCATATATGCTAGTCGCTTGCTGTAGCTCCACCTCACAACTATGTCCTTCCTATAAGCTTAAATAGTCTTGATCTCGTGGGTGTGAGATTGCTGAGTCCCCATGACTCACAGATTCTACCAAAATAGTTGCAGGTGCCGACGATGCCAGTGCAGATGACGCAACCGAGCTCAAGTGGGAGTTCGATGAGGAACGTGGTTGTTACTATGTGTCTTTTCCTGATGATCAGTAGTGGAGCCCAGTTGGGATGATCGGAGATCTGTGTAGCATTGGGGTAGTCTTCTTTTATTTTGGTTCCATAGTCGGACCTTGAGTGTAATCTGGATGATGGATGTTTATTTATGTACTGTGTGAAGTGGCGAATCAGAATCCAACTATGTATCTCTTTCCCTTATGTATTACATGGGTTGTGTGAAGATTACCTCACTTGCGACATTGCTTTCAATGCGGTTATGCCTCTAAGTCGTGCTTCTACACGTGGGAGATATAGCCGCATCGAGGGCGTTACAAGTTGGTAATCAGAGCCATCCCCGACTTAGGAGCCCCTCGCTGATTGTTTGTCATGCGTTGTTGAGTCTAGAACAAAAATGTTTTGAGTCTTAGGATTATATATATCGGAGAGTAGGATTCTTTTTACTCCCCAGTCCCTTCGTCGCTCTGGTGAGGTCTCCTGACGTAGAAGTTTTGACTCTCCTCTCCTCAAATTTCACTAATAAAATTTTTTAGGATCACGCGGGTATCTTGGAATCGTTCCGATGGTTTTGTGACGAGAATATTGTTCTTGGTGCCTCGACATTTAGGGGTTGTGGCGGTGTCCCGGGAGTTGAGCTCCGAGGTGTTGTCGTCACAATTTTATCGCTGCAGCTCGAATACCGAGCTTTGCCGACATCGAAAATCTCTTTTGTGCAGTTGTTGGTGAGATAACCCCGATAACCCAGTACTGGGGCGAGCTCGGGAGTATTGCCATGACTCGTATAATGGATGCTTTTCGAAGGTCGAGGTACACGATTTCCGAAGGTCTTTTGGTTATGTGTTGACGGATGGATACAACTGGATCTAGTTATTGTTAGTTTGGGTGATATATTTTGTGTCCCTCGTATTCCCAACACCGCAGTTGCATAACCGTAAAGTTTCGGGAGTTTATAGGTGGGATTCAAGTAGCTCTTAGCTTTTCTTCCCGCAGATATCTGGTTTGTGACCGGGTAATCCTTACCACTTATTTGTTCCAAATAACTTGTTATTTTTTCATCAACCCTTAATCAAGTGGCTTCTCCTTAATGGACGATGTGATGTTAGCTTTTGGAATTCATTCGTTCATCCTTGTTCAATGTTTATGGTGAAGACTATATGTTGCAATTTCTATCCGTTGATTCAACTTGTCTATCTGCTCTATCAAAGTGCTAACGGATGTCACCCTCTTCAGGATGGCTCCGCCAACGCCCTGAATCCGGAACGCAATGATGGGAGTCGATCGAACCCTCCACCTCCACCTCCGCCTCGGAGGCATGGCAAGCTATCATGGCAGCCACCAATGCCAATGCTCGATGATTTTGCAACTCTTGCAAGAGCTGCACCCAAGGGCAAGGCAATCAAGGAAATCAAGGTCAAGGCAACAACCAGCCGCACTTTGCTACCCTCAATCAGTTCCTTGCTAATCAGCCGAAGTCTTTCGGTTTACGTATCGAGGCCACAGACGCCGACGATTGGCTTGTGGACATCTGCAAACATTTTGAATGTAGCAATGCTGCACACGAGGACTTTGTCAAGTTTGCTTCGTTTCAACTCAAGGACCAAGCTCTTTGGCCGGTACCGGCAATACAAAGATTCCAGAGGAGGTCGTGTAATTACCAGGATGAGTTCCGCCGAGACTTCAAAGCTCACCACATTCCGAAAAGTGTTGTTGAGAGCAAGCGTGAGGAGTTCCGCAATCTCAAGCAAGGCAACATGTCCGTGTATCAATACAATATCCAGTTCGAAACTCGCCGCTTTGCTAAGCAAGACGTCCCCGATGAAAAGAGTATGATCTATCAATTCAGAGGTGGTCTCGGAGAAGATCTGCAATTAGCTCTCGTGCTTTTTGAGCCGTAAAAGTATGATGAATTCTACAACATGGCATCAAGCAAGAAGCTGCCCAGCTCAAATGTGAGGCTTCTAAGAAGAGAATCAGGGATGCAGTTCAGTCTTCTTCTTCCTCTCAAGTGGCAGCTAAGCAGAGAAGTTCTACCTTCCTCCTCCTCCGTTTAAATCGGCCTTATCGGCAGAAGAACTCAGGTGGTCGTGGATCTTCCCACCCGCCCAACCCAGGCTATCAGAACAAGTCTAATTCTCAAGCTCCAAGGTCAAATGCTCCTTATCACCGTCCGCTCTCAGAGGTGACTTGCAACAAGTGTCAGCATTCAGAACAAGCTTTGGTTCTTATGAATATACTGTCATGTCTTTCGGCCTTGTCAATGCTCCTCCAACATTCTCTCGAATGATGAACTTCATCTTCAACCCCTACACCAATGAATTCGTCTTGGTCTATCTTGATGATATTTTGGTCTTCTCCAAGAATAAGAAGGATCATGCCAAACATTTGCGATTGGTGCTCGACAAGCTCAGAGAGCATCAATTCTATGCGAAGTTTTCCAAATGTGAATTTTGGCTTGATGAAGTGCTTTATCTTGGTCACATCATCTCCGCCAAGGGCATCGTTGTTAATCCCGAGAAGGTGTCTGCAGTTGTGAATTGGGAACCTCCTCAGAATGTCAAGCAGCTTCACAGTTTTCTTGGTCTTGCAAGCTATTGCCGAAGATTCGTTGAGAACTTCTCTAAGATTGCAAAGCCTCTTTCCAACCTCCTCCGTAAGCATGTGAAGTATGTCCGGTCTCCCGAGTGTGACGTTGCTTTCAATACTCTCAAAGAGAAACTCGTCACAGCTCCTGTCTTGACTCCTCCCGATGAATCCAAGCCATTCAAGTTTTCTGTGATGCTTCTCTTCAAGGTCTCGGTCTTTGTGTTAATGCAAGAGAAGAAAGTTGTGGCCTATACCTCTCGTCACCGAAGCCCAACGAGAAGAACTACCCCACTCACGATCTTGAGTTGGCGGCTGTCCATGCATTGATAACATGGAGACATCTCTTGTTGGGAAGGAAAGTGGACATATTCACCGATCACAAGAGCCTCAAGTATATCTTCACTCAACCGAACCTCAACCTCAGGCAAACTCGATGGGTCAAAATGATTCAAGAGTACAATCCAAGTATTGAATATACTCCGGGCAAGGCCAATGTGATTGCACATGCTTTGAGCAGGAAGGCTTACTCCAACAGTTTAATCCTCAAGCCCTTCCAACCGGATCTTTGTGAAGCTTTCCGCAAGCTGAATCTTCAAGTTGTTCCTCAAGGCTTTCTTGCCAACCTCATAGTCTCTCCTACTTTGGAAGATCAGATTCGTGAGGCTCAACTCCACGGATACCATGATGAAAAAGGTGAAACGTGGTATCGACAAGGGCATTTCCAAATACAAGTGCTTCCACATTGATGACAAAGATACTCTTTTATTCGAGGACCGGATTGTGGTTCCAAAGGGTGATCTACGTAAAGTCATTATGAACGAGGCACACAATTCGCTTCTATCCATCCATCCTGGAAGTACGAAGATGTACCATGACCTCAAGCAGTCATATTGGTGGACTCGAATGAAGCGAGAAATTGCTCAATTCGTGAATGAGTGTGATGTCTGCAGAAGAGTGAAAGCGAACACCAACGACCAGCTGGTCTCCTCCAACCTCTTGCTATTCCAGAATGGAAGTTTGATCATATCGAAACGACTTCGTGACTGGATTTCCTAAGTCCAAGCGTGGAAATGATGCTATCTTCGTTGTCATTGACAAGCTTACTAAAGTGGCTCATTTTCTTCCTATCAAAGAATCCATCACAGCAGCTTAGTTGGCAGAGCTATACATCTCCAGAATTGTCTCCTTGCACGGCATTCCACAATTGATCTCTTCAGACCGTGGAAGCATTTTTACCTCCAAGTTTTGGGATTCTTTTCAGAAGGCCATGGGCACCAACATTCGTTTCAAAGATGCCTTTCCATCCTCAAACAAGTGGCCAAGTCGAGCGAGTCAATCAAATCCTCGAAGACATGCTCGGGGCTTGTGTCATTTCCTTCGACATGAAGTGGGAAGATTGTCTTCCATATGCCGAAGTTCTCCTACAACAACAGCTTCCAAGCGAGTTCGGCAAGGCCCCATGCGAAATTCTCTATGGCGTAAAGTGTCGTACTCCTCTCAATTGGTCGAGATGTGAACGCCAACTTCTTGGCAACGACTTGATCACGAAGTCAAGAAATGTGAAAAGTCATTCGTGAGAATCTCAAAGCCGCGCAATCGCGCCAGAAGGGATATTATGATGACAAGCACCGTGATGTGGCTTTTGAAATCGGAGACCATGTCTACCTCAGTCTCTCTCCAATGAAAGGCACTCGTCGCTTCGGTATCAAAGGGAAGCTTGCCCCTAGATACGTGGGTCCTTTCAAGATCATTGGAAAAAGAGGCGATCTCGCCTATCAACTTGAGCTCCCGTCCAACTTCGCGAACGCACGATGTGTTTCACGTGTCACAGCTTCGCAAGTGCTTCAAGACTCGAGCGCACTATCAACTTCAAGAAATTGACCTCCAAGAAGATCTCTCTTATCATGAGCACCCGTTGCTATTCTTGAAGAAACCGAGCGCAAGACTCGCAACAAGTCAATCAAATTCCTGAAAGTGAAGTGGTCACAAGATTCCGACCGAGAAGCCACAGGGAGCGCGAGGATCACCTCCGTTCGAATATCCGGAGTTCTTTCAGTCCTAGATCTTGGGACGAGATCCTCTTGTAGTGGTGGAGTGTTGTAACACCCCGGATGTAACTTTCCATATTTGTAACTCCAACTCTTGCCATTTTCGGCATTGTGATATGATATTCCCTCCGTGGTTGGGTTTTTGTCTTTCGATTTGCATTTTGTCCATGTCATGCATCTCATATCATGTCATCATGTGCATCTCATTTGCATACGTGTTCGCCTCATGATTCCGAGCATTTTCCCGTTGTCCGCTTTTGCAATCCGCACTCCTATGTCCCCGGCGCCCCTTTTACGTTTTCCGTGAGCAGGTACTAAACTTTCTCGGAATGGACCGAGTTTTGTCAAGTGGCCTTGGTACACCACCGTAGACCACCTGTCAAGTTTCGTGACATTTGGAGCTCGTTTGGTACTCCAACGGTTAACCGCACACTCAAGAACGGCCTCTTTTAAGTTGCAGCCCAACACCCCTCCAAAACAGCCCTATAACCCATCTAAGTCACTTCCATGTCCATCGCTGCTCGATCACGATCGTGTGGGCGAAAACCGTGCTCAATTTGGAGTTCCCTAGCCTCCTCTACCTCTATTTAAAGACCCCATTTCCAAATCCCGGATCATTCCTACCCTACCCTAGCCCGCTCCTCTCCGCCGCCGCCTCAGCCCTCTTGGAGGCCGCCACGTGGCGCCCGTGCCCACTTTCGCCGGCTCCTTGAGGCCCGCCCGGGCCAAAGGGCCCTACTGCCCACGCCGCCCGCCGCCCGCTCACCACCGCCGCCTCCGCGTCGCCTCGGGCGCCCGGCCAGAAGCCATGCCCGCCGCCCGCCATCAAGCGCCGCCTCTCGACGCCGCCGCCCAGCCCTCCGTCGCCCGTCAGTCGACCCTCCTCCTCCGCCATGCTTGTTTGGACCTGTTATGGTGTGATTTAGCCGTAGCAGTTGTTCATCTTTTGTCAAGCATCTTGAGTAGATCAACGCCATATGCTTTTCTCGTACGCTTGGGTGCGAGCTTTATTTCTTGTTGCTTGCTATGTGGCATCATGCTGTTAATGGCAGATTTGTGCCATTCTTGTTTTGCTTGTCATTTGCAAAACGTGCATCCGATTCCGATGATCTTTATATCGATTTCAACCGAAATCATCTCTCCTTTCCAGCGGCATTCTTGGTTTGCCAAGTTGATGCCTGGTTCATCATTTTCCTTCCGGAGCACGCATACGCATTGCATATCACATCTCGCATATCATGCCATGTATTGCATCATGTTGCTTGTGCATTGCACCGTGATTTATTGTTGTTCCATTGTTTGTGTTCTTGCTTTGGGTAGAGCCAGGAGACGAGTATGTGAACGAGGAACCTGTTGAGAACGCTTACGAGGATCAAGCTTTCGACAACTCTGAGAACCTTGCAGGCAAGATGACCATACCCTCGAAATCATTTCTATCTTTGCTTGCTAGATGCTCGCTCTTTTGCTATGCCTATGCTACGATGCCTATCACTTGCTATATCATGCCACCCATATTGCCATGTCAAAGCTCTAACCATCCTTTCCTAGCAAACCATTGTTTGGCTATGTTACCGCTTTGCTCAGCCCCTCTTATAGCGTTGCTAGTTGCAGGAGAAGATGAAGTTTGTTCCTTGTTGGAACATGGAGATGTTGTTCCTTGTTGGAACATGTTTACTTGTTGGGGATATCACAATATATCTGCTATAATTAATGCATCTATATATTTGGTAAAGGGTGGAAGGCTCGGCCTTATGCCCGGTGTTTTGTTCCACTCTTGCCGCCTCTAGTTTCCGTCATACCGGTGTTATGTTCCTTGATTTCGCTCCTTACAAGGTTGGGTGATTTATGGGACCCCTTGACAGTTCGCTTTGAATAAGACTCCTCCAAAGAAGGCCCAACTTTGGTTTTAACATTTGCCACCTAAGCCTTTTTCCCCGGTTTTCGCGAGCCCGAGGGTCATCTTTATTTTAACCCCCGACCGGTGCTCCTTCGAGTGTCAGGCCCGAATCGAGCTGCTTATGGGCCACCACGGGAAACTCGAGGCTTGGTTTTACTCGTAGCTAGTCTCATCCGGATGTGCTCGAGAACGAGATATGTGCAGCTCCTATCGGGATTTGTCGACACAATCGGGCGGCTTTGCTGGTCTTGTTTTATTGTCACGAAATGTCTTGTAGTCCGGGATTCCGAGATCGATCGGGTATTCCGGTAGAAGGAATATCCTTCGTTGACCGTGAGAGCTTATAATGGGCTGTTGGGACACCCTGCAGGTATTATCTTTCAAAGCCGTGCCCGCGGTTATGAGGCAGATGGGAATTTGTTAATGTCCGGTTGTAGAAAACCCAAGTTGACCTTAATTAATACACATCAATCAAGGTGTAACCGTGATGGTCTCTTCTCGGCGGAGTCCGGGAAGTGAACACGGTGTTGGAGTTATGTTTGACGTAAGTAGTTCAGATCACTTCTTGATCGCTACTAGCTTCACGACCGTGCCTTGCTTCTCTTCTCGCTCTCTTTGCGTAATGTAGCCACCATATATGCTAGTCGCTTGCTGCAGCTCCACCTCACAACTCTGTCCTTCCTATAAGCTTAAATAGTCTTGATCTCGCGGGTGTGAGATTGTTGAGTCCCCGCGACTCACAGATTCTACCAAAACAGTTGCAGGTGCCGACGATGCCAGTGCAGATGACGCAACCGAGCTCAAGTGGGAGTTCTATGAGGAACGTGGTCGTTACTATGTGTCTTTTCCTGATGATCAGTAGTGGAGCCCAGCTTGGGACGATCGGGATCCGTGTAGCATTGGGGTAGTCTTCTTTTATTTTGGTTCCGTAGTCGGACCTTGAGTGTAATCTGGATGATGGACGCTTATTTATGTAATCGTGTGTGAAGTGGCTAATCGTAAGCCAACTATGTATCTCTTTCACTTATGTATTACATGGGTTGTGTGAAGATTACCTCACTTGCGACATTGCTTTCAATGCGGTTATGCCTCTAAGTCGTGCTTCGACACGTGGGAGATATAGCCGCATCGAGGGCGTTACAACGTCGTACGAAGAGGTGGCCGTCCAGCGTCCCGTATATGGCGGGTCTTGGCCTTGCTCCTTGTTGGCATCGTCTTCCATATCGTCGATGTCTTCAGAGCCATAGTCAAGCACGTCGGTTAAGTCATCGACGGTGGCTATGAAGTGGGTGGCGGGTGCTACCTATTGAGCACCGCGTTGGATTTCCCCGAAGAGGAGAGGATGATGCAGCAAAGTAGCGTAAGTATTTTCCTTAGTTTTTTGAACCAAGGTATCAATCCAATAGGAGGCCACGCACAAGTCCCTCGTACCTGCACAAAACAATAGCTCCTCGCAACCAACGCGATTAGGGGTTGTCAATCCCTTCACGGTCACTTACTAGAGTGAGATCTGATAGAGATGATAAATAATATTTTTTGTATTTTTTTGGTATAGAGATGCAAAGTGAAAAGTAAAAGGAAAAGTAAAAACAAAGCAATCATTAAAGTGATGGAGATTGATATGATGAGAATAGACCCGGGGGCCATAGGTTTCACTCGTGGCTTCTCTCAAGAGCATAAGTATTCTACGGTGGGTGAACAAATTACTGTTGAGGAATTGACATAATTGAGCATAGTTATGAGTATATCTAGGTATGATCATGTATATAGGCATCACGTCCGACACAAGTAGACCAAAACGATTACTCAAGATCTACTACTATTACTCCACTCATCGACCGCTATCCAAAGATGCATCTAGAGTATTAAGTTAAAAATAGAGTAACGCCTTAAGCAAGATGACATGATGTAAAGGGATAAATTCATGCAATATGATAAAAACCCCATCTTGTTATCCTCGATGGCAACAATACAATACGTGCCTTGCAACCCTTTCTGTCATTGGGTAAGGACACCGCAAGATTGAACCCAAAGCTAAGCACTTCTCCCATTGCAAGAACTACCCTAGTTGGCCAAACCAAACGGATAATTCGAAGAGAGTTGCAAAGATAACCAATCATACATAAAAGAATTCAGAGAAGATTCAAATATTATTCATAGATAATCTGGATCATAAACCCACAATTCATTGGTCTCAACAAACACACCGCAAAAATAAGATTACATCGAATAGATCTCCACGAGAGAGGGGGAGAACATTGTATTGAGATCCAAAAAGAGAGAAGAAGCCATCTAGCTACTAGCTATGGACCCGAAGGTCTGAAGTAAACTACTCAGACTTCATCGGAGGGGCTATGGTGATGATGTAGAAGCCCTCCATGGTGGATGCCCCCTCCGGCGGAGCTCCTAACAGGCCCCAAGATGGGATCTCGTGGATACGGGAAGTTGCGGCGGTGGAATTAGGTTTTGGCTCCGTGATTCGATCGCTTGGGGCAATGAGGTATATATAGGAGGAAGGAGTACGCTGCTGGAGCAACAGGGGCCCACGAGGCAGGGGGCGCGCCCTAGGGGGGCGCCCACCCTCGTGATCGCATCTTTGTTCCTCGAGTAGGGTCCAAGTCCTCTGGATCACGTTCGGTGAGAAAATCACGTTCCCGAAGGTTTCATTCCGTCTGGACTCCGTTTGATATTCCGTTTCTTCGAAACACTGAAATAGGCAAAAAAACAACAATTCTGGGCTGGGCCTCCGGTTAATAGATTAGTCCCAAAAATAATATAAAAGTGGAAAATAAAGCCCAATATAGTCCAAAACAGTAGATAAAGTAGCATGGAGCAATCTAAAATTATAGATACGTTGGAGACGTATCAGGCATCCCCAAGCTTAATTCCTGCTCGTCCTCGAGTAGGTAAATGATAAAAAAAGAGAATTTTTGATGCAGAGTGATACTTTGGCATAATTTTAATGTAAATCTTCTTAATTGTGGTATGAATATTCAGATCCGAAAGATTCAAGACAAAAGTACATATTGACATAAAAATAATAATACTTCAAGCATACTAACTAAGCAATTATGTCTTCTCAAAATAACATGGCTAAAGAAAGTTATCCTTACAAAATCATATAGTCTGGCTATGCTCCATCTTCCCCACACAAAATATTTAAATCATGCACAACCCTGATGACAAGCCAAGCAATTGTTTCATACTTTAACATCTTCAAAACTTTTTTAATCTTCACGCAATACATGAGCGTGAGCCATGAATATAGCACTATGTGGAATAGAATGGTGGTTGTGGAGAAGACAAAAAGGGAGAAGATAGTCTCACATCAACTAGGCGTATCAACAGGCTATGGAGATGCCCATCAATAGATATCAATGTGAGTGAGTAGGGATTGCCATGCAACGGATGCACTAGAGCTATACGCATATGAAAGCTCAACAAAAGAAACTAAGTGGGTGTGCATCCAACTCGCTTGCTCACGAAGACCTAGGGCATTTGAGGAAGCCCATCATTGGAATATACAAGCCAAGTTCTATAATGAAAAATTCCCACTAGTATATGGAAGTGACAAAATGAGAGACTCTCTATCATGAAGATCTTGGTGCTACTTTGAAGCACAAGTGTGGTAAAAGGATAGTAGCATTGTCCCTTCTCTCTTTTTCGCTCATTTATTTATTTGGGCCTTTCTCTTTTTTATGGCTTTTTTTTTCATTTTTCTCTTTTTTTTCGTCCGGAGTCTCATCCGACTTGTGGGGGAATCATGGTCGCCATCATCCTTTCCTCACTTGGGACAATGCTCTAATAATGATGATCATCACACTTTTATTTTTTTACAACTCAACAATTACAACTCGATTCTTAGAACAAAGTATGACTCTATATGAATGCCTCCGGCGGTGTACCGGGATATGCAATGAAACATGAGTGACATGTATGAAAGAATTATGAATGGTGGCTTTGCCACAAATACGATGTCAACTACATGATCATGCTAGCAATATTACAATAATGGAGTGTGTCATAATAAACGGAACGGTGGAAAGTTGCATGGCAATATATCTCGGAATGGCTATGGAAATGCCATGATAGGTAGGTATGGTGGCTGTTTTGAGGAAGATATATGGTGGGTGTATGATACCGGCGAAAAGTGCGCGGTATAAGAGAGGCTAGCAATGGTGGAAGGATGGGAAAAGGTGCGTATAATCCATGGACTCAACATTAGTCATAAAGAACTCATATACTTAATGCAAAAATCTAGAAGTTATCAAAGCAAAGTATTACGCACATACTCCTAGGGGGATAGATTGGTAGGAAAATACCATCGCTCGTCCTCAACCGCCAATCATAAGGAAGCCCAATATAGTCCAAAACAGTAGATAAAGTAGCATGGAGCAATAAAAAATTATAGATACGTTGGAGACATATCAGCGGGTGGGAAGCAAAATTCCTCGTCATCCGCCTCTAGTTCGAACCGAACATAGTTCGGATGTGAGTCCTCCTCCAAGGATAAGTTGTTTAAAGAATTTAGCATGTCACCAAAAGGTGAGTGCTGTATGAAGTCTGCGGTGCCAAATTCAAAAATCGATAACCGATCCAGCTCGGTGTCCGCACGCGCGCCTGATCTGGAATGTGTAGTCGAAAACGAGTCCGGAGTTCCATTGACGCAAGTATTGCAGGATGTCGAGTCCGTGTGCGGCTCCAACACCGTGGACCTTATGGCCTAGAAGGGCACGATCTGCTTCGGTTCTGATGCCGTTGCAGCAACAGGATCCATCTCCTGGGTGTGATCTGATGACAGATTTAAGTTGTGTTCATCGGAGGGAGGGGGAGCGACTGCCGTAGTCTTGAATCCATCTGAGATCAACTCTCCGCGAGTATCCACGATGCAGTTCAAGCTTCCAGATCTGACCTGATGGCCAGGGGCATGACTATCGACCTGCTCCACATGGCCAAGCGGATTGGCCCATAGTACGAAGTCGCCGAACACAAAGGTTTGTCCGGGGAGGAAGGTTTCTCCTTGAATGGCACCATTACTGACGATCGAAGGAGCCATCGAGTCCTTTACCAATAGCACAGTGGAACTCTCAATGAAAGCACCAATGTCGGTGTCAAAACCGGCGGATCTCGGGTAGGGGGTCCCGAACTGTGCGTCTAGGATCGATGGTAACAGGAGACGGGGACACGATGTTTACCCAGGTTCGGGCCCTCTCTATGGAGGTAATACCCTACTTCCTGCTTGATTTATCTTGATGAATATGAGTGTTACAAGAGTTGATCTACTACGAGATCGTAATGGCTAAACCCTAGAGGCCTAGCCTATGTGTATATGGTAATGAATGTGTCCTATCCGGACTATGCTCTCCAGTTTATATAGACACCGGACAGATCTGGGTTACATGGAGTCGGTTACATAAGAAGGAATCTTCATAGCTGGCCGCCTAGCTTGCCTTCCACGCCAAGGAGATTCCAATCCGGACACGAGTATGGTCTTCGGTCTTCATGTCTTCACAACCCATCAGTCCGGCCCATGGATAACAGACCAGACGCCCGAGGACCCCTTAGTCTAGGACTCCCTCAGAGACCGAGGTACTGCTCCGCTGTGATGGAGGGTTTCGTCGTTGGAGCAGCTCCGTGAGTTGTACGACGCCGAGGCTGAAGCAGGACAAGAGAGACAACGTTAACCTGAGTGGAATTCTAATAGCATCTCCAATAGATGACGTAAAATACATAACCACAAAGTGCTAGATGTATACATCAGCCGCTCATCTCTGAACTTAACTGTCGAAACTGAATTTAACTGTCGAAACTGAACTTAACTGTCGAAACTGAATTTTGCTGTCGAAACTGAATTTTACTGTCGAAACTGAACGCACTAGAGGTGAGGCTACACGTCAGTCGACTGACTTTTTCATCTCTGGTCAGTCGATTTTGCAGCCGTTGGATACGAAATCAAGGGCCTGCAGTTCATCTTCAAACTCCACCCCCCTGAGCCGCCAGCCACCACCGGCCAAACAGCCGCCCCGCCGCCCGCTGCCGGCGGTGCACCGCCGCCATGCCGGGCGGTGCACCGCCCGCCGCCCAAAACACTCCCCACCGGTCCGCCGCTACCCCGCCATCCCTATAGGCCCCCCACATGCCGAGCTTTTTCTTCGGCGATCCCCACGCCACCGCCCCACCACCGCCGGCGACCACCGCCCCCACCCTGAACCCTAAGATAGATAGTGGGGTACCTCTCCGGCGAGCCCCCTCCCCGCTGCGGCTGGTTCTTCCTTAACTCCGGCGAGCCCCCACCCCCTGAAAATCGACTGACCCAAAAGTCGATTCAGTCGACTGAAGTGTAGCTAAATCGGAGCAGCATCGCAAGCAAGAGCAAGAGCGAGAGCAGCAGCGCGAGCAAGAGCAAGAGCAAGAGCAGACCAGGCAGGGGACCGAGAGCAAGAGTAGAGCAACAGCGCGAGCGAGAGCCAAAGCAGCAACAGCTCCTACTGATGTGGACGTCGCCGCCGAGGAAGCGACGCCGTGGAGGAAGTGGCCGATGACGCCGCCGTGGATGGAGCCGCGCCGTGTCGGCTCGGGACCGAGCGCCGGCAGCACCGTGAGATCGAAGCAAGAAGAAAATGCGGCGATTAGTGTACAACCTCTTTGGTGGCGTCGATTAGGCTGCAGCTTCATCAGAGGAAACAGTGATGATGATGCTCTTCTGGTGGTGCAAGTGAAAACGGTGGTGTGGGAATGGAGGTGGCGCGAAAGACAAGGGGAACATCGGGGCAGCTCCTTGGAGGTGGAGGACGGGGTGGCTGAACTGGCGGGACGACTAGATCGACGACAGATCCTCATCCGGTACGGTGGATGAGGGACGTCGAGGTGTTGCTGTGGACGACGTCGTCGGGGAAGAGGCTCCGGCTGGGTGGCGGACGGAGGAGGGAGTGGGTCTTCGCGGGTTTTGCCGGCCTCGGTGTAGGAATGGGTGGGCGGATGGGATGGGAGTGGGGAACCATGGCTTAGGGACGCTCTTTTCCGAAATGTGGGGTAAGTTATGAAAGTACCCCCATCGATTTGAGGCGGTTCTTTCGGTTTAGGGGTATCATGGGCATTTCACGTGTCGGCATTTCACAGGAGGTGGGAGTTTTCGCGCGCATTGTAATTTTTGAATAGCAAGGCGCGGGTTGAGATGGAGGGAGTTGTCGGAGCACAACGAGACAAAGATATATCTTAAATATTTTGGGCTAACAAGGCGCGGGTTGAAGAGGTGGGAGTTTCGCAGCACAATAGACAGAGACGCTAGCTTGAAATTTCGGCATAACAAGGCGCGGCTTGAAATTTCGGGAGAACAAGCTTAACGTGTACAAAAAAAAGACAATTTAGACTAGTATGATATACTACGTACAATGTGTTTAACACACACAACACACACAGAGACACCATTTAGACTAGTAAGGTACACGTGCATTGCACGCATGAGATTTGGCAACCAAATTATGAATAAATACCACATTATAGCATGTTAGCTTTGAGTCATATATGCATGATGTAGATGTTCGTTTAATTCTTATAGTTCATTTCATTCAAAATCATCTAGTTTTTATAAGAAAGCTAATCTATTTTAAGATTCATGGAATTGTGTGTTGTAAGTCATAAAGTAAAAACAAATCATGTAGAAAAACATTTGGGAAATTCTGATACGGAAGATTCTAGAACAAAGTAGAAGTGCTTGTGTTTTGAGGTTTGTGCATTATGCTTAAGTTCAACCATAGAGTCTTCTAGATTGTACATGTGGCAAAATCTGGTGGAATCTAGATGATATCCAACATGCATGTAGTGCTCAAATTTGCCAGCTGCACCATCGGATTGGCCTCATCCGACGGCCATCTTTCAAAGTTAAAGTTATCCACACACTATATAAAAATATAAAATATAATATATATAGGGGTATAGATATAGATATGTGATGCGAAAGCCACCCATCATCTCCAATTAGAATAGTGTGTCCATGCACGGATGCAATGTGGCAAAACAATGTCTGTCATCGGTATCTCAAATTCAAACCAATCTGACCTTGTTCAATGTGTATACATTGCAACATGCTCGTTTCCAAACCACACCGCACAGATATCCGTTATATTCATGCATGCATGGGTTTCAAACATCATGATCTCTTATTCAAATATTAGAATTCAACTTTACATTGATTATGACCTCACCTAGTGTTTTACACCCACACATTGGTCTTCTCTTTATAATTGTACCACCAACTTTCTCTCGTGCATGCATGCACACACACTACCAGTCGGCATTATCCATCGCACACATGCAATCTTTTTCTTTAGGTCGGTCTCCCGTGAAGGCACACACACACATCCCCCTCTCCATCATATCGGGCATTCTTTATCTCTCACGTGCATGCGCAACGATCGATGTTCCTCTATGTGTGTGTGTGTCTATAGCTAGGTCTTTCATAGTTTTCCACATAAACCAATCAATCTATATATCTAGTAAGGTCTCACCCTCTTTCCCACGTCCACATCGATCAATCTATACCTCTCTATATAGGATTACATATATAGCTAATACACCCACATTAATTATATATCCAAAGTCCCCCTCTCATCATCCATGCCTTCACTTCATCTCTCAGACGCACGCACAGTGGCGAAGACAGGGGCAGCAAGGGCCCTGCCCCCTAACATCACTATATATCGAGGCTAATATGAATGTGATCATTAGACAATTGCTGGTAAAATGGTTTAAGTTGATGAATTGGCCTCCACGTAAAGGATTAGCAATGCTTGGCCCCCAAGCTCATGGGATATTTTTCATGGCTCTCGCCCTTTGCATAACAGCGCGTTCTCGCCCTCTCTCTAAATATCGATCTCGCAGCTTGTGCACTCCTTCATAGTCTCCCTCCACTCGCCCCTCGCACCATCTTCTAGCCCCCACCGGATTTTGCCACATGTACAATCTAGCAGACTCCATGGTTGAACTTAAGCATAATGCACAAATCTCAAAACAACAGTGGTTCTCCTTTGTTCTAGAATCTTCCGTATCATAACTGCCCAAACTTTTTTTCTAGTTGAGTTGCCATTATTTGTTTTTACTTTATTCTTTACAACGCACAATTCCATGAATCATAAAATAGATTAAGGGCTTCTTTGATTCAAAGGATTCTCGAAGGAATTTTGGAGGATTCTAATCCTTAGGAATTTTTTCTATCTTGGTTGTTTGATTCGTAGGAATTTAAACCATAGGAATTTTTCCATATTCATTTGCACTAGATTTCATATGAAACATCCCATCCACTCAAACCTCTTTGAAAGAATTCTGCGTTTTTTCTATGCACAATCAAACACTCGTACCATCCTGTAGGATTCAAGACGACATTCCACTCTAATTACATGTTCTTCCTATTCCCGCGTTTTGGAAATCCTACGAATCAAAGAGGCCCTAGGATTTTTTATAAAAACTAATTGATTTTGAATGAGATGAACTATAAGAATTAAACGAAGGTCTACATCGTGCATATATGACTCGTAGCTTACATGCTACAAAGGTGGTATTTATTCGTAATTTGGTTGCAAAATCGGACGCGTGCAATGCACGTGTAACTTACTAGTACTTCGAGTATGTGCAAAACACAATGGCACGCTACACAGTGTCTCTCTTATAGTTCATGAAGCCACGTGGCACATGTGGAGGTGTTGTCGCGACATCCTTGTGTGGATTGATCACAATGACGTGCTGCTGGTTCTAGAAGAATGTACTCGTCCTCCCTGAGCCTTTGGCGGTACATGCACGGTTAAGATGGGCACGCATGCCACGCACACACTCATTCCCTCGCACGCACACGCGGGTACACGGGCGGACGCAATTTTGTACCAAGATCCACCCCATGTGATAATTTGACGCGTGTAAAGTCCTTCACTTCATTGATGGTCAATTAATACAGCGCATGCAAATTGAGTGGACGTGAGGGCGGAAGAAAGACATTACTACTCCATCATAGGCGCATGCAGTAGTTAAATCATGGTTGCTAGTAGTACTTCCATTGGTCTCCTTCAGACATTGTGTGCCAATTTTTGACAAGAATATAATATTTACGATCTCGAGCAGTGTAGTCTACTTGAAATTTATGTTCCACTAAACTCATCGGGAGCCGTTTCGGGCCTCGAAACCAAAAACCATTAATTAATCTTTACCTTGTTCCCATCACATTCGAAAGTACTAGTGCTACAATTAAGTGCAAGCCTGCTCACACCTACCAGTACATACCAAACCTGAACGTGTTCCCACTATGCAGGTTTTAGTACTAGTGCTAGTACTTAGGTTATAAAAAGGGGAAGTACCTAACCGAAAATTAATCTACCTTCCTCCTCATAAGTCCTCCTTCTTCGTCCGTCCTTGCCATGGCCGGTGTGCAGAGCTCTAGGTCGAGAACTACTCGTAACAAGGGAGCGGCAACCAAGGCTGTGGAAAAAAAAGAGGGCTCTCCGCCATGCAGAGACCTCGAAATATCTCTCACGGGCAGGCGATGGCTCCCAGGAGCGCCCTAGACGCGGAGGCGAACATGTCGAGCTGGCGGTGCTGGAGTCGTTATCCCTCGACGGCAGGTCTGACCAGCTCAATAAGCACCTCAATAAGCAGAAGGAGTTCATCCACGGCTTGGTGGAGCTGCTGAAGGAGAGCCTCGACGACATGCCCGCTGAGCTCAATGAGCAGGGGGAGTTGACCGCCGGCTTGGTGATGCTGCTGAAGAAGAGCATTGCCTCGGAGAAGAAGGCGACCGGCGAAATCCTGCAACTTCAGGAGGACAAGGCGAAGCTCTGCCACGAGCTCGACCTGCTGAAGGAGGAGAACGCCGGCTGGAAGAAGCTGCATGAGAATAGTAGTTCCTCGATGAAGATGTTGCAGGCCCTCGTCATGGAATAGAAGGAGGAGTTGGCAAAGCTCCGCATCAAGCACCCGGTTGCTGTCAAGGTACGTAATGCGGTCGTGGAACAGATGATGAAGGCTCGCGTCGAGAAATCCCGTGTCATGCACACAATGATGAAGATGGCGGAGGAGACACGCAAGGAGATGGAGGTCTTCGAGGCGATGTAGAAGCAGTTACGACTCCACGGCCAGCAACCCTTCATGTAGCGAGAGCAGCGCCCCAGACTTGTGTGTGCGCCTTCCTTCTTTTTTGGGGGTGATAATCCTCCTTCTTATTTTGCTCCTGTGTTTCTTATTTTGCTTCGGGTGTTTCGCCGCACGTGTCACCTTCTCTGCGAAGCATGAATAGAACAATGCTAAAAATCAGATGACTAGAAAATTAGATCATTCTATATCGCCAATAGAACAATGCCTCTTGCTAGTAATATATAATAAGAGTAGAGAGTAGAGGATATGGCACTGGGCTGCCGTGTTTCGTGCTCCTCCGTCGTACTCCAGTGGAAAACTTGAGTATACCGCATGGTTCTTTGCTCCACCTCAGGCCGTCGGCACATTTATACGAGCAGTCAAATCACAAGGCCCCGCCTTCCAGCAGTAATGAGCCGTCAAATCACAAAGGCCCTCGCCTCTCGTGAAAAGGACCAAGCTAGACTGCCCCGCCCTCTAGCCTTTTAAAAAATGTATACATTTGTACAGTAGTAGTATCGATGGATTGCACCACGGAGCAAAACTAACAAGATGTAATTAAAGAAAAATGTGGTACATATAGAGAGCGCTCGTCGCCAAATTGTGCATATACTATATGACACTATCCACTATGAAGGTACTAGTAATTTAGACTAGTAACTGGTCTATGTTACTCTCCACTATGACCAGCCAAAGTCGAGGCGCGGATACCAACAAGGGCCTGGTGTCGGTGTCAAAACCGGCGGATCTCGGGTAGGGGGTCCCGATCTGTGCGTCAAGGCTGATGGTAACAGGAAGCAAGGGACACAGATGTTTACCTGTGTTCGGCCCTCTCGATGGAGGTAAAACCCTACTTCCTGCTTGATTAATATTGATGATATGGGTAGTACAAGAGTAGATCTACCACGAGATCGTAGAGGCTAAACCCTAAGAGCTAGCCTATGATGGTATGATTATAATTGTGACCGGCCTCCTAAGGACCAACCTCTCCGTTTTATATAGGCACCGGAGAGAGCTAGGGTTTACATGGAGTCGGTTACAAGGAAGGAAATATAACATCCGGATCGCCATGCTTGCCTTCCACGCCAAGGAAAGTCCCATCCGGATATGGGCCGAAGTCTTGAGTCTTGTATCTTCACGCTTGAATAGTCCGGACGTTGTACACAGTCCGGCTGTCCGGATACCCCCTAATCCAGGACTCCCTCAGTAGCCCCTAAACCAGGCTCTAATGATGATGAGTCCGGCGCGCAATCTTGTCTTCGGCATTGCAGGGCGGGTTCCTCCTCCGAATACTCCAAGGTAATTATCGAACACTTGAACCGTGTCCGGATCCACAAGATGATCTTCGCATGCCACCGTAGAGAGAATGATGTTTCACAAATGCAATCTGCTGACAACTTTTTAGGCAACGCGACGTGTCATTACGGTCGGGTCATTATCCTAACCGTTTTTCCACAACCAGCCACAGCGCATATTGCAAGGCGGTTTCCTTGGCACGTCTTGTCAAAGCAGAGATCGTGCCCCCTTATCACGGGATTCTCATCAATACGGGTACGGGTAATCCCACCACATCATCAATCGTGGCACTTGGGAAGCAAGTGATTCCCAACGGGCAAGTGGGGAGGCGCACCGCTTTCGTCGCCTCTATAAAGGGATAAGATTTCCCCATTTTGCCCCACGCCTTCTTCCTCCTTTTGCCCACTCTTGCCCCCTCGAGCTCCAGCGCCCAAGCCCAAGTCTTCTCTGCACAACTAAACATGTCCGGAGCAGGAGGCAAGTGGGTGGCTTCCACCGTCAAGGAGAAGCACATCACAAATCTTTGGGCGGCCATATACTTGGACGCGGACATAGAGCACCGGCTACCAGACGCCGGACAGGTCATTCCGACCCCAGGACCCCACGAGAGGGTCATATTCGTCGCCCACTTCGTCCGTGGACTGGGATTTCCACTCCATCCCTTTGTCCGCGGGCTCATGTTCTACTATGGGCTAGATTTCCATGATCTAGCCCCGAATTTCGTCCTCAACATCTCGGTGTTCATCATCGTTTGCGAGGCCTTCCTCCGCATCCGGCCTCATTTCGGCCTATGGCTACAAACCTTCTGCGTGAAGCCGAAGGTTCTAAGCGGCCAGCAAGCGGAGTGCGGAGGAGCCATGGTGGGCAAGATGCCTAACGTCACCTGCCTGGGCGGTTCCTTCGCGGAAATCGTAAAAAGGATGGCAATCGGGGTGGTTCTACATCACCGAGCCGCGTGGCGCGAGCTGGGTAGCGGCCCCCGAGTTCCGATCCGGAGCCCCCATGCGGCTCACCTCCTGGGAAAAGAAGGGCCTGTCCTGGGGCGATTCCACGGAGCTGGCCAGACTCCAGACATGCATCAAAACCATGAAGGACAAGAACATCATGCTTGTCAACGTGATCCAGGTCATGCTCGTTCGCCGGATTCTGCTGTGCCAAAGGCGGGCATTCAATCTGTGGGAGTTCGTCCCAGCCGAGCACCAGACGCTTTAGAGGCTCTACGGCATGAAGCACAAAGACGCGTGGAAGGAGTTGTTTAAGGCCTCCGAAGTACCTCCTCCCACGTCCGAGGACCGCGGACTACATGCAGCGCGGCCCCCGCGTCCGGTGAGTTTTAGGACTACCATCGAATTCGGTTTTTCTTAACACATTCATGGGGGAGCCTTAAGTATTTGTGTATATTTGATCAGGACTACGTGGAGACAGCGGAGCAGATTGATTGTCCGGCTCTGCTGCCAGAAGATCCAGCTGATGATCTCCTGACAGAGATGCTGATCCCGGCGCCCTACAAGGCACCGGAGAAGAAGGCCGAAAAGAAGGCCCCGGGGACCAGGAAGGGTCCCCGGCGTAAGGTTGTGCCAGAAGCCTTGTCCGAACATGACGAGGCGCACTCCTCCCCTGAAGAGGAGGAGGAAGAAGAAGAAGCCGCCCCATCCGAAAAGGATGAGAGGCCTGAGGGGATGGGCCGTGGGGCCGGGAGAGGCCCTCGACGCAAGGCCGTCATACCCACGTCGTCTGATGACGACGAAACAGATTCTTCCCACGGAGGCGGGGGGAAGCAAGAAGAAACGCCACCTCTCGGTACTGGGGAGGAGAAAAAGATGAAAGCCGTCCCGGAGGGGGAGGCTGGGACGCCCAAGAAGGGAAAGACGTCCCTTCCAAACTACTCCACCATGGCCGCTCATAGCGAGGAAGGGTGGCTGCCCAGGGGGAAGCCCCTGGCGCGATCGTAAGTGTCTGCACTCTACCGTGATTTTCACTTCATAATTGTTTAATAACGCCAAACATTTATGCAGTCCGGCCCGGGCTCATCCGGAGGTGTCGTCTTCGGATGGGTCTCTGAGCGCTTTAGAGATGAACTCGCTCCCAACGGCCACCACTCCTCAGCCTGCGGATGACACGGAGGTGTTGTCCCGAAGGTTCCCCGAGCAGGGGGAGGTGACCCTGGAGACGCCCCAAGGTGGACTTCCAAATGTCGGACATGTGGGGTTCAAGATCCCCGCGGATTGCGTCGATGAGAGCCTCAACAAGGAGGACTCTCGACCGAACAGTGCTCCGGAACCTCCGACGGTTCCGGACTTAGGTGGGCAGCCCCTCGTTAGGGAGGGCGAGCCGCCCGTGCCGAGGACTTCCGTCGCATCAACGGCGCCGGATAGTCTGGTGGAAGCGCTTCGAGGCGCTTCCATGGAAGAAGAGCACCGTACTCTTATGAGTGCGGTGATTCAAAAGGTTCTGTCCGCCAAAAACGGACTAACCGAAGCCTGCACAAGCCTCCTGACGGGCTTTGAGGTAAGTAATAAAAATGTACGAAATTACCACCCGATAGGTAGTAGCCCCTGATACTCTGGTTGGTGTTCGGAAGGAAAAGCCAAACGGAGGGTCAATTACAATCCGCAAGAGTCTAAAAAGCGTGTATGTGAATAAGCAGGCCGTGTTGCTTGCCGCTGCTGCCCGTACAGCCGAAGTTGCCGAACTGAAGCGGGATCTAGAGCAGGCGCAGCGAGAGCTCGGCCTCACGAAGAGGCAGCTTGAGGAGAATAAAGGTAAGTGATTGCCCGTTCGTATGAGTTTAAAGATAGGCAAAATTGGTCAGTTTAACGCCAAAGCGTCGTGACTGTGTAACAGGGGCCACCGCCGAAGTGGTGTCCCTGAAGAAAGCGCTATCCGAGGCCGAAGACAAAGTGGCCTTGGAATGCAAGGAGCGCGAAAAGCAAAGTGCTAGAGTGGGCGAGGTACAACAAGAGCTCCAGGACCTCGGCAAAAAGTGCGAGTCCGTGGAGCATGATCTGAAGATGAAGGAGGCCGAGCTTGCGAAGGCCCTTGTGAATTTGAAAGATGCCAAGGCCGAAGCCGAGAAAGCACAGCAGGAGATCCAGGAGGCCAAAAAGATAGAAGCGGGTAAGAAGTTTTTTATGCAAAGCAAACATGTGGAGGAGGCGTTTCTTTTACTTACTCGAATTCGTAGCTCTCCAGGGGCATTTGCAGATCTGCCACGCAGCGTATCGGATGCTGCGCAGTTCTACCGTGCCCAGGAGGGGAGCTCAACGGAGAAGCTGTTCTGGTCCCAGTATACTGGGGCCGAACATCCGATGCCTCTGAGCGACCAACTGAAGCAGTTGGTCGAACTCCACAGGGCGGCCGAACTGGCTATGAAGGGCTTCATAGTCAGGATGTGGCCTGGTGAGCTCCTGCCCAGTAGCTACTTTGGCCTGATCACGCGGATGGTGGATGCCTGCCTGCGGCTTGAAGTGATCAAGCGATCCGTTTGCATCGAAGGTGCCCGCCGGGCCTTTGCCCGCGTCAAGGTGCATTGGGGCAAGCTGGATGCGGAGAAGCTGGTCAAGGACGGGCCGCCGGAGGGCAAGGCGCATCGCCATCCCGAGATGTACTACGATGGCATGATGAAGAGTGCTCATCTCGTTACCGATGAGTGTACCAAGGACGCCATTTTGGAATGAATTCACTTCTGTCATGTTTGTAATTTAAATACGAAGTTACTTGCGCTATGTAGCACTTTTGTTATTTAAAATATTACCTTCTGTGCAGCTGTTTATAAAATTCTGAAAGTAGGCGATCGTCGGCTTCCTCCCCGCTGCATTTAGTACTGGGGTGTTCGTGGAAAACCCGGACACTCTTTATCCAAATGTTTGGTCCCTTAAGGACGTGTCCGGCGCAACGAACAAGGAAATCGGACTATGCGGCTTTATAACTTTCACTTAGCCATAGAAGTCTACAATTTTAAATTTCGGCGAAGCCCCTAGAATCAGGAAGGCCGAATTGGGGCTCTATACACGCCTAGACCGGACGAAGCCGATTTAACGCCTAAAGCGGAAAATCTTTAAGGATTTTAAAACCTCTCGAACAGCGACCAGCTCTCGCCACATCATGTCGGTCAGTTTTCGGCTTTCTCTACTGAGGTGCTCGTCCGGAAGAACCAGGACACAATCGCAGTAGTTCTCCCTGCGCTACCTTAGCCGATATAACGGAACGTAAGGCACCAAAACAAGGGAGCCGGGCTATCCCAACTGTAGACCCAAGACATGATTCGGAGCTGATGCATATAGTGCTATAAGTTCGGGGTGCCGCACTGTTGAAAGTGTTCAGACTTTATTTGCCATATTACGGGGCGCCATGAGAAGCCCCTGGCAAACTGACCGCACCAAGGTGTACGGATGCAATATCAAATAAACATTTATAAGAGAAAAAAATGCTCAAATAAGAATAATAAGCTGATGCTATATATAATCTCCCATTGACTAAAAATATGTTTAAGCGTACGTTTACAATGGATGCATTGAGCAGAGATAAAATAGGACTATTTGACATGTCCTATCCAGGGGCAGGCTGTGTTCAGATAGATAAAGCAGGTATAATGATCGTAAATAGATTCCACCTGGGTATTTCCTTCTGTGCACAACATTTGTTGCCTCCTTGGATGTCTCTCCCCTATAAGTCCGGCAATTCGGCTCTTCTGAGGATGCTGCGCCAACACGGTGTCCTGAAAGGTAAGAGGGAAAGAGTATGAAAGTACTTGGCGGTTACCCGCACTATTGACTGAGTCGTTGATGTGCCTCCGCCTATGCCCATGGTATTTTAAGTGCGTAATTGTGTGCGCGTGGCACGAATGCTTCTTTGATGGGGCTTAAGCGGAGGCCGGACTGCTAGTTGCGCTCTGTCAGTGTACTAGAGTAGGGGTACCCTAGTACCCCGTACTCGTGCACGGACGGTTGCAGACACCAGCGAGGTTTGCCTCGTCACCGCTTAAGATCCTTCGTGGCTCCTTTTGGAGCCATTCAAGAACAAAGTATTTGATTGAGAAGACAAGGCCCCGACAAGAAGAGCTTGTCGGGAAGGCCGCCTGTGCACGCAGAAGACAAGGCCCCGGCAAGAGGAGCTTGCCGGGAAGGCTCGAGCGCGACAAGTCTCCGGCCGACAAGGATTCGCCGCAAGGCGCTTGCCGTGGCATGCAACCTCTCTCCGTCTCGCTCCAGCTCACCCAGCGACGCGGTCGCCATGGGACCGTTCCATGGGCGCGTGTCGGCGGTCATGCAGCCAGCGGAGAGCAGCGATAAGCGGCGCTGACAGGCTCGCCATCGTGGCGAGCGGAGGCGCACCTGACGGCCTCTGTTGCACTGTTTGGGCGACAATGACGGGCATTTATTGCTTTTGTCCCTTGCCGTCAGAGTTAGGTATTTTGCACTGCATAATCGCTCAAGTAGGTGTACCAACTCCTGTTTTTACATTTGTATCCCCGCCTATGTTGCCACCTGTCGGAGACCCCTTGAGCATATAAAAGGAGGCCCGAGTGCAACGTAGAAAGGGTTCCAGTCCGGTTCGGTTCCGTTCGTTTTCAGTTCGCAAGGTTCGGTTAGTTCGGTCCGTTCGACTGGCCATAGTCTAGACACACTCAAGCTAGGTTTTGTAGCTCGCATTGCTCCCTAGCAAGAACACAATAGATCCAACAAGCAGCAGTAGGAGTTTTATCTCCTGAGAGCTCCGGCCTGGGTAAACCGCCGTGTGCCTCGCCTCGATCCGCTCTTCGTGCGATCTCCGCCTCTGAACCACAAAGGTGCCTGCTCGCCGGCCCCATAGGTGTCCGTGGGTACGATCAGCCTCCCGACATCTTCGGCGCGCCCGGTAGGGCGTCGAGGCCGTGTGAATCTGATCCGGCGCTCACACGAGCAGCGTCATCAACATCTTCCTCAACATGCCACCAAGAAGAAGGCTTGGCGGCGGCGGAGCCGTCTGCGTCGTATTCCACCCTCACCGCAGCAAGCGGGTGGTGGTGCAGACGCCGGGCAAAGGAACGGGCACCGACGAAAGGTGCTCGACGCTGTTACTAGTCCAAGGACAAGGCACCGCAAACCTCGGCGTCCGCGCATCCCCCGCGCCCATCTCAGGAGATGCGGGACCAACAACTCCATGGCGTTCACAACGCCATACGTTCGTTGGATCGAGACCCTCAAGACCAGCATGCGCGCCAACATGCTGGCACGAGTGAGATACAGTCGCCCGGACGGGCTGCGGATCCTTCTAACATAGTTAGAAGTCCGAGCGTGTCCCGCTCCTCGCACCGTTCTCCAATGCCGCCTACTACTCCTGCAGAAGCTCTGGCGAGAGCTCAACTGCTCCTCGACTACCCTCCAACGGCCGACAAGGTCGACGAGTGGAGGGCCACTATCCAGAGCCTCATCGGCTTTGCCAACGGCGACGCTCATGGCAACCAACGCCATCGCTGCCGCGCGAGACGACAAGGCACGAGCCGGTGGCGACGAGACTGTCGGAGGTGCAACCACCGTGCACTTCTCCGCCAAGAAGGCCAAGATCGCCCGACCAACGGATCCACCTCGACAGCGACTCCATCGCTGCGTCGTCGGATCCATGAGCTCGCCAGCGATCAGCGCCAAGTTCTTCACGAAGCGACAACAAGAGGACGCTCGAACTCGCAACGAAGCGCCCGAAGAGAAGCGGCGTCGATCCGACAAGCGCGCTGGGCCTTCTGTTGACATGCGCGCGCGCCCGGAGGAGCCAGCGACTGCCGTCAGACGCGGTAGGTTGCCCTGCGTTCACTCGTGAGCTGCGGCAAGTCCAAAGGCCCAGCCAAAACTTCAAACCCGACGTGCGGAGAAGTATGATGGCCGGACGCATCCGTCGGAGTTCCTCGGCATCTACACCATCGTGGTGCAGGCTGCGGGGGACGGACGACAAGATCCTCGCCAACTACTTCCCGCCGTGCTCAAGCCCAACGTCGAGATCTTGGCTCATGCACTTGCCGGACAGCTCCATATCCTCTTGGGCAGATTCTGCCATCGGTTTGTTGGCGCCTTCACGGTGGCCACAAACCTCATGGCCAAGAGAGTGACCTTCACTTGCTCGCCTGTAGGAAGGAGAGTCCCTCGCCAAGAAGTTCATTCAGAGGTTCAGCCGCGTGCACTACAACATCCCGTGACGTCCACCCCCGCGCGGTGATCGCCGCATTTCATCGTAATGTGCGGAACCGCAGGATGAGGAGGAGATAGCGATGTGCAAAGTCAAGGACGTCGGTGAGCTGTACGCCCGGCCGACAAGTGTGCACGCGCTGAGGAAGGGAGGAGACTCCCTGGAGAGAATGCAGAAGCAGGGTCTGACAGTGATGACACCGCCCCGGCAAAGAAGGGCCGGTGGCGAGGCAACAGGAAGAAGAAAGCCAGAGAAGTGTTGGCTGTTGAGCAGTCCGGCGATGGAGGTGGCGACAAGAACGCCATGGCTGGTGGCTCCGGCAAGGAGGTTGCCGCTGACGCCAACCACCCGGCCGGTGGCGGCCGCCGACAGACGGCTCCGCAAGCAAGATCTGCAAGATCCACCGCACCAAGGGCCACGATCTCCAGAGCTGCAAGAAGGTCGAGCAGCTCGTCGAACAGCAGAGAGCTGAGTACGAGCGCGAGACAAGGAGAAGGCCTGTGAAGGTGCCGGGGAGCAAGCAAGAAACGCCCCGGCCGGGAGGACGCCAAGGCAAGGCCAAGCAGCGACAAGGAGATCGACCTCCCAGCGGCGCGACAAGGATGAAGATGTCGACGATTTAAGAAGATATGGAAGACGCACGAAGCCGACGGCAGGAGTTTCGTAAAGCCACAGAGGTTCTTCGCGTTGACGGAGGTGCTTCCTGCATACCTCCCACCGCCAACTCAAGCAATGGATGTGGGAGGTCAATGCAGCGGAACCATCCGTGGAGTCACGCGAAGCCTCTCAAGTGGTCCAAGACGCCTATCATTTTGATATTGAGGACCACCCCGATCGCATAATCGCAGTCGGGTGCTTGCCGATGTTGGTCTCTCCAACCATCCGCAACCTCAAGGTCACAAAATGTTAGTTGACGGCGGGCCGGCTTGAATCTGATCTCCTCCGCGGTGCTCCGAAGCTTCAAATCCTCGACAACAGCTCGAAGAGACCGATACCTTCCAAGGAATCAATCCGGGAAGGAGCAAGCAAGGGGAAGATTACGTTGCGGTCACATTTGGCAGCGAGCTGAACTTCGTGGATCGAGAGGGTTACGTTTGACGTCGCCGATTTCCCATTGCCTTACAATGGGATACTTGGCCCAAAGACTCGCCAAGTTCATGGTAGCCTCTCACTACGCCTACAACCTACTCAAGATGCCGGGCTCGATAAGCGTCATCTCTGTCCATGGCGACAAGAAGGATGCCCTTATATGTGCCGACAAGATCTTCCGGGATGCAGCAGCCATGACAGATTGCCAGACACTTGCCGCTGAAGCTCCCGGGGGGAAGAAGACCAAGTCCAAGTCCAGCAAGGGCTCTGATGCTCACTCCGGCAAGCACACCTCTTCGGAGTGCTGCGCTACCGTCGAGGACGCACCATCGAGCTCCACTGGCAAGTGCAAGAAGATGGTGGCTCCGCCGAAGACCAAGAAGGTGCCCGCCAAGGAGGACGGCGCTGGTGGTACCTTCACCATCAGTGCCTCTCTCGACCCCAAATAGGAAGGCGCGGCCGTTGCTTTCCTCATGGGCGAATGTCGACGTGTTTGCATGGCAATCATCTGATATCCCCGTGTTCCCGGGAAAGTGATTGAGCACCGCCTGGCCGTTTGTCCTCATGCGCGCCCCTCAAGCAAAAAGTCGAGGAAGCAAGCGGTGGGCGCCAAGAATTCATAGTCAAGAGATCAAGAAACTAGAAGCGGCAGGCCTTGTCGAGGAGTGCTCCATCCCACGTGGTTGGCCAATCCTCGTAGTCGTAAGCGCCAAGGCAAATGGGAAATGGAGACTTTGTATTGACTTCACGGATGTTAATAAAGCTTGTCCCAAAGATCCATTTCCCTTGCCGTGCATTGACCAGATTGTTGACTCCACGGCCGGATGTGATTTGCTTTCGCTTTCTTGATGCCTACTCGAGATACCATCAGATCTTCATGGCTGAAGAAGATGAGGAGAAGACCGCATTCATCACACCATGTGGCACATACTGTTTCATACGGATGCCTTTCGGTTTGAAGAATGCTGGTTCAACATTTGCAAGGGTAGTCCATGACGCTTTTGAGCCGCAAATGCATGGAAATATAGAAGCCTACATGGATGACATAGTGGTCAAGAGTAAGGACAAAGCAACTTTGGTTCAAGATTTGGGCCGAGACCTTTGCAAATCTGCGCAAGATCAACCTCAAGCTCAACCCCGAGAAGTGCGTGTTTGGAGTCCCTTCCGCAAGCTTCTCGGGTTCTTCGTGTCTCAGCGGCGGATTGAAGCTAATCCCGACAAGATCAAGGCCATTGAGCAGATTGAAGCACCAAAGCGCGTCAAGGATGTACGAAGACTTGCCGGTTGCGTGGCTGCTCTCAGCAGGTTTATTTCTAGGTCTGCTGAGTGCGCCCTACCATTTTTCAAGATTTTGAAAAAGCAGGTCCAGTAAAATGGACTCCCGAAGCGGAGGCTGCGCTGCAGGACTTAAAGAGATACCTGTCCTCCACTCCAACACTTGTCGCACCTAGGCCACAAGAGAAGTTGCTGCTATATATAGCGGCAACCAATCAAGTGGTTAGTGCTGCGTTAGTGGCGGAGAGGGAGGCGGATGACGAGCCAGCAATCGCAGCAAGCACACCCAGCGACAAGCAGGGGGCTTCGCCGACAAGCTCTGGTCCCGACAAGGATGAATCCGCGCAGACACATGAACAGATACAGAAAAGGATGGTGCAGCGCCCAGTCTATTTTGTCAGCTCCCTCCTGCAAGGGGCTAGGTCAAGGTATTCTCGTGTGCGTAAATTGCTTTTCGGCCTCCTCATGGCCTCGAGAAAGCTGCGCCATTACTTCCAAGCACGTGAGATCCACAGCTTGTCACTCGCTTTCCCTCAAGAGGATACCGCAGAATCCGGAAGCGGCGAGCAGGATTGTCGAGTGGGCACCGGAGCTGTCAAGCTTTGGTCTTAAGTTTGAAAGCACCTCAACTATCCAAAGCGTAGCCTTGGCAGAATTCATAGCAGAATGGACGCCAACGCCGGATGAAGAGATTCCTGAGACGAGCATTCCCGTCAAAGAAGCAAGCAAAGAGTGGCTGATGTACTTTGATGGTGCCTTCTCGCTGCAAAGCGCCGGTGCCGGCGTCGCTTATCGCACCCACCGGAGAGCACCTCAAGTACGTCGTCCAGATGCACTTTCCCAAGGAGCAAGCGACAAACAATACCGCAGAGTACGAAGGTTTGCTTGCCAGTCTCAGGATCGCAGTGGACCTTGGGATCAAGAAGCTTATTGTCAGGGGTGACTCGCAACTTGTCGTCCGACAAGTGAACAAAGATTACCAGAGTCCGTTGATGGAAGCCTACGTTGATGAAGAAGTGAGGAAGCTAGAAGAGCACTTTGACGGCCTGCAAATGGAACATGTTCCAAGAGCTCGTAATGATATTGCCGATGGCACGTCAAAATGTGCCGCACTTAAGTTGCCCTGTGGAACCAGGGATTTTCGTGCTCAAGTCGACCCGACCCAACCGTAACACCATCAATCGGACAGAGCAAGAAGAGGAAGTTGGCCTCTGGTGACTACTTTCCGGCAGAGCTTCCCGGCCGTCGTTGCAAAAAGTCCCCAAAATCAACACCAACAAGTCTTTGGGAGCAGTCTGCTCAAGCCAGAGACCCAGGGTTTGTTTACGTTGAAGCGGGCCGCTCCCGACAAGTCTTGCTCCGCAAGCTTGTCGGGAGCATCTAGCTCGGCAGGCCGCAGAGCTCTTGCCGTGGAAGCTGATGTTCCCTGCAGCAGATGTGCCTTTAGTCCTCGTTGTCGAGCCACAAGCTCCGGCAAAGATGGGCGCAGCAGATTGTCCATTTCCTTCGAGACAGAGAACTTCCAAGAGCAAGAAGAAGCGGAAAGAGTAGCCCGGCAGTCAAGTATGTACCAGTTTGTCGACAAAGATACTGCATGTAAGAAGACTCAACGGTGTGAAATTGAAGTGTATTCCGAGGAAGATGGATGAAGCTGTTGGCGTAGATACATGGAGGCATATGTGGTCACCACATTGGCAAGAAGAGCCCTTGCCGGCAAAGCTTTCCGGCAAGGTTTCTTCCGCCGACAGCCCTCCGAGGATGCAACTGCACAAGTAACCAAGTGTGAAGCGTGCGGTTCCATTCCAAACAGATACACCAGCCAGCTCAAGCTCTCCGGGCGATCCCTTTATCCTGGCCATTTTCGGTCCGGGGCTCGACATCCTCGGCCCCTTCCCCGAAGCTGTCGGGGCTTTGAGTACTTGTACGCCGCCATCGACAAGTTCACAAAGTGGCCGGAAGTGGAAGCGATGAGGAAGGTGACAGCCGCGATCGGCGATCAAGTTCTTCGTGTCGATTGTTTGCCGCTTCGAATCCCTAACAGGATCATCACCGACAACGGTACACAATTCACGAAGTCGCACCTTCATGCACACGTCCAAGACCTTGGCGCCAAGGTCTGCTTTGCTTCTGTTGCTCACCCGAGAAGCAACGGTCAAGCGAAGAGGGCAAACGCTAAAGTGTTGCGCGGGCTCAAGACCGTAACTTTCGACAGGCTGCACAAGTGCGGAAGAAACTGGATCGAGGAGCTGCCGGTGGTTCTTTGGTCGATCAGGACGACGCCAAATCGAGCCACCGGCCAGGCACCCTTTGCTCTAGTCTATGGAGCAGAGGCAGTTCTCCCCACGGAACTCGTATACGGATCACCTCGAGTACTCGCTTATGATGAGCTTGAGCAAGAGCAGCTGCGACAAGATGACGCGCTCCTCGAGGAGGATCGCCTTCAGCCGCTGTGTGAGCCGCTACCGGCAAGCCCTCGGCCGCTACCATAGCCGCAGGGTTAGTGCCGAAGTCTCGAGGAAGGCGACCTTGTTCTTCGGCGCGTTCAGTCCGCCAAGAATTCAAACAAGTTGACGCCAAAGTGGGAAGGCCCTTATCGGGTGAAACGAGTCACTAGGCTCAGGCGTTGTCCGCCTTGAGACCGAAGATGGCATTCCGGTGAGCAACTCCTGGAACATTGAGCATCTTCGTAAGTTTTACCCATAGGGCGCGGTTGTCGGAATCCGTTCCGGCAACCACCTTTTGTACAAGTCTTGCCGCTGTTGCATGTAATCCTTCATACAAAGCCGGGCGCAGACCCCGTGCATCAGTAAAGCTCATGCGTTGCGCACAGCTTGTCAAGTTTATGCTTTCATCATTTTATTGCATGCTTTGGCTAACACTTTGTGCAGCAACCACACCCGGTAAGCAGAATCGAGCCGTTAGGCTCCATAACGTTATTTCCTTTTCTTTTTCCTCTCTCAAAGAAAGGAAGCCCCCTCGCGCCAAGTTAACCAGGGGAGGAGGAGATAATACTATGGGCCAGACACCGCTCGAGGAAGTTTCACCTCATCGAGAAGCAAGAGAGAGAAAAGCTAAGTTGCCAAAGTTTGAGCAATTAATTTTTAAATTTTTTGAGTTATCTTCCTCGAACGATAGTACTTTGTATGGAGAACCTGTGCGCAGAGGAACCAAATCGTGACTGGTCGCGCCCTTACTTTGTTTCGAGTCCGCTCAACAACTTAAGTGAGCTGCGACTAGTCCGCGACAAGGTTGCTTGTCGGTAGCGACCCCGCCAGCAGGCTGCTGAAGTTCCGCACTCGGCGCTCGCGGCAAGGGTGCCTGCACCGACAAGTCCCCTAAATGCGTAAGGCAGAAACGTACAAAGGAAGGAATCAAGTAGAGGAAATAACGTTGCATTGATCGATTCACCTAAGATAGAGTATATTACAGAATAACTTGTCGCTGATCTAACAAAGTTTTCTAAACATGATCAGCAGCGACAAGGGAAAGATAAGGTTGGCGGCCTAGTCCACGCGGTCGCCTTCGATCCGCTTGATCTTGTTCACCTTGTCCACAATGGGTGCGACAAGGGCTTTGAGCTCCTCCACGTTGGCGTCCGGACGGCAAGGATCTGAGGACACCGTTAAGGTTGAGGCCGGGTTGCGGAAGGCCACCTTCATCAACACCTTCTCGAGGGCCCTGCACAAACTGGCGAGATTCCTCGGCAAGCTGCTTTGGACCTCCTCCCGGAGTCGCGGAGGCCCGCCACCACGCCTTTGAAGAATAGGCTAAGCTTGACGCTGGGTTGGAGATGCTCGTCGGAGGAGTACGCAAGGTCTGCCATCCCAGCTCCATCAGCTCGTTGTGGATGTCGGTGGCGGTGTCCACAAGACCTTCGGTCCGATGCTCCATGCTCTCCCTCAAGGTGTTACGGGCCGGAGGCAGCATTCGCCAGCAGCTCCTCCTTGGCCTTGATCGCCTCCAACAAGCCCACCTCCCGCTCTCTCGCACCATCCAACGTCTGCGTCGAGTGGTCGATTTCAGCTCGAGATCCGCCTTGGAGTCCTTGGCGGCGTCGAGCTCCTTGGCCTGTCGAGAGGCGGCTCTGCAGCTTCGCCCGGCATGTAGGCATCCTTCTCGCGCTCACACTTGAGCACGGAAAGCTCTTCGCCCGCTCTTCTTGAGGGTGGCCTCCACTGTGCCACCTTCGCCTTCAGCTCTTCCTTGGCGGCCTCGGCGGCTGCGGCGGCGTCGCCGCTTCTGGCGCCCGCCAAGCGACTCTTCACGCAGCAAGGTCCTCCTCGTGGCTGTCCAGGTTGACCTTCCGCTGCGCCAACTTCGCTTTCTGCGGCGAGCTTCTCGGCAGCCAGCCGCTGCTCCTCATCACCGCGGCCTTCTCAAGGATGAAGGCCGTGCGCTCTTCTGCGAAGTTGCCCCAGCGCTTCCGCCACGTCGCGGAGGGCTTCTTTGTTGGCGCTCGGAGCTCCTCGGCGTGTTTCTCCATGTCCGCTCCGCCCTCGCGACAACGGCCTCCCGGGTCTCAACTTGGCCTGCGGCGCGGTAGAGCGACAGCAGCTTCTTCGGCCCTGCTCCTCCTCGAACTTCGCCGCTGTTGCTGCTTGGCGTCCACCAGTCGGCCAATGAGGCGAGTAGCTTCGCCGTCGAAGGTCTCGCCCTCGACCGGCGCCACAGGCTCGGTTCCCAGGAGCTTAATGAAGACGCCGCCCGGCCTTGGTGAAGGCACCGGGCTGGGGCTCCTCGAACTGACGCCCGCGGCAGCGGGAAATCGGCTGTCGGTGTAGTGCTTGCCGCTCCTGCGGCCTCGAGGCTGCCAAGACGATCGCCTCGACCTCGCCCAGCCTCCGCGTCGGCAGCCTCGGTGGCCTCCTCGCCAACAGGCTCGTCGACAGCGGCCTCTTCCTCCACGACGACCTCTTCTTCTTGACGGCCTCGTCGGTGTTGCAGCGTTTCCTCCTCGCCGCGGCCTCGACCTCCATCGGGTCTGCGTCGAGCGAAGAAAGAGCGATCAGCAGATATTCAAAAAAGAGAAACAAAAGAAAGCAAGCCCAAGGAAAATTCCATGTAAGGAGGTTACCGCAACGGGGTCCACAGCCATGGCCTCGACCACTGGAGAGTCACTGGCGCCGTCCCTTGCCGGGGTAGCCTCCCTTGCCGGAGTGGCCTCCCTTGTCGGGGTGGCCTCTCTTGTCGGAGGGGGCTCCCTTGCCGGGGAGTTCTCCCTTGGCGGCGTAGTGGCAGCGGGCAGGATCTCGGAGGCGGCTTCCGAGCCCTCCCCGATGAGGCTGCTCCGCTCCTACACAAACAAACAAAGAAATCAACGAAGAAAGGGCACCCTGCACACCTAGTAGTAAGGAGAAAAACTGCACACTTACTCGGGGCTGTGCTTTGAGGGGCTGCTCTGAGGAAGGGTTGCCGGGTCCGACGAGGCGGTCTCGGCGCGTCCCCGTCGCCAGGAGAATCGTCCTCAACGACGACTGCCGGGATCTTGGCCCTCTTTGCCGCTCTCACGGGCGGTGTCACGAAAAGGAAAGAGTCGAGAACAAAGCAAATCAGATTGAACATGAATCAATACACATTGAAGAAATACAAGCACAATCGCGAGAAGCTTACTCTTCGCCTTCCTCCTCGGAGCTGAGCGCGGAGAAATCAAACTCCGGCCCGCCTCCGGTGCGATGAGGCGGGGGAGTGGGCTCTCTTGGCCGCTTGGCGGAGGCATCGGCGGCGGCCTGAGAAGATTCCGCCCCAGTTGTCGCTGCAGTTTGGGGCGCTCCCGCGGCAACCTCGCTTGCCGCGGTGGAGCGCGTCGAGCGGTGCTGCTGCTGTGGGCCGGTCTGCCGCCCCGACTCGTCTCCAACCCTGCGGAGACGCCTCCTCGGCGGAGCCGGGGGCTCCGCTGGCGGCAAGTCGCTTGGCGGAGGAGAAGAAGCGCCCTTGGCGGGTCCACTCGACCCGGCCTCGGTCCCGACAAGCTCGTCCTCGCCGGCGACCTCCCCTCGCTCGGCAAGGCTTGCCGCCTTCGCCGCCTCCGCCTCCTCCACGGTGAACCGAAGGCTCCAGCGGCAGCGGCTGCTGCCGCCTCCTCCACCCCGGTGGCAATCCGCGCCATCTCACTGCTTTCGGTGGTGTCTCGGTGAGCCTCTTCGCTTTCGTCGGGCGGATCGGCACCTCTTGCAAGTCGTCAAAGAATTGCTGCCACGACCTCGTCGGGGCTCCTGCCAGGTCGGGACGATCCCGTGGGAGTCGCCTGATGGCATCATGGCGCGGATGCGGTCGAGCGCCGAAGTTGTTGCAACAATGGGACGACTTCGCGGCAACCTGAACCACTCGGGATGTTCGGGTCGTTCTTGAACAGCTCGAGCAGCACCGAGTCCAGCTCCATGATGCTGAAGTTCCAATTCAGGCCCGGCGCAGCCTCATGATGTCCGCCAAGTTACGAACTCCCAAGCAGGCCTCCTCCTTTCCTGCAAGGAAGCGATCTGGCGGCGAATGAAGTCTGCGCCAACCAAGCGCCAACAGTTAACCCGGCAAGCCCGAGGCGCAGAATTGGTCACGGCTATCTTCACCTCGCATCCTCCGGCGCCAAGTTACTCCAATCCTTGCCGCGCAATTGGGGTTTGGCGCCGGGCGGTGAAGGGGTCAGGGTCCTCCTCTACGACCCAGCACCAGTTGCCACTCCTCCCACTTGTTCCGAACTCCCCTCTAGGTAGGCCTCTTTCTTGCCGATCCTAGAGACCAGGCTATTCCCGGCAAGTGGCTCTCCTCTCGACGCTGGGAACAAAGAAATGGCGGAAGAGTGCCACGTTGGTGGACTCCGACAAAGTTTTCGCACAAATGTGCGAAAACCGCCATGGTCAAGACAGCGTTGGGGTGAAATCAAGGAGGCGGAGGCTAAAGGTGTTCATTATGTCGCAAAAGAACTCGGAAAACGGCGGGCAAAGACCGCAATAGAAGAAAATAGCGAAGAAAGGGTACCCTGTTGGAGCCAGATCACGGCGGAGGCGGAGCACCCTCGTGGCGCGGATGCGCACGGGTCTCCGTCGACCGTAAAAGATAGAAAGACGCCCCGCAGCTCCCGGCGCCGAGCTGCAGGGGAAGATGGCTCGCTCATGCGCGGCCGCGAGCCGCTGCGCCTCGGCCGACTTGACGCCCTTCTCCTTATCGGCCTTGAGCCATGGCGAGGAGGGCGGAGGAGGTCGACGGGCGGTGAAGTGTGCTTGCGGCGAAGGGCGGGCGCTGCTCTCTTCGCACCGGAGAAGAAGAGGGAGCGGCGGTGGTTTCTTGACAAGACAAAGCAATGGCGTGGGTCGGCTCGCCTCTGCTTCCTCCGCTTATAAAGGGGAGGAGGGGCGACGTTCGCTTATATCAATAAAGAATCCCCACGACCGCGCGCCCACGATCTCGCCTGACGCCCACGTTCGGTGCGTGCCGTTAGTGAAGTGCGTGGTGGGTCCGGCCGAGTTGCGGCCTTGATCGAGGCAGCAGCGTGTCCGTGCACAGTTACTGGGCCTGGCCCGACAAGCGCTTCGGCACCGTAATGCCCAGGCCGGGGCTCTGTCGGTGTACTAGAGTAGGGGTACCCTAGTACCCGTACTCGTCTGCAGACGGTTGCAACACCCAGCAGGTTTGCCTCGTCACCGCCCAGATCGCCGTGGCTCCTTTTGGAGCCATTCAAGAACAAAGTATTTGATAGAGAAGACAAGGCCCCGACAAGAAGAGCTTGTCGGGAAGGCCGCCTCGAGCACGCAGAAGACAAAGCCCCGGCAAGAGGAGCTTGCCGGGAAGGCTCGGAGCGCGACAAGTCTCCGGGCGCGACAAGGATTCGGCCGCGGCAAGGCGCTTGCCGCGGCATGCAACCTCTCTCCGTCTCCGCTCCAGCTCACCCAACGACGTGTCGCCATGGGACCGTTCCATGCGCGCGTGTCGAGCGGCTGTGCAGCCAGCGGAGAGCAGCGATAAGCGGCGCTGACAGGCTCGCCATCGTGGCGAGTGGAGGCGCACCTGACGGCCTCTGTTGCCTTTGTTTGGGGCGACAATGACGGGCATTTATTGCTTTTGTCCCTTGCCGTCGAGTTAGGTATTTTGCAGCATACATCGTTCAAGTAGGTGTACCAACTCCTGTTTTACATTTGTACCCCCGCCTATGTTGCCACCTGTCGGAGACCCCTTGAGCATATAAAAGGAGGCCCGAGTGCAACGTAGAAAGGGTTCCAGTCCGGTTCGGTTCCGTTCGTTTTCAGTTCGCAAGGTTCGGCTAGTTCGGTCCGTTCGACTGGCCATAGTCTAGACACACTCAAGCTAGGTTTTGTAGCTCGCATTGCTCCCTAGCAAGAACACAATAGATCCAACAAGCAGCAGTAGGAGTTTTATCTCTCCGGAGAGCTCCGAAGCTGGGTAAACCGCTCGTGTGCCTCGCCTCGATCCGCTCTTCGTGCGATCTCCGCCCCCCTCCGAACCACAAAGGGGCCTGCTCCGCCGGCCCCATAGGTGTCCGTGGGTACGATCAGCCTCCCCGACACGCTCTTGGCGTGCCTGATGATCCTCTTGCGGGGTGCTCCGGACTCTCTTGACGGTGCTTGAAGTTGTTGTCGCTGGATTGGTTTGTCAGAGAAGGCCGCATTGTACTTCCGCCGCCAGGGCTGCGGTATGTTCTTCTGTTCATAGAGACCGGTCCATATTTCCGTTCACTGTTATGACCCCGCGTGGTCCTGGCATCTTGAGCTTGAGGTATGCGTAATGTGGTACCGCATTGAATCTAGCGAATGCGAAGTTAATCCGAGCAAAGGTATGGTAACCATCGCGGAAAGGGACGATATCGAAGATTAACTCTTTGCTTCGGAAGTTATCCGAGAGATCCGAAGACAACTTCCAATGTTATAGAGCCCGTCTGGCGGGCCTCTACTCCAGAATTACACCTTTAAAGGTGGTTTTAGTGGGCTTGATCCTTGAAGGGTCAATGCCCATTTCTTTTCTTGTGTCACGATAAAGCAGGTTCAGGCTGCTGCCACCGTCCATAAGGACACGCGTGAGGTGGAATCCGTCAATGATTGGGTCTAGGACCAATGCGGCCGAGCCGCCGTGACGGATGCTAGTAGGGTGATCCCTGCGAACAAAGGTGATCGGACAAGCTGACCATGGGTTGAATTTGGCGGCTGGCTCCATCGCATAGACGTCTTAGTAGTGCCCGCTTCGTTCCCGCTTGGGGATGTGCGTGGCGTAGATCATGCTGACCGTTTTCACACAGGGGAATTTCTTCCGTCCCCCGTGCTCGTACGTCGGGGCTCCTCGTCATTGTTCTTTGTCAGCCCCTTGTCCTTGTCTTGGCGTTTATCTTGCCCGGCTGTTTGAATACCCAGCAATCTCTATTGGTGTGGTTGGCTGGCTTGTCCGGGTGCCATGAATTTGGCACGAGCGCTCGATATGTGGTCCAGATCGGCGGTCCCTAATTATTTCTTTTGAGCGGCTTCTTCATTGACCGGGCTTGGATTCGCTGAATCCGGCGTTGATCGTCGTGTCTTGATCTTTGTCGCCGTTGTTCCGTCGCTTATGTCTGTTACGTCGTGGCCTGCCGTTATTGTTGCGGCCATCCGAATTGCCAGAATGTGGCGTAGTGCTGCTGCGAGCCAACCAACTGCCCTCGCTCGCGCAAAAGCGGGTCACTAGTGTTGTGAGAGCTGCCATGGACTTGGGTTTTTCCTGGCCGAGGTGTCGAGCGAGCCACTCGTCACGGATATTATGCTTAAAAGCCGCCAGGGCTTCGGCGTCCGGACAATCAACTATTTGGTTCTTTTTAGTTAGGAACCGAGTCCAGAATTTCCTGGCTGACTCTCCGGGCTGTTGAGTAATGTGGCTCAAGTCATCAGCGTCAGGTGGTCGCACATATGTGCCCTAGAAGTTGTCGAGGAATGCGTCTTCCAGGTTTTCCCAGCTGCCAATGGAATTTCTTTGGCGGCTGTTTAGCCGATGTCGGGCTGGTCCTTTGAGCTCAAGGGAAGATACTTGATGGCGTGCGAGATCGTCTCCAGCGGGCCATGTGAATGTGGAGAAGAAAATCTTGATCCATACTGCGAGGTCTGTTGTGCCATCGTATGATTCGATGTTTACGGGTTTGAACCCTTCTCGAATTCATGATCCATTACTTCGTCGATTGAAGTGGAGAGGGTGTCTTGGCGCCTGCGTCTTGGGCTATGTGGCTACGCAGGTCGAATTGCTGTGGGTGGCTATATTTGGCCCGGCCGGACTTGTTGAAGGTGTATCCGGTGTGACGGTCCTCGAAGCGTGCCGAGGCATGCCCCCGCAATCCGTAGATCGACCTTGGTTATCCTGCTTTGTTGCCCCGGGCAGTAGTATGTTGCCGTGGGGGTGTTTGCTGGTATGCGGACTGATATGCCGTTTTATCCCGGCCACGAGGTGGCCGGTCAGCCATATGGTGCTCGAGTCCGTATTCCTCTGCTGCCAGGACTTGATCCATCATGCGTAAGCAGGTCTTGATCAGCTTGGAGTTGCTGCCGCTTCTTTTCAGGCTCCTCGCGGTGGCTATAAGCCGGCGGCAGGCGCTCTGCTCTCACGGGATCCTCGAGCACGCCAAACTTCGTCGTCGCCGAGGCTAATCTCGTCTTCGGAGGGCATGTAGCTGTCCTCCTCCGGGTATTCGTCCGTCGCCTTTGTTCTTACAGGCTGACCTGCTCATCCTCTGACTCGCCTGCTCAAGGCGGGCTGATCGAGGTTGTATTCTTCTTCGGCACCATTCGGATTGTCTCCTGGGCCGGTATTACTGTGGCGGGGCTTGGAGTGGCGCCGCCGACGCCCATTCTTTGCTTTTTTCCCTGAGGTTTTATCCTCCGTTGCCTCATCGCCATTTGTTTCCTTCGGGGTGTCCACCATATATATATATATATATATATATATATATATATATATATATATATATATATATATATATATCATAAGAAGAGGTGGTTGTCCACCGCCCGGTGAGCGGTGGTTAATGTTCTTCTCCTGCATCGTCGTCCATACCGTCGATGTCTTGATCGAAGTTCGATTACCTCGGTTAAATCATCGACCGTGGCAATGAAGTATGTGGTGGGTGGGCAGCGAATTCCTTCGTCACTTTGCCTCCCACTCGGCGGGACATAGTTCGTGAAGAGCCTCCTAACAAAGAGAGAGACTTTAATGAGTCCAGCATGTCGCCAAAGGGCGAGTGCTGGAAGATATCCGCAGCGGTGAACTCCATTACCGGAGCCCATCCTGGCCCGACGGGCTCGGGAGTGTCTTGATTTGGAACCAACGTCCGGATCTGAATCCGGGGTTGAGTCACGAGCCACCGTAGAGGTAAGACCCGTGTTTGGCTCCACCACCGATGAGTGTGCGACCTGTGGGGCGGGGTCCATCCCTCCGTCCTTAGGTAGCACAGCCTGCTCCGGATCTAGGTCCGGGGATACTACAGGGTGATACCCCGAGCTTCTCCGACGGCAGGTCTAAGCCGTGCTCGTTGTGATTGTCTGGTGCTCCTGGCGTAGGCCTAAATCCATCGAAGATCAAGTCTCCGCGGATGTCCACCATGTAGCTTAGGTTTCCGAACCTGATCTGGTGGCCAGGGGCGTAGCCGTCGATCTGCTCTAGATGGACAACCGAGTTGGCCCATAGAGCGAAGCCGCCGAACACGAAGATCTGTCCGGGGAGAAAGGTCTCACCCGGGATCGTGTTGTCGACGATGACTGGAGGAGCCATCGAGCCCTGGAGCGACGACACAGAGGAACTCTCAATGAAAGCACCAATGTCGGTGTCAAAACCGGCGGATCTCGGGTATGGGGTCCCGATCTGTGCGTCAAGGCTGATGGTAACAGGAAGCAAGGGACACAGATGTTTACCCAGGTTTGGGCCCTCTCGATGGAGGTAAAACCCTACTTCCTGCTTGATTAATATTGATGATATGGGTAGTACAAGAGTAGATCTACCACGAGATCGTAGAGGCTAAACCCTAAGAGCTAGCCTATGATGGTATGATTATAATTGTGATCAGCCTTCTAAGGACCAACCTCTCCGGTTTATATAGGCACCGGAGAGAGCTAGGGTTTACATGGAGTCGGTTACAAGGAAGGAAATATAACATACGGATCGTCAAGCTTTCCTTCCACGCCAAGGAAAGTCCCATCCGGACACGGGCCGAAGTCTTGAGTCTTTTATCTTCACGCTTCAATAGTCCGGATGTTGTACACAGTCCGGCTGTCCGGATACCCCCTAATCCAGGACTCCCTCACCTGGTTGTGTCTATACTTGGAAAACTCACCTGACTGCATGCGCACCAGGCAGACGAAGCTCATGTCGTGTTGGTGCCGTGTGCGGCCTGCACATTAACCAAAACCTCGCGCCTCCATCTTAGCCTCCGCGTTTAAAACATCTCAATCTCAAGGCCAAGGAGCAACGTTAAACCTATGATAGATCCAATCGGATGGTTGAGAACACTACAATTCGTAGCTACTGGATGCGTGTGTGAGAGGACGAGTGTGTGCGTGCACCTCTTCTCGAGTACAAGTGTATGTGGGTGGCATCGACCTAGGGAGCAGTGATGGTGCGTGCGAGAAGTCCCGAGAGATAGGTGTAATGTGTCTGGAAAAAAGACTAGTCTATAGCTCGCCACGAGGCTATTCCTGTCGAACACCAAGCGTAAGATATGTATCCGACGGTGCCAGTTTTTGCACGTACACAGCAGTAGAAAAAGAACTAGTACCATGGCATATGCTACACCACGGCCGAGAAAACGTGCCGACGTTACGCCATCCGGGAATAGTGCCGCACTTCGAAACTAGAACCGTCAATAAATTTTGAGCGCGTCCCATCACATTCCAAATTACTACTATCACCATGCTATATTTAATTGCAAACCTTTTCACACCGATCACAACCTAAACGGTTTCCCACTTAGGAGCGTATTATAAGTACTCGGTTATAAATACTACTATGCTAAGATGACTGCACATTCCTCCTCAACTCCTCATCCACAAAAAACAATCAAGTCAATCAAGCCATAGCCAGCGTGAGTTCTGGGTCGAGAGATTTTCACCAGGAGAGGTGAGCATGGAAGAGGAAGCACGAGACATGTCCCACCTCGCCAAAGCAGCCGACATGTCCAGCCGCAAGACAAGATGGCAAAGAAGGTCCCTTGGCCGCGCCGCAAAGACGGAGGTCCCGTCGCACCATCGATTTGGCAGACTGGTCCAGCCACGCCGCGGAAATAGCAGAGAAGTCCCACCGCGCCGCTGAAGCAGCAGGGAGGTCCCGCCGTGCCGCGACGGCCTGGGAAAATTTCTCGCGGGCAGGTGAGGACTCTTACAGGCGCATGCATGTGATAGTCCATAGCCAGATGGATCAGATCTCCGGCTGGGCGAGGATGCAGGACGAGGCTACTGGCGTCATCCGACAGAATGGGGAGGCAATGCGAAGCTCCGTGGCGGCGCGACCTGCTGAGGCGAAGATCGCCGAAGGGCGGCAGGAGGAGGAGATCGCTGCCGTGTTGCAGAGGACGGGCGTCATCATCAAGAAACTTATGGACGAGAATGCCATGCTCCGCATCGAGAGCAACAGGCTGGTGGAGGAATCCATGGATACTGCCAAGCAGCGTATTAAGGACATGAAACTGATAAAAGCGATCATCGCCCGCCGCGAGATAGTCTCCGTGACCTGCAGCGCATAAAGAAAGTAGAGATCAGCGAGCCAGATCGTTGTATGCGTCTTCCTTCTTCTTTTTCCCTTGTGTATTTCGGGCATAGCCGCATGTGGCTTTTTTAATTATCTTCCTAATTATGTAAGACAATTATTATCCACTCTCGTCATACTTATATATATTCATCAGTCTTGCTATAAGTCGAAGTAGATGCTATATAGGTCCGTCGGATCTTACGTCAAGATCCGTGCAAAATTTTCTTTTCAGATTTTCTTTTTTCTCTCTTAAATCTCAGTCGAGTGAGACATTGCCACGCCATTAAACAGAGGCTCGGGCGCCATTAATGGATACCTTGGGAGAGAGGTGGACGACAGATGGAGGTCAAAGGGCTCTCCTCTCGATAAGCACGCTGCAGTCTGATCGCACGCCTCCCGTACTCAAATAGCTACCCTGCACGGCGCCTCCTAGCTAATAAAAAAGGGGATGCGTGGCGGAACGTAAATGGTAAATAGAACTCCCACGGTTTTAATAATACTTGTGTTTCCGATTGTAATGTGACAGCACTTGTTCCAAAATGACTTTGTTGATTGTTAATGTGTGCGCCGCCGTCGGACAGCAAAATTACCACAGCATGTTGGTGCCATGTCATGGCACCAAGCCAAGTTTCATGATTTTCATGCGTGTTTCGGATTTACAGAATTAAAAACCAAGTTTCTCAATGTTTCCAGCAGAGCCATGGCCTTGAGATGTTTGAATTTCATTCCCATTTCGGCATGGGACCTAGAAATTTACCCGAGGACACACATGTGATTTTTCAACCAGCTTTGGTCCTTTGGAGCATGTGCTTGTATTTAAATTTGAATTATGCACGAAGGTGACACGTTCCCTCTCGTAACCACGATCCGTCTTGAGAGAAGCTCCGGTTTGCAAGAAACTTATACCAAAACTTGTTCCTATTCTGCATTTTTTTTACCACAACATGGTAGTACCATGACATGACACCATGCCAAGTTTCATGATTTTAAGGCGTGTTTTGGATTTACAAGAATTTTAAAACCAAGCTTCTCAATGTTCTCGGCCGAACCACGATGCCAAGATGTTTGAATTTCATTCCCATTTCTTGCATGGGACCTAGAAATTCACCCGAGGACACACATGTGATTTTTCAGTCAACTTTGGTGCACGGGAGCATGTGCTTGTAGTTCAAATTTGAATTATGCACATTAAATGACCAGAAACTCAATTAATGTATAAAAAGGCCAAACGAACCCGGAATAATTCCAAAATTTAACAGGGCACTCATATAGTTCTAAGTTGCCTCTGTAAAGAAAATCTGGCGGGAGGCAGCGTATATTGTTTCGCACACAAAGGTATAAAGAAATAAAGAAATTAGCCCTATTTAATTCTTGGGTTCTTATTATTTATGCCACTAGTTGTGTATCACTTCTCAGTTTTGCCATTAGAAGTTACAACTACTCAAAAAATGCCATCCCTGAGATGCCTGCTAAAAAAATGCAATTAGATATCTAAAAAATGCCACCGTTAAGTTAGATGTTTGCTCAGAAATGCCATTAGACATTGTTATTTTCACGTCAAACCCGTTGACCATGTTACATGACAAAAATAAGCCGATTCTCACAATGATAAGTTAATGGTGTCCAGCACAACACACCCGTCAAATAAAACTAAGCACCACAGAATTCTTTGACAAAACTAAGCACCACAAATTCTTTGACAACTAAAGCTGCGGCTATATGATGTTGGCCATATATATTGTACGTATATAATGTCAAGAAACGAGTGGTAGTACTATACCAACTAAAAGATGAAATGTACGAAATATAATGAGAAGAAACATAACATAGTTCTGCTGGGGGCTCAGCACAACACACCCCTCAAATAAAACTAAGCACACCAGAAATTAAACTAAGCAACTAATCCGATGAACCTTTGCATTAGAACCACCATGAGCAACGACATCGCCACCTTACTCGGAGTCCTCGTCCACGTCCTCGACTTCGTCCTTGTCCCTCTTCCTCTTGGGCGATACTTCTTTGCTTGAACCGCACACTTGGCTCTTGCTCTTCATCCAACCCTTGTAGATATTGAAACAAAGGTAGCCATCCATTGCAGCATAGTGGATGTGGTCTATATCTAGTACAGTCCACTGCCATGCACGATGAAACGTGTGCGGAGCTTTCTTCAGTTCACCGTACATAGGATGAACCATGGCTCCTGCCAGGGTCAGCATTGAAGGTTGATCAAGGGAGGGCACCATCCCTTCCTTTTGGAGGTCGAAGGGGTCTCCTACAACGAGGCCTATCCGAGCCAGGATTTCCTTGTTGTTCCTAAAGTCTACAGTAACAAATTTGACTCGGCCGCCCTTGAGGAAGTTCTTAAATTCCTCGCACTCAACGTCGGCATGGCATATGTGGTAGGCCAAGCATAAGTCATACATGAAATCCTGGATCACGGCGGGCTTATTCTTCTCTGCCTCCTTTAGTTTCTTCTCGCTTCCCAGGACTGTGGTGTACTCAACATCTAGCCCAGCGACCCACTCATCATTTGAGTTTTCGAACATGCGTTTGAAGGGAGCAAGGCATTCTTTCACCGTTGCGGAAGAATGGGTGTAGATGGCGTCGAACTCATCGCCGATGATGGTTCTAACCTTGTACTCACCGCCGATCATGGAGATTTGGGATGCCATGGATTTGGGAGGAGGGTTAGGATTAGTGGAACTGCCGTAATGTGAAAGGACGAGACGACTAGGAGCCGTTTATCGATTGTAAAAATGTCGAGTGGGGGGGGGGGCGTGCGAATGGCAGGGTAGTGGCTTTCCTGGTGGATAAATGGATTCATGCATAGTACTATGGGGGCCCAATAAGATGTCATGTCTACTCAACGCCCAATTAAATGGCTTTCGATGTCATGTCAAGCGTCGGGAAAATTACAGGTGATACGAAGCTTCCCATTCTCCCATGATACGGGCTTCCGAGAGCCGTTGGATATGAGATTGAACGGTTCGATGGCGTGATTCTAGACCTATGGGTGAATATCCTATCCCGGAGGGTTATTCTGCAAATTTTCAGCAACTTAGCATGCGACCGTTTGATCTCAGATCCAAGGGCTGCCAGTAGCTTGTATCATGGTCGCGCCTATCACGACCATCGCCTCGCTCGCGCGGTCGCGCCCTTGGATATTTAACACGGTTCGTTAGGATATTTGATGTTGGCATGTCATACATAGTCATCACTTAGTCACTCATACAACAAGGCTAGCTATAAGGTTGGCTATGAGAGTATTTTTTGTTTACTTCTCTCTATCTCTTTCTTCGTAGTATTTATTGCATTTGCCAAGGAGTGACCTCCTCCAATGAAATGGTGCTTAGATGAGGTGCTATGGGCATTAAATGGCTTAGCAACTCAAGTCCCCAATGCATAGGTGCTTAGTTTTTTGTTGATAAGTTTGCTTCATCTAGGTACACGTGCTTATCACCGTTTCTTCCGGGGGTCACCAAACTAGTCTCTCTCTTCTTAATTAACTTGCCACATCAGACTTTATGCCTATGTGGCCGGCTTAGCACCTATAGGATCAAGTACAATAGTGGGCTATAAGCCCGCTTTACATGGCATTTTTGCATATGTGGGGGGAAAGAGGCAAGGAAAAAGTGGAGGAGTTGGCTCCCAAGCAAGAGCCAACCTCTACATGGTGGAGCATCGGGAGAGGCACCTGTATGGAGGTGGTCGAGAATCGGGAGACTCAAGCCGGTCGTGGCGCCTTGATTAAAATGATAATGGCAAGTCAAATCACCGGGCCCCACCTATCCAACAGTAATTCACTTTCAAATCACACAGCCCTACGTTTGCAGCAGCCTACTCCCTCATCTTCTCGCGTCTCTGTCAAGCCGACTAGGCGGAACTGCCCCACCTACCGCGCGGGAAAAGCCCCGCCCTCGACTTTCAAATAGTACAGTATACTAAGTTTGTATCCATGGATTGCGCCATGGAGCAAAGCCTCAAGGAAACGGCGGTACAAATGTACAGAGTATACAACACGCCTGTTGATACGTATCCAACGTATCTATAATTTATGAAGTATTCATGCTATTATACTATCCTTCTAGGATGTTTAATATGCATTTATATGATATTTTATATGATTTTTGGGACTAACCTACTAACCTAGAGACCAGTGCCAGTTTCTATTTTATCATTGTTTTAGAGTATCATAGAAAAGGAAAACTAAACGGAGTCCAATTGACGTGCCACTTGACGGAGATCATTTTTGGACCAGAAGAAGCCCATGGAGTACTGTATGTGCGAGAAGAGTCGGGCTGCCCACAAGGGTGAAGCGCGCCTGCCTCGTGGACAGCCCGGAAACCCCCCTGACGTGAAATCAACGCAAAACTCTTCTATATATACCCAAACTTTCAGAAAGAAACCTATATCGGAAGTTCCGCTGCCGCAAGCCTCTGTAGCCATGAGAAATCAATCTAGGCCCTCTCCGGCACCCTGCTGGAGGGGGCCATCATCACCGGGGCCATGGAGGAGTATCCTGGAGAGGCCATCATTGCCATGAAGGCCAAGGACCAGAGGGAGAACCTTTCCCCATCTAGGGGGAGTCCATGGAGGAGGAAGCACAAGGGGGAGAACCTCTCCTCCTCTCTTCCGGTGGCGCCGGAGTGCCATAGGGAGGGGAATCATCGCCACGGTGATCGTCTTCATCAACATCACCATCATGTAGCGACCCGACCTCAGATGGTCAAGTCTCTGTGCTTCTGTGTCATTCCTGGATCGGTAATGCTGACACACACAGTACTCGAAGGATTTATAACAGAGTAGCAATCACACACATATTACATCGAATGTCTCAAAAGAGAACTTATTACAATAATATGGCTGAAGGCCATCTAATGTGATAACAGCGGAAGGCTTGGAAGATAAAGTGAGTCCATCAACTCCAACGGCATAAGCGAGTTGCAGCGGCAACGACCTATAATCCTTACTCCTCGTCTGAAAAGTCTGCAACATAATACGTTGCAGCCCGAGAGCGGGTCAAGACATGGAATATCTTTGGCAATGTAACACATAGGGTAATGAAAGAATAAGCTATACTGCATGCATATATGGCTGGTGGAAAGCTCTATGGTTCTGATTTTGCGAAAAGCCAATTTTTCCCTACATCAAAGGAATAAATTTAATTTAACTATCATGGTGGTTGAAACATCATTGAGAAGGTACCCCCAACTCGAGATGATCCCAATTAAGGTAATTAACAACCCAGCAAATTTAGTTAAGAGTGTTGAGATACATGTGAATACTCGGTACTAGATACTCGAGAATGCGTCCATAACCGGGGATACGGCTAACCATGATTAGTTTGTACACTCTGCAGAGGTTTGCGCACTTTTCCCCACAAGACTCGATCGCCTCCGTTGGTTTCTCTGCATGGTTTTTGAGAGACGGATGACCGAGACACAGTCTTTTAGAAACATTAACTCTCTACTCCGGATAGATCATACCAAACCTATAAAACCCACTACCTGCTGATCTACCTCTTTGAGAGCTTCACGTAACTTACTCAACTATGCTAGAGCCCATAATAGCTTGTGGCTGCACACGGAAGTTTCTAGCATGAATAATCTCAGTGCCCTTTGAGCCTGGGTGGCGGTCCATAGGAAGATCACACGGGTACCAGGATTTCCAAAAAAGCAGACAACACTTTGGGTTCCCCAGTGCCTCAATCCACCCGGATGTGTATTTAAGTTGCCACCTTAAAGTAAACCATTAATTAACAATCTCACATCTGTCGTGAATATCTCTCAAACCCAAACCACGTCTACGAGCATAGCATGGCAATATAAGCATAACGTAGAAGTAACTCCCAAGGGTTTGAAAGTAACAGGGCAATAGGTTCCTACCTCATCATCTACTTCCCAACCCACAATTTAATGACATCCTAATCATGCAATGTTTGAGGGTTGAAACTAATGCATAAAACTGGGTAGGAAAAGATATGATCAAGTGTTACTTGCCTTCTTGACGATCCGTGAATCCTAGAGACTCGTAATAACACGCCGCACTCCGGGAATTCTATCGCAAGCAAACAACGCATACATAAGTAAACAAGCAAAGATGCACAAACGAAAACTTCAACTGAAAAGGTTGACGGAGAGTTCAACTTAAGAACTCCGGTTTGCAAAAGAATCAAACCAAAGCGGAACAACGAAACTCAAACGGCGAGAAAAACAAGGTCCGTTTACTAATCTGAACTAGAGTCAAATTTTACCGAGATAAAAACTGGTTTAAGTTGATTATTCGGATAGAGGGTTTCGATACGAAACTCCAGGCGCTTGAATCGCCTGATTCCGATAAACGAGCGAAAAGATAAACAGGTTTGAAAATTGGATTAGAAATCACGGTCAGAATAACCGCGGAATAAATCTGATAAAAGAAAAGCGACGAACTGTTAAACGAACGAACGTTCGTTAACAGAACTAAAACAGTGAACGCGGTCGTTAAAACGAACGGGTGAACGGATGTTCGTTAAATAAATAAACCAACGAAAATAAACCGATCTATATAAAAAAACGATCTAGGGTTTTATAAAAAACCCGAAGGGTTTTTTCAAAAAGAACATAATAAACCGGCGGCGGCGGGGTCGGGTACCTCCGGCGAGGCGCGTCCGGCGAGCGGGCGGCTCCGGCGGGTCCGGCGAGGGGGCGGGGTCGGCGAGGGGCGGCGCGACGGCGAAGGCGGCGGCGACGCGCGAGGGGCGGCGAGGGGCGCGGCTCGGCGGGCTCCGCAGCGGGTGGTGGTGGCGGGTGGTGGTGGCGGGTGGTGGCGGCGGTATTTAAAGGGGGCGGGGGCGGCGGTGGCTTGGGGAAGGGGCGGGGCGGCGGCGACTTGGGGAAGGGGTCGCCCGGGGTGGAGTCCGGCTCGGACTCCCCTCGGCGTCCGTGCCTCGCACGGCGGAGGGAGGAGGCGGCCGGCGCTGGCCGGCTCGGCTCGGTGGGCCTTTGGCCCAGTCGGTAGTCCGCTAGATCTTAAAAAAACATTCCATGAAAGAAAATTCCTAGAAAAATAAATAAATATCTAAAAATTCCAAAATAAGTTTTCTCAGTCTAAATAGAAAATTTAGAACTAGATGAACTATTCTTGGACCCTAAAATGCAAATTTTTAAAAATTGCCAATTTATCTAGTTAGAATAAAATTCCAAATAAAATCAAATAAAAAACCAAAAATGATTTTAACATTTTTCCTCCGTTATTTCAATTATTTTGGAGAAGTCATATTATCTCCCCTCATTTATTTATTTTAAATTGAAAAAATTTCCGGAGAGAAAATAATTAAAATCCAATATCCTCTTCTTTCATTATTTGACAAAATTCAAATATGAAAATTGAAAAATCCCCAACTCTCTCCGAGGGTCCTTGAGTTGCTTAGGATTTTCGAGGATGGTAAACGAGAATGCAAATAAAACATGATATGCAAGAATGACCTATGTATAACATGCCAAATTGAAAATTTGGGATGTTACAAACCTACCCCCCTTAAGATGAATCTCGCCCTCGAGATTCGGGTTGGCTAGAAAATAGGTGCGATGGTCCTTGCGAATATCCTCTTCTCGCTCCCAGGTGGCTTCTTCCTCGGTGTGCTGGCTCCACTGAACTTTGCAAAACTTGATCACCTTGTTGCGAGTGACTCTGCTATCAAACTCCAAAATATTTACTGGTTTCTCCTAATAAGTCAGGTTGTTATCCAATTGTATCGCCTCCGAGGGCCTTTGTATCCTTTAGTGGTATGTCGGCCATCTCAGCGTGGCACTTCTTCGGTTGTGACACGTGAAACACGTCATGCACTCGACAATCCTTCAGTAACTCCAGCTTGTAGGCAACTTCTCCCATCCGCTCCAAAATATGGTATGGTCCTACAAATCTTGGGGCTAACTTTCCTTTACTCCAAAGCGTTTCACTCCCCTCGGGGGTGATACTCATGAGATATACTGTCTCCAATTTCATAGGTTACTTCCTTGCGTGTAGAATCTGCATAACTCTTACATCTAGACCGAGCAATCTTTAGTCTTTCTCCGATCGGTTTAACCTTCTCCTCGTAGTCTTTGATCAAATCTGGTCCAAACAATGACGGTCTCCAACCTCATCCCACATCAATGGTGTTCTACATCTGCGTCCATCTGAGCTTGAGCGGTGCCATCTTCAAACTGGCTGGTAGCTGTTGTTGTATGAGAATTCTGCGTCTGACAAATTGTCATCCCAACTAGATCCATAATCTAGCGCATGTGCTCTCAACATGTCTTCCAAAATCTGATTGACTCTCTCACATGCATCCGTCCGTGCATGGGTGGAACGCGGTACTAAACTCCAATCTGGTACCCAAAGTCTGGTGTAGTTGATGCCAAAACTTTGAAGTAAACTGTGTTCCTCTATCGTCTGATACTCCTCGGAACTCCGTGCAAACATACTATCCTGGTCATATATATCTTGGCCAACTTTGCACTTGTATAGGTTGTTTTCACCTTTGGGATGAAATGAGCTACTTTGGTCAAACGATCCACTACTACCCATATTGAATCATATCCTGCTTTGGTTACGGGTAATCCAGTGATAAAATCCATGCCAAGCTTGTCCCACTTCCATTCGGGTATTGGCATAGGCTGCAACAGATCCTGCGGCTTTTGATGCTCTGCCTTCACTCTCGACATACATCGCCATAAGCGGCTACATACTCGGCAATATCCTTCTTCATACCAGCCCACGAAATGTTCCTTCAAGTCCAAGTACATCTTGGTGTTTCCGGGTGAATCGAGTATGGTGAGTCTTGGGCCTCTTGAAGTATTAACTTCCTGATCTCCGAATTGTTGGGCACATAAATTTGATCCTCAAACCACAAGGTATCGTGCTCATCCTCGCGAAAACCTTTGGCTTTTCCTTTGCCCATCTTTTCCTTTATCTGAGCAATCTCTTTATCCTCCTTCTGAGCGTCTCGAATCTTGTCTAACAAGGTCGACTGCACCTCCATTGTTGCAAGAAATCCTCTTGGAACAATCTCCAAATTAAGTTCCATAACATCCTCTGCTAACTCCTTTGGCAGTCCTCTATCTTCAAGGATATTGGCATAACTCTTCCTACTCAAAGCGTCACTTTCTGACGTTGGCTTTTACTGGATGATAGTGTAGCTTCATGTCGTAATCTTTTATAAGTTCCAGCCATCTCCTCTGTCTGAGGTTTAACTCCTTCTGTGTGAAAATGTACTTTAAACTCTTATGATCCGTGTACACATCACAACGGTTTCCCATGAGATAATGTCTCCAGGTCCTTAACGCATGTAATACGGCTGCTAACTCCAAATCATGCGTGGCATAGTTCAACTCAAGAGGCTTCAGTTGTCGTGAGGCATACGAGACAACTTTTCCTTCCTACATAAGAACACATCCAATTCCCAAGCGAGAGGCATCACAATAAACTTGAAACTCCTTATGTATATCCTGCAATGTCGATCGGGCTGTAGTCAACCGCTTTCTTCAACTCTTGGAAACTTGTCTCACAATCCTCTGTCCATTTGAACTTGGTATCCTTCTTTAGCAATTACATCATTGGTTTAGCAATCTTGGAAAAATTCTCAATGAATCTCCGATAATATCCTGCCAATCCAAGGAAACTGCGAATCTCGCTGACCGAAGTGGGTGCCAACCATTCGATGTTGACTGAATTTTCTTTGGGATCTCTTGCTATACCTTCTCCTGATATAACATGCCCAAGAAATCCAACTTCCTTTAACCAAAATTAGCACTTGCTGAATTTGGCGTATAACTAGTGTTCCCCGAGTTTCTCAAGAACCAAACGTAGGTGTTCTGCGTGCTCCTCTTCGTTCTTCGAGTAAACCATAATATCATCGATAAACACCACAACAAACTTGTCCAAATATTCCATGAACACTTTGTTCATCATACTCATAAAATAGGCGGGCGTTAGTCAGTCCAAAGCGACATGACCGTATACTCGTATAATCCATATCGTGTGGTGAATGCTGTCTTGGGTATATCCTTCTCTCGGAATCTTCAATCGATGGTATCCACGATCAGAGATCAATCTTAGAAAACACCTTAGCTCCTTGCAACTGATCAAATAGATCATTAATCATCGGTAAGGGATACTTGTTCTTTATTGTTACTTCATTCGAGCTCGGTAATCAACAACCATCCTTAGGGATTTATCCTTCTTCTCCACCAAAAATCTTGGAGCTCCCCAAGGTGATGAACTTCTACGAATGTAACCTTTCTCCAATAGCTCCTTGATCTGCTTCTTAATTTCCTCCAGATCATTTGCGGGCATCCGATAAGGTCTCTTTGATATTGGCCATGTACCTGGTATTAGTTCTATCAGAAACTCGATGTCTCGATCCGGTGGCATGCACAGTAACTCTTCGGAAAAACATCTGGATAATCCTTCACTATTGGTACTTCCTCTTGTACAACTCCCGTGAGGGTATTCACTTGGCTCCTCCTAGGCACATGCCTAGATACATACTTAATCCTTTTTCCCTCTGGGGTGGTGAGATAGATTGACTTGCTAGCACAGTCGATACTTCCTCCAAACTTCGACATCCAATCCATACCTAATATCACATCCAATCCTTGCGACTCCAAGATAATTAGGTCAGACGGAAAAACATGTGTTCCAATGATTAGGGGTAACTGGGTGCACCATCTGCTAGCCATATACTCTGCTCCAAGCGAGCTCACTAAAAGAGGGGTCCTAAGGGTCTGGGTTGGTAACTTAAACTTATCCACAAAATCCCCTTGATATGTATGAATGCGATGCACCCGTATCGAAAAGAACAATAGCGGTAAATGACCAACCAAAACTTACCTATTACCGCATCCGGCTGCTCTTCAACTTCCTCCACGTTAACGTGGTTCACTTATCCTTTGTTGAATGGATTGGGCTTCTTCCCGGCGCTCCCATTTCCGTTTCCATTCTTTCCTTGAGGCAGATCATTGGCATAGTGCCTGTCTTCCCGCACTTAAAGCAAATAACTTGGCTCAAGTCTCTTTTAGCGGGTGTAGCTGGGTTAGAGCGATTCGATTATTGTTGGCTGCATTTCCATTCCCATTCTTCGCACCATTATCGTTCCTCCTCCGATATGGTTATGTCCTCCATGGTTATGAACTAATCCTCCCGAGTTCGGGTTAAGCGAGGTTTACGGTGAGCTCCTGAGTTATACTTCCCTTGTCCATACTTCCTCTTACGACTCTCAATTTGCTACTGCTTTCCTTCAATCATTAGGGCCTTATCTACCAACTCCTGGTAGTTGTTGAAAGTTGCCACCATCAGTTGCATACTCATCTCATCATTCAGTCCTTCCATAAACTTCTCTTGCTTCATGCATCCGTGGCCACATCATCGTGGGCATAGCGTGATAATTTGCTAAACTCATCCACGTCTTTGGGCCCGCGATGCGGTTCCCCTGGCGTAAGTTGCGGAACTCACGCTTCTTTATATGCATGGCTCCAGTTGAAACATGGGCCGTGCGAAAAGCTTGTTGGACCTGGTCCCAAGTGACATTGGCTATAGGAAAAGTAGCCGTGTAATTCTCCCACCATGCGGCTGCTGGTCCATCCAATTGATGTGCGGCAAAACGCACTCTTTCACCATCCGTGCATCCTGTGGTGGTTAACTCCTTTCCAATACGGCGTAACCAGTCATACGCAACTATTGGCTCGGTGCTCTTGGAAAACACCGGCGGTTGTAACCTCGAAAAGCAGGCTAAATTGTCCCTTTGGTGGCGGGTTGTTGTTGTTGTTGTTGGCATTGCCCTGGTTCCGAACTAGCAATTGCATCAAGGCATTCTGCCGTTGGATCAATCGAGTGAGCTCCGGTGGGAAAGTAAAACCGGGGTCACGTCTCGGAGGCATCTGAGGGTTTTAGAGGGGAGAGATTAGAAATAGAAAGAGGTCTAGTGAGAAAACACTACCCATATGCACATGAGGAAAAACACACATTCATTCAATCAAGCAAGCAAGGGCATACAAAACGGTCTAGGACTATCGCATAGTGCTCAACTACTACTAGTTACATGGGGGAAAATACTACTAATATTTGGTGGTCATCTAGAAATTTTGATCGGTGGAAGACTCCATGATGTCTGCTCGACTTCGTCTTCATAGTCATCATCACTTGGATCTGAGTCGGTGTAAATGCGATGATGATGTAGTTGTCTGGACAAGCGGGGTCTTCTTCCTCTTCTTGCTCCTCTTCCTTGGGTGCTGGTCCTCCCATGAAAACTCCAATCTTCTTGACTAGGTCGTCGTTCTTCTCCAGTAGTATCTTGATTTCTTCCTCATATCCATCGCGTGTAGACTTCAGTTCTTCCTCCAATTCGATGATCTTAGTTTTCGCCTTCTTCAAATCCAGGATGTCTGCGCACATCTGGTTCTCATGACGTCGAATGTGCTGGTTGAGCTCCTGGATGTAAGCTGCAATGGATCTATCCTTCTTGGTGCTAATTACTTCCCATTGCTCGTCTCGGCGCCCACATATTTGGTACATGGTGTCTTTAAGTTCCTTGTTGTAGACTTCTCCGATGCGTCCCATGGTAATGTGAGCTGCCATACTCTTTCCCAAACTCCATGTTGGTGCATTGAAAACACATACTATGGGCTCCGTGCTTGGTGCAAACGTCCTTCCGGGAACTAGGGCTTGAATCTTCCAGCATTCTTCTTCTGGTAAGGTGGCGTTGTACGTCCCGGTGAAACTTGGTATTCCAATATTCAGGTACCTAGTGACTTCCTTCAAGTGACGTCCGAAAGGTGTGTCTTCATCCGGTTGGGCAAACTTGTACTTCATCTCCGTCATCCTAAAGAGTTGAAAAAAGGAGAGAGGTCAGAAATGAGTAGAGAGGAGTGTCCTATGGTTTATCTTAGTGGTCGTGTCCTACACTCAGCGTGTGCTCTGATACCATCTTGTAGCGACCCGACCTCAGATGGTCAAGTCTACGTGCTTCGTGTCATCCCTGGATCGGTAATCTTTGACACACCACGATTACTCGAAGGATTTATAACAGAGTAGCAATCACACACTTATTACATCGATTGTATCAAAAGAGAACTTATTACTATAATATGGCTGAATGCCATATAATGTGATAACAACAGAAGGCTTGGAAGATAAAGTGAGTCCATCAACTCCAACGGCATAATCGAGCTGCACGGCAGCGACCTATAATCCTTACTCCTCGTCTGAAAAGTCTGCAACATAATACGTTGCAGCCCGAGAGCGGTCGACACATGGAATATCTTGGCAATGTAACACATAGGGTAATGAAAGAATAAGCTATACTACATGCATATATGGCTGGTGGAAAGCTCTATGGTTACAGCTTTTGCGAAAAGCCAATTTTTCCCTACATCAAAGGAATAAATTTAATTTAACTATCATGGTGGTTGAAACATCATTGAGAAGGTACCCCCAACTCGGATGATCCCAATTAAGGTAATTAACAACCCAGCAAATTTAGTTAAGAGTGTTGAGATACATGTGAATACTCGGTACTAGATACTCGAATCGTCCATAACCAGGGACACGGCTAACCATGATTAGTTTGTACACTCTGCAGAGGTTTGCGCACTTTTCCCCACAAGACTCGATCGCCTCCGTTGGTTTCTCGCCTTTGCATGGTGCTTGAGAGACGGATGACCGAGACACGATCTTCGAAACATTAACTCTCTACTCCGGATAGATCATACCAAACCTATAAAACCCACTACCTGCTGATCTACCTCTTGAGAGCTTCACGTAACTTACTCAACTATGCTAGAGCCCATAATAGCTTGTGGCTGCACACGGAAGTTTCTAGCATGAATAATCTCAGTTCCTTTGAGCCTGGGTGGCGGTCCATAGGAAGATCACACGGGTACCCGGGATTTCAAAAAAAACAGACAACACTTTGGGTTCCCCGGTGCCTCAATCCACCCAGGATGTGTATTTAAGTTGCCACCTTAAAGTAAACCATTATTTAACAATCTCACATCTGTCGTGAATATCTCTCAAACCCAAACCACGTCTCTGAGCATAGCATGGCAATATAAGCATAACGTAGGAGTAACTCCCAAGGGTTTGAAAGTAATAGGCAATAGGTTCCTACCTCATCATCTACTTCCCAACCCACAATTTAATGACATCCTAATCATGCAATGTTTGAGGGATGAAAATAATGCATAAAAACTAGGTAGGAAAAGATATGATCAAGTGTTACTTGCCTTGCAGACGATCCGTGAATCCTAGAGACTCGTAATAACACGCGTCGCACTCAAGAATTCTATCGCAAGCAAACAACGCATACATAAGTAAACAAGCAAAGATGCACAAACGAAAACTTCAACTGAAAAGGTTGACCGGAGAGTTCAACTTAAGAACTCCGGTTTGCAAAAAGAATCAAACCAAAGCGGAACAACGAAACTCAAGCGGCGAGAAAAACAAGGTCCGTTTACTAATCTGAACTAGAGTCAAATTTTACAGAGATAAAAACTGGTTTAAGTTGATTATTCGGATAGAGGGTTTCGATACGAAACTCCAGGCGCTTGAATCGCCTGATTCCGATAAACGAGCGAAAAGATAAACAGGTTTGAAAATTGGATTAGAAATCACGGTCAGAATAAGCTGCGGAATAAATCGATAAAAGAAAAGCGACGAATCGTTAAGCGAACGAACGTTCGTTAACAGAACTTAAACAGTGAACGCGTTCGTTAAAACGAACGGGTGAACGGATGTTCGTTAAATAAATAAACCGATGAAAATAAACCGATCTATATAAAAAAACGATCTAGGGTTTTATAAAAAACCGAAGGGTTTTTTCAAAAAGAACTTAATAAACCGGCGGCGGCGGGGTCGGGTACCTCCGGCGAGGCTCGTCCGGTGAGCGGGCGGTTCGGGCGGTCCGGGCGAGGGGCGGGTCGGCGAGGGGCGGGCGGCGACGGGCGAAGGCGCGGCGGCTACGGCGCTGGAGGCGGCGAGGGCGCTCGGCGCTCGGCGGCTCAGTTCGCGGCTCAGGCGGCGGCAGGCGGGTGGTGGTGGCGGGTGGTGGTGGCGGCGGTATTTAAAGGCGGGCGGCGGTGGCTTGGAGAAGGGCGGGCGGGCGACTTGGGAAGGGGTCGCCGGGTGGAGTCCGGCTCGGACTCCGATCGGCGTCCGTGCCTCGCAATGACGTCTTGGAGGGAGGCGGCGCTGGGCGGCTGGCTCAGTGGGCCTTTGGCCCGGTCGGGTCCGTTCGTCAATTTTTAACATTCCACGAAAGAAAATTCAGTAGAAAAATAAATAAAAATCTAAAAATTCCAAAATAAGTTTTCTCCGTCTAAATAGAATATTTAGAACTAGATGAACTTTTCTTGGCCCCTAAAATGCAAATTTTTAAAAGCGTGCCAATTTTTCTAGGGCGAATAAAATTCCAAATAAAATCAAATAAAATCCCAAAATGATTTTAACATTTTTCCTCCGTTATTTCAATTATTTTGGAGAAGTCATATTATCTCCCTCATTCATTTATTTTAAATTGAAAAAATTTCCCGGAGAGAAAATAATTAAAATCCAATATCCTCGTCTTTCATTATTTGACAAAATTCAAATATGAAAATTGAAAAATCCCCAACTCTCTCCGAGGGTCCTTGAGTTGCTTAGGATTTTCTAGGATGGTAAACGAGAATGCAAATAAAATATGATATGCAAGAATGACCTATGTATAACATGCCAAATTGAAAATTTGGGATGTTACACATCATCATCACCATACTCATCTCTTTTACGTGGTACACTCTCCCGCACCCCACTGTAATCCCTACTTGAACATGGTGCTTTATGCTACATATTATGATCCAATGATGTGTTGCCATCCGATGATGTTTTGAGTAGATATCTTTTGTCCTTGGGTTGATTGATGATATAGATTGGTACGAGTTGTATGTTTTATTTTGGTGCTGTCCTATGGTGCCCTCCGTGTCGCGCAAGCGTGAGGGATTCCCGCTGTAGGGTGTTGCAATACGTTCATGATTCGCTTATAGTGGGTTGGTGAGTGACTGGAACACAAACCCGAGTAAGAGGGATTGTTGCGTATGGGAATAAAGAGGACTTGAGGCTTTAATGCTATGGTTGGGTTTTACCTTAATGATCTTTAGTAGTTATGACGCTTGCTAGAGTTCCAATCATAAGTGCATACGATCCAAGTAGAGAAAGTATGTTAGCTTATGCCTTTCCCTCATATGAAATTGCAATGACGACTACCGGTCTTGTTAATAATTGCCTAGGACAATTCCGCACACCGATCCACCATTATTCCACACTCACTATTTATAATATTTAGCACCTACTTTCATATTTTAGCTCTCCGATATCATACAAAGTTATCCTCTTCATACCCACAACGTAGTTTTATTTTTCGTTGCTAGTTGGAAGCAAACTTTCGGTGTACGTAGAATCGTATCAGTGGCAGATAGGGCTTGAGAGAATATTGAACTTACCTTTAGCTCCTTGTGGGTTCGACACTCCATACTTATCACTTCCACCTTTGGAAATTGCTACGATGATTCCTTGCACTTGGGGATTATCAAGCTCTTTTCTGGCGCCGTTGCCGGGGAGCAATAGCATGGGGTTGATATTCTCGTGTGTGCTTGTTTGCTTTCTTCACTAAGTAGATTTTGTTTTTCCTTTTTGTTTCTGTTTAGTTGTGGGTGAAACATACAACAAATTTTTAAAAGAATGGAAATACAAAAAAAATATTACTTGCCTCTCATGCCTAAAAAGTTTTTCAAAAAGAGAAGTGATTGGAAAGTTATGCATTGAAGAAGTGAGGGTTGACCTTGAGCACTTGTGTTCATGCTCACGGAAACAATGTAGAATTTTTCATGGATGTTTCTCTGTAAATAAGTATCCCCTTGTATATATCCATTGTATTATAAAAATAAATGTGCCAAGCTTTGGTTTTAGGTTGATTAGGTTGCTTGTTTGCTATGTGCAGAACAAAAACAGAAACTTTGGCTGTAGTGCATGAATTTACATTTTTTACTGGAAGGTCAAATGGGTATTAAACTTTTTTCACATTACTTCTGTAGAAAATTTTCAAATTTTCAAATTTATTTCATAATTTTAGGAGTTACAGAAGTTTACCAAACTTCCAGATTACTACAGACTGTCCTGTTTAAGACAGATTCTGTTTTTGATGCATTGATTACTTGTTTTGATGAAACTATTGATTTCTATCAGTGGATTAAGCCATGGAAAAGTTATATTACAGTCGCTAAAATGCAAAAACAAAATATGAATTGGTTTGCAACAGTACTTATAGTAGTGATTTGCTTTGTTGTACTAACGGATCTCACAAAGTTTTTGTTAAGTTTTTATGGTTGAAGTGTTCGAAGAACGAGGAGTTACCGATGTGAGAAGAATAAAGAGAGGCAAGAGCTCAAGCTTGGGGATTCCCAAGGCACCCCAAGTAAATATTTTAAAGGATACTCAAGCATCTAAGCTTGGGGATGCCCCGGTTGGCATCCCATCTTTCTTCTTCAACAAATATTGGTATACCTCGGGTTTTGTTTTGTTCACATGATTTGTGTCCTTTGTGTTTTTTTTCCTTCAAGAACCATGATAGTGTGATATGTACCTTTATAAATTTATAGAATACTTCATGTGCTTCACTTATATCTTTTAAGTATGACCTTATAGAATTGCTCTTTGTGCTTCACTTAAATCTTTTGAGTATGGGTTTATAGAATGCTTCGTGTGCTTCACTTATATATTTTGAGCTTGGATATTGGTTATTCTATGTTAATTGTAGAATGATCCATGAACTTCACTTATATCTTTTGGAGTATGAATAATACTATCATTTTAAGTGGGTTGGAAGAGTGTCAACTTTAGGAATTAGTGGTCCCACTATTTTGGAGGGTGTTGAATCTTAGTGTGATATTTATGAAAGTGGATTTGGAAGAGTGTCAACTTTAGCTAGTAATGATTCCACTATTTCGAAAGAGGTTCCAATTGAGTATGAGAAAAAAGTTTCTATCCATGATGCTACTGAAAAATTATTATGAGGGAGGAATACATGCTTGTAGGAGTTGCAATAATATCAAGTTTCCTCTCTATGTGCTTAAAGTTTTGAAGTTATACTTGTTTTGCCTTCCTATGCTAGTTGATTGTTGTTCTTATAAATTGTGTGCTCACAAAATCCCTAGGCATAGGAAGTAGGTTATATTTAAATGTGCTAGTCTTATTCTTCAAGATGCTCTCTTTGTGCTTCAATTCCTATCTTTTATGTGAGCATCATTGAAATCATCATGCCTAGCTAAAAGGCACTAAAGAAAAGCGCTTGTTGGGAGACAACCCAATATTTACCCTTATTGTTTTTGTGTGTTTACATGATTAATATACTATATTAATCATGTTTTATAGCTTTTGTTTTAATGAAGTGCCAAGTAAGACCTTTGGGAATACTTGGGTGAAACTTAATGTGATCTTGCTGTAAAAAATAGAAACTTTGCGCTCACGAGATTAGCTGTAATTTTTTACAGATGAGTGCTTTTGAGTTGATTATTTTTTAAGAAGATTAATAGAAAAATTCCTCACGTCCACCAATTTATTTCATAATTTTTGGAGTAGCAGAAGTATGGTTTATATTCAGATCATTACAGACTGTTCTGTTTCTGACAGATTCTGTTTTCATTGCATAGTTTGCTTGTTTTCTAGTTTCTATGGCTTATATTACTCAATATAAATTGTAGAAATGATATGGTACATTAGGCATTGTGTGAGAAAAATTATGAACCTTGTCTTTGACAGTACCAAAGTGAATGGTTTGCTCTTTATCATACTAACCTATCTCACGAAGTTACGTTAAGTTTTGTGTGATTGAAGTTTTCAAGCTTTGTGTGAGATACCGATATGAGGAGAATAAGGAGTGGAAAGACCCTAAGCTTGGGGATGCCCAAGGCACCCCAAGGTAATATTCAAGGAAGACTCAAGCGCCTAAGCTTGGGGATGCCCCGGAAGGCATCCCCTCTTTCGTCTTCAAAACTATCGGTATACCTTACTCAGAGTTATATTTTTATTCGTCACATGATATGTGTTTTGCTTGGAGCGTATTTTCAATTTTACTTGATGTTTGAATAAAATCATTGGATCTGAAATATTGAATGAAAAAGAATCCTCCCATGACTAGTTAATTATTTGACCACTCAGTGTTCTTCACTCATATCTTTTGGAGTAGTTTGTCATTTACTTGTGTGCCTCACGTATATCCTATGAGTAAATGGTTGAACAAATTGAATGTCATAAACCTGAATTTATATATGTTTCATATGCTTATAACATGGGGAGTAATGACTTCGCACATAATAAGTATAGGTAGTAAACTTATTGAAAGTTAGCAAACGTAGAATTGGTCACTTGAACAATTCATGAAAGAATATTGAAGAGAGGTTTCACATATAAATATACTATCTTGGACATCTTTTATGATTGGGAGCACTCATTAAAATATGACATGCTAAAGAGTTGATGTTGGACAAGTAAGACAACGTAATGGGTTATGTTTTCTAATATCTGAAATAAAGTATATTGTCATGGATCATCCAACATGTTGAGCTTGCCTTTCCCCCTCATGCTAACCAAATTCTTTGCACCAAGTAGAGATAGTACTTGTGCTTCCAAATACCCTTAAAACCAGTTTTGCCATGAGAGTCCACCATATCTACCTATGGATTGAGTAAGATCCTTCAAGTAAGTTGTCATGGGTCCAAGCAATAAAAATTGCTCTCTAAATGTGTATGATTGATTGGTGTGGAGGAAATAAGCTTTATACAATCTTGTGATGTGGAAGAAATAAAAGCGATGGACTGCATAATAAAGGTCCATATCACAAGTGGCAATATAAAGTGATGTTCTTTCGCATTAAGATTTTGTGCATCCAACCCTGAAAGCGCATGGCAACCTCTGCTTCCCTCTGCGAAGGGCCTATCTTTTATTATTATCTTCTACCTTATGCAAGAGTCTTGGTGATCTTCACCTTTCCTTTTTACATTTTATCCTTTGGCAAGCACAGGATGTTGGAAGGATCCTGATATATATATATATATATATATATATATATATATATATATATATATATATATCTCTATGTGGATGTTAGTTAGCATGAGCTATTATTGTTGACATTACCCTTGAGGTAAAAGGTTGGGAGGCGAAACTATAAGCCCCTATCTTTCTCGTAATGCGATTAAAACTCCATAACCACAAGTATTGCGTGAGTGTTAGCAATTGTGGAAGACTAAATGATAGTTGAGTATGTGGAGTTTGCTAAGTCAAAGCTCTGACATAGACTCTTCCTGAAAATAAGATGAATTGCAATTGTTTGATGACTAAGAATATTGTTTGTTAGTTTTCAAGAAAGTTAATGATCTATACTTTAAACATGTGATTTGCTTGTTACTTGATCATGAAAAGTTTTATGAGATGAGCTATTGTTATGATATATAATGATGATAGAAAAAGTGATTGGAATTATCATTGATCAAAATTATGCACTTGCTAGCATTCGCACTTCATCAATTATTTCTTTTATCATTTACCTACTCGAGGACGAGCAGGAATTAAGCTTGGGGATGCTGGTACGTCTCCAACGTATCTATAATTTATGAAGTATTCATGCTATTATACTATCCTTCTAGGATGTTTTATATGCATTTATATGATATTTTAAATGATTTTTGGGACTAACCTATTAACCTAGAGTCCAGTGCCAGTTTCTGTTTTATCTTTATTTTAGAGTATCGCAGAAAAGGAAAACTAAACGGAGTCCAATTGACGTGCCACTTGACGGAGATCATTTTTGGACCAGAAGAAGCCCACGGAGTACCAGAAGCAGGCCAGAAGAGTCCCGGGCTGCCCATAAGGGTGGGGGGCGCGCCCACCCCCCTAGGGCGCGCTCCTGGCCTCGTGGACAGCTCGGAAACCCCCCTGACGTGAAATCAACGCAAAACTCTTCTATATAAACCCAAACTTCCAGAAAGAAACCTAGATCGGAAGTTCCGCCGCCGCAAGCCTCTGTAGACACGAGAAATCAATCTAGGCCCTCTTCGGCACCCTGCCGGAGGGGGCCATCATCACCGGTGGCCATGGAGGAGTATCTGGAGAGGCCATCATCGCCATGAAGGCCAAGGACCGGAGGGAGAACCTTTCCCCATCTAGGGGAGGCCATGGAGGAGGAAGCACAAGGGGAGAACCTCTCCTCCTCTCTTCCGGTGGCGCCGAAGTGCCATCGGGAGGGGAATCATCGCCACGGTGATCGTCTTCATCAACATCACCATCATCATCACCATCCTCATCTCTTTTACGCGGTCCACTCTCCCGCACCCCGCTGTAATCCCTACTTGAACATGGTGCTTTATGCTACATATTATGATCCAATGATGTGTTGCCATCCTATGATGTTTTGAGTAGATATCTTTTGTCCTTGGGTTGATTGATGATATAGATTGGTATGAGTTGTATGTTTTATTTTGGTGTAGTCCTATGGTGCCCTCCGTGTCGCACAAGCGTGAGGGATTCCCGCTGTAGGGTGTTGCAATACGTTCATGATTCGCTTATAGTGGGTTGGTGAGTGACTGAAACACAAACCCGAGTAAGTGGGATTGTTGCGTATGGGAATAAAGAGGACTTGAGGCTTTAATGCTATGGTTGGGTTTTACCTTAATGATCTTTAGTAGTTGCGGATGCTTGCTAGAGTTCCAATCATAAGTGCATACAATCCAAGTAGAGAAAGTATGTTAGCTAATGCCTTTCCCTCATATGAAATTGCAATGACGACTACCGGTCTTGTTAATAATTGCCTAGGACAATTCCGCACACCAATCCACCATTATTCCACACCCACTATTTATAATATTTAGTAATATATTCTAACTTTATGATAACAGCACCTACTTTTATATTTTAGCTCTCCGATATCATACAAAGTTATCCTCTTCATACCCACAACGTAGTTTTATTTCTCGTTGCTAGTTGGAAGCAAACGTTTGGTGTACGTAGAGTCGTATCAGTGGCAGATAGGTCTTGAGATAATATTGATCTTACCTTTAGCTCCTTGTGGGTTCGACACTCCATACTTATCACTTCCACCTTTGGAAATTTCTACGATGATTCCTTGAACTTGGGGATTATCACCTGTCGGGTTCGCGTCGCATCCCAGACGGTCGGTCGGTATGGCACGCCACTCTCCGAATGGAACGCGCATCATATTGCGTTTGCACACACATGTGGGACCGCAATTGAGAACCGGCCATAGGCACACTCCCCGGCCCCGCAAGTCAGGTGAGTTAATAGAAGTACATACGTTGGTACTTGGACGATCCCTGCAAGACACGGAAGATCAGTTCATCGATGCATGTGACCAGACTCCAGTAGACACGCCTGGATTGGCTATCGTCTACATATCATGCAGGTTGTGTTGTACAGGGTTGTAGTTCTGGTGAGAAATCTAAAAAAGGTTTCTTGTCATCTCGCAAAATTAGGTGTCATGTGCTTCGGATCACTGCGAGGGTTAAACACCGACAACTGAGTTGGGCAAGTCATTGGGGGCACATGCACGAAGACTACTCGGCTGCCATCTAGGTCAAGCCGGCTATGTTAATTAGGACATCTATCGACGGACCCCTTTTCTATGAGTTTATGTTTAATTTGAGCTTTGATCCTTGTCTAGTTTGTCCGTCGGGATTCATCTAGTCTCCTTTGGGCAGTGAGGTTATGATTTCTTGTCATGTGGCATTTTTTCGTGTTATATGTTATAATCCGGTGCTTTAGATCAAAATGACGACAACTGCACCTCCGGGGCACGTGCATGAAGACTTATCGACAGTCATCGCCGAGGTCAAGCTGGCTCCGGCCGGTAGATAAAAGAAAACTAGTACTCCACTATATAGGCAGGAGCCTCCACGCTTGCTTGCTAGTGTTGCTCTCTTCACACTGTCTCGTCCTCTCCAGATCTAAACACGACAGCGGTGGCCACACACTCTCTCTCTCTACTCACCGCTGGTCACAGATCTAGCCGGATCCTCTCCGTCGGGGAAGGTGAGAAGGTGCAATGTTCACACGGTCGTCCTCGGCGACGGCTCTTACCCACTGCCGATGCGTCCCGATCAGCGTGCCTTGCCGTTCTCTCCCAAGCATCGCTGGCGAGGGAGGGCCTCCCACACCTTCTTCCTCGCTGCCGTAGTGTGGGCAGATCCGGCCTCCCGCCGCCCACCTAGTGACATCCCGGCGACCCTCAGGTATAACTTCCTTCGAAACCGGCCTTTATCTACTTCCCGAGCTCCTGACGTCGCTGCATTTGTATCTTTTACTATTTCTCAGGCCCCCTCGTGTAGATAGGATCGATCGGCTGGTCGAAAACCACCTAATTTTTTACTGTTAAGAGGTAAAACTAGTTCATGCACTCGAATCTAGTAGTACTTGGTTCAAACAAGGAAGAAAGGAGGTGGGGTGGGGGTGGGGGAAGATTTGTTACCTGAATCTAGGACTTGGTCGAAAGAGGAAATAATGGGGGCGAAAAGTAGCAGAGACTGGCTATCCAACTGGTCTCTAGGTCTAATAGGGAAATAAAGGGAACGCAGTACAAACTCAATATAAACCCAATCTATTGGTTGAAAAAGGAAAGAAAGTGGGGACTGGGGGACAAGTCAATAGAGTAAGTCCAGCAGTAGATTTGCTAGCCTCACGCAGTATAAGGTGGCTATATACCGAACAAAAATGGGACCAACCCAAATATCCTCTTATGATGTTTGTTGCCCCGAGCCGCTCTTATGTAATGCCACTGGTAAAATGTAGCAGTCGCACTGTTAAAAGTAAGGACACGTTAAACCAATGTTGTTTTCAATGTAATGCCTCCAGTAATATATGAATCAATGGCACTTTTTTCCATGTCCTGCTAAATTTCCCATTAAGATAAGTTGCTTCTTTTCGTTAGAGATGCAAGCATCTGGTCCGCCTACTCTCCAGAGCTTCACGACCAACCTTGATGTTGCTCAATTTTATTGCAACTAATTAAGAAGAAGCTCTGTGGGTTTCGTTTTCTGATGGAAATGGAACCGGGGCTGGAGCCCTTTTCTTAAAAGAAGAAGAAGAAGAAGCTAGCTCATGGGACATTGCTTCATTTTAGGTGAACTGCACCAAAAGGTCCCATGAATTGAATCATCCATGTTGGTGACTGGTGTCATCCCTTCTACGATGGCGTTGACTGCAGATATGGTTCCCGTCACGAGGTATGTTCCTTTTTGGTCTAACCGTTTGCCAAAGATCCTGCATGTTGATCCTTCTCTTGTGCTACTGTTTTGGCACTGCCATGATAAAGCAGTAATGTTATTATTTTGCACCTTAATCTAGGTTACTGTGAACCTTACCTTAAACCCTACCGACACCATTGAAACGAGGCGAGCGTCGAGGGAACCGTGGAGAACGGCGGGGAAGCAACGTCGCGCCATCCGGCCTCCTTTTGCGGTGGGAGAACGAATACTCCTGTGGCTCCGGCTGGCTCTGCACCCTCATGAACGGCACACCATACTCGATCGATTCGTTATCCTCTAGGTGCTCGACCTTCGACCTGTACGCCCACCACCTCCGCCTGACTTTTGCCTTGGGCGAATCTGTCTGCTCCATCGCCCAGAGAAGATACTCGATGAACTCGAAGGACTGCGGCGTGACTGCCGCCGAGGAGTATATCGCCGCCCTCATCGCCGTCGTCTTGCTCTTTCGCATACATTTCCACATGGCCCTCACCCTCCTCGAAATCTCCCACTCATTGTCAAACCAAGTAAGGATCTCCTTCAACCTGGCTAACTTTGCCTGGTCGCCGCCGGTGATCTGCCTGATTCGCTGCTGCATCCCCTCCATAGATGTCCTTCTAAGTGGTCCGGTGCTAGCTTTGGAAGATGGGAGGAGAGACGGTGGTCTTGCAATAGAGAAGAGGGAGAGGCGAGACGGTGGTTTTGGAATGGAGATGATGGAGAGGAGAGGGGGTGGTTTTGAAATGGAGAAGAGGGAGAGGCGAGACGGTGGTTTTGGAATGGAGATGATGAAGAGGAGAGGTTCCCCTGCCTTTCTGTCGCTGACAGGTGGGCCCTGCGCTTGGTGGGACCCATGTGTCAGTGTCTCAATGGTAGGATGGGCTACGTTAGGGGATCCTTGTCCGAGGAGAGAGGAGGTGGTTTTGCAATGGAGAAGAGGGAGAGGCGAGATGGTGGTTTTGGAAGTGAGATGATGGAGAGGAGAGGAGGTGGTTTTGCAATGGAGAAGCGGGAGAGGCGAGATGGTGGTTTTGGAATGGAGATGATGGAGAGGAGAGGAGGTGGTTTTGCAATGGAGAAGAGGGAAAGGAGCGTGCGGCAGCGATTTAGGATTGGACGAGAGGGTCAAGGCTGTGGATCGGATCAAAATCAAAATCAATTTACCCTTCAATTAAGAAAGCGATTCCACATTAACTAGTATCCCTTTTATTCTGGGTCATAATTGACCATGATTTTCGCAAATAAAATATATGTTATCGTTGCAAAAATAATATAATTTGAAAGTACATTCAGAATCTGAACCAAACAATACAATTTTTGGTGACATGCATTCACATTTTGCTTGTCAACATCTGATGCGTGGTCAAACTTTGACCCAAAATACGCAAAACAAAAAAAATACTTCCAAGACCAGCGCCGCTCTTCCGCTCTTCTCCTCTTAAACCACCACCGCTCCTCTCCTGTTCCCATCCAAATCCAGCGCCGCTCCTCTCCTCTTCCATTTCAAAACCACCGCCCCTCCTCTCATGTTCCAATCCAAAACCAGCGTCGCTCCTCTTCCGTTCTAAACCAAAACCAGCGCTGCTCCTCTCCTCTTCCATTCGAAAACCACCGCCGATGAGTGAAGGTGCTATGGAGAAGTAGATCGATGGAGGAGTACAACCGATACGTGAGGATCACAGACGGCGACCCTGTGAAGCTAGCTAGGATGTTGGAGATACAGTCTTGGTTTGACAACAAGGACCAACTAGCGGCGACGGTGACATCCATGGCCAAATATCTGCAACAGAGCGAAAAGGCGGCGATACTCCCGGAGGGAGTTGCGCGGGAGTACATAGAGCTGCTCCTCTGGGCCATGGAGCAAACAGATTCACCAAATCCGATCGTGAGGGAGCGCTGGTGGGAGTATCGATCCCAGATGGAGAATCCACCAGAGATTGAAGGATCGAGCATCTACAGGGTGGCGTTTGTGAGGGTGTCGTGCCAGAGCGAGCCGGTGGAGTCTTCGTCGACCGAACCCAACTGTGAGAGGAGAAAAACAGTTGGCCCGACGACGCTTCCCCGCCATCCTCTCCCTCGCCATTCACATCGTCTCACGGGGCGGTTGTCTGCCGCCGAGGAATGGGAGGGGTTGCCCCCCCAGACCAATAGTCGGGCAGGTTGTGAATTGTCAGGAGGAGCTTTGGGTTGTTGGTATTTGCATGTTGTGAATTGTGTTTTGTGTTGTGTATTTTGAGAGTACTTTCAGATATGAATGTCTTTTAAATTTCAGATTTGCAGTATTGAGCATATGAAGTATTTTATGAATTCTAGAGATCTATTTTTAGCACTTAGAAAAATGTAGTTTCATAGGAGTATAAAAGTGTAGACAATGTGATTCTCGGAGAAGAAGCGCAAGTTTCAGTTTTCGATAAGAAACTCCAAGTTCAGTTTCAGATAAGAAAGCGCAACTTTCAGAGGCGTAGCATTTATATTAACACGGCCTTTTCAAAGCAGTGTTAACGTCATGCTGGAAGTTTTATTCATGGTCGAAACTGGAACTACCAGCCGCTTAACATCATGTCGATCAACATTCATGCATAGCACATCTTCATATGATGCACAGTCAAAAAGATATGCTATTTTCAAAATGCCCACACAATGTCGAGTGTGCGTAAAACAGAGAAAATGAGGGACGAAGTTTTGGCAAGTGTAGGACGTGGTGTGCGTAGATGACAATTGGGACCCACATGTCAATAAAGGCAGAGGCAAAACATTTGGAGATATTTTCACTGCACAGGTGGAATCGAACCCGGGCGGAACAGCTATCGGGTAGTGTCACTCGGCCACTGGGCTAGTTCGGTTGTTTCGTTACTAATAAGGCACTTCCTCAGGTGGTCGTATCTCCTCCCTGGCCTTTGTGATGCGCTTAGCCGCGACGCTGTTATGTCTGCCGTTGTGAATATGCTGAACAAAGCGAGAGGAATCTGAGAGGATCAGACGTGGAGAGGCCGACAGTCGGGACCCACCAGGTCTATGGCCGTACGCAAGCAAGTGCCTCATCGAAAAAATACTTCCTCCTAATGCTATACTGACGTTGGGGCCCACGGGTTTGTCAACACAGTTACATTTTTTAGGTGCTTCAGCGTAGTTACTATAGGAGAAAAATTCACATCGAAGCCGGGGAGCTGGCGGGTATCATTTATTATCACTGGGGCAGCAAGTATCAGCTGGGTTTTGGGCAGCCCACGACCTCGGATGGGAGGTCCATAGGCATGTTTGTATTTGCTTGAGGGCCGTCATGTATCGACCGGCCTATGGACCTCCCATCCGAGGTTTTATTTTTCCTGAAACATCGGCAGCCAATTTATGTATTCTTTTTAAAGAAAACGCAGAGGTTTGTTCTATTTTTCTATATAGGAATAGGAACGCCTGGTCCAACTTATGTTTCCCTTCTAACTATATTATATATATATATTTAAATTATTTTATATGTTATTATATATTATTGTTATTGTCATCATATATTTAACAGATACTTACATATGTAAGAAAACAATATCCCACATCTTGTTAACTTATAAAAATAATTTCTTAACAATAAAATCCTGGATTTTTTGTAGCGAAAATCACAGTGATTGTGTACAAAAGCTTGGTAAGATTTAAGGACCAATGTAATAATAAATCACTTATTATTTAGATATATATATATATATATATAAAACAAAATGTTCATCCCCTATTTATTTTTTGATAACATTGTTGCGCCCACCCCAACATTATAATTAGAATCAGCCCAGCAAAATCGTGTATTTCGAGAAAGTGCAAATGGCCTGTAATTTTTTAGGAAAAACATAAATGGGCCGCATGGACGCTACTGATACGTCTCCAATGTATCTATAATTTTTGATTGCTCCATGCTATATTATATTCTGTTTTGGACATAATTGGGCTTTATTATACACTTTTATATTATTTTTGGGACTAACCTATTAACCGGATGCTCGGCCCAGAATTGCTGTTTTTGGTCTATTTCAGAGTTTCGCAGAAAAAGAATATCAAACAGAGTCCAAACGGAACCTTCGGGAACGTGATTTTCGGAACGAACGTGATCCAGAGGACTTGGACCCTACATCAAGACATCAACCAGGAGGGCACGAAGTAGGAGGGCACGCTGATAACCCACAAGTATAGTTGATCAATTGTAGCCTCTTTCGATAAGTAAGAGTGTCGAACCCAACGAGGAGCTAAAGGTAGAACAAATATTCCCTCAAGTTCTATCGACCACCGATACAACTCTCATACGCTTGACGTTCGCTTTACCTGAAACAAGTATGAAACTAGAAGTACTTTGTAGGTGTTTTTGGGTAAGCTTGCAAGAAAGAAAAGAGCACGTAAATAAAGACTAGGGGCTGTTTAGATAAAGACACAACTAAATTAGTAAAATTAAAGAGCTTGTTGTCACGAGAAAGTTATTTGTCCATAGGCAATCGATAACTAGACCGTTAATCATTATTGAAATTTTATTTGAGGGAGAGGCATAAGCTAACATACTTTCTCTACTTGGATCATATGCACTTATGATTGGAACTCTAGCAAGCATCCGCAACTACTAAAGATCATTAAGGTAAAACCCAACCATAGCATTGAAGTATCAAGTCCCCTTTATCCCATAATGCAAACAACCAACTTACTCGGTCTGTGCTTCACACTCACGCCACCCACCATAAGAAAATCATGAACATATTGCAAACCCTACAATGGAATCCCTCACGCTTGCACGATACGGAGAGCACCATAGGATAGCACCAATAATAAAACATGCAACTCAAACCAATCTTGATCATCAAAATAGCCCATAGGACAAAACGGATCTACTCAAACATCATAGGATAGCCATACATCATTGGGAAATAATATATAGCGTTGAGCACCATGTTTAAGTAGAGATTACAGCGGGTAAGAGAGAGGTTACACCGCTGCATAGAGGGGGGAAGAGTTGGTGATGATAGTGGTGAAGTTGTTGGTGAAGATTGCGATGATGATGATGGCCACGGCAGCGTTCCGGCGCCACCGGAAGAGAAGGGGAGAGGGGGCCCCTTCGTCTTCTTCTTCCTTGACCTCCTCCCTAGATGGGAGAAGGGTTTCCCCTCTAGTCCTTGGCCTCCATGGTGTGGGAGGGGTGAGAGCCCTCCGAGATTGGATCTATCTCTCTGTTTCTCTGTTTCTGCATTCTGTTCTCCTGCCCTTTCACCGTTTCGGGTATATATGGAGTTCCGTAACTCCGATTGGACTGAAACCTTTGCCGTGATTTTTTTACCCAAAAATAGCTTTCTTGCGGCCGAAGAAGGGCATCAACTGCCTTATGGGTAGCCCACGAGGGTGGGGGCGCGCCCTCCTGGTATGGGCGTGGGCCCCTGCCTTGTGGCCACCTCGGACACCGTTTCGCGTTGATCTTTCTCCCAGTTTTTCCAAATATTCTAAAAATAAGCTCCGTCGGTTTTTATCCCGTTTGGACTCCGTTTGATATGGATATTCTGCGAAACCAAAAAACATGCATCGACAGAACTGCAATGAGCCTTTGGATCAATATGTTAGTCCCAAAAATAGTATAAAAGTTGCCAAAAAGTATATGAAAGTTGAATAATATTGGAACAATCAAAAATTATAGATATGATGGAGACGTATCAGCATCCCCAAGCTTAATTCCTGCTCGACCTCGAGTAGGTAAATGATAAAAAAGATAATTTTTGATGTGGAATGCTATCTAGCATAATCTTGATCATGTATCTAATCATGGCATGAATATTAAGACACGAGTGATTCAAGGCAATAGTCTATCCTTTGACATAAAAACAATAATACTTCAAGCATACCAACCAAGCAATTATGTCTTATTGAAATAACATAGCCAAAGAAAGCTCATCCCTACAAAATCATATAGTCTGGCTATGCTCCATCTTCACCACACAAAGTATTCACATCATGCACAACCCCGATGACAAGCCAAGCAATTGTTTCATACTTTTGAGCGTGAGCCATGGACATAGCACTATAGGTGGAATAGAATATGATGATGGGGGTTATGTGGAGAAGACAAAAAAGGAGAAAGTCCCACATCGACGCGGCTAATCAACGGGCTATGGAGATGCCCATCAATTGATGTCAATGTGAGGAGTAGGGATTGCCATGCAACGGATGCACTAGAGCTATATGTATATGAAAGCTCAAACTGGAACTAACTGAGTGTGCATCCAACTTGCTTGCTCATGAAGACCTAGGGCATTTGAGGAAGCCCATCGTTGGAATATACAAGCCAAGTTCTATAATGAAAATTCCCACTAGTATATGAAAGTGATAACTCAAGAGACTCTCTATATGAAGAACATGGTGCTACTTTGAAACACAAGTGTGGTGAAAGGATAGTAACATTGCCCCTTCTCTCTTTTTCTCTCATTTTTTTCTTTTTTTTCTTTTTTTGGGCCTTCTCTTTTTTTGGCCTTTCTCTTTTTTTTATTCTTTTTTTTTCGTCCGGAGTCTCATCCTTTCCTCACTGGGGCAATGCTCTAATAATGATGATCATCACACTTTTATTTACTTACAACTCAATATTACAACTCGATATCTAGAACAAAGATATGACTCTATATGAATGCCTCCGGCGATGTAGCGGGATGTGCAATGATCTAGCGTAGCAATGACATAAAAAACGGACAACCCATGAAAACATCATGCTAGCTATCTTACGATCATGCAAAGCAATATGACAATAAATGCTCAAGTCATGTATATGATGATGATGGAAGTTGCATGGCAATATATCTCGGAATGGCTATGGAAATGCGATGATAGGTAGGTATGGTGGCTGTTTTGAGGAAGATATAAGGAGGTTTATGTGTGATAGAGTGTATCGTATCACGGGGTTTGGATGCACCGACGAAGTTTGCACCAACTCTCGAGGTGAGAAAGGGCAATGCACGGTACCGAAGAGGCTAGCAATGATGGAAGGGTGAGAGTGCGTATAATCCATGGACTCAAAATTAGTCATAAAGAACTCACATAATTATTGCAAAAATCTATTAGTCATCAAAACAAAGTACTACGCGCATTCTCCTAGGGGGATAGATTGGTAGGAAAAGACCATTGCTCGTCCCCGACCGCCACTCATAAGGAAGACAATCAATAAACACCTCATGCTCCGACTTCGTTACATAACGGTTCACCATACGTGCATGCTACGAGTAAACCTCAACACAAGTATTTCTCAATTTCACAATTACTCAACTAGCACGACTCTAATATCACCATCTTATATCGCAAAACTATTGCAAGGAATCAAACATATCATATTCAGTGATCTACAAGTTTTATGTAGGATTTTATGACTAACCATGTGAATGACCAGTTCTGTCATCTCTCTAAATAGATATAAGTGAAGCACGAGAGTTTAATTCTTTCTACAAAAGATATGCCCACGCTTAACAAATATAAGTGAAGCAAAAGAGCATTCTACAAATGGCGGTTGTCTATGTAAAGAGAAACATGCAATCCAAGCTTCAAATGATATAAGTGAAGCACATGAAGCATTCTATAAAGCCATACTCAAAAGATATAAGTGAAGTGCAAAGAGAATTATATAAATCAACCAAGGACTATCCCATACCATCATGGTGCATAAAAGAAAAATGAAAACTAAATGCAAAAGACGCTCCAAGATTTGCACATATCACATGAACGAAACGAATCTGAAAACATACCGATATTTGTTGAAGAAAGAGGGGATGCCTTCCGGGACATCCCCAAGCTTAGCCGCTTGAGTCTCCTTGAATATTTACTTGGGGTGCCTTGGGCATCCCCAAGCTTGAACTCTTGCATCTCTTCCTTCTTCTCACATCGAGACCTCCTCGATCATCGAACACTTCATCCACACAAAACTTCAACAGAAAAATCGGTAAGATCCGTTAGTATAATAAAGCAAATCACTACTCTAAGTGCTGTTGCAAACCAATTCATATTTTGTTTTTGCATTGTGTCTACTGTAATATAACTTTTTCATGGCTTAATCGACTGATATAAATCGATAGTTTCATCAAAACAAGCAAACTATGCATCAAAAACAGAATCTGTCTAAAACAGAACAGTCTGTAATAATCTGAACATTCACCATACTTCTCATACTTTAAAAATTCTTCCAAAATTAGGACAAATAAAAAATTTGTACAGAAAGACAGTTCAAAAAGAATCAGAACCATTTGACGTTCCAGTAAAAAATGTAAAATCGGGCACTACAGCCAAAGTTTCTGTCCTGCACCGCACAAACCAACAAGTATTGTAAACATCCTAAAGGCAAACCTTGGCACATTATTTTTATAATACATAGGAATTGTACAAGGGGATAATTATTTTTGTTGAAAAGTTTCTGTAATCAAGATTCACAAAGTTGCCGTGAGCATGAACAAAGTTCAAGGAGCTCTCCCACTTCAACTATGCTTGTCTTTTCTCACTTCCACTTTCCTTTTTGAAAAGTTTTGGGTTCCCCTCTTTATTTTTGTTGTTTTTAAACTATATGAAAGCACTCAACAGAAATAAATGACTCTCTAAAACTTCCGGGTTGTCTCCCTGGCAGCGCTTTCTTTAAAGCCATTAAGCTAGGCATATAGTGCTCAAGTAGTGAATCCACCCGGATCCCAAGGTATATCAAAGCCAATTTTAATTAGCAATGATTTGTAATTTAGTAGTGAGCACAAAGTAACATATATCATGTAATGACGAAGTCTAACTCTCTTCCTATGCATCGGCATGTCATAAAAGAACAATTCATGCACACAAAGTAAAGGCCAATGCATAGTATAAACAGTTTCTTGCAATTTTATCGTGTGGGAAACATAGAGAGGTGGAGATATAGTTCATCTCTCATAATAATTGCAAGTAGGAGCAGCAAGCACATGCTTATTATATCTATCAAAATTATCATGTGCAACAGTAAAAGGCAACCCATCAATATAATCCTTAATAAGTGCAAACTTCTCTGATATAGTGTAGTCGGGAGAATTCAAAAAGATAATAGGACTATCGTGCGTGGGTGAAATAGCAACAATTTCATGTTTAACATAAGGAACTATAGCAAGTTCATCTCCACAAGCATAATTTATATTGGCATCTTGGCCACAAGCATAGCAAGCATCATCAAAAAGGGATATTTCAAGAGAGTCAACGGGATCATAATAGTCATCATAGCATTCATCCTTCTAAAGGTGAAGGAAATTAAACAATGTATGAGTTGAAGAGTTACTCTCATTAGAAGGTGGGCACGGGTAGCTAATCCCCTCTTCCTCCTTTTGTTCTTCGCTCTCCTCCTCATCTTTTTCATCAAATGAGCTCATAGTTTCATCAACTTCTTCTTCCATAGACACATGCAAAATATTAGTCTCTTCTTGAACAGCGGAGACTTTCTCAATAAGTGCATTAATTTCGTAATTGTATTCATAATTCTCGTAGCAATATTTGAGGATAGCTAAATTTTCAGATCTATAAACAGCATCATCAAAATCTTCAAACTCTTTAAACATAGATTAAATTTCATAAGCACCCATAAAAGCAACAAATTCTTCTATTTGTTCCACATCATAGTAATCATATATACAATTAGCATAAGAAGCTAAGGTTTTATTATCATTAAATTTGCATGAAAAGGGAAGGTGTGGAGCCTTCATCCTAGAGCAACAAGTATAATCATATTCCAAGCATAATTGTCTAGCATACCACTTCAATATATGAATTTGATCCCATAATAGTTTCCCTTTTTGAGTCAAGCGATAATCCCTAAAGTATTCACGTTGATCCAACATTACTCCCATTACATAATTGAATGGGGTTTTCTCAGGATTATCAAAGTAGTACATAATATTTTTCACATAACCAACATCGAGGGTTTTAGGAGGTTCCCCATCTCCATGAGCAGAAAGCACACCTAAATTTTTTTGGTATTTCGTGTTCCATATCCATAACAAAAGATAGAGAACAACTAATAACAGCAAATGAAAATTACTTAGTGATAAAGCAAACAAGCACACACGAGAATATTCACCCCACGCTATTGCTCCCCGGCAACGGCGCCAGAAAAAGGTCTTGATAACCACATGTATAGGGGATCAATTGTAGCCTCTTTCGATAAGTAAGAGTGTCGAACCCAACGAGGAGCTAAAGGTAGAACAAATATTCCCTCAAGTTCTATCGACCACCGATACAACTCTACGCACGCTTGACGTTCGCTTTACCTGAAACAAGTATGAAACTAGAAGTACTTTGTAGGTGTTTTTGGGTAAGCTTGCAAGAAAGTAAAGAGCACGTAAATAAAGACTAGGGGCTGTTTAGATAAAGACACAACTAAATTAGTGAAAGTAAAGAGCTTGTTTTCACGAGAAAGCTATTTGTCCATAGGCAATCGATAACTAGACCGGTAATCATTATTGCAATTTTATTTGAGGGAGAGGCATAAGCTAACATACTTTCTCTACTTGGATCATATGCACTTATGATTGGAACTATAGCAAGCATCCGCAACTACTAAAGATCATTAAGGTAAAACCCAACCATAGCATTAAAGTATCAAGTCCCCTTTATCCCATACGCAAACAACCTACTTACTCGGATATGTGCTTCTGTCACTCACGCCACCCACCATAAGCAAATCATGAACATATTGCAAACCCTACAGCGGGAATCCCTCACGCTTGCACGATACGGAGAGCACCATAGGATAGCACCAATAATAAAACATGCAACTCAAACCAATCTTGATCATCAAAATAGCCCATAGGACAAAACGGATCTACTCAAACATCATAGGATAGCCATACATCATTGGGAAATAATATATAGCGTTGAGCACCATGTTTAAGTAGAGATTACAGCGGTAAGAGAGAGGTTACACCGCTGCATAGAGGGGGGAAGAGTTGGTGATGATGGCGGTGAAGTTGTTGGTGAAGATTGCGGTGATGATGATGGCCACGGCAGCGTTCCGGCGCCACCGGAAGAGAAGGGGAGAGGGGGCCCCTTCGTCTTCTTCTTCCTTGACCTCCTCCCTAGATGGGAGAAGGGTTTCCCCTCTGGTCCTTGGCCTCCATGGCTTGGGAGGGGCGAGAGCCCCTTCGATATTGGATCTATCTCTCTGTTTCTCTCTGTTTCTGCGTTCTGTTCTCCTGCCCTTTCACCGTTTCGGGTATATATGGAGATCCGTAACTCCGATTGGACTGAAACCTTCGCCGTGATTTTTTTTACCAAAAAATAGCTTTCTTGCGGCCGAAGAAGGGCATCAACCACCTTACGGGTAGACCACGAGGGTGGGGGCGCGCCCTCCTGGTACGGGTGTGGACCCCTGCCTCGTGGCCACCTCGGCCACCGTTTCGCGTTGATCTTTCTCCTAGATTTTCCAAATATTCCAAAAATAAGCTCCGTCCGTTTTTATCCTGTTTGGACTCTGTTTGATATGGATATTCTGCGAAACCAAAAACATGCAATAGACAGGAACTGGCACTGGGCACTGGATCAATATGTTAGTCCCAAAAATAGAATAAAAAGTTGCCAAAAAGTATATGAAAGTTGAATAATATTGGCATGGAACAATAAAAAATTATAGATACGACGGAGACGTATCACACGCCTCCCCCCCGCCCCAGGCGTGCCCTCCACCGACGTACTCCTTCCTCCTATATATACCTATGTACCCCCAAACTACCAGATACGGATCCAAAAACCTAATTCCACCGCCGCAACCTTCTGTACCCATGGGATCCCATCTTGGGGCCTTTCCCGGAGCTCTGCCGGAGGGGGCATCGATCATGGAGGGCTTCTACATCAACACCATAGCCTCTCCGGTGATGTGTGAGTAGTTTACCTCAGACCTTCGGGTCCATAGTTATTAGCTAAATGGCTTCTTCTCTATTTTTGGATCTCAATACAATGTTCTCCCCCTCTCTCGTGGAGACCTATTCGATGTAATCTTCTTTTGCGGTGTGTTTGTTGAGACCGATGAATTGTGGGTTTATGATCAAGTTTATCTATGAACAATATTTGAATATTCTCTGAATTCTTTTATGTATGATTGGTTATCTTCGCAAGTCTCTTCAAATTATCAGTTTGGTTTGGCCTACTAGATTGATATTTCTTGCAATGGGAGAAGTGCTTAGCTTTGGGTTCAATCTTGCGGTGTCCTTTCCAAGTGATGAGGGGCGATGAGCACGTATTGTATTGTTGCCATCGAGGATAACAAGATTGGGGTTTATATCATATTGCATGAGTTTATCCCTCTACATCATGTCATCTTGCTTAAAGCATTACTCTATTCTTATGAACTTAATACTCTAGATGCATGCTGGATAGCGGTCGATGTGTGGAGTAATAGTAATAGATGCAGGCAGGAGTCGGTCTGCTTGTTTCGGACGTGATGCCTACATACATGATCATACCTAGATATTCTCATAATTATGCTCAATTCTATTAATTGCTCAACAGTAATTTGTTCACCCACCGTAATACTTATGCTCTTGAGAGAAGCCACTAGTGAAACCTATGGCCCCCGGGTCTATTTTCCATCAAATCAATCTGCCATCAACAAGCTATTTCTAGCGTCATTTTTATTTTACTTTCTTTACTTTGCATCTTTATCATTAAAATACAAAAAATATTATCTTATCATATCTATCAGATCTCAATCTCGTAAGTGACCGTGTAGGGATTGACAACCCCTTATCGCGTTGGTTGCGAGGATTTATTTGTTTGTGTAGGTGCGGGGGACTCGTGCGTGGCCTCCTCTTTGGATTGATACCTTGGTTCTCAAAAACTGAGGGAAATACTTACGCTACTTTGCTGCATCACCCTTTCCTCTTCAATGGAAAACCAACGCAGTGCTCAAGAGGTAGCAAGAAGGATTTCTGGCGCCGTTGTCGGGGAGGCTTACGCGAAGTCAAGTCAAGAATTGATTGCCCGACAACGAGCCATTTATGGCGCCATTGCCGGGGAGTCTACGCAAAAGTCTACATACCAAGTACCCATCACAAACCCTTATCTTCCGCATTACATTATTTGCCATTTTCCTCTCGTTTTCCTCTCCCACACTTCACCCTTGTCGTTTTATTCGCCCTCTCTTTTCCGTTTGCCTCTTTTGCTTGTTTCCTTGTGTTACCATGTGCCTTCTATTTGCTTGCATCTTTGCTTGCTAAAAATCTATTGTTATAGATCCACTTAAAGTGTTCTACTTGGATCATCTTCGATCCTTATGCGCTCGTGCTGAAATCCCAACTAGCCTAGTTGATGGGAAATCTTTAGATGAGCGTGCTCATTTTGTGCGTCATTGTTTGTCTGAAAAAGGGAAGCTCTTATGGTATCATATAAATAGTTTGCTATGCTATGCTTGGAATCTTTGTGAAATTTGTGATTTTACTTGTTGCTCTAAGAACCATAAAAAACACCTTCCCTACCTATGTGAGTTCAATGATAATGAAATCTTATCTTCTTACGCAAAGGGTGTTTATAGTTACTATGATATCGAACAAATTGAAGAATTTGTCATTTTTAAGGGTGCTCATGAAGTTTCTTCTTTGATTGAAAAGTATGATTTTACTCTCAACAAATCTGAAAATTCCGTCATACTTAAATATTGCAATGAAAACTTTGCTCATAATGTCTATGTCCAAGAATTTATTGAAAAATGACCGTTGCTTTGGAACAAAATAATGATATGCATGAATCTATAGATAATGATTATTCTGATGATTTGGTTGAAATATCCCTTGATGAACATGATGCTTGCTATTCTTGTGGCCATGATGCCAATATTTATGAAGACGAATTTGCTATAGTTCCTTATGTTAAAAATGAGATCCTTGCTATTGCACCCATGCTTGATAGTTCCTTCGATGAAAAGCATGATTGCAATGATGTTACTATAAAATCTATTAATGTCAATTGTGCTAATAATATGCAAAACCCTAAGCTTGGGGATGCTAGTTTTGCTATGTCCACTACTTGTTGCAATGATCATGATTGGGGTGATTCTTCTTATGATCTTGAAAATTTATTTAAGCCTGCTGCGTCTTGAGCTTGCGTTGGTTTTCCCCGAAGAGGAGAGGATGATGCAGCACAGTAGCGTAAGTATTTCCCTCAGTTTTTGAGAACCAAGGTATCAATCCAGTAGAAGGCCATGCACAAGTCCCTCGTACCTGCACAAAACGATAGCTACTCGCAACCAACGCGATTAGGGGTTGTCAATCCCTTCACGGTCACTTACGAGAGTGAGATATGATAGAGATAATATTTTTGGTATTTTTGGTATAAAGATGCAAGGTGAAAAGTAAAAGGCAAAGTAAAAACAAAGCAAGTATAAAAGTGATGGAGATTGATATGATGAGAATAGACTCGAGGGCCATAGGTTTCCCTAGTGGCTTCTCTCAAGAGCATAAGTATTGTACGGTGGGTGAACAAATTACTATTGAGCAATTGACAGAATTGAGCATAGTTATGAGATTATCTAGGTATGATCATGTATATAGGCATCACGTCCATGACAAGTAGACCGAAACGATTCTGCATCTACTACTATTACTCCACTCATCGACTGCTATCCAAAGATGCATCTAGAGTATTAAGTTAAAACAGAGTAATGCCTTAAGCAAGATGACATGATGTAGAGGAACAAATTCATGCAATATGATAAATACCCCATATTGTTATCCTCGATGGCAACAATACAATATGTGCCTTGCAACCCTTTACATCCTTTGGTAAGGACACCGCAAGATTGAACCCAAAGCCATGCACTTCTCCCATTGCAAGAACTACCAATCTAGTTGGCCAAACCAAACGGATAATTCGAAGAGACTTGCAAAGATAACTCAATCATACATAAAAGAATTCAGAGAAGATTCAAATATTATTCATAGATAAGCTGGATCATAAACCCACAATTCATCGGTCTCAACAAACACATAGCAAAAAAAGAAGATTACATCGAATAGATCTCCACGAGAGAGGGGAGAACATTGTATTGAGATCCAAAAGAGAGAAGAAGCCATCTAGCTACTAGCTATGGACCCAAGGTCCAAGTAAACTGCTCACACTTCATCGGAGGGGCTATGGTGTTGATGTAGAAGCCCTCCGTGGTGGATGCCCCTCCGACGGAGACTCTAACAGGCCCCAAAATGGGATCTTGTGGATACAGGAAGTTGCGGCGGTGGAATTAGGTTTTTGGCTCCTGTTCTGATCGTTTGGGGGTACGTAGGTATATATAGGAGGAAGGAGTACATCGGTGGAGCTTCGAGGGGCCCACGAGGCAGGGGGCGCGCCCCCCACCCTCGTGACCACCTCTCTGGTTCCTTGGCGTAGGGTCCAAGTCTCCTGGATCACGTTCGGTGAGAAAATCACGTTTCCGAAGGTTTCATTCCGTTTGGACTCCGTTTGATATTCTGTTTCTTCGAAATACTGAAAAAGGAAAAAAAAGCAATTCTGGGCTTGGCCTCCGGTTAATAGGTTAGTCCCAAAAGTAATATAAAAGTGGAAAATAAAGCCCATTGTAGTCCAAAACAATAGATAAAGTAGCATGGAGCAATCAAAAATTATAGATACGTTGGAGACGTATCGGGCATCCCCAAGCTTAATTCCTGCTCGTCCTCGAGTAGGTAAATGATAAAAGAGAATTTTTGATGCAAGTGATACTTTAGCATAATTTCAATGTAAATCTTCTTAATCATGGTATGAATATTCAGATCCGAAAGATTCAAGACAAAAGTTCATATTGACATAAAAATAATAATACTTCAAGCATACTAATCAAAGTAATCATGTCTTCTCAAAATAGCATGGCAAAAGAAAGTTCATCCTGCAAAATCATATAGCTAGGCTATGCTTCATTTTCACACACAAAGATGTTCCCAACTTCTATACCCCGATGACAAGCCAAGCAATTGTTTCATACTTAAATAATCTCAAACTTTTTCAACCTTCACGCAATACATGAGCGTGAGCCATGGATATAGCACTATGGGTGGAATAGAATATGATGATGGGGATTGTGTGGAGAAGACAAAAAGGAGAAAGTCTCACATTGACGAGGATAATCAACGGGCTATGGAGATGCCCATCAATTGATGTCAACATGAGGAGTAGGGATTTCCATGCAACGGATGCACTAGAGCTATGAATGCTCAACAAAAGAAAACTAGTGGGTGTGCATCCAACTTGCTTGCTCATGAAGACCTAGGGCAATTTGAAGAAGCCCATCGTAGGAATATACACGCCAAGTTCTATAATGAAAAATTCCCACTAGTATAAAAAGACAACTTATGAGACTCACTATATGAAAAACATGGTGCTACTGTGAAGCACAATATATGAGGCTCACTACATGAAGAACAATGTGCTACTTTGAAGCACAATATATGAGACTCACTTCATGAAGAACAAGATGCTACTTTGAAGCACAAGTGTGGAAAAAGAGATAGTAGCATTGCCCTTTTTATTTATTTTATTTTATTTTTGGGCCTTTCTTTTTTTCTTTTTGGCCTTTCTCTTTTGTTTGGGGCAATGCTCTAATAATGATGATCATCACACTTCTATTGATTACAACATAAGGATTACAACTCGAAACTAGAACAAGGTATGACTCTGTATGAATGCCTCCGTGATGTACCGGGATGGTGCAATGAATCAAGAGTGACATGTATGAAAAATAATGCATGGTGGCTTTGTCACAAATACGATGTCAACTACATGATCATGCAATGGCAATATGACAAAAGTAAAGTGTGTCACGATGATGATGAACCGAACGGTGGAAGGTTGCATGGCAATATATCTCAGAATGGCTATGGAAATGCCATAATAGGTAGGTATGGTGGCTGTTTTGAGGAAGATATAAGGAGGTTTATGTGTGATAGAGCGTATCATATCACGGGGTTTGGATGCACCGGCAAAGTTTGCACCAACTCTCAAGGTGAGAAAGGGCAATGCACGGTACCGAAGAGGCTAGCAAAGGCGGAAAGGTAAAAGTGCGTATAATCCATGGACTCAACATTAGTCAAAAGAACTCATATACTTATTGCAAAAATTTAGAAGTCATCAAAAATCAAGTACTACGCGCATGCTCCTAGGGGGATAGATTGGTAGGGAAAGACCATCGTTCGTCCCCGACCGCCACTCATAAGGATGCACAAGCCAGGTACACTTTATGTTTCAAATTTTTTACACAACTTTAACCAAACGTGCATGCTACGGGATTTGCAAACTTCAACACAAGCATTTCTCAAATTCACAACTACTCAACTAGCACGACTTTGATATTATCACCTCCATATCTCAAAACAATTATCAAGCATCAAACTTATCTTAGTATTCAACTCACTCAAAAGAAAGTTTCACATATCTTGAATACCAAGTATGTTAATATTAAGCAAATTACCATGCTATTAACGACTCTCAAAATAATCAATATGAAGCATGAGAGGTCAATATTTTCTTTAAAACAAATCCACAAACGTGCTCTAAAAGATCTAAGTGAAGCACTATGAGCAAACTATCAAGCTCAAAAAATATAAGTGAAGCACATAGAGTATTCTATCAAATTCCAATTCATGTATGGCTCTCTCAAAAGGTGTGTACAGCAAGGATGATTGTGGTAAACTAACAAGCAAATACGCAAATAATACAAGACGCTCCAAGTAAAACACTTATCATGTGGTGAATAAAAATATAGCTCCAAGTAAATTACCGATGGAAGTGGATTTAAAGAGGGATGCCTTCCGGGGCATCCCCAAGCTTTGACTTTTTTGCTGTCCTTGGATTATCTTGGGGGTGCCATGGGTATCCCCAAGCTTAGGCTCTTGCCACTCCTTGTTCCATAATCCATCAAAAAGAATTCACCCAAAACTTGAAAACTTCACAACACAAAACTCAATAGAAATCTCGTGAGCTCCGTTAGAGAAAGAAAACAAAAGACTACTTTAAGGTACTGTAATGAACTCATTCTTTATTTATATTGGTGTTAAACCTACTGTATTCCAACTTATCTATGGATTATAAACTATTTTACTAGCCATAGATTCATCAAAATAAGCAAACAACACACGCAAAACAGAATTTGTCAAAAACAGAACAGTCTGTAGTAATCTATAACTAACGCAAACTCCTGGAACTCAAACAATTCTACCAAAATTAGAAGACCTGGACAATTTTTTTATTGATCAGCAGCAATTCGAATCAGTATTTTATCACGTTCTGGTGATTTTTAACAATTCGGGCACTGAGCGCAAAGTTTCTGGAAATTACAGCAAGATCAAATAACTATCATCCAAGAAGATCCAATAGGTTTAACTTGGCACAAACACTAATTAAAAGATAAAACCACATCTAAACATAGGCTAGATGGATTATTTATTACTAAGCAGCAAGGAAAAATATTGGGTTGTCTCCCAATAAGCGCTTTTCTTTAAAGCCTTTTTAGCTAGGCATTGAGATTTCAATGATGCTCACAAGAAAGACAAGAATTGAGGCACAAAGAGAGCATCATAAAACATGTGACAAACACACTTAATTCTAACATACTTCCTATGCATAGGCATATTATAGGCAAACAAATTATCGTAGCAAGCAAAAACTAGCATATGCAAGGAAGCGGAAAGGAACAATAGCAATCTCAACATAACGAGAGGTAATTTAGTAACATGAAAATTTCTATAACCATATTTTCCTCTCTCATAATAATTACATATAGGATCATAGGCAAATTCAACAAAATAGCTATCACAAAGTATATTCTCAACACGATCCACATGCATGCAAAGTTGATACTCTTCCAAAATAGTGGGATTATCATTAATTAAAGTCATGACCTTTCCAACCCCACTTTTATCAAAAACTTCATAAGATTGAACATTCCCCAAATATGTGGGATCTAAAGTTGACACTCTTCCGAACCCACTTTCAATATTATTGCAAACAATAATATCAATCTTGTATTCATCATGGGGCTTAAATAAATTTTCAAGATCATAAGAAGAATCATCCCAATCATGATCATTGCAACAAGTAGTAGACATAGCAAAACTAGCATCCCCAAGCTTAGGGTTTTGCATCTTATTAGCACAATTGACATCAAAAGAATTTATAATAAAATCATTGCAATCATGCTTTTATTCAAAGATCTATCGTGAGTCACTTCACGGATTTCGTGCAAAACCTTATAAAGATAATCTAGTGCATCCAAATCACTAGGAATTGGTTCATCATAATTGGATCTCTTAAAAAGATTGGCAAGCGGATGAGGATCCATAGATATTGGCTTCTTTGTTTAGGAATAAATACTCGACTATTTCAACCAAACGAGCCAAGTAAGACATCAAGGCAAATGAAAAGAGAAGGCGAATAAAACGGCAAGGGTGAAGTGGGGGAGAGGAAAACGAGAGGCAAATGGCAAATAATGTAATGCGAGAGATATGGATTGTGATGGGTACTTGGTATGTTGACTTTTACGTAGACTCCCGGCAACGGCGCCAGAAATCCTTCTAGCTACATCTTGAGCTTGCGTTGGTTTTCCCCGAAGAGGAGAGGATGATGCAGCACAGTAGCGTAAGTATTTCCCTCTGTTTTTGAGAACCAAGGTATCAATCCAAGAGGGAGGCCACACACAAGTCCCTCGTGCACTGCACAAAGCGATAGCTACTCGCAACCAACGCGATTAGGTGTTGTCAATCCCTTCACGGTCACTTACGAGAGTGAGATCTGATAGAGATAATATTTTTGGTATTTTTGGTATAAAGATGCAAGGTGAAAAGCAAAAGGCAAAGTAAAAACAAAGCAAGTATAAAAGTGATGGAGATTGATATGATGAGAATAGACCTGGGGGCCATAGGTTTCACTAGTGGCTTCTCTCAAGAGCATAAGTATTCTACGGTGGGTGAACAAATTACTATTGAGCAATTGACAGAATTGAGCATAGTTATGAGGTTATCTAGGTATGATCATGTATATAGGCATCACGTCCATGACAAGTAGACCGAAACGATTCTCCATCTACTACTATTACTCCACTCATCGGCCGCTATCCAGCATGCATCTAGAGTATTAAGTTAAAACAGAGTAACGCCTTAAGCAAGATGACATGATGTAGAGGAACAAATTCATGCAATATGATAAAATACCCCATCTTGTTATCCTCGATGGCAACAATACAATACGTGCCTTGCAACCCTTTACATCCTTTGGGTAAGGACACCGCAAGATTGAATCCAAAGCCATGCACTTCTCCCATTGCAAGAACTACCAATCTAGTTGGCCAAACCAAACGGATAATTCGAAGAGACTTGCAAAGATAACTCAATCATACATAAAAGAATTCAGAGAATATTCAAATATTATTCATAGATAAGCTGGATCATAAACCCACAATTCATCGGTCTCAACAAACACACCGCAAGAAATAAGATCACATCGAATAGATCTCCACGAGAGAGGGGGAGAACATTGTATTGAGATCCAAAAAGAGAAGAAGCCATCTAGCTACTAGCTGTGGACCCGAAGGTCTGAAGTAAACTACTCACACTTCATCGGAGGGGCTATGGTGTTGATGTAGAAGCCCTCCATGGTGGATGCCCCCTCCGGCGGAGCTCCGGAACAGGCCCCAAGATGGGATCTTGTGGATACAGGAAGTTGCGGCGGTGGAATTAGGTTTTTGGCTCCTGTTCTGATCGTTTGGGGGTACGTAGGTATATATAGGAGGAAGGAGTAGGTCGGTGGAGCTTCGAGGGGCCCATGAGGCAGGGGGGCGCGCCCCCCACCCTCGTGAACGCCTCTATGGTTCCTTGGTGTAGGGTCCAAGTCTCCTGGATCACGTTCGGTGAGAAAATCACGTTTCCGAAGGTTTCGTTCCGTTTGGACTCCGTTTAATATTCTGTTTCTTCGAAATACTGAAAAAGGCAAAAAACAGCAATTCTGGGCTGGGCCTCCGGTTAATAGGTTAGTCCCAAAAGTACTATAAAATTGGAGAATAAATCCCATTATAGTCCAAAACAATAGATAAAGTAGCATGGAGCAATCAAAAATTATAGATACGTTGGAGACGTATCAAAGCCCCATGATGAATATGAGATTGATAATAGTGTTTGCCATAATAATAAAATTGGGTTTGGAAGAGTGTCAAATTTAGATCCCACATATTTGGATTTTGATCAATCTTATGAAGTTTTTGATAAAAGTGGGTTTGGAGAGGTCATGACTTTAGCTAATGTTAATCCCACTATTTTGGAAGAGTGTCAACTTTGCATACATGTGGATCGTGTTAAGAATATGTTTTGTGATAGCTATATTGTTGAATTTGCTTATTATCCTACATTTAATTATTATGAGAGAGGAAAATATGGTTGTAGAAATTTTTATGTTACTAAATTACCTCTCGTTATGTTGAGATTGCTATTGTTTCTTTCCGCTTCCTTGCATATGCTAGTTTTTGCTTGCCTTGAAAATTTGTTTGCTTATAATATGCCTATGCATAGGAAGTATGTTAGACTTACAAGTGTTTGTCACGTGTTTTATGATGCTCTCTTTGCGCTTCAATTCTTGTCTTTCATGTGAGCATCATTAAAATTATCAATGCCTAGCTAAAAGGCTTTAAAGAAAAGCGCTTGTGGAAGGCAACCCAATTTTATTTTTAGTTTTTTTCTTTTTGCTTATGTTTAGGAATAAATATTTGATCTAGCCTCTGGTTAGATGTGTTTTTATGTTTTAATTAGTGTTTGTGCCAAGTTAAACCTATAGGATCTTCTTGGATGATAGTTATTTGATCTTGCTGTAAATTCCAGAAACTTTCTGTTCATGAAAATAATTGTTAAAAATCACCAGAACGTGATAAAATATTTATTCCAATTGATTCTGATCAATAACCAAATTTTCTAGGTCGTCATATTTTGTCTGAATTTTTGGAGTTCCACAAGTTAGCGTTAGTTACAGATTACTACAGACTGTTCTGTTTTTGACACATTCTGTTTTTCGTGTGTTGTTTGCTTATTTTGATGAATCTATGGCTAGTAAAATAGTTTATAAACTATAGAGAAGTTGGAATACAGTAGGTTTAACACCAATATAAATAAATAATGATTTCATTATAGTACCTTGAAGTGGTATTTTGTTTTCTTTCGCTAACGAAGCTCACGAGATTTTCTGCTGAGTTTTGTGTTGTGAAGTTTTCAAGTTTTGGGTAAAAGATTTGATGAATTATGGAACAAGGAATGGTAAGACCCTAAGCTTGGGGATGCCCAAGGCACCCCAATATAATCTAAGTACACCAAAAAGCCAAAGCTTGGGGATGCCCCGGAAGGCATCCCCTCTTTCGTCTACTTCCATCGGTAACTTTACTTGGAGCTATATTTTTATTCACCACATGATATGTGTTTTGCTTGGAGCATCTTGTATTATTTGAGTCTTTGATTTTTATTTTACCACAATAATCCTTGCTGTAGACACCTTTTGAGAGAGATACACTTGATTCGGAAATTAATTAGAATACTCTATGTGCTTCACTTATATGTTTTAGAGCACGGTGGTGGATTTGTTTTATAGAAACTATTGTTCTCTCATGCTTCACTTAGATTATTTTGAGAGTCCTACAAAACAGCATGGTAGTTTGCTCTAACAATAATAGGCATTCAAGATTAGTAAAAAAAGAAGAAGAAAAATTCTTATGAGTGTGTTGAATACTATGAGAAGTTTGATGCTTGATAATTGTTTTGAGATATGAGGATGGTGATATTAGAGTCATGCTAGTTGAGTAGTTTTGAATTTGAGAAATACTTGTGTTAAAGTTTGTGATTCCCGTAGCATGCACGTATGGTGAACCGTTATGTGATGAAGTCGGAGCATGATTTATTTATTGATTGTCTTCCTTATGAGTGGCGGTCGGGGACGAGCGATGGTATTTTCCTACCAATCTATCCCCCTAGGAGCATGCGCGTAATACTTTGCTTTGATAAACTTGTAGATTTTTGCAATAAGTATATGAGTTCTTTATGACTAATGTTGAGCACATGGATTATACGCACTAATCCTCCTTCCACCATTGCTAGCCTCTCTAATACCGCGCACTTTTCACTGGTATCATACACCCACTATATACCTCCCTCAAAACAGCCACCATACCTACCTATCATGGCATTTCCATAGCCATTCCGAGATATATTGCCATGCAACTCATCACCATTTCATTTACTATGACACGCTCCATCATTGTCATATTGCTTCGCATGATCATATAGTTGACATTGTATTTGTGGCAAAGCCACCGTTCATAATGCTTTCATACATGTCACTCTTGATTCATTGCATATCCCGGTACACCGTCAGAGGCATTCACATAGAGTCATATTTTGTTCTAAGTATTGAGTTGTAATTGTTGAGTTGTAAGTAAATAAAAGTGTGATGATAATAATTTTTATAGCATTGTCCTAAGTGAGGAAAGGATGATGGAGACTATGATTCCCCCACAAGTCGGGATGAGACTCCGGACGAAAAAAAGAGGCCATAAAAAAGAAGAAGAAAAGGCCCAAATAAAAAAATGAGAGAAAAAGAGAAAAGGGACAATGTTACTATCCTTTTACAACACTTGCGCTTCAAAGTAGCACCATTATCTTCATAATAGAGAGTCTCCTATGATATCACTTTCATATACTAGTGGGAATTTTTCATTATAGAACTTGGCTTGTATATTCCAATGATGGGCTTCCTCAAAATGCCCTAGGTCTTCGTGAGCAAGCGAGTTGGATGCACACCCACTTAGTTTCTTTTGTTGAGCTTTCATATACTTATAGCTCTAGTGCATCCGCTGCATGGCAATCCCTACTCACTCACATTGATATCTATTAATGGGCATCTCCATAGCCCGTTGATACGCCTAGTTGATGTGAGACTATCTTCTCCTTTTTGTCTTCTCCACAACCATCATTCTATTCCACATATAGTGCTAGTGTCCATGGCTCACGCTCATGTATTGCGTGAAGATTGAAAAAGTTTGAGAACATCAAAAGTATGAAACAATTGCTTGGCTTGTCATCGGGGTTGTGCATGATTTAAATATTTTGTGTGGTGAAGATAGAGCATAGCCAGACCATATGATTTTGTAAGGATAACTTTCTTTGGCCATGTTATTTTGAGAAGACATAATTGCTTAGTTAGTATGCTTGAAGTATTATTATTTTTATGTCAATATTAAACTTTTGTCTTGAATCTTTCGGATCTGAATATTCATACCACAATTAAGAAGAATTACATTGAAATTATGCCAACTAGCATTCCACATCAAAAATTCTGTTTTTATCATTTACCTACTCGAGGATGAGCAGGAATTAAGCTTGGGGATGCTTGATATGTCTCCAACGTATCTATAATTTTTGATTGCTCCATGCTATATTATATTCTGTTTTGGACATTCTTGGGCTCTATTATACACTTTTATATTATTTTTTGGACTAACCTATTAACCGGAGGCTCAACCTAGAATTGTTGTTCTTTGCCTATTTCAGAGTTTCACAGAAAAAGAATATCAAACGGAGTCCAAACGGAATGAAACCTTCGGGAACGTGATTTTTGGAACGAACGTGATCCATAGGACTTGGACCCTACGTCAAGACATCAACCAGGAGGGCACGAGGTAGGGGGCGTGCCTACCCCCCCCCCCCCACCCCCACCCCAGGCACGACCTCCATCCTCGTGGCCCCCCTGTTGCTCCACCGACGTACTCCTTCCTCCTATATATACGTACGTACCCCCAAACTACCAGATACGGAGCCAAAAACCTAATTCCACCGCCGCAACCTTCAGATTCCGTGAGATCCCATCTTGGGGCCTTTTCCTGAGCTTCACCGGAGGGGCATCGATCACGGAGGGCTTCTACATCAACACCATAGCCTCTCCGATGATGTGTGAGTAGTTTACCTCAGACCTTCGGGTCCATAGTTATTAGCTAAATGGCTTCTTCTCTCTTTTTGGATCTCAATACAATGTCCCCCCCCCCCTCTCTCGTGGAGATCTATTCGATGTAATCTTCTTTTGCAGTGTGTTTGTTGAGACCAATGAATTGTGGGTTTATGATCAAGTTTATCTATGAAAAATATTTGAATCTTCTCTGAATTCTTTTATGTATGATTGGTTATCTTCGCAAGTCTCTTCGAATTATCAGTTTGGTTTGGCCTACTAGATTGATCTTTCTTGCAATGGGAGAAGTGCTTAGCTTTGGGTTCAATCTTGCGGTGTCCTTTCCCGGTGTGATGAGGGTGCAGCAAGGCACGTATTGTATTGTTGCCATCGAGGATAACAAGATGGGGTTTATATCATATTGCATGAATTTATCCCTCTACATCATGTCATCTTGCTTAAAGCGTTACTCTGTTCTTATGAACTTAATACTCTAGATGCATGTTGGATAGCGGTCGATGTGTGGAGTAATAGTAGTAGATGCAGGAGTCGGTCTACTTGTTTCGGACGTGATGCCTATATACATGATCATACCTAGATATTCTCATAACTATGCTCAATTCTATCAATTGATCAACAGTAATTTGTTCACCCACTGTAATAGTTATGCTCTTGAGAGAAGCCACTAGTGAAACCTATGGCTCCCGGGTCTATTTTCCATCATATTAATCTCCCATCAACAAGTTATTTCTAGCGTCGTTTTTATTTTACTTTCTTTATTTTGCATCTTTATCATAAAAATACCAAAAATATTATCTTATCATATCTATCAGATCTCACTCTCGTAAGTGACCGTGTAGGGATTGACAACCACTTATCGCGTTGGTTGCGAGGATTTATTTGTTTGGGTAGGTGCGAGGGACTCGTGCGTGGCCTCCTACTGGATTGATACCTTGGTTCTCAAAAACTGAGGGAAATACTTACACTACTTTGCTGCATCACCCATTCCTCTTCAAGGGAAAACCAACGCAGTGCTCAAGAGGCAGCAGCTACATTATTTGTTCACCCAGCCCAGCTAATGGACTGTAATTCAAAAAAAAGAGATCAAATGGACTGTAAATTCTACCCCGCAAAAAAAGACTGTAAATTCTGAAAAAATGGGTTGAATACGTGCCACATTTTTGGAGGCTGAAATGTGGGCCAATAGGCCGAAGCCAATGCAAGTCGTTGTCAACTTAGTCAACAAATGATTCTGACATTGTTAGCCATTGGATTTACATCCAACGACCGGCATCCATCTTCAATCTCTCGTCTTCTTCCTCCAGCACCGCCGGGACCACCTGCTCCCACCTCCTGCTGCTAGCAGCTCTGCTTAGCAAGCTTCGCTGTGAAGCGCTACTCCACCGTGGCCAGGCCATCCCTCCAGCCCTCCACACCTCCTGTTCTTCTCCACCGACTGCCGAACCACACCGCACCAGAACCAATTAACCCTCATACACCTCTCCGTCTGCGACTCTACTCCCGTGTCTTCCCATCTCCGGCTTGTTGCTGTCCGGGGCCTCGCCGTCGTCCACCACCTTGGATGTGCTCGGTGCGGAGTGGTCAACATGGTCAATGAACGACACCATCGGAAGTAGACTGTGCGTGGAGAGGATGACAGTTGGGTCCACGGCGGCACGTAAGGAAATACCTCCTTATTACGCACAAAATAATGATTCCTCCACCTGACAGCTAGGACCCACCGGAAGGGCCTATGTATTTCACGAAAAAAACGTTCCCACCGTTGACAGGTCGGACCCACCAGCTATATCTTCACACGCAAGGAAGTGCCTCCTTATTACACAGAAAAAATGAATACTCCCCCTGCTAGTTGGGACCCACCTTGGTGGGAGGCTGACTTGTGGGCCTACTAAGTTGACAGGGACGGAGTGCTTTGTCAACTTAGTCAATATGAACGATTCTAGCTCCAGTGACCGTACGATGTCCATCCAACGGCCGTAGTGCTTCTTCAACCTCTGGTCTTCTTGCTCCAGCCGCCCAAAGCAACGCCGGTCGTGCCGCATGCTCCCTCCTCCCGTGGCCGGCTGTGCTGCCACGGAGGCCTCATCGCCCCCTACTATTCCCACCGCTGGCCAGGCCCTGCGGCGACGGTAGGCTCACACCGCAGCCGAACCAGTGAACCCTCGTACTCCTCTCCGCGGGCTTCCATTGCCGCGTCTTCCCGGCTCGCGTCGTCCCTTCATAGGCCTCGCCGTTATCCACCGCCTGGTGCTCTCGGCGCGGCGTGGTCAACATGGTCAAGGAACGGCTTCCATCGGACGTGGATCACGTGGAGAGGCTGACATTTGGGTCCACGGCCGCGGCAAGGAAGTGCCTCATTATTACGCGCAAAATAATTATTCCTCCACCTGACACTGGGTACTCACCGGACGGGCCACCGTATTTCGTGAAAAAAACATTTCCCACTGACTGCTGGGACCCACCAGCTACATCTTCGCACGCAAGGAAGTGCGTCCGGGCAAAAAAAATGATTCACCCCCTGACTGCTGGGACCCACCAGCTACATCTTCACACGCAAGGAAGTGCCTGACAGTCGGGACCCACCTGGTCGAAGCGTACGTAGCGTTGTCATTCTGGTCGCGAATGTGTACGTACATGCTGGTCGATGTAGAGGCACACACGTGTCATAGTAGGGGCGCGCACGTAGCATGTACACGCATTCTGCCAGCCGCCGATGCAAGAAAGTAAATACGGCCACGTACGTACATACGGGCGGGGTCTCGAACGCCTACTCGCGCATACGTACGGCCAGGGCTCGTGTACATGGCTGGGTCGGAACGGAGAAACTGCGTCGTCGTCGTGTTCATGGGGAGCCAACCGGCTGGGTCGGAACGGAATGCGTCGTCGTGTTCATCGGGAGGGCTTGGACGGAACAACCAATGGAAACGAGGCCTGGCGTACCGTAGAACGGAGGAAACGGCCTTGTGTTCGACCGGCCACGGCCGAAACGGGATCCTGTTCATCGGGAGGGGTCTGGCGTACCGCAAAACGGAGGAAACGGACCTCCTACGATCGAAACGGGGGTCCTGTTGATCGGGAGGGGTGTGGCGTACCGCAAAACAGAGGAAACGGACTTGTGTTGGAGCACTACGGTCGAAACAGGGCTCCTGTTCATCGGGAGGGGTGTGGCATACCGCAAAATGGGACTCCACGGGATACTGTTCATCTCCACCGTCGAACCCCTCCAGCCTCCACGGGCTACTGTTCATCCACCGTAGACCTCCTCCAGCCTCCACCTGCGACTGATCATCCACGGGCTCCTGTTCATCCAGCCTCCACCGCGCGCTACTCCACCCGCTACTGTTCAACCAGACCTCTCCACGGGCTCTTGTTCAACCACCCTCCACGGGCTACTGTTCATCTAGCCCTCCACCATCTAATGTTCATCCTGCCCTCCACGGGGTGGTCCTGTTCATCCAGCCCTCCACGGGGTCCTGTTCATCCAGCCCCAACCGGCTCGATCGATCGGGGTCCTGTTCATCCAGAGGCAACACCACGGGTCCTGTTCATCCACCCCCAGGGAACTGTTCATCCAATCCCCCGAACGCTCATCGTTCATCCGTGCAGCATCGATCGGCTTGATTAGCGGCGATGGCGAAGGAATCGCTCAATCGGGTTCAGTTAACAGCCATCGATCGATCTCGGGTTCAGTAACGCGTAGCCTGCAGTGCAATCGCTCGGGTTCAGTTAGAGCTCAACGCCTCGCTCGGGTTCAGTTAGAGCCCAACGCCTCGCACCCATGCGCGTGCGTGTACGAGAGAAACGCGCATCGCTCAGCCCCGACCACCCACTGTAACCGGGAACACCCCGATAGTTTCCTCGCCCTCGCTTCTACCACGGTTTTTTCCGTCATGGACGGCCCAAAGAATGTCATCCAGCTGCATCTCCGGCCCGCCCAGGATGAAAAGCCCATTTTTTGTCATGATTTTTTGTCATAGAAGTAGGACCCCACCACATCTATGATGATACCGGGTTTTGTCACAATTATCATCATAGAAGTTTCATAAGTATGACAGAAAAAAATTGTTCGGCCCAAAATGTCACGGATGTGTCTTTTTTTTGTAGTGATAGTCCGGTTGCCTGGTTCGCTGCACTAAACACCTCCTTCAAGGACCAAACTCTTGGGTCAAGTGTGTTTAGTTTCCAACCCGAACACCCCCGTACTACCTATGTGGGGGCTGAACCGACGACTGGCCAACTCTCAGGTTTAGTAAAACGGCCGCACAGGAGGAAATATTTTCAAAAGAAAAACAAGCAATATATTACATATAGGCTTTGTTCCATAATACAGGAATGAATAACATGAATATATTCATTCAAAGATGATGTCCTTCGCGCATTGGCCCTCTACAATGCAGGATCCTTCCATGACATCATCAAAATACCGCTCGGGCGTGCGGTGCTCTTTGCCCATAGGAGGTCCCTCGGTCGCAAGCTTGACGGCGGTCATCTTCGCCCACTGTACCTTGACACGGGCGAAGGCCATCCGCGCACCTTCGATGCAGACGGACCGCTTCATGGCATCAAGCCGAGGGCAGGCATCGACCAGCCGCTTCATGAGCCCAAAGTGGCTGCTGGGTATGGCTTCGGCAGGCCATAGACGAACTATTAAATTTGTCGGCGTTCTGGGAACGGGGTCCCTGCACTTGCCTCGTCAAGGCCCCACGGCGTGGTTTCTTCCAGCCAAATGCACGACCCATCTTCACCAGCAAAAACTCAAGAACCTCGCGAGGGGCCAAGCCTCGCGAGGTGGACGACACAAGACCTCCTCAGGGGCAGCCTCCCTAGGCTGGCTCGCGAGGAGCGGAAAGATCAAGGCAAGGGGCACCTCACGAGGTTCCGGTGACGTGATCCATGACGACCGAAGCCAGTTCGGCGCCAGCGGGCGCAGAGTACTAGTTTCCTCTTTGGTGCTAAAGGGGCAGGCAGGCGAGGAGTCCCGAGGCCTCAGGCAAAGGTTTCCATATCGGTGTGACGAGACCAAGACCGCAGGATGGCAGGACGGAGGTCATCGCGGAGCCCACAACGGCGTCACCACCAGAGCCTTTGGCAGGTGAAGACCACCTTTGGTCAGGATAGCTTGTACTAGTTGTCCCCCTTTAAATTGGCCGTTGTGGGATCCCTTCCAGCCTAATATTTGGGAAGAGGACCATGGCCTCTATAAATAGGACTAGCCACCACCATAGGAGGCAACTCATCTTGGATCGGAGCCATTCCATCCATAGCCACCACACAAGCTCACCGAGCTCAAGAACACCTCTCCTTAGGAGGGTGTTCTTCCCTTGTACTTGTTCATCCTCAGCCTGCAAGGCAATCCACCACACCACACTGGAGTAGGGTGTTACACCACATCGGTGGCCCGAACCAATATAAACTCTTGTGTCCCTTGTTCTTCGAGTTTGACGAGCTGAGCATTGAGATCATGGTGAGGGAGTGAGCTAGGGCAAGGGATAGATCTTCATGCGCACCCCAGGGTTTTGCCAGAACCCGAAATCCGACATTTGGCGCGCCAGGTAGGGGTGTGCCGAAGCTTTCCTTTCATCGATCCACACTCCACCGCTCCACCACGTTCATGGAAGACGCGCGTCGGGCTCGCACCGAGCGCCAGGCCGCCCGCGTCGCTCAGACAATCCCTGTCGGCGGGCCTCCCCGCCGTTCTCCATCACCCGCCACCAACGCCGCCACCGGCCCGGCGGGAAACGAGCAACAAGCATCTTCGCTGCACCCCTCGGTGCGGCGGGACAGACGCACCGCTACCCCGTCGCTGACTCCGGCCGGCTCATCGGCCCATGCTCGCCGTGCGCCCACGGACACGCAGGCCGTGCTGCTCATGGCACGCGAGCTCCTGCGCTACCGCCCGGTCGACGACCTCTATGAGGACTGGCTGGACCGCATCGCCGAGCTCGTAAGCACCGCTCGGGGCTCACCTGTCCCGTTTCTCTCGCTGCCTCGCCCTCCTCCAGCTGTGGGTGACGTGGCCCACGGGGCGCCTCCGCCACCTCTGCATCAAGACGGTGCCCTGGCGCCAAGGCGCGTGGCCCCTCGGCGCGACCCATCACACCGAGCGCCCGCACACGAAGAAGGAAGCTGCCAAGAAGTTCCCCGGCCGCAGGAAAACGCTCCAGCGCTCCCGGCGCCACCACGACAAGACCGCGTGCCACCTGCGATGGCGGTGCGCGGGCATCAAGAGCAGGCTCCGCCCCTGTAAAGGGCCCCGGTGGCCACAGCAGGCTGCCGCGCCTTCACTCCGAGCTGCATGGCGTCGTCTGGCCAGGCAAGTTCAAGCCAGACTTGCCCCCTCGCTACGACGGCACCCCCGACCCTGCGGAGTTCTTGCAGCTCTACGAGCTAAGCATCGAGGCGGCCAACAACGACGAGAAAGTCATGGCGAACTGGTTCCCCATGGCTCTCAAGGATGGTGCATGCTCGTGGCTCCTGAACTTGCCCCCGGGGTCGATCTCTTCCTGGGCTGAGATGCGTGACCGCTTCGTCGCCAACTTCCAGGGCACTCGCGACCGCCCCCCTGCCGCAGGGGACTTGCGCCGCATCAAGCAGCAGCCAGGAGAGACCCTGTAGAAGTACATCCAGCCCTTCAAGAACGTTCTCCTCAAGATCCCCAAGGCAACGGACGAGGCCATCATCTCAGTGTTTTCCGATGGTGTCTGCGACGTCAAGATGAAGGAGGAGCTCGCCATCCACGAGGAGCTATGTACAGCTCTGGAGCTGTTCAACATGGCGACCAAGTGCGCAAGAGCTGAGGAAGGGTGAGGGAGTCCTGGATTAGGGGGTGTCCGGATAGCCGAACTATCACCGTTCGCCAGACTCCTGGACTATGAAGATACAAGATTGAAGACTTCGTCCCGTGTCCGGATGGGACTTTCCTTGGCGTGGAAGGCAAGCTTGGCGATACGGATATGTAGATCTCCTACCATTGTAACCGACTTTGTGTAACCCTACCCCTATCCGGTGTCTATATAAACCGGAGGGTTTTAGTCCGTAGGACGAACAACAATCATACCATAGGCTAGATTCTAGGGTTTAGCCTCTTAGAGCGAGGAGTCGGCATTGTCCGGCCAAGGCGTGGATAGCGCCCCAAACTCGGTCTTCCGAATACTAGGGGCTTCGCCGAAATTTAAAATTATAGAATTCTATGGCTAAGTGAGAGTGTTCAAGCACTATAGTCCGATTGCCTTGTTCATTGCGTTGAGCGCCTCCCTCGAAGGACCCAAGGATGGGAACAAGAGCGCTCAAGTTTATCCCGAACACCCCAGAACTCGTGGCATGGGGGCTAAAGCCAACGACTTGCCATCTCTCAAATTTGATAAACGACCGCACAAAAGGTAATATTTTAAATTCACAAGCGTTGCTTAGCGCATATGAACAAGTTTTCAGCGTACAGGATAACAAATGCGAGTCTATTCAAAAATTACATCTTTGGAGCATTCACCCGCTATAAGGCGGGCACCCTTCAGGACGTCCTCATAGTACATTTCGGGCTTGCGATGCTCCTTGCCCTTCGGTGGCCCGTCCGTCACAAGCTTCTCAGCATCCAGCTTGCCCCAGTGCACTTTAGCACGGGCAAGGGCCCGACGGGCACCTTCAATGCAGACGGGCGCTTGATGACTTCAATCCATGGGCGGGGTCCACCGGCCGCCACACTAGCCCAGTAGCTCCCGGGCATGGCTTCCAATGGCCACGGCCAATTATGAGGCCCTTAATGGCCTGTTCGGCGACCTTGTGGAGCTCGACCAGCTGCTTCAGCTGGTCGCTCGAGGGCACGGATGTCCGACCTCGGCATCTTGAGACCAGAATACCTTTTCCGTCGAGCTCCCTCCTTGGCGTGGTAGAACACGGCAGCATCGGATACACTCACGGGCAGATCTGCGAATGCTCCTGGAGAGCTCCGGATTCGGGTAAGTAATAGATAATTCACTTTCACATGCTTGCTTTGCATAAAGAATGCCTTACCCGCCGCTATCTTCTTTAATGATTAAATTTCCTGGAGGGCTTTTTGGGCTTCGGCCTTAGCGGCTTTGGCACTCTCAAGAGCCGAGGCGAGCTCGGACTCTCGAGTCTTCAAGTCACGCTCCAAACTCTCTTGTCTTTCCACGAGAGCCTGGAGCTCTTGCCGCACCTCTGCCACCTGCGCCTCCTGCTTATCTCGCTCGGTGTGCTCCGCGGCCGCTTTGCTTTCGGCCGTGGACACCGCTTCCTTCAGGGTCGCCACCTCGTTCATGGCCCCTACAATACCCACGTTAGTCCTATCATTTTTGCAACCAAATCCTCTCTATAAGGTATTACTTTAATAAGGTATTACTTACCTTCCTTGTCCTCGAGCTGCTTCTTGGCAAGGCCGAGCTCGTTCTCGGGCCACTCGAGGCTCTGCTTCAATGCATTGACCTCTGCGGTCGGTCTGGCAGAGGTCGGCAATGCCTGCATTCCCATATTGACATACCTATGTTAGACTCCTGCGTATATCTTTTAGATCCTCGGTCCGACTTTTCTTTCCGAACACCGAACTAAGCATCAGGGGCTACTGTCTATGCAGTAATATTTTTACATATTCTAAACTTACCTCAAAGCCTGTTAGAAGGCTGATACAGGCTTCGGTCAGCCCGCTCTTGGCGGACTGAACTGTCTGGATCACCGCACTCATAACGGTGCGGTGCTCCTGCGTCGATGGAGGCGCCGTTAAGCGCCTCCGGCAAGCTATCCGGTGCCTCCGGATGGGCCGGAGGCCACCGGCGTCGTAGTCTTGCCCTTCTTCTGAAGGGCCGCTTTAACTTCGGAACCACTGAAGGTTCGAGTATGGAGTCCGGCACAGGACCAGACTTAGAGCCCTCTGGGGTTTCGCCCCCTTTGCGCCCGGAGTCTGGGAGGTCGCCTTGCGGCGCCTCCAGGACCACCTCCTCCTGGTAGGGCCCCTTTTGGGACTCCACCGCGGTGCCGTCTGCGTCACGAGGAGAGGAGGCGGTCAGAAGTGAAGTGCTATTCACATCCGACGAATTGAGGAGCCGCCGTGACGGGCGAAGCTCGTCCTTGGGCGGGCTACATGGTTATATTTGGCGTTAGAAGACACTATGCGACAAATAAAAAGTCATGAGCTATTCCAGAGTCCGTACACTTACGATCTCGCCAGGGGCTTGGCCCTTGGTGGCCACTCCTCCTCGTCGTTGTCGGCGTTGGTGAAGAAGTCCGGAGGAAGGGTCCTTCCTTTCTTGGACACTCCGGCCTCCCAGTCGGGGCGGCCTTCCTTTTCTTCTCTCCCCCCGCTGGGGGAGAGGCATCTTTTTCCTCCTCGTCCTCGGGAGAGGATTCCGCCTCGAGTCGTCCGGACGATGAGTCCGACAACACCTGGCGTCGGGCGCTCCTTCGAGTCCCGTGGCCTTCTTCTTGGCCTTCTTCTCCGGCACCACGTGAGGTGCGGAGCTAGCAGCCCGTCAATCGTGCGTCAGCTGGGTCTTACGGCAAGGGGCGGACAGCTAATCTGTCCGGGGCGTCTTGACCCGATCTGTCAAAGGTTAGGGAATTTTAGATCCCGCATATAGTCAAACTATGAAAAAGAGTCCCATAAAGGGTAAAATAACTTACCTCGCTGGCTTGACGCTGCGAGCTGAATCCGCGATCTTCGGTGGCGGACGTAGAACCTCGGCGCCCTTGAACAACACCTTCCGGGCATCTTCGTGCGTAGTGTCGAAGAGCCTTTTCGTAGTTTGGTCAGTGCGGATCGAACTCCCACAAATTGAAGGCCCGTTGCTGGCATGGGAGAATTCGGCGGATGAGCATCACCTGTATTACATTGACAAGCTTGACATTCTTGTCCACCAGGTTTCGGACGCAGGTTTGGAGTCCGGATAGCTCTTCCGAATCACCCCACGTCAGGCCCGTCTCTTTCCATGATGTGAGCCGTGTTGGGGAGCTAGATCGGAATTCAGGGGCCGCCGCCCATTGAGAGTCGCGCGGCTCGGTGATGTAGAACCACCCCGATTGCCACCCCTTTATGGTCTCCACAAAAGAGCCCTCGAGCCATAGGACTTTGGTAATCTTGCCAACCATGGCACCTCCGCACTCCGCTTGGCGGCCGCCCACTACCTTCGGCTTGACATCGAAGGTCTTCAGCCATAAGCCGAAGTGGGGCTGGATGCAGAGAAAGGCCTCGCACACGACGAGAAATGCCGAGATGTTGAGGATGAAGTTCGGGCCAGATCGTGGAAATCCAGGCCGTAGTAGAACATGAGCCCCCGGACAAATGGGTGAAGTGGAAAACCTAGTCCATGGAGGAAGTGGGTGAGGAACACCACCCTCTCATGGGGCCTGGGGGTGGGAATAAGCTGCCCCTCGTCGAGGAGCGGTCTTGTGATGTCATTTGGACAAGTATCCGGCCTTCCGCAGCTTTTGACTTGTCCCTCCGTGTGGAGGAGACCATCCACTTGCCTCCCGCTCCGGACATCGCTGGAGAAGGTTGAGGAGGGATGTGCAGATTTGGTATTTGGAGCTCGAGTCTTGGCGGAAATGGATGAGCAAAGGAGGAAGAGGCGTGGGTGAAAAGGTGGATCCTTATCCCCTTATATGGACGGACGAAGCTATGCGTCCCCCGCCAGCCTGGTAAAACTCGCTTATCTCCCAAGCGCCGTAATCAATGGCGCGGTTGGGTTACCCACGTCCGTATTGATGAGAATCCCGGAATAAGGTGGCATGATCTCCGCCCTGATAAGGCGTGCCAAGGAAACCGCCTCGCTAAACGCGCTGAGGTGGAACAGTAAAAACTTCATTATAAAGGCACGGCCGTGGTGTGATGTCACGCCCGCGGAATACGTCAGTAGATCTATGCAAAGGTTATTCTCTCTACGGTAGTATGTGAAACTTGTTTTGCAGAGCCGGACACTATCCTTGTATTCAAAATCTTCTATGAAGTATTTGGAGGAGGAACCCGCCTTGCAATGCCGAAGACAATATGTGCGCCGGACTCGTCGTCATTGAAGCCTGGTTCGGGGCTCTTGAGGAGTCTGGATTAGGGGTGTCCGGATAGCGAACTATCACTGTTGGCGGACTCACGGACTATGAAGATACAAGATTGAAGACTTCGTCCCATGTCCGGATGGGACTTTCCTTGGCGTGGAAGGCAAGCTTGGCGTCTGGATATGTAGATCTCCTACCATTGTAACTGACTCTGTGTAACCCTACCCCTATCTGGTGTCTATATAAACCGGAGGGTTTTAGTCCGTAGGATGAACAACAATCATACCATAGGCTAGCTTCTAGGGTTTAGCCTCTCTGATCTTGTGGTAGATCTACTCTTGTACTACCCATATCATCAATATTAATCAAGCGGAGTAGGGTTTTACCTCCATCGAGAGGGCCCGAACCTGGTTAAAAACATCGTGTCCCTTGTCTCCTGTTACCATCCGCCTAGACGCACAGTTCGGGACCCCCTACCCGAGATCCGCCGGTTTTGACACCGACAAAGGCCGTTTTTCCCTCCTCGAGCTCCCTGCTGCCAACCCGGAGGAGAAAAAAGCCAAGGCCAAGGACGTGAAGCGCAAGGGGTGGCCGTGCTCACGGCGGAGCCGAGCACGAAGCACGGACGGGACCACCCCGAGTCGTCGAAGAGCAGTCGTCCGTTCTGCGCCTTCCACAATGTACACAACTACAACACCAACGATTGCCAAGAGCTCAGGGCCATCCGAGATGGACGCTTTGGTCGATGCCCTGAGCGCAATGACCGGGGCTACGGCCGAGGAGGAGGACAAGGTGGGGGATGCTGGGACGACCGGGCCCCCCGCCAGGAGTGGCGCGACCGGCCTCGTGAGGACCGCTGATAGGACCAGCCTCGTGAGGGCACCTGGAGGGACCGGCCGCGCGAGGACCGCCCTCAGGGCAACGCTGGTCTCCCTCCACTGCCGCCACCGCCAAGAAGGAACGACGACCACCATCAGGATGAGGGGGCTGGGGGCTTCCAGGAACCGCCCGCTATCGCCTGCATCTTGGGCGGAGCTCGGGCCCCGCATCTCAGCACATCTTCAAGCAGTTTGCTCGCGAGGTGAACGCGGCCCTCCCCAGGCTCGAGGCCACGCGCCCACTCAGGTGGTCCAAGTGCGGCATCACCTTCAGCTCGGCGGACCAGCTCAAGTGCGTGGCGACTACTGGCGCCCTCCCGATTGTTTGCTCGCCCGTCATCAGCAACGTCCAAGTCACCAAGACCCTCATCGACGGCGGTGCGGGGCTCAATGTCTTGTCGGTCGAGACATTCGATAGCCTCCAAGTGACATACGAGCAGCTGCAGCATACCAAGCCCTTCTCAGGAGTGACCAACGGCTCTACCACCCCGATAGGGCAGGCCCGTCTCCTTGTCACCTTCGGCCAGCGCGACAACTACCGCACCGAGCTCATCGACTTCGACGTCGCCCACATCTATCTGCCGTACAATGCCATACTTGGGTATCCAGCATTGGCCAATTCATGGCAGTGACCCACCATGTCTACAACGTCCTCAAGATGCCAGGAAGCGGCGGAATCATCACAGTCCCATGCGAAGAAAGAGATGCAGTGTGCTCCCTGGAGCGCGCCTTCCAAGCCGCAACAATCAAAGACCCTGACAGAGAGGGCACCCTGTACCCTTCTGAGGCCATCCCTAAGAAGAAGAAGCAACTCCACACAGGGCCTCAGGAGAGCGGCGTCTCCAGCGCTGCCGCCTTAGGATCAGCGCCCGCACCTGGGGCGCCTCCCTCCCTTGCATAGGAAGGCGCGCCCGATGCCCTCCTCGGGCGAGGCTCGAGGGCTCTCTTCTGGAGGGCCTCAGACCTAGCCAGCATCGCGAGGGAGGCACTCGGGCATCACGTGGAGGCGTGCTTTGTTGCACGTTTCCCTCAAGAGGGCACTGGGCAAGGAGCGCCCAGTGCTCAGGAGTTCATCACCAAGGCAACCCAGGAGCTTCAAGAGGCAAGGACCATGCGCGGCGACCTCCGCCCACCACCTGGCGCAGCCCCCCATCCTGGTGAGGATGGCAGGCTGCGCGTCTGCATCAACATTCCAGGGCTCAACAGGGCCGCATCTCAGGAGCGCTTTTGGCCTTCGCGTGTTGGGCGGTGCGAGGGTCCACCTCACAGCTATGTCCGCATGCCATTTGGCCTGCCGAACATGGCAGCCGCCTTCCAGCACCACCTGCGGAGCATCCTGGCGGCTTAGGAGGCCAGGCATCATGTAGTCCTGGCAGAGATGGCGACGGTCCTCAAGGAACCACCCGAGCCCCCAGAGCCTCCCGAGGCTCAGGGTCCTGGTGGCTAATGAGGAGTGACTCCTTCATCGCGCGCCTTCGGACACCTCAACCCTCCTTCGACAATGGTACCAGGTGACATTTTCCAAGTTTACTCAGCTGGGAGCGCCCCTTGGGCTGCACGATTCCCACGTCGACCGGGCCTGTCCCGCGGCATGTATCCTTTTTGCATCTTTAGCTTACTCCGTCGAGGGCTCCCCTCGGTCTGCATCATCCCCGGGTCGCTCGGGTCTGTCCCAGTGGCATGTATCATTTTTGCGTCTGTATAAGCTAGCTTGTTCCCTCGCATGAGTTACTTATAATCACCACCTGGTCTGCCCGGCACTCTGATGCCATGAACAACGCACGCCCTAGCAAGCCCACCCACGACCGCCTCATGATGAAGGACTGGCACGGCGTCTGTGCTCGGGTCCGTCCATCCAGCGTTGCCAAACCCAAGAGGCTGAGCTCTGGCTCGCGGGCCCGCTCCGGTGTACGTCAGCTCCCGTGGCCCTTGGTGCCTTTTCTCACATGCGCTAGTCATGGATGGACAGGCTAGGGCACGCAGCCCGGTGCCTCACCACCGTGGCAGCCGCGCGCTGGTCGTCTTTCTTTAGGATTCTTCGCATGAGAAGACTAGGCACGGCGTCTGTGCTCGGGTGTGTCCTGGCAGCGTCGATAAACCCAACGACTGAGCTCTGTCTGGCGGGCCGGCCCTGCTCATGTCACCTCCTGGGGTCGTTGGTGTCTGGCCTTCTCATGTGATCGCCTTAGGAGATTTGCCCGGCGCAGGTTGCCTAACCATCTCGCAGGACCACTACAGCCATCAAGAATCAAGACCAGGTGCAACCCGCCTTGAGGTAGGGCCTCGTGAGTCCCACGTTGGCTCACGAGTGCCCAGACACACCTTGTCTAGCCCTGTCATGCAAGCCACATGTCACGGCGGGGTTGTACACGCCCCGGGGGCTCCACTCAGAGGGAGCCCTCACCCACGCACCAGTGGAAGCACCATGCTCTGCTTATTTGGCGGTCGACCTGCGGTCGAGGAGCGGCTATGCCCGTGCAAGTGCGGAAGCGCTACTCTGCACGCTGGTGATAAACAACTGAGGCGGCCCCATGGCCGTACCAACCTCAGGGAGCCACCCGGCTCAATGTCCAGCCTCACCGCAACGTTTTCCCCTCGGGAGAGCCGCGTGAGGGGGCTGGGCACGGGGGTTGTGCTCGGGTCACACCCAAGCATACGCTGCCCTGCCAGGTCCCTCGGACCTGGTCGTCACGCGCCCTCCCGAGTGGAGCCAAGGTATGACGGTCGTTTGGGCATCAAGGGGGACTCCTGAGCATCGCGACTCAGGAGCCTAACTGGACACGTAGCCCCTCACCCCTTGGTCTCGTCCTGGCGATCCGAATGACCCAACGGCGGCTGAGGTACGTGCAGGGTTGGGCCCTGCCGACGTAGAACACTAGGCCTACTCCTGCATCTCCTCTCCGTAAGTTGTTTTCGCGTCAAGGGGGACTCCTGAGCATCGCGCCTCAAGAGCCTAACTGGCCATGTAGCCTTTTACTCCTTGGTCTCGTCCTGGCGATCCGGATGATCCAATCGCGGCTGAGGTATGCGCGAGGTCGGGCCCTGCCAACACAGAATACCAAGCAAACGGGAAGGAAATCATGGTCTCAAACAAATACTACAAGACATATTGTTCTCCGAATACCAAACACAAGTTTAAACGCCTCCACGAGGCATGATGCATGTTGCAGAAGCAAAGCAGGGAAAGGAGCCGCTAGCAAGCCATCTCGTCATCCTTGGATGCCGCCGTCACTTGCAAGGGGTGCCCCCTCCACGGCGATGTTGCCCTCACCTGCGCCACCCGCCGGAGTTGCAGGATTAGCAGCGCCACCAGTTGAGGCACATGGTCGAAGGCGCGGAACTTCTTCACCAAGGCCTCCACCTGGCTGTTCATGGCTTCAGCAGCGGCTGCGCAGCGCTTGTCGTCCACGGGCTCGAGCAGCTCGTCAAGGTCAGCGTCGGGATCGCGAAGATGGAGGAGGCGGATGACGCGCGTCAGTGCAGCAGAGGAGAGCGCACATGCTTCCTCCTCCACCAAGGGGCCAATCCCGTCGACTACGTCCTCGAGCGCTGAGACAAGATGAGGGAGCAGCTGGGTGGGGCCCTTGTCGTATGCCGCCAGTGGCTCCTCCTAGCCCTTCTCATAGAGTGCCCGCAGCACCGCGTGGGACCTCTCCTCAAGGGACTTGAAGGCTACGCGATCCTCAGCCAGGACCTTCACTTTGGCTTCCAGCTCGGCCTTCTCTGCCCTCATCTCCTACTCCAGCTTCTCCAGCCGGCTGCGCTCCGTGGCCTGTGTCCTCGCCAACTGCTCCAACTCGGCGTTGCGACCTCTGACAGCATCCTCTCGGGCCTTCATATTCTCCGCCTCTGCCTGGCAGTCTCGAGCCTTGGCCGCACCGCATGACCCCCAGCTCGGCCTCCAGCGTCCGACAGCGATCCTGGGCGGCCTCGGCATCCTTCAGTGCCAGCTCGCGGGCAGCAGCAGCTTGGGCAGCAGCCTGCTTGTCCTTCTCGGAAGCCGCCACGGCCTGGCTCAATGCCTCTCGAATGGATGCATCAGAGTGCAACTAGCCAGAGATCAGCTCCAGGCGCCCAGCCACTAGGTGACGGTCGGCACCTTGAAGATCACCCCGCAGCCGGGTCAGCGTGGAAATGGCGCGCTCCAGGGCGTCAGGCAAGGCAGAAGGATCACGGACTGGCAGTAGGGCAGAAGAAGGAGGCAGCGTCGTTGCCAAAACTTGCAGGTTGATGGCGGTGGAGGAAGAGGCCAGGAGCTCCGGAGCCTGCGGGGCCTCGGCCGGCGAGCTGGGGACGAGCGCCTCAGGAGCTAACGAGGCCTTGGGGGTCACCCTCACTTGGAGACGCTCCTCCGGGCCTCGCGGGGACGACCGGGCCGGAGAAGTGCGGGCGCCGCCACCGTCTTTCTGGGTCGGAGGAGGTGCGGCCGTGCCAGGCTGCTGAGTCCCTGAAGATGTGGCCGCCCCCTCCTTCTTCTTCTTCGAGGACGACGTCGGCCTAGCGGCACAAGGAGGAAGCATCAGGAAGCCGCAGCGGCAGCAGGAGCAAGGACAAGTTCAAGACAGGATACTCACTGGTCTACGGCGGCGTAGTCCCGCCGCCTCTTCAGAAGCCCAGAGCCTGGAGGCCTCGCGGCCTGGGGCCCTGGCGTGCGGGCCCCAGGAGTCAACGAGGCCACGACAGCTCGGGGCGGCGACGCAGCAGGGGCTTCACCCCGGGAGATCAACGCCGATCTGCACTTTGTTGGGACACTGGACGTCGACTTACCCGAGGGGGAAACCCCGGACCTCGTGGTGACCCCAGCAGGAGGTGGGACTTCCTTCACCGGGTGGTCGTCGGTGTCATCATCATCGGGCAAAGCGTGAAGAAAATCGGCCTTGCGCGGAGGGGAGGTCTCCCCAGAACCCTCCGGGATGGCCACCGAATCCTGCTCCTCCTCCTCGCGGAGTCGCCAGAGGACAGCACCAGCGGAGTCGTTGCCACCAGGACATCCGAGGGCGCGGGCGGCACGAGCCCACGGCCATCAAAGACAGGCATAGCAGCGGTAGTCTCTGCCCCATCTGGGCAGCGGTACAAGGGAACGAAGGAGTCCAGCGGGTACCCTTGGTCGTCCCCAACCAAGGAGCGGAGGGCCGTGCCCAACTCCTTGTCAGACAGGGCCTCCGAACGCAGGGCGGAGGTCATCCCCTTCATCCCCGAGCTTCCACAAGGGGCGCGCGCGCCTGGAGGGGAGCCACGCGCTGCGCCATGAACTCCTTGACGATCATGGCCCCCGTCAGCTTCGCCGCTCTCGGGTCATCAGGCTTCTGGTCGGCGATCATCCTCTCCAGCACCTGCGTCGCACGGGGATCGGTGAGCCTCGCGCGAGACCACCTGTCATGGGACACGGGCATCTCCGTTAACAGCACTAGCCGGGGGTGGGAGCACTTGGCATCCATCAGGACCCACTTGCTCCTGAAGCCCTCGGCCTTCTTCCCGGTCTTCGAGATTGTGTTGGTCTTGTTGGCCGTGACAAAGTTGACGCACCCCGAGCTGTGGCCCTCCTTGATCCGGAGGAAGAAGAAGTGGCGCAGCAGTGCCACGGCCGGCATCACTCTGACGTATGCCTCACAACAGAAGGAAAAGATCGGCAGGAGGAGGATGGAGTTGGGATGAAGATGGAGGGCGTGAATCTTGTAATGGTTAAGGACGGAATAGAAAAAGTCGGAGATGGTGGGAACCAACCCCGCGATGATGCTGCTCATGAAGAAGGGGTAGAAGGTGTTGCCTGAGGCCTCAGGCTCGGCGGAGCCAGCCCGGAGCGCAGCCTTCCTCTTCTTATCGCCCTCCGCCGTCATCAGAAGCATGGCGGCAAGGTTCTTCTCTGAGACGCTCGGCGCATTGAGCGCAGGCTCGTACCAGGACGGCGGAGGAATGGGCCGAGCTTTGTTGGACGCCATTAGCGGCAGGCTCAGAGGAAGATTTGGGCGGATCTGGAGTCTTTGGAGATGAGGAGCAAGAAAGGGGATCTGGAGCAAGACGAAGGGGAGCAATGAAGTCAGCATGGCCCACGCCAGCCTTTTGTCAAGTCGGATAGTTGCCGAGGCACTGTGGGGAAGCGGAGACGCCCACGTCCTGTCAGTCACCACGCGTCAATCAAGGCCGTAGGCGGTTGGGGCCTGCGGCACTCCGCACTTGCCCCTTACCTTCGCCTCGAAGCCAAGTCCGAGCGCGCCTTGGGCCCGGGGGCTACTGTCGGTGTTCTGGGAACGAGGGTCCCCAGACTTGCCTGCTTGCGACCCACGGCATGGCTCCTCCAGCGGCCTGGTACGGCCCATCTTCACCAGCAAACACTCAAGACCCTCGCAAGGTGGACAACACAAGACCTCCTCAAGGGCAGCCTCCCTAGGCTAGCTCGCGAGGAGCGGAGAGATCAAGGCAAGGGGCACCTCGTGAGGTTCCCGTGACGTGAGCCATGACGACCGAGGCCAGGCGGGCACCAGCGGGCGCAGAGTACTGGTTTCCTCTTTGGTGCTAAAGGGGCAGGCGTAGGCGAGGAGTCCCGAGACCTCAGGCAAAGGTTTCCATATCGGTGCAATGAGACCAAGACCGCAGGACAACAGGACGGAGGTCATCGCGGAGCCCACGACAGCGTCACCACCAGAGCCTTTGGCATGCGAAGACCACCTTTTGTCAGGATAGCTTGTACTAGTTGTCCCACTTTAAATTGGTCGTTGTGGGATCCCTTCCCGCCTAATATTTGGGAAGAGGACCAGGGCCTATATAAGTAGGACTAGCCATCACCATAGGAGGCAACTCATCTTGGATCGGAGCCATTCCATCCATAGCCACCACACAAGCTCGCCGAGCTCAAGAACACCTCTCCTCAGGAGGCTGTTCTTCCCTTGTACTTGTTCATCCTCAGCCTACAAGGCAATCCACCACACCACACTGGAGTAGGGTATTACACCACATCGGTGGCCCAAACCAGTATAAACTCTTGTGTCCCTTGTTCTTCGAGTTCGACGAGCTAAGCTTTGAGATCATGGTGAGGGAGTGAGCTAGGGCAAGGGAGAGATCTTCGTGTGCACCCCAGAGTTTGAAACTTAAGGGTTTTGCTGGAACCCGAAATCCGACATAATCCTTCATGGACAATCCGGCCACCCTATGCAGTTCGGTTAGATTTTTCAACTAATCGCTGAGGGGCACCGAATGCTCTGGCGCAAGGTATTGCGACCAGAATAGCTTCTCCTTTGAGCTCCCCTCTTTGGCTTGGAAGAACTCCGCAGCATCAGCAACACTGCAAGGCAGATCCGCAAACGCTCCTGGAGAACTCCAACTCCAGGTTAGTAAGGCCTTACCTTCCGCAATTTGCTTGGCCTCTTGGATTTCCCGGAGGGCGCCTTAGGCTTCAACCCGGGCCTCTTGTGTGCTTTGGCGGGCTTTAGCAAGTTCGGACTGTTGGTCCGCAATCTTGCGCTCCAAGGAATCGCATTTGTTTATGGTGTCCTTGAGCTCCTGCTGAACCTCCCCGACCCTTGACTTGTGTTTATTGCGGGCGGCTTGTTCCGTCTCCGCTTTCTTCTAGGCCTCGGTCAGCGCGTTCTTGAGCGACTACACCTCGGCCGCAGCTCCTATGAAACATCATAATAGCACGATCAACACAAACAATTTATATCTTTTATATCTGAATAGGCCATTGCATACGTTGCTTGTCCTCTAGTTGGTTTTTGATACGGCCAAGCTCTTCATCGGCCTGCTCCAGCATCTGCTTCAGTTTGGAGACTTCGGCAGAATGGGAGGTCGCAGCCAGCATCGACGCCTGCTTATTCACATAGACACATATGATTAGTATCCTACGAAAATTATTCGATCCTCTGTCCGGCCTTTTTTTTTGAACACCGGACAGAGTCTCAGGGGCTATTGTCTATACTACGACATTATTTTTGCATAATTACGTCACATACCTCAAAGCCTGTTAGAAGGCTGATGCAGGCTTCGGTCAGTCCACTCTTAGCAGACTGAACCCTCTCAACCACCGTACCCATAAGGATACGGTGTTCTTCCACAATGGAAGCACCTTGAAGCGCTTCCAGTAGAGTATCCGGTGCCTCTGGATGGACAGAGGTCACCGGCGGAATAGGTGCACCTCCTCGGAAGGCTGCTTACCTGATTCCGGAGTCGCATGGGCCTCCGGAAGAGTATTCGGCTGGTGGCCGAATTGGGTATGGCCCCCATCGCCAGTTTCCAGGGGGTCTGCTCCCCCGTGTGTCTGGCGGCCGAGGTATCACCCTCTGGCACCACCTCGACTGGCCTCCTGTACCTCTCCCTAGCCTGGGAGGGTCCTTCCGGGCAACACTTCGGCGTCGTCCGTGGTCTTGGGGGAGGTGGCTGGCGAAGGCGACTCACTGTCCATCACATTTGGATCCAGCGAATTCCCCGAAGTTGAGGATAGCTGGAGGTGGGCGTGAGCCAGACTGCAGTGCATGATTCAACATGTTAAAACCACGAAGTAAAGGAGCTAGATATATATGTGCATAAGTGCCTTTGAGTACTTACGATCCGGCCAGGGGCTTCTTCCTGGGACGCCACTCAAGGCTGCTATCGGTGTCCGATTCGGAATTGTCCGCAAGGGAGACCCTCCCTTTCTTGGACGCTTCTGCCTCTGCCTCCAGATCTATGGAGGCCGCCCTTTTCTTCCTTTCCCCCTCGGGGGGAGAATTGACTTCCTCCTCCTCGTCGTTCTCGGCGGGGGAGGAGTGGTTTTCGGCGTCTTCGGACGTTGATTCCGAAGTGCCTTTGCGGCGGAGGCCGCTTCTTGCCTCCTGGCCCTTCTTCTTGGCCTTCTTCTCTGGCGCCTTGTAGGGCGCCGGAACCAACATCTTCATCAGAAGTGGGATAGCTGGACTTTCGGGCAGCGGAGCCCGACACTGGATCCGCTCCGCCTTCTTTGTCCAGCCCTGAAAAGAAAAATGAAGAAGCTTAAACCTCTTCCTTGAATGCATGGGTAGAGGATACACCTTGAAATATGAAGAACTTACCGGACTAGCGGGATGAGTCAGGTTATAGCCGCGGTCCTCGGTCATCTTCGGCCACGACTAATTGGCCTTGAAAAGCACCTTCCAGATACCTTCGTGCATGGCGCCGAAGAACTGTTGCAAGGTCTTGTGCTTGGCTGGATCGAACTCCCACAAATGGCAAGTTCGGCTTTGGCAAGAAAGGATCTGGCGAAAAAGCATCACCTGGATCACATGGACAAGCTTGATGTTCTTGTCCACCATGCTCTTGAGCGCGTCTGCAGTGCTGACACCTCGTTTGACGACGCCCTGTCCAGGCCCTTGTATAGCCAGGAGGTAAGCCGCATTGGGGGCCCGGACTTGAATTCGGGAGCCGTGGCCCAGGTGGTGTTGCGGCGCTCTGTGACATAGAACCACTGTTGTTGCCACCCTTTGACGGTCTCCACAAAGGTGCCTGTGAGCCATGTAACGTTGGACAGTTTGCTCACCATGGTGCCTCCGCACTCGGCATGTTGACCATCCACCACTTTCGGCTTCACATTGAAGATCTTTAGCCTTAATCCAAAGTGGGGTGGGATGCGGAGGAAGGCCTCACACATAACAATGAATGCCGATATGTTGAGGAAAGAATTTGGGGCTAGATCATGGAAATCTAGCCCGTAGTAGAACATGAGTCCGCGGACGAAGGGGTGGAGGGGAAATCCTAACCCGTGGATGAAGTGGGGGATGAATACCACCCTCTCATTGGGCTCCGGGGTGGGGACGATCTGCCCTTTGGCCGGAAGCCGGTCGGCGATTTCCTGGGCCAAGTACCCCGCTTCCCGGAGCTCAGTAATGGTCTCCTCCGTGACGGAGGAGGCCATCCACTTGCCATGCGCTCCAGATCCATACATGGACAGAGTGCTTTTTGGGGGGGAAAGGATGGAAGCTTGGGCGTTGGATCTCGAGAACGGATGGGCGGAGAGGAAGAAGGCGTGGGTGAAAGAGTGGATCCTTATCCTCTTACAAAGGCAGCGAATATCAATCGCCCCCCCACTCTCCTTAAAACTCGCCAATTTCCCAAGGGTCGTGCAGACGGCGCGGTTGGATTACCCACACCTGTATTGATGATAATCCCGCGATAAGGGGACACGATCTCTGCTTTGATAAGACGTGTGTGACGCCCCAAAAATTTAACCATTTTTGGTTTATTAAAATTTTGCAAAGAAACTTAAACTTTTAGTTCCTGGATTTCCTTTTGAATTCAGAACCATCCGTTTCCTTATTATTATTGAGTTTTTGCCCCAAGTGAAAACTTTTCAATCATTATTGGACGCATTTACCCTCTCAAATAAAACAATTCTTTTATCAGTAGGATTATTTATATAATTATTTATCCCTGAGCTTTATCTCTCTAAAATGGTTTTTCATAAGTTTAGGACCCCATTTGCACTGCAACCCTTTGATAAATTCATTTAAAAATCCCACCAAAAATTGGGGATGTCATGTGATGTTTTAAAATCACTTTTATGCAAAGATATATTTCATTCATTGAATATTTTGAGTTCTACACCAAGTTTTCAAATCTGGTCCGATTGGGCAATTTTGCACTACAACCTAATTAAATATTCCTTTAAAACTTCCACCAAAATTATGGGATGTCAGTAGGAGTATATTATTCAACTTTTTGCAAAAACCCAGTGTTGTTCTTTGAAAAATTTGAGTGAAGCAACCTCATGTCCCTTCTGGTCCAACTTGTTGATTTGTACAGCAACCCTATTTTAACTTACTCCTCTACCCATGATTCCTTTTCCTGCTTGTAGTCCTTCCTACAAAACCCTTAATTCCAGGAACATGAACCCATTGGAATATTTTAGGTCCATGAAATGACAGCCTTTAGTTTCTGCCCAATATTGGTTTTCTCAAATATTTGCTCTAACAAGTTTCTAATTTTGGCAAACCAACCTTGCCACCCTTTTTACCTTCTAAAGAGACTAGGATCTGGCGATTTTGGACACTCCAAGAACTGCCTAGATGCCCCTAGCCTTTTGTCAAACACCTTGAGTGCATGAGCAGATTTGGCATAAGTTTTGGTTTGCATTGTGAACTTGATCCTCTGATCAAACTAGCTTGTCCACTAAGCATCTAGAATACCCTAGCCTAATCCTGTTAAACCCCAGCTCCACCCTAGCCTTGTAGCATACACTGGCATTTCGCCGAGCACCTGGTGCGCGTGCTCTGGGCGCGCCCAGAGCGCACGTATTGCATGCGTGCGCACCGAGCCGCCGCGTCTCACTGCCGCCCCCCGTGCTCGTTCTGGCCACTCCCCTCTCACAGCCAGCACGGCCGCCTCCTCCCTCGCCGCAGAGCCGTCCATGGAGCCGCTGCGCCTTGTTGTCGAGATCGGCCCACGGCGGCTAGCCAGCTAACCACAGTGGACTCTGCCACGGTCGGCGCCCGAGCCACATCCATGGCCACCGCCCCTGAAGCAGTCAAGCTTATCCTCACGCTAAATGCAGCGCTTCGTCGGCGCGACGATGCCCTGTCGCAACAGAAGTGGTCGGCCGGCGATCCTATCCCCAGCAGCGGCGGAACCGACCTAGCTACACTATAAATGGTGACCCCGAGCTCCTCCTAGACCCCAGGCAGCCTCAAGCCATCCCCCTAGAGCTCCCCTAGCCCGCAATCGACCAAGGGAGGCCGTCGTCCCCGACTCCGGCCGATTCGACCGCCGCCACGTCCCAGCCCCGTTCATCGCCACTAGGCCCTCCCCCAACCAACCAACGCCACCACTCGACTCCCTTCGACTGTCCGGAGCTGCCCAACCTCTCAATCTCGCTCGGGAACCACCATGGCACGAACCCCCAATTCACCGTAGCCACCGGCCGCCGCGAAGCTCGTCCCCGGCGACTCCCTCCGTCCCCACCTGCCTAGCGACCATCGGGAGGACCGCCCGGGACTGGCGGATCCATCCCCGCCCTCGGAGCCCGCGAGGCCCGCCAACCGCCGTGGCGATCGCCGAGAGTCCGCCTCCGCTCGGGCGAGAGGAAGAGGAGGAAGAAGAAGATCAAACCTGACCGGTGGGTCCGCTGGACCCACTTGTCGATGTTTCTGGCGTGTTCCACGCTGGATAAGTGGAAACGTAAACTCGGAATACGCCTTCGACGTGGTCAGTTTTTGAAACATTTTTCCTTTTTCTGTTTTATTTTAAAAACAGGTTTTGACCGAAACTTTGACTGGCTATAACTTTTTAAATATAACCCCAAATGAATTGATTCTTTTTCCTACCTCTCTCAAATATTGCCTAGATTATTTTCAGATTTATTTGAAAAAAATTCGGACAGCTTTTTGGTACTGTTTTTGAAACTATGTATTGATTCAAAAATATTTTTAAATAGGATTTTTGGAGAGAGGAGAAAACTTTCAAAAGTTTTGGAGTGCACCCTGCCTCCCCACAACTTGAAGGCAAGCATTCTGAACCCTGGCATGATATTTTTGTGTGTTGGATTAATACGATTATAACACCACCTTAATACGGAGAACTCATTATTTTATGTGGTGATACGATCATTTGCATGAATGCATATTGGAAACTCCCTTGCTGTTGGAAGTGGATATGCTTGTGATGGTAATCGTCCTCGTATGACTTGCATGCATGCCGGAAAGAAATCTGGGAGAGCCTATGCCTTGGGTAGGCGTGAGCTTGTCTCCGGTCTCCGTCGGGTCGGTTATGTCCGGTATGGCATAGTAAGGTATATTGAGTGGCGATTCTGTTGGTTGAAATATATTCGTCGTGCTAATCATGCAGGAAATCTTTAAACCTCCTGAGTCGACCATAGATCGAGTCTTGTTCCGGTAACCCCCATACTTGTTTCGTACTGCCACTTGTCCCTGCAGCGGGTGAGTGCAGTTCGATAAGTTGTCAACCCCTTTCTAGCACACACCGTACTGAGAGAGGCCATGGTGGCGGATACCGATTGCGCAGCGGTAGGCATGCCACCTGGTCCGGGGCATGGGTGTTTTCCGGTTGGGACTAAGAGGGGCACCCCTTAGAGCGCGATATAAATTTGATCCCATGCTACGCGAGGTTGTAGCCTCCCACTTAGAGTTTTACTTGGCCAGTGTTGTGGGTGATTCCGGACACCGTTAAGTTAAGCCGTGTGTGTGCAAGTCGGTGTGTTTTCAATTAAAAGACCAGAGGCGGAATTAGTCCCGATGGACTAAAGGAATCCGTTACTCGTGGGTAAAGAGTACACCCTATGCAGAGGTTAAATCTATTCGAATAGCCGTGTCCGTGGGTAAGGACTACAGTCTGGGATGGGTCAAGTGTCGTTCTTAGTGTCGGCCTCCGGAGGAGAAACTGTTAAACCGGAACCTGGATCATGACTTGTGACTTGTGATGATTATGATTATTATTATTATGGACTAACCCCTTTATATTATCGAGTATCCCTGGGATGGTTCTACCTCCTGGATATTCACTATCATTATTCTGTTATAAGCCCTTTATGTGGTGTCGCACAGACGCCCGACTGTAGCATGTTTATTATTTATTTACCATATAAGCCCTTTATGTGGTGTCGCTGAGACGCCCGACTGTGGCATGTTTATTATTTATTTACCATATAAGCCCTTTATGTGGTGTCGCTGAGACGCTCGACTTTGGCATGCTTGTTATTTATTTACTTTATAAGCCCTTTATGTGGTGTCGCTCGGGCCTTGAATCGTGGCATGCTTGTTATATATTTACCTTATAAGCCCTTTATGTGGTGTCGCTCGGGCCTTGATCGAGGCATGCTCGTTGTTGCTAACCTTTCGAGGCGCCGCTTCGCATAATTCGATCGGGCATTTTATTACTACTCTGTTATTGCATATTCATGTATATAAATAACCTGCTTGCATGCATCGTAGATTTTATTTGATGACCGTAGCGTTGTGATCATAGAATATTTCGAGCATATTTGTCATTTGTTATATTATACCCGTGTTCATAATGTTTGCGAGTACATTCAAAGTACTCACCGGCTTGTCCACGGCTATTGTCTTGGCCAGATCCCTTACGTGGAGAGGAACGTTGCGAAGGCAGCCCCGGAACCTAAGCCATGGTGATAGCAGCCTCGCGAAGATAGGAGTTAACCTGGTCAGCTGTTCCTGTGGGAAATGGAGTCCCATACACACCGACGATCAACAAACCGCTTCCGCCATCAACCACTAGGAACCATTTGTTGTACTCACAGGCCAGAATGGTCTTGTACTACATATGTTGTATTTTTGCTTGGAAATTTCTGTATCAAGTAGGTGCCTCATCAGCTAACAGTAATCCTGGGGCTGGTGAGCACAAGGGCCATTTTCTGAAAATTAATATCCCAAAAATCCGGTCCTGACAGACTTGGTATCAGAGCCAGGCTGACCATTGGCTAATCCTATCTCAGCCAGGTCGAAAAACCTAGGTTAACCAACCCACCAGACCTTGACCTCACCTCGGCCAAGCTTCCCGTGTAAGATAGCCACACAGTGAGCCTGACACCTTTTGACAGTCAGTGCCCAACCTATCAACCTAGCCTGTCGATCACGCGCTAGTGACCGACGCCCAATATGTCCCATTCACAAGCGTGCGAAGGAAGTCTCCGTCCCCTTTTTCTATAAAAAGGGCACGCTAGCCTCAACCCAGCACAGCCTCTACCCCGAACCAAGCCATAATGCTTGGCCCCGTAGTGCACAATGAGACCACAACAACCAACCTTGGAGGTTTTGTGACCATACTCGCAAACCTCACCCGTCGTGCCTATGCGTTAGAAGAGCCCCCAGAATATGTTGTGTACCAAGGACCCATGAGCGGTGAGAGCCGCCAATTACAGGCAGCTGTACACATCTACGGTAGGGTCATCACGTAACGCCCTACAGTTCACCGGAAGGACAACTTCCTTTGAGCCACAAGCCATCCAACTAAGCGGCGCGAGAGGCTATAGTTCAACTCCGGCACTTGTCGCCCGAGTTAAGCGTCGCTCGTTCTACTACTACCCCAGACGTGAAGGGTATGGTAGACCACCCCAAGTTGCCAACGGAGATCACGAGACGGATCCTGCATTGTTGCACCTAGTGCACTATGTAGGTGCACTAGAGGAACTGTTCGATCAAATCACCATTGATCTGATCGCAGCTCGTGGAGAGTTGGTTCGTCGAGCCCAGGCAAGAGGAGAAGATGAGCCCGACGCCGACAGCCCAGTCGTGCTGTTCGGACAACCAATCGAGACCTTGAGGTCAGCCCCAGCCATCAACCAAGGTGCTTTGATGACCCCAGAAGTGCTTCGTCGCCTTTTGGGAGCACACTCCAACGGGATTGTGGCCAACAATCCCCGTGATGGTCATCATCGCTACCCCGACCCTGCAATTCCTCAACCCCCTCCAGCTAATCCCAACGGTGAGAACCGGGGACAAGCCTCGACGTCCACAAGGCACGCCCGCTTGGATATAAACGAGGTAGACTAAGTCGCTCGAGTAGTGCCGAGTCTCAGTGTATCCACGCCTTATAATCGTGTGACCTTGTAAATAAACGCAGCCTGTTGTGGTGCCGCTATTTTAAATAGTAACCATGTATAGATATGTCAGCCTGCAGTTGCATTTTTTATTCTGGGCACAGCTACCAAAACCGCCCCGACGACACCCACAATACCACGTCACTTTTGTGAGATATGTGTATCTGTGGCTTTGACCCCGACCCCATGAGAGCAGAACTGACAAACTAGTGCCCCTCATCGCGGTAAATAACCCAGCCCGGATGCTATATAAAAAGGCCACCTCGTGACCTTGCCAAGCCCCCCCCCTCACCTTGTGCACCACCCTCACAACCATTTCTTGACATGCCGAGCCCTAGCATTTATCTGAGAACCCCAGATGCAACCCGGGTAACTTTATCAAAATATTGTGGGACTTTACCTGCAGTACCATGGGTTCAACCCAGCCACCCCAGTACGAGCTGCTCAAATCGAGGATCACCCCATCCACCTCGAAATATTGGGCAGTAGTGCACATCCCTCCCGTAAACTCAAACCAAGACCCAACGGAGGTCTCCTTCGTGGGAAAATCTATGCCAGCTCCACAAATGGCCATAGAAGCGGCTGCACACGAAGCACTTATCCGACTTCGATTCGCGGTACCCTATGCCAGTGAAAGAGGGTATTATTACTTTCCGAGCCGGGCAGCACCCGGAGAAGTAACATCTTTCCCGGGTGGTGATTTGAGAGAGACCCAGTACTGGCCAACCTGGTCCAGTATGTCATCGCTCAAGAACGGTTGACCCAACAGGTAATGGGTTATCTCTAGAGTCTCGCTGATTTAAATCCTCAGATCGCCATCGGCAGACCACTGAGGCCCGACCAGGAGAGACACATTCATCGGCTGGTCAATCCACTTCCCCCGATAGAAGAGGAGTGTGTCCCAGTACCAGAGACGTTTTCTCGGGACCCCGTCCAGTTACCGTTTGCATTATAGACGTCACTGCTGTGATTATTATTACAACATTTATTTATATGTTGTAACTTATGCGTGGTACCCCGAGTTTGTACGGCGAGTAAGTTATTTAGTTTCTATTAATTTGAGTAGTTTTGTTGCAGTTTAACTTTAAAATTTACTGTTTTCTCTCGCGAAAAATCCTGGAGTGAGATTTCTTTTCCCTGAGTTGCTGCATCGTATATCTTCTCACGACATGGAATTTTTATTCACGCAGCACCACGGCAGCAGACCCACAACCACTCGAACACATACACTGCTTGCTAAAATACGTAACCGTGTTGCACCTCACCGATCACCTCCCTAACACCCAACAGTCTCAGAGGGAGAGATTTGTGAGTAAATTACTCGGGTACAAGTTACCTCCGGCACCCTGACAGCATTTAGCACCTATCACCGCACCTAATCATCATGATCCCCGCCACCGCGGAGAGCCAACACCCGAGCGGCAGCATCGCGACGATCATCGAGGATCATCGCGCACAGGAGCACGGAGAGCCCCAGATCGCCGCCAGCCCTCCGCACATCAGAGCCACGTACCAGTCCGGCATCACCTCCGCCATTAGAGCCTCGTCTCGAGCTCCTGCAGACGCAAATGAAGGAGAAGGGAGGAGAAGGAGAAGCGAGGTCGAGTGGAGGAAGAAGAAGGAGCACCGCGGTCGTTTTATAGCTCGAGATCGGTGTACGGTGGGCGAAGTCCACCAGCGCCGCTCGTCGCTCGATCGCCGGTGTTCGGAGGCGAATCATGGCAAAGGCCGACAAGCGCCTTGGCGGGTGAGTGCACGCTGCGCCGCAGCTAACACGCCCAAGCACTACCGCAGATGGCCTAGATGCCCTCTGGCGCTAGACGTCGCCGGTGGAGAAAGCGCGGGAAAGCTCGCGGGAGAGAGGAAAAAGAAAGAGCCAGAGGAAGAAGGAGAGACTGACAGTGGGCCCTGGGTCCACCTGTCAGCCAGACGGAGCACTGTGCCCTCGGGTGCGACCAACGTATTTTAGAAATTTAGATTTTATACTAAATTTACGGTAACCAGCGTCGAAATCTCTCCACCGTAAATTTTTCCACGCAGCGCTAATGTCCCACACTGTAGTTTTACACCACTTTTTGCCCTCTTACTGTAGCCGCATTTTACCGCTTAAGTAAAGTGGCTATTTCTGTAAATGGTAGGAGTAATATTTTTCAAAACAGCTCTTAATAAATCTCGAGGACGAGATTTTTCCTTAAGGGGGGTAGTGTTGTGACGCCCCAAAAATTTAACCATGTTTGGTTTATTAAAATTTTGCCAAGAAACTTAAACTTTAGTTTCTGGATTTCCTTTTGAATTCAGAACCATTCTTTTCCTTATTATTATGGAGTTTTTGCCCCAAGTGAAAACTTTTCAATCATTATTGGACTCATTTACCCTCTCAAATAAAACAATTCTTTTATCAGTAGGATTATTTATATAATTATTTATCCCTGAGCTTTATCTCTCTAAAATGGTTTTTCATAAGTTTAGGACCCCATTTGCACTGCAACCCTTTGATAAATTCATTTAAAAATCCCACCAAAAATTGGGGATGTCATGTGATGTTTTTAAATCACTTTTATGCAAAGATATATTTCATTCATTGAAAATTTTGAGTTCTACACCAAGTTTTCAAATCTGGTCCAGTGGGCAATTTTGCACTACAACCTAATTAAATATTCCTTTAAACTTCCACCAAAATTATGGGATGTCAGTAGGAGTATATTATTCAAATTTTTGCAAAAACCCAGTGTTGTTCTTTGAAAAATTTGAGTGAAGCAACCTCATGTCCCTTCTGGTCCAACTTGTTGATTTGTACAACAACCCTATTTTAACTTATTCCTCTACCCATGATTCCTTTTCCTGCTTGTAGTACTTCCTACAAAACCCTTAAGTCCAGGAGCATGAACCCATTGGAATATTTTTGGTCCATGAAATGACAGCCTTTAGTTTCTGCCCAATATTGGTTTTCTCAAATATTTGCTCTAACAAGTTTCTAATTTTGGCAAACTAACCTTGCCACCCTCTTTACCTTCTAAAGAGACTAGGATCTGGGGATTTTGGACACTCCAAGAACTGCCTAGATGCCCCTAGCCTTTTGTCAAACACCTTGAATGCATGAGCAGATTGGGCATAAGTTTTGGTTTGCATTGTGAAATTGATCCTCTGATCAAACTAGCTTGTCCACTAAGCCTCTAGAATACCCTAGCCTAATCCTGTTAAACACCAGCTCCACCCTAGCCTTCTAGCATGCACTGGCATTTCGCGAGCACACAGTGCGCGATGCTCTGCGCTTCGGGCGCACGTTTTGTCTGTAGCAGCCACCGCGCCGCGTCTCACAGCCCGTGCTCGTTCTGGCCACTCCCCTCTCGCAGCCAGCACGGCCGCCTCCTCCCTCTCCACAGAGCCGTCCACAGAGCCGCCTGGCCGCCGTCGGTAAACCCACGGCAACTAGCGGCCGGCCACGATGGACTCTGCCACGGTCGGCGCCGCCCGAGCCACGGCCAGCGCCGGCTGCCCCCTGGGCGATCAGCTTATCCTCACGCTCGTCTGCAAGCGCTCGTCGGCGCCACGCCGCCCTACCGCAACAGAAGTTGTCGGCCGGCGATCCTATCCCCAGCAGCGGCGGAACCGACCTAGCTACACTATAAATGGTGACCCCGAGCTCCTCCTAGACCCCAGGCAGCCTCAAGCCATCCCCCTAGAGCTTCCCTAGCCCGCAATCGACCAAGGGATTCCGTCGTCCCCGACTCCGGCCGATTCGGCCGCCGCCACGTCCCAGCCTCGTTCATCGCCACCAGGCCCTCCCCCGACCAACCAACGCCACCACCCGACTCCCTTCGACCGTGCGGAGCTGCCCAACCTCTCAATCTCGCTCGGGAACCACCATGGCACGAACCCCCAATTCACCGTAGCCACCGGCCGCCGTGAAGCTCGTCGCCGGCGGCTCCCTCCGTCCCCACCTGCCTAGCAACCATCGGGAGGACCGCCCGGGACTGGCGGATCCATCCCCGCCCTCGAGTCCGCGAGAGCCGCCAACCGCCGGGCGATCGCCGAGTCCCGCCTCCGCTCGGGCGAGAGGAAGAGGAGTGAAAGAAGACCGATCAAACTTGACCCGGTGGGTCCGCTGAACCCATCGGTGACTCCACGCGGTCCATGCTGGATAAGTGGAAACGTAAACTCTGAATACGCCTTCGACGTGGTCAGTTTTCGAAATGTTTTTCCTTTTTCTGTTTTATTTTAAAAACAGGTTTTGACCGAAACTTTGACTGGCTATAACTTTTTAAATATAACCCCAAATGAATTGATTATTTTTCCTACCTCTCTCAAATATTGCCTAGTTTATTTCTAGATTTATTTGACAAAAATTCAGACAACTTTTTGGTAATGTTTTTGAAACTATGTATTGATTCAAAAATATTTTTAAATAGGATTTTTGGAGAGAGGAGAAAACTTTCAAAAGCTTTGGAGTGCACCCTGCCTCCCCACAACTTGAAGGCAAGCATTCTGAACCCTAGCATGATATTTTTGTGTGTTGGATTAATACGATTATAACACCACCTTAATACGGAGAACTCGTTATTTTATGTGGTGATACGATCATTTGCATGAATGCATATTGGAAACTCCCTTGCTGTTGGAAGTGGATATGCTTGTGATGGTAATCGTCCTCGTATGACTTGCATGCATGCCGGAAAGAAATCCGGGAGAGCCTCTGCCTTGGGTAGGCGTGAGCTTGTCTCCAGTCTCCGTCGGGACGGTTATGTCTGGTATGGCATAGTAAGGTATATTGGGTGGTGATTCTGTTCGTTGAAATATATTCGTCATGCTAATCATGCAGGAAATCTTTAAACCTCCTGAGTCGACCATAGATCGAGTCTTGTTCCGGTAACCCCCATACTTGTTTCGTACTGCCACTTGTCCCTGCAGCAGGTAGGGTATGGTTCAGTAAGTTGTCAACCCCTTTCTAGCACACACCGTACAGAGAGGCCATGGTGGAAGATACCGACTGCAGCCGGTAGGCATGCCACCTGGTCCGGGGGCATGGGTGTTTTCCGGTTGGGACTGAGAGGGGGGCACCCCTTAGAGCGCGCGATATAAATTTGATCCCATGCTACGCGAGGTTGTAGCCTCCCCACTTAGAGTTTTACTTGACAGGTGTTGTGGGTGATTCCAGACACCGGTAAGTTAAGCTGGTGTGTGTGCAAGTCAGGTGTGTTTTCAATTAAAAGACCGTAGGCGGAATTAGTCCCGATGGACTAAAGGAATCCGTTACTCGTGGGTAAAGAGTACACCCTATGCAGAGGTTAAATCTATTCGAATAGCCGTGTCCGTGGGTAAGGACTACAGTCTGGGATGGGTCAAGTGTCGTTCTTAGTGTCGGCCTCCGGAGGAGAAACTGTTAAACCGGAACACGGATCATGACTTGTGACTTGTGATGATTATGATTATTATTATTATGGACTAACCCTTTATATTATCGAGTATCCACAGGATGGTTCTACCTCCTGGATATTCACTATCATTATTCATTATAAGCCCATTATGTGGTGTCGCATAGGCATGCATTGTGGCATGTTTATTATTTATTTACCATATAAGCCCTTTATGTGGTGTCACTGAGACGCCCGACTGTGGCATGTTTATTATGTATTTACCATATAAGCCCTTTATGTGGTGTCGCTAAGACGCCCGACTATGGCATGCTTGTTATTTATTTACTTTATAAACCCTTTATGTGGTGTCGCTCAGACGCCCGATTGTGGCATGCTTGTTATGTATTTACCTTATAAGCCCTTTATGTGGTGTCGCTCAGACGCCCGACTGAGGCATGCTCGTTATTTGCTAACCTTTCGAGGCGTCGCTTCAGACACCCGATCGGGCATTTTATTACTACTCTGTTATTGCATATTCATGTATATAAATAACCTGCTTGCATGCATCAGAGATTTTATTTGATGACTGACGTTGTGATCATAGAATATTTCAGAGCATATTTGTCATTTGTTATATTATACCCGTGTTCATAATGTTTGCGAGTACATTCAAAGTACTCACTGGCTTGTCCCTGGCTATTGTCTTGGCCAGATCCCTTGCGTGGAGAGGAACGTTGCGAAGACAGCCCCGGAACCTAAGCCATGGTGATAGTAGCCTCGCGAAGATAGGAGTTAACCTGGTAAGCTGTTCCTGTGGGAAATGGAGTCCCATAGACACCGACGATCCACAAACCGCTTCCGCCATCAACCATTAGAAACCATTTGTTGTACTCACAGGCCAAAATGGTCTTGTACTACATATGTTGTATTTTTGCTTGGAAATTTCTGTATCAAGTTGGTGCCTCATCAGCTAACAGTAATCCTGGGGCTGGTGAGCACAAGGGCCATTTTGTAGAGATAAATATCCCGAAAATCCGGTCCTGACAACGTGCCAATGAAAACCGCATCTCGAAACATGGAGCGAGAGGCTGAAAAACGGTTCGAAATAATAACTGGGTAGGGATGTAACGTCTCGCTACAAAAGTTGTCAGTAGATGGGACTTGTTGAATATTATACTCTCTGCGGCTGTGTGTGGTGCCTGTTTTGCAGAGCCAGACATGTTTTCTGTGTTCGAGGACTACTTTGAAGTATTCGGAGAAGGAACCCGCCTTGCAATGCCGAAGACAATCTGCGCGCCGGACACATCGTCATTGAAGCCTGGTTCAGGGGCTACTAAGGGAATCCTGGATTAAGGGGTCCTCGGGCGTGCGGGCTATGCGATGCGGGCTGGACTAATGGGCCGTGAAGATACAAGACAGAAGACTTCCTCCCGTGTCCGGATGGGATTCTCCTTTGTGTGGATGGCAAGCTTGGCGTTCGGATGTGAAGATTCCTTTCTCTGTAAACCGACTGTGTACCATCCTAGGCCCCTCCAATGTCTATATAAACCGGAGGGGTTAGTCTGTAGAGGCAATTATAATCATACATGCTAGACATCTAGGGTTTAGCCATTACGATCTAGAGGTAGATCAACTCTTGTAAACCCCATATTCATCCAAGATAATCAAGCAGGAAGTAGGGTATTACCTCCATCAAGAGGGCCCGTACCTGGGTAAACATCGTGCCCCTATCTCCTGTTACTAGTGATCCTCAGATGCACAGTTCGGGACCCCCTACCCGAGATCTACCGGTTTTGACACCGACAGCTATTGGCAAAGGGAAGTACGAGGGGCAAGTGATTGCTCGGGGTTGGAGGGCCTAGCCCATGGAGGTGGCGTCATGGGCGGCTGCTGCAGCCTTGGAATCAAAAGGTGGGGGTAGTGCGGGCAGCCGCTGCTCGAGCACCATCAAGCGCTGCACCAGCCCGACGAGGAGCGTCTAGTTCTCCTCTCGTTGGAGTGCGAAGGCCTCCAATTGCTTCGTGATGATCTTCATCTGCTCCACAACCTCGATCTCGATCTCCTTGTCCCCCATCATAGATGGATCTGGTACCAAATTGGAAGAACTACTACTAACCTAACCCTAATTACTGAAAAGTAGACAAAAGTAAACGACAATATTCTTCTCTGCTTTATTGGGAGGGTATCATTTATGCCACTAGTAATTGTGTTCCACTACTCAGTTTTGCCATTAGAGCATCTCCAACAGCCGCGCGATATAAGCGTCGCACTGGAAAAAATTCTGTTTTTGCGCGCGTGCAGCCGCTCCGGGCGCTCCAGCGGAGGCGCAAAAAACACGCGCGGGGCATAAGTGGTTCAGCACACAAGGCGAAGCGGCATCACGCGCTGCTTATTCTGTGCGCCCGCTCCCGCGCGCTGCACACTTGAGCGCCCGCGCCGCGACTTCCACCAACACCAATGCAGGCGCTGGCGCCACCGCCCGCGCCACCCCATTTGCTCCGGCGACCCGGTGGTGCTTCCCCGGCCTATCCCCGCGCCGCCACTGCTTCCTCCTTCTCCCTCTAGTCGCCGCCGCCCCTTGCGCGCGCCATTCCTTCGACGAACAGCGCCTGGCCGCCCACTGCCACTCGGCACCCACAAGGTGTTCGACAAAACGCTTGCAAGGTATGTATTGCTTCAACTTCACATTTTTTTACATGAATTTGGTGCATGTTGTTTTTAGTTTTTATAGACTAGTTTAAATTCAACATTGTAGATGAGTTTTTCATATGATTATTCTGAATAAGAATTTGATATTGAAGAGGAGGAGGACTTTGCAATGATCCTAGCTATGCACGTCAATAAAAACCAAAGCACAGTGGTTCGGTTATGGGTCGGTAGAAAATTTGGAGGGATAAGATCGATGCCGGCAACACTGATGAGGTACTATTTTGTGGATAATCCTTTGTACCCCTATTCGTACTTCCGGTGCCGGTTTAGGATGAGCACCGAGTTGTTCAGGCGCATTGCAGAGAAACTGACGAGCCATGATCGGTTTTACAGCAAAGGGGGAATGCCGCCGGAGAACTCAGGCATAGCACCTTTCAGAAGGTGACAACCGCTTTGCGTATGTTGGCATACGGTATTCCAACTGATCTAGTTGATGACCACTTAGCCATGGGTGAGAGTCAAGCCATCATGTGTGTCAAGCGCTTCATAGTCGGAATTGTGCAAGTGTTTGGCCCGGAGTATTTGAGATCTCCCAATGCTGAAGACGCCGCAAGGCTTTTGGAGATGAACAAAGCTCACGGGTTCCCAGGTATGCTTGGCTCAATACATTGCATGCATTGGAGTTGGAAGAATTGCCCTAAGGCATGGCATAGGCAATTCCACGGCCAAAAAAAGGGTTCCACTATAATCCTTGAAGCGATGGCCGATCAACAGACTTGGATTTGGCATGCTTTTTTTGGAATGCCTGGATCTTTGAATGACATCAACGTTGTTAATCAGTCACCACTCATGAATAAGATTGCAAATGGTGAACTGCCACCAGTGTAGTTTGTAGCAAATGGCAATACATACAACTAAGGCTACTATCTTGCGGATGTCATCTACCCAAAGTGGCAAACATTTGTGAAGCGTTTGAAAAAACCGGAAGGTAAGAAATATCTAGATTTCCACAATGCTCAGGTGATAGCTAGGAAAGATGTGGAAAGAGCTTTTGGGATTTTGCAAGCCCAATTTGCCATTGTGAGATGACTGGCTAGATTTTGGGGTCAAAACATGCTTTGGTACATCATGCACGCTTGTGTGATCATGCACAACATGATCATCGAGAATGAGCGTGGCCAAGATTTAGACTACTCTCAGTTTGAGCTCTTGGGACATCCCATGCGAGTGCGGTAGATGGCTGCGAAGGTGGCCCGATTTGTTGCCTCATATTATGCCATTCGACGTGCCGAAACACATGATGATCTTAAAAAGGATCTCATCGAGGAGTGCTGCACATGGAATGGCCGACAAAGAGTATGATGATTTGTATGTTTGATGTTATATTGTTAAACTATTTGTTGTATTGGAAGATCAACTATTTGTTTGAGTTGTAATAAAATTGAACTATTTTATTGTTGATTTTTTTGTGTTTGATCTTCTTGGTTTTGTTTGGAGTGCATATGTTGTTTTGCGCTGAGCGAGCGCGCCATTTTTTTTGCAGCGCCTGCTGGAGCGGCTCACGTGCGCTATATTTTGCAGCAGCTGATATGTCTCCAACATATCTATAATTTTTGATTGTTCCATGCTATTATATTATCTTTTTTGGATGCTTTATATGCATTAATATTGCTATTTTATATTATTTTTGGGACTAACCTATTAACCTAGTGCCCAGTGCCAGTTCCTGTTTTTCCTTGTTTTTGAGTTTCGCAGAAAAGGAATACCAAACGGAGTCCAAACGGAATGAAACTTTCGTGATGATTTTTCTTGGACCATAAGACATCCAGAGGACTTGGAGTACACGTCAGGGAAGAAACAAGGTGGCCACAAGGTCGGGAGGCGCGCCCCCACCCTTGTGGGCCCCTCGTGACTCCACCGACCTATTTCTTCCACCTATATATTCTGAAATATCCCAAAACCTTCTAGGAGATCCACGAAAACACTTCTCCACCGCCGCAACCTTCTGTACTCATGAGCTCCCATCTAGGGGCCTTTTCCGGTGTCCTGCCGGAGGGGGATTCGATCACGGAGGGCTTCTACATCAACACCATTGCCTCTCCGATGAAGGTTGAGTAGTTTACCACGGTCCTACGGGTTCATAGCTAGTAGAGATGGCTTCTTCTCTCTCTCTTTGATTCTCAATACCATGTTCTCCTCGATGTTCTTGGAGATCTATTCGATGTAATACTTTTTTGAGGTGTATTTGCCGAGATACAATGAATTGTGGATTTATGATCATCTTATATATGAATATTATTTGAATCTTCTCTGAATTCTTATATGCATGATTTTATATCTTTTCAAGTCTTTTCGAACTATAGATTTGGTTTGGCCAACTAGATTGGTTTTTCTTGCAATGGGATAAGTGCTTAGCTTTGGGTTCAATCTTGCGGTGCTCGATCCTAGTGACAGAAGGGGAACCGACATGTATTGTATTGTTGCCATCGAGGATAACAAGATGGGGTTTTCATCATATTGCTTGAGTTTATCCCGCTACATCATGTCATCTTGCTTAATGCGTTACTCTGTTCTATGAACTTAAAACTCTAGATGCAGGCATGAGTCGGTCGATGTGCAGAGTAATAGTAGTATATGCAGGCAGGAGTCGGTCTACTTGATACGAACGTGATGTCTATATTCATGATCATTGCCTTAGATATCGTCATAACTTTGCGCTTTTCCATCAATTGCTCGGCGGTAATTTGTTCACCCACCGTAATATTTTCTATCTTGAGAGAAGCCTCTAGTGAAACTTACGGCCCCCGGGTCTATTTTCCATCATATAAGTTTCTGATCTACAATTTTAGTTTCCTATTTACTTAATTTACAATCTTTTACTTTCCATTCCATAAACCAAAAATACCAAAAAATATTACTTTATCATTTATCCATCTCTATCAGATCTCACTTTGCAAATAACTGTGAAGGGATTGACAACCCCTTTGTCGTGTTGGGTGCAAGTTGGTGTTTGTTTGTGCAGGTATTCGGTGACTTGCGTGTTGTCTCCTACTGGATTGATACCTTGGTTCTCAAAAGCTGAGGGAAATACTTAATCTACTTTGCTGCATCTGTTGGGGAACGTAGTAATAATTCAAAATTTTCCTACGTGTCACCAAGATCAATCTAGGAGATACTAGCAATGAGAGAGAGGGAGTGCATCTTAATACCCTTGAAGATCGCTAAGTGGAAGAGTTACAAGAACGCGGTTGATGGAGTCGTACTCGCGGCGCTTCAAATCACGGAAGATTCGATCTAGCACCAAACGAACGGTGCCTCCGTGTTCAACACACGTACAGCCCGGGGACGTCTCCTCCTTCTTGATCCAGCAAGGGGAGAGGAGAAGTTGAGGGAGAGCTCCGGTAGCACGACGGCGTGGTGGTGGAGCTTATGGTTCTCCTGCAGGGCTTCGCCAAGCACTATGGAGGAGGAGGAGGAGTTGGAGGAGGGAGGGGCTGCGCCAGGGAAGGGGTATGGCAGCCCTCCCACCCCCCACTATTTATAGGGGAAGGGGAGAGGGGGGCTGATGACCCACAAGTATAGGGGATCTATCGTAGTCCTTTCGATAAGTAAGAGTGTCGAACCCAACGAGGAGCAGAAGGAAATGATAAGCGGTTTTCAGCAAGGTACTCTCTGCAAGTACTGAAATAAGTGGTAACAGATAGTTTTGTGATAGGATAATTTGTAACGAGCAACAAGTAACAAAAGTAAATAAAGTGCAGCAAGGTGGCCCAATCCTTTTTGTAGCAAAGGACAAGCCTGGACAAACTCTTATATAGAGAAAAGCGCTCCCGGGGACACATGGGAATTATCGTCAAGCTAGTTTTCATCACGTTCATATGATTCGCGTTCGGTACTTTGATAATTTGATATGTGGGTGGACGATTGCTTGGGTGATGTTCTTACTTGAACCAGCATCCCACTTATGATTAACCTCTATTGCAAGCATCCGCAACTACAAAAAAAGTATTAAGGTAAACCTAACCATAGCATCAAACATATGGATCCAAATCAGCCCCTTACGAAGCAACGCATAAACTAGGGTTTAAGCTTCTGTCATTCTAGCAACCCATCATCTACTTATTACTCCCTCCATTCCTTTATCTAAGGTGTATTATTTTCAGCACGTTAACCAATACATATAATTATGGACTATTTAGGACAAAATTACCCTTGTCTAATTTTTAGATTAGCGGCAAGTAAATCATTTAGGCTAGGAAAGGAGGAGGTACATGCAATCAGGGAAGACATAGTTTCCTTTTTTTTCTACAAGGAGAGATACATGCAATCAGGGGAGAGATACTTTCCTTTTTCTAGAGGGCGAAGATCGGAATTAAGAGGAATTAGAACAAATGCACCTTAGATTGTGAAATTTTATCAAAAAACAAATACACCTTATATAAAGGAACGGAGGGAGTACTTCCCAATGCCTTCATCTAGGCCCAAATAATGGTGAAGTGTTATGTAGTCGATGTTCACATAACCTCACTAGAGGATAGACAACATACATCTCATCAAAATATCGAACGAATACCAAATTCACATGACTACTAATAGCAAGACTTCTCCCATGTCCTCAGGAACAAACGTAACTACTCACAAAGCATATTCATCTTCATAATCAGAGAGGTATTAATATGCATATAGGATCTGAACATATGATCTTCCACCAAATAAACCAACTAGCATCAACTACAAGGAGTAATCAACACTACTAGCAACCTACTAGTACCAATCTCGGACTTGGAGACAAGAACTGGATACAAGAGATGAACTAGGGTTTTGAGAGGAGATGGTGCTGGTGAAGATGTTGATGGAGATTGCCCTCTCCCGATGAGAGGAGCGTTGGTGATGACGATGGCGATGATTTCCCCCTCTCGGAGGGAAGTGTCCCCGGCAGAACAGCTCTGCCGGAGCCCTAGATTGGTTCCGCCAAGGTTCCGCCTCGTGGCGGCGGAGTCTCGTCCCAAAAGGTTGCTTATGATTTTTTCCTCGACGAAAGACTTCATATAGCAGAAGATGGCCACCGGAGAGCCAACAGGGGGCCCACGATGCAGGAGGGTGCGCCCCCCACCCTCGTGGCCAGGTGGAGGCCCCCTGACGTATTTCTTCCACTCAATATTTTTTATTCTTTACAAAAATAACTTTCGTGGAGTTTCAGGAGTTTTGGAGTTGTGCAGAATAGGTCTCTAATATTTGCTCCTTTCCTAGCCCGTAATTCCAAATTTAGGCATTCTCCCTCCTTATGTAAACCTTGTAAAATAAGAGAGAATAGGCATAAGTATTGTGACATAATGTGTAATAACAGCCCATAATGCAATAAATATCAATATAAAAGCATGATGCAAAATGGACGTATCAACTCCCCCAAGCTTAGACCTCGCTTGTCCTCAAGTGAAAGTCGATAACAATAAATATGTCCACATGTTTAGAGGTAGAGGCGTTGATAAAATAAAATACATACATGAGGGCATCATGATTATTCTCATAACAGGAACATATATGGATATTGTCATATGATTTCTTATGCTCAAGTAATAATCTATTCACAATGCAAAGTATGAATCAGAAACTTTATTGAGAATTAACAAACTATAATTTCAGGCATTGAGGCAATTGCAATTTATCATAACATCAGAAAGAGTCTATGTCAGAGCTTTCTAGCAAGTCCACATACTCAACTATCATTTAGTCTTTCATGATTGCTAACACTCACGCAATACTTGTGGTTACGGAGTTTTAATCGGACACAGAGAAAGATAGGGGCTTATAGTTTCGCCTCCCAACCTTTTATCTCAAGGGTAATGTCAACAACAATAATTCATGCTAACCCATATCCAATTACATATATGAATCAGGATCTTTCCAACACCCTGTGCTTGCCAAAGGGTAAAATGTAAAAAGGAAAGGTGAAGATCACCATGACTCTTGCATAAGGTAGAAGATAATAATAAAAGATAGGCCCTTCATAGAGGGAAGCAGAGGTTGCCATGCGCTTTCAGGGTTGGATGCACAAAATCGTAATGCGAAAGAACGTCACTTTATATTGCCCCTTGTGATATGAACCTTTATTATGCAGTCCGTCGCTTTTATTTCTTCCACATCACAAGATCGTATAAAGCTTATTTCCTCCACACCAATCAATCATACATATTTAGGGAGCAATTTTTATTGCTTGCACCGATGCAAACTTACTTGAAGGATCTTACTCAATCCATAGGTAGATATGGTGGACTCTCCTGGCAAAACTGGGGTAAGGGTTTTTGGAAGCACAAGTAGTATCTCTACTTGGTGCAAAGAATTTGGCTAGCATAAGGGGGAAAGGCAAGCTCAACATGTTGGATGATCCATGACAATATACTTTATCTCAGATATAAGAAAACATAACCCATTACGTTGTCTTCCTTGTCCAACATCAACTCTTTAGCATGTCATATTTTAATGAGTGCTCCCAATCATGAAAGATGTCCAAGATAGTATATTTATATGTGAAACCTCTCTTTCCTTATTACTTCCTATTAATTGCAATGATGACCGAAGCTATGCTTGTCAACTCTCAACAATTTTTAATCATCATACTTTTTCTATGTGAAGTCATTACTCTCGATAAGATCAATATGATCTCTTTGTTTCTTTTTACTCTTTTCTCTTTTCTTTTATTCACTCAAGATCATGGCAAAATGTAGCGACCCGACCTCAGACGGTCAAGCCTCTGTGTATCTGTGCCATCCCTGGATCAGTATGCTGGCACACACAGTACATCAATGTATATATCAAAGTGCAATCACATGTATAAATAACGTAAAACTGATATATACCTCATATGTCTCATTGAAACAACAACGGGTGTGGAGTCCCATCAACGCCATCGGCGGGTTGAGTGTAGACCGTAACCACATGCCGTACTCTTACTCGTCGGAGTAAATATCTGCAACATGATACGTTGCGATCGTGTAGGTCAGTACATTGAATGTACCGTCAAGATCACAACATGAGGAAACAGATGGTAAAACTATACTATATGCAGTATGGCTTTGTGGCTCTGTATCTGAGTTTTGTTTTGCGTAAAAGCTGGTTTTATTTTCCCTACATCAAAGGAATAAATGAAGTCTATACTATGGAGTTTTCTATCATGACATGGTTCCGCCAACCGATGTCTCATAGCCCAAATTCATCATAAGTTGCCCACAATTAAGTTATCAATCCAGTGTTGAGAGTTCCGAGATAGATCCAAGTCCAGATGCTCAAGTTGTCCGTAATCGGGACACGGCTAATCGATTAGGTTTTAACCCTCTGCAGAGGTTTGTACACTTTACCCGCAAGATTCGATCCCTCTTTTACGTTCTCGCACTTCGTGGTGTTTGAGAACAAGATGACGAAACATGGTCTTCCGAAGAGTTCCCCGACCACCGTCGGTGCCCATCCAATCCTCTACCGTAGTTCTACATCTGCTAGCACCGTCCTAGCCAGTCACAACTAAGGTCAACCAAGCCAGAGCCCATAGTGACTTGCGGTTGCACGGGTAAGCTTCCGCATGAAGTATTCTTCTCTCTTTGAGTCTGGGTGAAGCTTTCCGCAAGATGTCATGGCGCTTCTCCATGCATCCCGCCAACCACTGGTTTCTCCAGGTGCCCGTCAACCATCCTTCACCCAAGAGTGTGTATTGAATTCTTGTCTTGAGTCTTGAAGTCTTGAGGCCTTGAAAATGCAGTCCTTGCAGATGCCACCATGGAGTTGTCGTCATTGACGTAGAGTCCTCCTTCTTCACACCATTCTCGAGCACTCATACCAACCCCGTCTACTATAGCGTAGCATTAAAATAAATGACGTCCCGGGCTTGGTAACAGGGTGATGGGTTCCTACCTCATGCATACTACTCAACTACAAGGATTCAATGTCACTACTGGAGGGATTGTTGCGAAGATGACACTAGATGCAATAAAACACATAGGTATGAAAAGCATGGTCAAAGTGAACTTGCCTGATAAGTTGATGAAGATAACAACACTCTCGAATAATGACTTGGTAGAACTATTCGTCACTCCGTTGAAAATCTATATAGTCATAGCATTCATATAAGCAAACATCCTAGCAAACAATTCTAACACTCATAATAAAACCAACAAATAAAAATGCAAATCAAGGGACACCAAATAAAAACAAAGTAAAACTACACAACAAACCTACCAAAGAAAAACTCGGAGAAAACAAATCAAGGTTTTCACCACATCAAGCATCAACTAAGAAATAGTTTTACACAACTAAAACTCTTCTTAACAGAACCTAAGCATGGGTTTTGCTAACTAACAGAAGGGAAAACATCATGCAAACTAGGAGCAAAAGAATCACATCAAAAGCTATTATAGAACTCCTATTATGCCTATAACAATTCTAGCAAGCAAAAATAAAATAAAAATTTTATTTATTGTAAATAAAAGTTCATGTTCTTAAACTACAGAAACTAATCTAAAATAAACTATGACATAGGTAAAATAAAATTATTTACTAAATAAAACAATAGGAAAACAGTAGCTAGTTAAATAAATAAGAAACACATGATTTTGATTAAAACTATTTTTTTATTAAATCTAAAATACCCAAATAAATCCCTACGGTTAGGCAAGGTCAAAACAAAGTAGTGACAAAAAGAATCACTAAAATAAAATAATCCCAACTCATTTTATAGCAGAAATACTAATTTGTCTAAAACTAAAATAAAACAATTTCTAATAATTTAAACATGACTAAACATATTTTCTACAGAAACTACAACAAATTTGCAAACTAACAAAAAAAGAATCAACTAAAAATATTAAATAACCTAAAAGATATGGATTTTACAAAACTGAAACTATTCTGTTAAAAACAGAAACGAAAAAATATAAACTAAAAAGAGAAACTGGCGCTAACGGGCCTATCTAACGCTCGGGCGACAAATAACTAAAAGCAGCTCATGACTAACAGGAAATAAACCGATCGGGCCGGTCCAACTAAACCGCTAACTAAACCTAAATAAACCATAACTAAACCGGCTTTTAAAATAAAAACATACCCCTTCGGGGAATCTAATCTAGAGCGTCAGTTCTAGATCTAACGGTGGTGGGCGATTCCGGCGGCTTACCGCGGCGGCGACGACGGCGACGGACGACGGCGGCTCGGGCGACGACGGTGCGGTGGCTCCGGTGGTCGGGGAAGACGGCGGAGGCGTCCGTGCGTCGCGGCCAAGGGGTTGAAGTCGGTGGAGCTCGGGGATCGGAGTCGAGCGGTGGGCGGCAATGGCGCGGCGTCGGTTCAGCGATTGCAGCGAGGAGAGGGTTCCGGGTCGGGGAGGCGGAACGGGGGTGAGGGTATTTATAGGGGCGGCTTGGAGGAGGCGAATCGCGAGAGGATCCCGTAATCCGCGGGATTCCGGCGGCGGCGGCGGTGGCGTGGCGTGGGCTTGACGTGGGCGAGAGGAAGGAGAGAGGTGGGGTCGGGGCGTCAGCGAGAGAGGGGGAGGAGTGAGCGAGCGGGCGACCGAGGGGAAGGGAGTTCGGGCGTGTCGGTTCGAGGCGAGCAGCTCGGCGCTGATGGCTGCTGGTGGGCTGCCTCGGCGCTGGCTGGGCCGGTTGGCCTGTCTGGCGCTTGGGGTTTTCTTTTCTATTTTTTTTTGAATTAGGGAGAGGGGGAATATATAATATATATATATATATATATTCTTATATAGGACATATATATATCAAAATTTTCAGAAAAATATTTCCTACACGATGAACTGTATTCCTGCTTCAAATAAAATACACAAAAATTCAAATAAAACAAAGAGTGTTTCTGCTCTAATAAAATCCAATAAAATCATTTTAAAAATACCAAAATGATTTCAAAATTATTTTCTCCTAATTTTCCATTGAAGGGAATCATTTTACCCATATTTCCATTTATTTATTTTTAGGAGAAAAATAATTTGAATAAAATCCAATTAATTCCAAATTTGAAAGGGAGTTTCAAAATACTTTCAAATGACTTTCAATTTGATTCTTTTTAACTTCCAACTCATATTTCATATAATTGAAGAAGTCATTTTATCTTCTCTCATGAAAATCATTGAGTTGCATAAAGTTTCTAAAATTTGAAATATTTCCAAACAGAATTCAAATCTTTTCAAAACCCTTTTCATTTATTTAAATGGAAGAAGTCATATCATCTTCTCTCTAGGGTTTTGTGTTTGAATTGAATTTGAATTCATGGAGATCATAAATGCAAGGTGAAAGTTTGGGAATGTCATTTCGTTCCCTCTCGAAGAACTTTCAAAAGTTTCTAATTTCACTCAATTTCTCTCAATCATTCAGACAACAATCAAACAAAAAAAATCAAAACTATTTATTTAATATAACATTCCAAAATTTAGAATTTTGGGATGTTACACAAAATAATCAAGCCCTTAACTCAACACTAATCTTTATTATATAGCTCATGGACTCGATTACATAGAGAGATCATAAAGCAAAACTCAAAACTAGATCATACCAAAACTTTATTCTACTAGATCAAGATACTACTAATAGGATCGAACTAAGAAAAACGGTAAAGAGGTGATACGATACTGGGGCATCTCCCCCAAGCTTGGCAGTTGCCAAGGGGAGTGCCCATACCCATGCGATTATGTCTCCTTCTTTGTTGGTGAAGGTGGAGGTGTTGTTGATGATGCGGATTTGTCGTCCATCTTCCAAGGCATAGGCTCACCATCATAGAAGGATGATCGAGTCTCCGGGATCCTCAAATCTGCAGCCAAACTCATCCTTTTGAATCTATATTCATACTCACATTTTTGGTTTTGCAGATCATAGATTTGGGCTTGAAGGTGCTCGATCTTCTCGTGAAGCTTGAAGATGGTCTCCCCAATGTTGTTGGCATCCAGTTTGTAGTTGCTGGTGAACTCCGCGATCATCATGTGGTTGGAGTTGAGTCCATGTTCCACCATCCCTTGGCACTTGAAAACTTGTTGCTCCATTGCTTCGAGCCTCATCTCCATGCTTCCGGTCCCCTTCGGTCCCTCAACATCGCGGATGTGTAGCAACCCATCATGCATCTCAATGGTTTGAGGGTGTCGCAGCACCTCCGCGAGGTAAGGGTTGATGACCTTCTCGAAGAACTTGTCCTTGGGGGCGCTTGGAGATGTCATGATAATCTAGTTCTGTCAGAAAAACAGCTCGAAACAAGAACAGAGGATAATTGCGTGATACAGGGGTCAAAACCTTCGGGAGATTATATAATGAATTTTTACCGCCCAAAATACGTATCATGCAAGAAAACAGAGTCCGGAGAGCACACGAGGTGCCCACGAGGTAGAAGCGCGCCCGAGGGGTAGGGCGCGCCCTCCACCCTCGTGGAGCCCTCGTGTCCTTCCCGGACTGCTTCTTATTTTTCTATTTTTCTAAATATTCCAAAACGGAGAAATATTGCCATAAAAAAATTTGGAGTCGGTTTACTTACCGTACCACATACCTATTCCTTTTCGGAGTCTGAAACGTTCCGGAAAGTGTCCTTTATGTATTCCTCCGGGGTTACGGTTTCAATAATATTGGTTTCAACATTTATAGGATTACCTGAGATATAATATTTGATTCTTTGACCGTTTACCACCTTCGGATTTGTGCCTTCGAAGTTGTTGATTTTTATGGCACCGGAACGATGGACCTCCTCGATAACGTAAGGGCCTTCCCATTTAGAGAGAAGTTTTCCTACAAAAAATCTTAAACGAGAGTTGTATAGCAATACATAATCACCTACATTAAACTCGTGCTTTTGTATTCTTTTGTCATGCCATCTTTTAACTTTTTCTTTAAATAACTTGGCATTCTCATAAGCTTGGTTCTCCATTCATCAAGTGAGCTAATGTCAAATAACCTTTTCTCACCAGCAAGTTTGAAATCATAATCGAGCTCTTTACTAGCCCAATAAGCCTTATGTTCTAGTTCGAGAGGTAAGTGACATGCTTTTCCATAAACCATTATATACGGAGACATACCCATAGGATTTTTATATGTAGTTCTATAGGCCCATAATGCATCATCAAGTTTCTTGGACCAATTCTTTCTAGATCTATTAACAATCTTTTTGCAAAATTAATTTGAGCTCTCTATTACTCAATTCTACTTGACCACTAGACTGTGGGTGATAAGGAGATGCAATTCTATGATTAACATCATATTTAGCAAGCATTTTACGAGAAGTACCATGAATAAAATGTGAACCACCATCAGTCATTAAATATCTAGGGACTCCAAACCTCGGGAAAATAACTTCTTTAAGCATTTTAATAGAAGTGTTATGATCAGCACTACTAGTTGGAATAGCTTCTACCCACTTAGTAACGTAATCAATAGCAACTCAAATATGTGTATATCCATTAGAGGCAGGAAAAGGTCCCATATAGTCAAAGCCCCAAACATCGAATGGTTCAATAACAAGTGAATAATTCATAGGCATTTCTTGACGTCTACTAATATTACCAATTCTTTGGCATTCATCACAAGATAAGACAAACTTACGGGCATCCTTGAAGAGAGTAGGCCAATAAAACCAGATTGCAATACCTTATGTGCAGTTCTATCTCCAAATATGGTGCCCTCCATAAGCCTCGGAGTGACACTTGCGTGAGGATATGTTCCTATTCATGCTCAGTGCATAGCGTCTAATAACACCATCCACTCCTTCTTTATAAAGATGTGGGTCATCCCAAAAGTAATGTCTCAAATCATAGAAAAACTTTTTCTTTTGCTGGTATGTGAAACTAGGTGGTATAAATTTAGCAACAATGTAATTAGCATAATCAGCATACCATGGAGTACTACGAGAGGCATTTATGACATTTAATTGCTCATCAGGAAAGCTATCATCAATAGGTAGTGGGTCATCAAGAACATTTTCTAACCTAGACAAGTTATGCGCAGCACGGGTTCTCAGCTCCCTTTCTATCAACAATATGTAAATAAAATTCTTGTAGCAGGAGAACCCATCTAATAAGTCTAGGTTTATCATCTTTCTTTTCCATAAGATATTTAATAGTAGCATGATCCGTGTGAATAGTTACTTTAGAATCAACAATATAAGGTCTGAACTTATCACAAGCGAATACAACTGCTAAGATTTCTTTTTCAGTAGTAGCATAATTTCTTTGAGCATTGTCTAGAGTTTTACTAGCATATTGAATAACATTTAATTTCTTATAAAATCTTTGCCCTAGAACAACACCTACACATAATCACTAGCATCACACATAATTTCAAAGGGTAAATTCCAATCAGGTGGCTGAACAATAGGTGCAGATCAATGCTTTCTTAAGTATTTCAAATGGTTCTACACAATCATCATCAAAGACAAATGGTATATCTTTTTGGAATAAATTAGTCAGAGGCCGAGAAATTTTTAAGAAGTCCTTAATGAACCTCCTATAAAATCCAGCATGACCAAGGAAACTTCTTATACCTTTGATGTCCTTGGGACATGGCATCTTTTCAATAGCATCAACCTTGGCTTTATCAACCTCAATACCTCTTTCAAAAACTTTATGCCCTAAGACAATACCTTCATTAACCATAAATTGGCACTTTTCCCAATTCAAGACAAGGTTAGTTTCTTCACATCTCTGCAAAACTCGATCAAGATTGCTCAAGCAATCATCAAAAGAAGATCCATAGATGGAAAAGTCGTCCATGAAAACGTCACAAATGTTTTCACAAAAGTCAGAGAATATAGCCATCATGCATCTTTGAAAGGTAGCAGGTGCATTACATAAACCAAAAGGCATATGTCTATAAGCAGAAGTACCAAAAGGGCAAGTAAAAGTAGTTTTAGATTGATCGTTGGCTGACACAGGTATTTGAGAGAAACCAGAATAACCATCTAGAAAGCAAAAATGTGTATGTTTGGATAGTCTTTCTAGCATTTGATCGATAAAAGGTAAGGGGTAATGTTCTTTCTTAGTAGCTTTATTTAATTTGCGGAAATCAATTACCATCATATAACCTGTAATAATTCTTTACGGAATCAATTCATCTTTATCATTAGGCATGACGGTAATACCTCCCTTCTTAGGGACACAATGGACAGGACTTACCCACTGACTATCAGCAACGAGATAAATTATACCTGCCTCAAGGAGCTTTAGTATTTCTCTTCTTACCACTTCTTTCATCTTAGGATTTAGCCTTCGTTGATGATCACGAACCGGTTTGGCATCTTCTTCCAAATTTATTTTATGTTGACATAGAGTGGGACTAATGCCCTTAAGATCATCAAGAGTATATCCAATAGCAGCACGGTGCTTCTTCAGAGTTTTCAATGGTCTTTCTTCTTCATGCTGTGAAAGGTTAGCACTAATAATAACATGATATATCTTTTTCTCATCAAGATAAGCATATTTAAGAGTATCAGGTAAAGGTTTGAGCTCAAACACGGGATCACCCTTGGGTGGAGGAGGATCCCCTAGGATTTCAACAGGAAAATTGTGTTTCAGGATAGGTTCCTGTTTAAAGAATACTTCATCTATTTCTCTTCTTTCATTCATAAACATATCATTTTCATGGTCTAGCAAATATTGTTCTAAAGGATCACTAGGAGGTATGGCAATAGAAGCAAGACCAATAATTTCATCCTTACTAGGCAATTATTCTTCACGGTGTTGTCTACTAAATTTAGAGAAATTAAACTCATGATACATATCACCCAAGCCAATAGTAACAACACTCTTTTCGCAGTCTATCCTAGCATTAACTGTGTTCAAGAAGGGTCTACCAAATATAATGGGACAAAAGCTATCTCGTGGGGAACTAAGAACAAGAAAATCAGCAGGGTATTTAGTTTTCCCACACAAGACTTCAACATCTCTAACAATCCCAATGGGTGATATTGTATCTCTATTAGCAAGTTTGATGGTAACATCAATACCTTCTATCTCAGCAGGTGCAATTTCATGCATGATTTTTTTGTATAAGTCATGAGGTATAGCACTAGCACCCATATCACATAAGCCATGATAACAATGATCTCCTATTTTAACAGAAATAACAGGCATGCCTACCACAGATCTATGTTTATCTTTAGCACAAGGTTTGGCAATTCTAGCAGTTTCACCGCAGAAATAAATAACATGCCCATCAATATTATCAGCCAAGAGATCTTTAACAATAGCAATATTAGGTTCAACTTTAACTTGCTCGGGAGGTGTATAAGTTCTATATTGCTTTTACGAATCACAGTTGAAGCTTTAGCATGATCCTTTATCCTAACAGGGAAAGGTGGTTTCTCAACATAAGAAGTAGGAACAATAGGATCATTCTAAGTGATAGTCTTTTCTTCAACTTTAATAGGTGCAGCTACTTTTACTTCTATGGGAGGATGATATTTAAACCACTTCTCCTTGGGAAGATCAACATAAGTAGCAAAGGATTCACAGAAAGAGTCAAGTCCATATTTAGTGCTAAATTTACGGAAAACATCGGTATCCATAAAAGATTTAACACAATCAAACTTCGGTGTCATACCTGACTCCTTACCTTCGTCGAGATCCCAATCTTCGTGAGTTATGCTTAATTCTATCCAATAAATTCCATTTGAATTCAATAGTCTTCATCATAAAAGAGCCAAAGACAAGAAGTATCGAGCATGGATTGATTATTACGAGAAAGGCGAGCATAAAAACTTTGAAGAATTATTTCTCTTGAGAGCTCATGATTGGGGCATGAATATAACATTGATTTAAGCCTCCCCCAAGCTTGAGCGATGCTTTCTCCTTCGCGAGGCCAGAAATTATATATATAATTGCGATCACGATGAACAAGATGCATAGGATAAAATTTCTGATGAAATTCAAATTTCAATCGTTTATAGTTCCATGATCTCGTATCATCACATAGCCTATACCATGTCGATGCATCTCCCTTCAAAGATAAAGGGACGACCTTCCTCTGAACAACATCACCGGGTATACATGCAAGCTTAAATAATCCACAAACTTCATCCACATATATTAGGTGCTCATCAGGATGATTTGTTCCATCTCCTACAAAAGGATTAGCTAGCAGTTTTTCTAACATACCCGAAGGAACTTCAAAGGGAACATTTTCATTTTCAGTAGGTTCAGTAGGTTGAGGAGCAACTCTTTGCTCTCTTGGTCGGGGTGAAGATACCCGAACAAGCCCCTCAGAGGATTACTTTCCATAGTAACAAGTGACAAGAATTTCAGCACACTATATAAATTTTTCCTTACCAAATTCCACCTACCAAAGGCGCTTCACTCCCGGCAACGGCGCCAGAAAAGAGTCTTGATGACCCACAAGTATAGGGGATCTATCGTAGTCCTTTCGATAAGTAAGAGTGTCGAACCCAACGAGGAGCGAAGGAAATGATAAGCGGTTTTCAGCAAGGTACTCTCTGCAAGTCTTGAAATAAGTGGTAACAGATAGTTTTGTGATAGGATAATTTGTAACGAGCAACAAGTAACAAAAGTAAATAAAGTGCAGCAAGGTGGCCCAATCCTTTTTGTAGCAAAGGACAAGCCTGGACAAACTATATAGAGAAAAACGCTCCCGAGGACACATGGGAATTATCGTCAAGCTAGTTTTCATCACTTTCATATGATTCGCGTTCGGTACTTTGATAATTTGATATGTGGGTGGACCGGTGCTTGGGTGATGTTCTTACATGAACAAGCATCCCACTTATGATTAACCTCTATTGGAATCATCCACAAATACAACAAAAGTATTAAGGTAAACCTTACCATAGCATGAAACATATGGATCCAAATCAGCCCCTTACGAAGCAACGCATAAACTAGGGTTTAAGCTTCTGTCACTCTAGCAACCCATCATCTACTTATTACTTCCCAATGCCTTCCTCTAGGCCCAAATAATGGTGAAGTGTTATGTAGTCGACGTTCACATAACCCCACTAGAGGATAGACAACATACATCTCATCAAAATATCGAACGAATACCAAATTCACATGACTACTAATAGCAAGACTTCTCCCATGTCCTCAGGAACAAACGTAACTACTCACAAAGCATATTCATGTTCATAATCAGAGGGGCATTAATATTCATATAGGATCTGAACATATGATCTTCCACCAAATAAACCAACTAGCATAAACTACAAGGAGTAATCAACCCTACTAGCAACCTACTAGTACCAATCTCGTACTTGGAGACAAGAATTGGATACAAGAGATGAACTAGGGTTTTGATAAGAGATGGTGCTGGTGAAGATGTTGATGGAGATTTCCCTCTCCCGATGAGAGGAGCATTGGTGATGACGATGGCGATGATTTCCCCCTCCCGGAGGGAAGTGTCCCCGGTAGAACAGCTCTGCCGGAGCCCTAGATTGGTTCCGCCAAGGTTCCGCGTCGTGGCGGCGGAGTCTCGTCCCGAAAGGTTACTTATGATTTTTTCCTCGATGAAAGACTTCATATAGCAGAAGATGGCCACCGGAGAGCCAACAGGGGGGCCACGAGGCAGGGGGCGCCCAGGGGGGTAGGGCGTGCCCCCACCCTCGTGGCTAGGTGGAGGCCCCCCTGACGTATTTCTTCTGCTCAATATTTTTTATTATTTCCAAAAATAACATTCATGGAGTTTCAGGAATTTTGGAGTTGTGCAGAATAGGTCTCTAATATTTGCTCCTTTTCCAGCCCAGAATTCCAGCTTCGGGCATTCTCCCTCCTTATGTAAACCTTGTAAAATAAGAGAGAATAGGCATAAGTATTGTGACATAATGTGTAATAACAACCCATAATGCAATAAATATCGATATAAAATCATGATGCAAAATGGACGTATCAGGGGCCGGCCCCACTATATCCCATCTACAAGGGGGGCGGCAGCCAAGGGGGAACTTGCCCCCCAAGTTTGGTGGGAGGCGCCCCCACCCCCTAGGGTTTCCAACCCTAGGCGCCTTGGGCCCCTGGGGGGCGCACCAGCCCACTAGGGGGCTGGTTCCCACCCTTGTTCAGCCCATTAAGTCCCCCGGGGCAGGTTGCCCCACCCGGTGGACTCCCGGACACCTTTCGATGGTCCCGGTACAATACCGATAACCCCCGAAACCATTCCGGTGACTGAAATTGGACTTCCCATATATAAATCTTTACCTACGGAACATTCCGGAACTCCTCGTGATGTCCAGGATCTCATCCGGGACTCCGAACAACCTTCGGTAACCACATAAAATTTCCCATAACAACTCTAGCGTCACCGAACCTTAAGTGTGCAGACCCTACGGGTTCGGGAACCATGTAGACATGACCGAGACATCTTTCCAGCCAATAACCAACAGCAGGATCTGGATACCCATGTTGGCTCCCACATGTTCCATGATGATCTCATCGGATGAACCATGATGTCATGGATTAAATCAATCCCGTATACAATTCCCTTTGTCCATCGGTATGTTGCTTGCCCGAGATTCGATCGTCGGTATCCCCATACCTCGTTCAATCTCGTTACCGGCAAGTCTCTTTACTCGTTCCGTTATGCATGATCCCGTGGCTAACTCCTTAGTCACATTGAGCTCATTATGATGATGCATTACCGAGTGGGCCCAGAGATACCTCTCCGTCATACGGAGTGACAAATCCCAGTCTCGATTCATGCCAACCCAACAGACACTTTTGAAGATACCTGTAGTGCACCTTTATAGCCACCCAGTTATGTTGTGACGTTTGATACACCCAAAGCACTCCTACAGTATCCGAGAGTTGCACAATCTCATGGTCTAAGGAAATGATACTTGACATTAGAAAAGCTCTAGCAAACGAACTACACGATCTTTTGCTATGCTTAGGATTGGGTCTTGTCCATCACATCATTCTCCTAATGATGTGATCCCGTTATCAACGACATCCAATGTCCATGGTCAGGAAACCATAACCATATATCGATCAACGAGCTAGTCAACTAGAGGCTTACTAGGGACATGTTGTGGTCTATGTATTCGCACATGTATTACGGTTTGCGGTTAATACAATTATAGCATGAACAATAGACAATTATCATGAACAAGGAAATATAATAATAACCATTTTATTATTGCCTCTAGGGCATATTTCCAACAGTCTCCCACTTTCACTAGAGTCAGTAATCTAGTTCACATCGCTATGTGATTAACATTCACAGTTCACATCGCCATGTGACTAACACCCAAAGAGTTTACTTGAGTCAATAATCTAGTTCACATCACCATGTGATTAACACTCAATGATTTCTAGGGTTTGATCATGTTATGCTAACGAGAGAGGTTTTATTCAACGGGTCTGCAACATTCAGATTCGTGTGTTCTTCGCAAATCTCTATTTCATATTGTAAATGTTGCTACTATGCTCCACTTGGAGCTATTCCAAATGGTTGATCCACTATATGTATCCGGTTTGCTACTCAGAGTCATCCGGATAGGTGTTAAAGCTTGCATCGACGTAACCCTTTATGCCGAACTCTTCATCACCTCCATAATCGAGAAACATTTCCTTATTCCCAAGGACAATTTTGACCGTTGTCCAATGATCCAATCCTGGATCACTCTTATACCCCCTTGCCAGACACGTGGCAAGGCACATTGTGGTACACAGCATGGCATATCGTATAGAGCCTATGGATAAGGCATAGGGGACGACTTCATCCTTTCTCTTTCTTTTGTCGTGGTCGAGCTTCAAGTCTTAACTTCACACCTTACAACTCAGGCAAGAACTCCTTCTTTGACTGATCCATCTTGAACTCCTTCAAGATCATGTCAAGGTATGTGCTCTGTGAAAGTCTTATCAGGCGTCTTGATCTATCTCTATAGATCTTGATACCCAACATGTAAGCAGTTTTACACAGGTCTTCCTTTGAAAAACTCCATTCAAACAACCCTTTATGCTTTCCAGAAATTCTACATCATCTCTGATCAACAATATGTCATCCACAAAATGTTGTAGTGCTCCCACTCACTTTCTTGCAAATACAAGTTTCTTGCAAACTTTGTATAAACCCAAATGCTTTGATCACCTCATCAAAGCGTATGTTCCAACTCCGAGATGCTTGCTCTAGTCCATAGAAGGATCGCTGGAGTTTGCATACCTTTTAGCATCCTTAGGGTTGACAAAACCTTCTGGTTGTATCACATACAACCTTTCCTCACGGAAACCGTCAAGGAAACTTTGTTTTGACATCCATCTGTCAGATTTCGTAAATGAAAATGCAGCAACTGCTAACATAATTCTAACAGGCTTTAGCATCGCTATGATTGAGAAAGTATCATCACAGTCAAATCCTTGAACTTGTCGGAAACTTCTTTGAGACAAGCCGAGCTTCATAAATGGTGACATTACCATCAGTGTATGTCTTCTTCTTAAAGATCCATTTATTCTCAATGGTTTGCTGATCATCGGGCAAGTCCATCAAAGTCCATACTTTGTTCTCATACATGGATCCTATCTCGGATTTCATGGCTTCCAGCCATTTGTTGGAATCCAGGCCCACCATCGCTTCTCCATAGCTCATAGGTTCATCGTTGTCCAACAACCTGACCTTTAAGACAGGGTTACCACTCAGAAGTTGTACACACCCTTGTCGACCTACGAGGTTCGATAGTAACTTAATCTGAAGCTGCATGATCATCATCATTAGCTTTCTCTTCAACTGAGGTAGGTGCCACAAAAACATCCTTCTGTGTTGCGCTACTCTCTGGTTGAAGTAAAGGTTCAACAACCTCATCAAGTTCTATCTACCTCCCACTCAATTCTTTCGAGAGAAACTCTTTCTCGAGAAAGGACCTGTTACTAGCGACAAACACTTTGCCCTCGGATCTCGAGATAGAAGGTATACCCAATCGTCTTGTTTGGGTATTCTATGAAGACACAATTTTCTGCTTTGGGTTCGAGCTTTTCTGGCTGAAGCCTATCGACATAAGCATCGTAGCCCAAACCTTAAGAAACAACAACTTAGGTTTCTTGCCAAACCATTGTTCATACAGTGTCGTCTCCACGGACTTAGATGGTGCCCTATTTAAAGTGAATGTAATTGTCTCTATTGCATAACCCCAAAATGATAGCGGTAGATTGGTAAGAGACATCATAGATCGCACCATATCTAATAGGGTGCGATTACGATGTTCGGACACACCATTACGCTATGGTGTTCCAGGTGGCGTCAACTGTAAAACGATCCACCTTGTCTTTAGTGATTGCCAAACTCATAACTCAGATACTCTCCCCTTGATCAGATCGTAGGAACTTGATCTTCTTGTTATGATGATTCTCAAATTCACACTGAAATTGCTTGAACTTTTCAAACGTTTTAGTCTTATGCTTCATTAAGTAAATATACCCATATCTACTCAATTCGTTGGTGAAGGTGAGCAAATAACGATATCCATTGCGTGCGTCAACACTCATCGGACCGCACACATCAGCATGTGTGATTTGCAACAAGTCACTTGCCCGTTCCATTGTTCCAGAAAATGGGGTTTTAGTCATTTGCCTATGAGGCATGGTTCGCATGTGTCACGTGATTCAAAATCAAGTGACTCCAAAAGTCCATTAGCATGAAGGTTCTTCATGCGCTTTACACCAATATGACCTTAGCGGCAGTGCCACAAGAAAGTGGTACTATCATTATCAACTCTACATCTTTTGGCATCAATGTTATGAACATGTGTATCACTACGACCGAGATTCAATAAACCATTCACATTGGGTGCATGACCATAGAAGGTATTATTCACGTAAACAGAATAACCATTATTCTCTGACTTAAATGAATAACTGTATTGCAATAGACATGATCTAATCATGTTCATGATCAACGCAGAAATCAATGCAAACAACATTTATCTAGGTTCAACACTAATCCTGAAGGTAGAGGGAGCGTGCGATGGTAATCATATCATCCTTGGAAACACTTCCAACACATATCGTCACCTCGCCCTTAGCTAGTCTCTGTTTATTCCGTAGCTTTTGTTTCGAGTTACCAATATTAGCAACTGAACCGGTATCTAATACCCATGTGCTACTAGGAGTACTAGTAAGGTACACATCAATAACACATATATCAAATATACTTTTGTTGAAGTTGCCAGCCTTCTTATCTACCAAGTATTTGAGGTAGTTCCACTACCAGTGACCGTTCCCCTAATAGAAGCACTTCGTCTCGGGTTTGGGTTCTTGGGCTTCTTCACTGGAGCGGCAACTGGCTTGCCATTCATGAAGTTTCCCTTCTTGCCATTGCCCTTCTTTGAAACTAGTGGTCTTGTTAACCATCAACAGTTGATGCTCCTTCTTGATTTCAACCTTTACGGCCTTAAGCACGACGAACAACTCAGGGATCATCTTCCCTTGCATGTTATAGTTCATCGCAAAACTCTAGCAGCTTGGTGATAGTGACTGGAAAACTTTTGTCAATCACTCTCTTATCTGGAAGATTAAATCCCACTTGATTCAAATGATTGAAGTACCCATACATTCTGAGGACATGCTCACTGGCTGAGCTATTCTCCTCCATATTGTAGGCAAAGATCTTGTCAGAGGTCTCAAACCTCTCAACACGGGCATGAGCCTGAAATACCAATTTCAGCTCTTGGAACATCTCATATGTTCCATGGTGTTCAAAACGCTTTTGGAGCCCCGACTCTAAGACGTAAAGCATGGTGCACTAAACTATCAGGTAGTCATCAGAACGTGTCTGCCAGATGTTCACAACATCCACAGACGACGCTAGAGGGGTTGGCACACGGAGTGGTGCCTCAAGGACAAAAGCCTTTTGTGTAGCAGTGAGGACAATCCTCAGACTACGGCCCTAGTCTGCACAATTGCTTATAATATATCTTTCAACTTACTCTTTCTCTAGGAACATATTAAAACAAGGAGCTAAAGCGCGAGCTATTAATCCACAACATAATTTGCAAAGACAATTTAGACTAGGTTCATGATAATTAAGTTCATCTAATCAAATTATTTAATGAACTCTCACTCAGATAGACATCCCTCTAGTTATCTAAGTGATACATGATCCGAATTGACTAGGCTGTGTCCGATCATCACGTGAGACGGGCTAGTCATCAACGGTGAACATCTCCATGTTGATCGTATCTACTATACGACTCATGTTTGACCTTTCGGTCTCTCGTGTTCCGAGGCATGTCTGTACATGCTAGGCTCGTCAAGTCAACCTAAGTGTTTTGCATGTGTAAATCTGGCTTACACCCGTTGTATGCGAACGTTAGAATCTATCACACCCGATCATCACATGGTGCTTCAAAAGAACGAACCTTCACAACGGTGCACAGTTAGGGGGAACACACCTGTTGAATTGTTTTAGTGAGGGATCATCTTATTTATGCTGTCATCGCTCTAAGCAAATAAGTTGTAAACATGACAAACATCACATGCAAATCATAAAGTGACATGATATGGCCAATATCATCTTGTGCCTTTGATCTCCATCTTCGAGGCGCGGCATGATCACCTTCGTCACCGGCATGACACCATGATCTCCATCATCGTGTCTTCATGAACTTGTCTCGCCAACTAATACTTCTACTACTATGGCTAACGGTTAGCAATAAAGAAAAGTAATTACATGGCATTTTCAATGACACGCAAGTCATACAATAAATGAAGACAACTCCTATGGCTCCTACCGGTTGTCACACTCATCGACATGCAAGTCGTGATTCCTATTACAAGAACATGATCAATCTCATACATCACATATATTATTCATCACATCCTTTTGGCCATATCACATCACATAGCATACCCTACAAAAACAAGTTAGACGTTGATACGTCTCCAACGTATCTATAATTTTTGATTGCTCCATGCTATATTACCTACTGTTTTGGGCAATATTGGGCTTTATTTTCCACTTTTATATTACTTTTGGGACTAACCTATTAACCGGAGGCCCAGCCCAGATTTGCTGTTTTTTGCCTATTTCAGAATTTCGAAGAAAAGGAATATCAAACGGAGTCAAAACGGAACGAAATCAACTGGAGAAGTTATTTTTGGAAGGAAAGCTACCCGATGGACTTGGATACCACGTCAAGGAAGGAACGAGGAAGCCACGAGGGTGGGGGGCGCGCCCCCTGCCTCGTGGGGCCTTCGTGGCTCCCCGGACGTGCTTCTTCCGCCTATATAACTCCACGTACCCTAAAACTTCCAGAACGGAGAATAGATCGGGAGTTCTGCCGCCGCAAGCCTCTGTAGTCACCAAAAACCAATCGGGACCCTGTTCCGGCACCCTACCGGAGGGAGGAGCCCTCACCAGTGGCCATCTTAATCATCCCGGCGCTCTCCATGACGAGGAGGGAGTAGTTCACCCTCGGGGCTGAGGGTATGTACCAGTAGCTATGTGTTTGGTCTCTCTCTCTCTCTCTCTCTCTCTCTCTCTCTCTCTCTCGTGTTCTTGATTTGGCACGATCTTGATGTATCACGAGCTTTGCTATTATAGTTGGATCTTATGTTTCTTCTCCCCCTCTACTCTCTTGTAAAGGATTGAGTTTTCCCTTTGAAGTTATCTTATCGGATTGAGTCTTTAAAGATTTGAGAACACTTGATGTATGGCTTGTCGTGCGTATCTGTGGTGACAATGGGATATCACGTGATTCACTTGATGTTTGTTTTGGTGATCAACTTGCGGGTTCGGCCCATGAACCTATGCATAGGGGTTGGCACACGTTTTCGTCGTGATTCTCCGGTAGAAACTTTGGGGCACTCTTTGAGGTTCTATGTGTTGGTTGAATAGATGAATTTTAGATTGTGTGATGCATATCGTATAATCATACCCACGGATACTTGAGGTCACATTGGAGTATCTAGGTGACATTAGGGTTTTGGTTGATTTGTGTCTTAAGGTGTTATTCTAGTACGAACTCTAGGGCTGTTTGTGACACTTATAGGAATAGCCCAACGGATTGATTGGAAAGAATAACTTTGAGGTGGTTTCGTACCCTACCATAATCTCTTCGTTCGTTCTCCGCTATTGGTGACTTTGGAGTGACTCTTTGTTGCATGTTGAGGGATAGTTATATGATCCAATTATGTTATTATTGTTGAGAGAACTTGCACTAGTGAAAGTATGAACCCTAGGCCTTGTTTCAACGCATTGCAATACCGTTTGTGCTCAATTTTACCACTTGTTACCTTGCTGTTTTTATATTTTCAGATTACAAAAACCTATATCTACCATCCATATTGCACTTGTATCACCATCTCTTCGTGAACTAGTGCACCTATACAATTTACCATTGTATTGGGTGTGTTGGGGACACAAGAGACTCTTTGTTATTTGGTTGCAGGGTTGCTTGAGAGAGACCATCTTCATCCTACACCTCCTACGGATTGATAAACCTTAGGTCATCTACTTGAGGGAAATTTTCTACTGTCCTACAAACCTCTGCACTTGGAAGCCCAACAACGTCTACAAGAAGAAGGTTGCGTAGTAGACATCAAGCTCTTTTCTGGCGCCGTTGCCGGGGAGGTGAGTGCTTGAAGGTATATCTTTAGATCTTGCAATCGAATCTTTTTGTTTCTTGTTTTAGCACTAGTTTATTTTATGAAAGAAAACTACAAAAAATGGAATTGAGTTTGTCTCATACGCTTCATCTTTTTAATATCTTTCGTGAGTATGATGGAAAGGAAAATTGTGCCAAAGTGTTAGAAGAAGAATGCATTAAAATGTTTGGCACTAAATCTTTGAATGATGAGCATGATTGCAATGTTTTTAGTATGAATTCCTTGAATATCCATGATGCTAATGATATGCAAAGCCACAAGCTTGGGGATGCTATGTTTGACTTAAGATGATATTTTTGTCCCCCAAGCTTTGATGAGCAAATTTACTATGATGAAAGCATGCCTCCTATCTATGATGATTATTGTGATGACACGTATGCTATAAAGAATAATGATAACCATGAAACTTGTCATTTTGATCTTAATTTTCAATCACATGATAGTTATTTTGTTGAGATTGCTCCCACTACTATTGATGAGAATAGATTTGCTTATGTGGAGAGTAGTAAAATTTCTACGCAAGTAGATCATGAAAAGAATGCTTGTAGCGACCCGACCTCAGATGGTCAAGTCTACGTGCTTCAAAGGTCATCCCTGCATCGGTGTCTTGACACACACAAGACTCGAAGGATTTATAACAGAGTAGCAATCACACACTTATTACATCGAGTGTCTCAGAAGAGAACTTATTACAATAATATGGCTTAAGGCCATCTAATACGATAACAGCGGAAGGCTTGGAAGATAAAGTGAGTCCATCAACTCCAACGGCATAGCTGAGCTGCACAGCAACGACCTAACGAACCTTACTCCTCGTCTGAAAAGTCTGCAACATAATACGTTGCAGCCCGAGAGCGGGTCAACACATGGAATATGTGGCAATATAACACAAGAGAGCAAGAACAAAATAATGCTATCACTACATGCATATTTGGCTGGTGGAATGCTCTATGGTTATAGTTTTGTGAAAAGCCAATTTTTCCCTACAACAAAGGAATATATTTTAATTTAACTATCATGGCGGTTGAAACATTGAGAAGGTATAACCCCAACTCAAACCCAATTAAAGTAATTAACAACCCAACAATATTAATTAAGAGTGATGAGATACATGTGATAACCCAAGTACTAGATACTCAACATTGTCCATAACCGGGGACACGGCTAACCATGATTAGATTGTACACTCTGCAGAGGTTTATGACTTTTCCCCACAAGACTCGATCGCCTCCGTTGATTTCTCGCCCGCATGTCATTTGAGAAACGGATGACCGAGACACGATCTTCGTAAACATTAACTCTCTACTCCGGGTAGACCATACCAAACCTACAAAACCCACTACCTGCTGATCTACCTCTTCAAGAGCTTCACGTAACCTACTCAACTATGCTAGAACCCATAGTAGCTTGTGGCTGCACACGGAAGTTTCTAGAATGAATCATCTCAGTTCCCTTTAAGCCTGGGTGGCGGTCCATAGGAAGATCACACGGGTACCCCGGGATTTCCAAAAAAATAAAACAGACAACATTGGGTTCCCCAGGTGCCTCAATCCACCCAGATGTTAATTTTAAGTTGCCACCTTAAGTTGAACCATGAATTAACAATCTCACATCTGTCATGGATTCACTCAAACCCAACCACGTCTAGGAGCATAGCATAGCAATATAAGCAACACGTAGAAGTAACTCCCAAGGGTTTGATAGTAACAGGGCAATAGGTTCTACCTCAACAACTATTTCCCAACCCACAAGTTAAAGACATGCTAATCATGCAATGTTTGAGGATTGGAACTAATGCATAAAAACTGGGTATGAAAAGAGTATGATCAATGTGTTACTTGCCTTGCTGACGATCCGCGAATCCTAGAGACTCGTAGTAACACGCTTCGCACTCCGGGAATTCTATCGGAAGCAAACAATAACATACTTAAGAAACAAGCAATGATGCACAAGAAAAACTCAAATAAACGAGGCTGACCATAAAATTCAACTTAAGAACTCCGGTTCGCAAAAAGAATCAAACCAAACGGAACAACGAAACTCAAACGGCGAAAGAAACAAGATCCGTTTACTAATCTGAACTAAGGTCAAATTTTACAGTATCAAAATCTTGTTTAATTTTTTTAGACAGAAAGAGGGTCTCGGGACAAAGATCTAGGCGCTTGAATCGCCTGATTCCGACTAATGAGCGAAAAGATAAACTGAAACTAAGATCGGATCAGAAATCGCGATCAGAAAAATCGCGGAATAAATCCAAGAAAAAGAAAAACTGACGAACAGACTAACGAACGAACTTTCGTTATCTGGATCTAAAGGAAAAACGCATTCCTTAAAACGAACGAACGAGCGAACGCTCGCTAAACAAATAAACCGGAGAAAAACCGATCTATTTAAAAAAACAAAAATTAGGGTTTTCTAAAAAACCGAAACGGTTTTTCTCAAAAAACCGGGGCGGCGGGCGGCTACCTCGGCTCGGCTCCGGCGGGGGTCCGTTGCAGCGGCGGGGCGGCGTGGGTGGCGGGATGGCGGCGGAGACGGCGGCGGCGGGCGGCGGCTTATAAAGAGGCGGCGTCTTGGAGGAGGGGGCAAGGCGCGGCGATAAGGAGTCCCGGCAGACTCCTCGTCCGAGTTGGCGGCGTCGGGCTGGCGGGCGGCTGGGAGTTGGGCCCGGCCTGGGTTTCGCCCACCGGTGCGCCAAGTTTTTTTAAATAATTCCGCTGATATAAAATAAATCCTATAAAATAAAATAAAAATCTAAAAATGCCAAAACAAATTTTCACCGTCTAAATGAAATATTTAGAACGAGATGAACATTTTCTTGGCCCTAAAATGCAATTTTGAAAACGTGCAATTTTTCTAATGCAAATAAAATCCAAATAAACTCAAATAAAATCCAACAAATGATTTTAACATTTTTTCTCCAATATTTCAATTGTTTTGGAGAAGTCATATTATCTCCTCTCATTTGTTTTTATTATGAAATATTTTTCGGAGAGAAAAATAATTAAAATTAAATATCCTCGTTTCAATATTCGATAAAAATCAAATATGAAACCCGGAAAATCCCCAACTCTCTCCGAGGGTCCTTGAGTTGCTTAGGATTTCGAGGATTGCGGAACGAAGATGCTATAAAATATGATATGCATGGATGACCTATGTATAACATTCCAAATTGAAAATTTGGGATGTTACAAACCTACCCCCCCTTAAGATGAATCTCGTCCTCGAGATTCGGGTTGACTAGAAAATAGGTGCGGGTGGTCCTTGCGAATATCATCCTCTCGCTCCTGTGTGGCTTCCTCCTCGGTATGGTGGATCCACTGAACTTTGCAAAACTTAATAACCTTGCCGCGGGTGACTCGGCTGGCAAAGTCAAGAATCTTCACTGGCTTCTCCTCATAAGTCAAATTATTGTCCAACTGAATTGCCTCCAGGGGTACTGTATCTCTTAATGGTATATCGGCCATCTCAGCATGACACTTCTTCAACTGTGAGACGTGGAACACATCGTGAACTCCTGACAATCCTTCTGGTAATTCCAGCTTGTAGGCAACTTCTCCCATCCGTTCCAAAACACGGTACGGTCCTACAAATCTCGGAGCTAATTTTCCCTTAACTCCAAAACGTTTCACTCCTCGCAAGGGTGATACTCGCAGATATGCTCTATCTCCAATTTCATAGGTTACCTCCTTGCGTTTCGTGTCTGCATAACTCTTCTGCCTGGACTGAGCAATCTTCAGTCTATCACGGATCAGTTTAACCTTCTCTTCAGACTCCTTGATCAAGTCTGGTCCAAACAGCTGTCGGTCTCCTACCTCATCCCACATCAGTGGTGTTCTGCATCTGCGTCCATACAGAGCTTCAAACGGTGCCATCTTCAAACTGGCCTGGTAGCTATTGTTGTACGAGAACTCTGCGTAAGGAAAATTGTCATCCCAACTAGATCCATAATCTAGCGCACAGGCTCTCAACATGTCCTCCAGAATCTGGTTGACTCTCTCGGTCCCCATCTGCTGGGTGAAAAGCTATATCGAACTCCAATCTTGTTCCCAAAGTCCGTGTAACTGATGCCAAAACTTTGAAGTGAACCGTTCCTCTATCTAATACGATGGTCCTCGGAACTCCATGCGCATATACGATCCTGGACATATATATCTTGGCCAACTTCGCACTTGTGTATGTTGTTTTCACTGGGATGAAGTGAGCCACTTTGGTCAAGCGATCCACTACTACCCATATTGAATCATATCCTGCTTTGGTCCTGGGCAATCCGGTGATAAAATCCATGCCAAGTTTTTCCCACTTCCATTCGGGTATCGGCATAGGCTGTAATAGTCCTGCTGGCTTCTGATGCTCTGCCTTCACTCTCTGACATACATCACATACGGCTACATACTAGGCAATATCCTTCTTCATACTAGTCCACTAGAAACGTTCTTTCAAATCCAAATACATCTTGGTGTTTCCGGGGTGTATCGAGTATGGTGAGTCATGAGCCTCCTGAAGTATTAACTTCCTGATCTCTGGGTTGTTGGGCACATAAACTCGGTCCTCAAACCATAAGGTGTCGTGCTCATCCTCACGAAAACCTTTGGCCTCTCCTTGACTCATCTTCTCCTTTATCTCGGCAATATCTTTGTCATTCTTCGGAGCTTCTCGAATCTTGTCCAACAATGTCGACTGAACCTCCATTATCGCAACGAAACCTCTTGGAACAATCTCTAACCGAAGTTCCATGATATCCTCAGCTAACTCCTTCGGCAATCCCTTACTTTCAGGATATTAGCATAACTTTTCCGGCTCAAAGCATCTGCTACGACATTGGCCTTTCCCGGATGATAGTGTAGCTTCATATCGTAATCCTTTATAAGCTCCAACCATCTCCTCTGCCTAGGGTTCAACTCCTTTTGCATGAAAATGTACTTCAAACTCTTATGATCCGTGTACACATCACAACAATTTCCAATAAGATAATGCCTCCAGGTTTTCAATGCATGCACTACGGCTGCTAACTCCAAATCATGCGTGGCATAGTTCAACTTATGGGGTTTTAGTTGTCGTGAGGCATATGAAACAACTCTTTTGTCCTGCATAAGCACACATCCAAGTCCTAAGCGAGAGGTGTCGCAATAAACTTGGAACTCCTTATGTATATCTGGCAGTGTTAGCACTGGGGCTGTAGTCAAACGTTTCTTCAATTCCTGAAAACTTGCCTCACAATCTTCTATCCATTTAAACTTAGTATCCTTCTTCAGTAATTCAGTCATTGGCTTAGCAATCTTGGAAAAATTCTCAATGAATCTCCGGTAATACCCTGCGAGTCCAAGGAAATCATGATCTCGCTAATCAAGTGGGTGCCAACCATTCAAAGGATCGATCGAACCTTCTTTGGGGTCTCATCGCTATACCCTCTCCGATATAACATGCGAAAAGAAATCCAACTTCCTTCAACCAAAACTCGCACTTGCTGAACTTGGCGTATAACCGGTGTTCCCCGAAGTTTCTCGAGAACTAAATGCAAATGCTCCTTGTGCTCCTCTTTGTTCTTCGAGTATACCATAATATCATCCATAAACACCACAACAAACTTGTCCAAATACTCCATGAACACCTTGTTCATCATGATCATGAAATAGGCAGTGGCGTTAGTCAGTCCAAACGACATGACCGTATACTCGTATAATCCATACCGCGTGGTGAACGCTGTCTTTGGTATATCCTTCTCTCGAATCTTCAACTGATGGTATCCCGATCGTAGATCGATCTTCGAAAACACCTTGGCTCCTTGCAGCTGATCAAACAGATCATTGATCATCGGTAGTGGGTACTTGTTCTTAATCGTTACTTCATTCAAGGCTCGGTAATCAACAACCATCCTTAGGGATTTATCCTTCTTCTCAACCAAAAGCACTGGGGCTCCCCAAGGTGATGAACTCCTTCAAATGTAACCTTTCTCCAATAACTCCTTGATCTGCTTCTTAATTTCCTCCAGATCATTTGCGGGCATCCGATAGGGTCTCTTGGATACTGGCCTTGTACCTGGCAATAGCTCTATCAAAAACTCAATGTCTCGATCCGGTGGCATGCCTGGTAACTCCTCTGGGAAAATATCCGGGTAATCCTTTACTACAGGCACTTCCTCCTGAACAACTCCCGTGAGGGCATTCACTTGGCTCCTCCTAGGCACATGCCTAGATACATACTTAATCATTTTTCCTTCCGGGGTGGTGAGGTAAATTGATTTGCTAGCACAGTCAATGCTTCCTCCATACTTTGACATCCAGTCCATACCTAATATCACATCCAATCCTTGCGACTCCAAGATAATTAGGTCAGACGGAAAAACATGTGTGCCAATGGTTAGGGGTATCTGGTTGCACCATCGGCTAGCCATGTACTCTGCTCCAAAGTAGCTTACTAAAAGAGGGGTCCTAAGGGTTTGGGTTGGTAGCTTAAACTTATCCACAAATCCCTTGATATGTATGAATGCGATGCACCAAAGATCGAAAAGAACAAGAGCTGTAAATGACTTAACCAAAAACTTACCTATTACCGCGTTCGGCTGCTCTTCAACCTCCTCCACGTTAATGTGGTTCACTTGTCCTTTGTTGAATGGATTAGGCTTCTTCCCAGCGCTCCCATTTCCGTTTCCATTCCTTCCTTCAGGGCAATCATTGGCATAGTGCCCTGTCTTCCCGCACTTAAAGCAAGTAACTTGATTTAGGTCTCTTTTGGCGGGTGTAGCTGGGTTGGAGCGGTTCTGGTTGTTATTAACTCCGTTCCCATTTCCGTTCTTGGCACCATTGTGGTTATGCGATCCTCCTCTAGTGTGGTTGTGACCTCCATGGTTATGTACTAGTCCTCCCGAGTTCGGGGTTAAGCGAGGCTTCTACTGAGCTCCTGTGTTATACTTCCCTTGTCCATACTTCCTCTTTCGGATCTCAATATGTTGTTGCTTCCCTTCAATCATAAGGGCCTTGTCTACCAACTCCTGGTAGTTGTTGAAAGTTGCCACCATCAACTGCATGCTCATCTCATCATTCAACCCTTCCATAAACTTCTCCGACTTCGTGGCATCTGTGGCCACATCATCAGGGGCATAGCGTGATAACTTGCTAAACTCATCCACGTACTGAGCCACAGTACGGTTCCCCTGGCGTAAGTTGCGAAACTCGCGCTTCTTCATCTGCATGGCTCCAGTTGAGACATGGGTTGTGCGAAAAGCTTGCTGAAACTGGTCCCAAGTAACATTGGCTATAGGAAAAGTAGCCGTGTAATTCTCCCACCATGAGGTTGCTGGTCCATCCAATTGATGTGCGGCAAAGCGCACCTTCTCAGCATCTATGCATCCTGCGGTGGTTAACTCCCTTCCGATACGGCGTAGCCAATCATCAAGAACTATTGGCTCGGTGCTACCGGAAAACACCGGCGGCTGTAACCTCGTAAAGCGGGCTAGGTTGCCCACCGCGGCGGGTTATTGTTGTTGTTGTTGTTGCCTGGTTCTCAACTAGCAATTGCATCAAGGCATTCTACTGCTTTGGATCAACCGGGTGAGCTCCGGTGGGAAAGCAAAACCGGTGTCACGTCTCGAAGGCATCTGATGGGTTTAGATGGAAGAGATTAGAATAGAAAAAGGTCTAACGGGAAAACACTACCCATATGCACATGAGGCAAACACAATCATTTCACTCAATCAATCAAGCAAGGGCATACAAACGGTCTAGAACTATTGCATATGTGCTCAACTGCTACTAAATACATGGGAGAAATACTACTAATATATGGTGATCATCTAGAAATTTTGATCGGTGGAAGACTCCATGATGTCTGCTCTAGCTTCGTCTCTGTAGTCATCATCACTTGGATCGGAATCGGTGTCGACGATGATGATGTAGTTGTTCGGGCAAGTGGGATCGTCGTCTTCTTCTTCCAGTGCTGGTCCTCCCATGAATACTCTGATCTTCTTAACCAGGTCATCATTCTTCTCCAGTAGTGTCTTGATTTCCTCCTCATATCCATCGCGTGTAAACTTGAGTTCTTCCTCCAGCTCGATGATCCTAGTCTTCGCCTTCTTCAACTCCATCATGTCTGCGCACATTTGGTTCTCCTGACGTCGAATGTGCTGGTTTAGCTCCTGGATGAAAGCTGCAATGGATATATCCTTCTTGGTGCTAATTACTTCCCATTGCTCGTCTCGGTGTCCACATATTTGATATATGGTGTCCTTAAGCTCCCTGTTGTAGACTTCTCCAATACGTCCCATGGTAATGCGAGCTGCCATGCTCTTGCCTAGACTCCAGGTGGGTGCTTTGAAAGAAAATTCTATGGGTTTAGAAGTTGGCAAGAACGTCCTTCCTGGAACTTGTACTTGAATCATCCAGCGTTCCTCTTCTAGTAAGGTGGTGTTGTATGTCCCGGTGAAGCTTGGTATTCCAATGTTCAAGTACCTAGTGACTTCCTTCAAGTGGCGTCCAAAAGGTGTGTCTTCATCCGGTTGTGCAAACTTGTTCTTCATCTCCGTCATCCTAAAGAGTGGAAAAATGGAGAGGAGTCGGAAATGAGTAGAGAAGAGTGACCTATGGTTTATCTTAGTGGTCGTGTCCTACACTCAGTGTTTGCTCTGATACCATCTTGTAGCGACCCAACCTCAGGTGGTCAAGTCTCGTGCTTCAAAGTGTCATCCCTGGATCAAGAATGTTGACACACACAAGACTCGAAGGATTTATAACAGAGTAGCAATCACACACTTATTACATCGAATGTCTCGTAAGAGAACTTATTACAATAATATGGCTTAAGGCCATCTAATACGATAACAATGGAAGGCTTGGAAGATAAAGTGAGTCCATCAACTCCAACGGCATAGCCGAAATTTGCACGGCAACGACCTAACGAACCTTACTCCTCGTTCGAAAAGTCTGCAACATAATACGTTGCAGCCCGAGAACGGGTCAAGACATGGAATATGCCGGCAATATAACACAAGAGAGCAAGAACAAAATAATGCTATCACTACATGCATATTTGGTGGTGGAAAGCTCTATGGTTATAGTTTTGCGAAAAGCCAATTTTTTCCTACAACAAAGGAATAGATTTTAATTTAACTATCATGGTGGTTGAAACATTGAGAAGGTATAACCCCAACTCAAACCCAATTAAAGTAGTTAACAACCCAACAATATTAATTAAGAGTGATGAGATACATGTGATAACCCAAGTACTAGATACTCAACATTGTCCATAATCGGGGACACGGCTAACCATGATTAGATTGTACACTGCAGAGGTTTATGCACTTTTCCCCACAAGACTCGATCGCCTCCGCTGATTTCTCACATTGCATGGTGTTTGAGAAACGGATGACCGAGACACGCCTTTCGTAAACATTAACTCTCTACTCCGGGTAGACCATACCAAACCTACAAAACCCACTACCTGCTGATCTACCTCTTCAAGAGCTTCACGTAACCTACTCAACTATGCTAGAGCCCATAGTAGCTTGTGGCTGCACACGGAAGTTTCTAGCATGAATCATCTCAGTTCCCTTTAAGCCTGGGTGGCGGTCCATAGGAAGATCACACGGGTACCCCGGGATTTCCAAAAAATAAAACAGACAACACTGGGTTCCCCAGGTGCCTCAATCCACCCAGATGTTAATTTTAAGTTGCCACCTTAAGTTGAACCATTAATTAACAATCTCACATCTGTCATGGATTCACTCAAACCCAACCACGTCTACGAGCATAACATAGCAATATAAGCAACACGTAGAAGTAACTCCCAAGGGTTTGATAGTAACAGGGCAATAGGTTCTACCTCAACAACTACTTCCCAACCCACAAGTTAAAGACATGCTAATCATGCAATGTTTGACGATTGGAACTAATGCATAAAAACTGGGTATGAAAAGAGTATGATCAATGTGTTACTTGCCTTGCTGACGATCCGCAAATCCTAGAGACTCGTAGTTACACGCTTCGCACTCCGGGAATTCTATCGCAAGCAAACAATAACATACTTAAGCAACAAGCAATGATGCACAAGCAAAATTCAAATAAACGAGGCTGACCAGAAAGTTCAACTTAAGAACTCCGGTTCGCAAAAAGAATAAAACCAAACGGAACAACGAAACTCAAACGGTGAAAGAAACAAGATCCGTTTACTAATCTGAACTAAGGTCAAATTTTACTGTATCAAAATCTTGTTTAAGTTGTTTAGACACAAAGAGGGCCTCGAGACGAAGATCTAGGCGCTTGAATCGCCTGATTCCGACTAACAAGCGAAAAGATAAACAAAAACTAAGATCGGATCAGAAATCGCGATCAAAAAAATCGCGGAATAAATCCGAGAAAAAGAAAAACTGACGAACAGACTAACGAACGAACACTTGTTATCTGGATCTAAAAGAAAAACGCGTTCGTTAAAACGAACGAACGAGCGAACGCTCGCTAAACAAATAAACCGGAGAAAAACCGATCTATTTAAAAAAACGAAAACTAGGGTTTTCTAAAAAAACCGAAATGGTTTTCCTCAGAAAACCGGGGCGGCGGGCGGCTACCTCGGCTCGGCTCCGGCGGGGGGTCCGGTGCGGCGACGGGGTGGCGTGGGTGGCGGGGTGACGGCGGAGACGGTGTGGCGGGCGGCTTATAAAGAGGGGCGTCTTGGAGGAGGGCAAGGCGTGGCGATGAGGAGTCCTGGCCGGACTCCTCGTCCGAATCGACAATGGCGCAGCGCTGGCCTTGGGCGGCGGCGGCCTGGGAGTTGGGCGGCTGGGTTTCGGCCCAGTCGGTGCCCGAAGTTTTTTTTAAATAATTCCACCAACAGAAAATAAATCCTATAAAATAAAATAAAAATCTAAAAATGTCAAAACAAATTTTCACCGTCTAAATGAAATATTTAGAACGAGATGAACATTTTCTTGGCCCTAAAATGCAATTTTGAAAACGTGCAATTTTTCTAATGCAAATAAAATCCAAATAAACTCAAATAAAATCCAACAAATGATTTTAACATTTTTCCTCCAATATTTCAATTTTTTGGAGAAGTCATATTATCTCCTCTCATTTATTTTTATTATGAAATATTTTTCAGAGAGAAAAATAATTAAAATCAAAGATCCTCGTTTCAATATTCGATAAAAATCAAATAGGAAACCCGGAAAATCCCCAGCTCTCTCCGAGGGTCCTTGAGTTGCTTAGGATTTTGAGGATTGCAGAACGAAGATGCAATAAAATATGATATGCATGGATGACCTATGTATAACACTCCAAATTGAAAATTTGGGATGTTACAATGCTTTAGTGCTGGTTATATTGTTGAATTCATTCATGATGCTATTGAAAATAATTATGAGGGAGGAATATATGCTCGTAGGGATTGCAATAATATCACGTTTCCTCTCTATGTGTTGAGAGTTTTGAAGTTATGCTTGTTTTACATTCCTATGCAAGTTGATTATTGTTCCCATAAGTTGTTTGCTCACAAAATCCCTATGCATAGGAAGTATGATAGACTTAAATTTGCTAGTCATATTCTTCATGATGCTCTCTTTATGTTTCAATTCCTATCTTTTATGTGAGCATCATTGAAATCATCATGCCTAGCTAGGGGCGTTAAACGATAGCACTTGTTGGAGGCAACCCAATTTTATTTTAGTTTCTTGCTTTTTGGTTATGTTTAGGAATAAATAATCCATCTAGATTATGTTAAGATGTGGTTTTATGTTTTAATTAGTGTTTGTGCCAAGTAGAACCTTTGGGAAGACTTGGGTGAAGTCTTTATGATCATGCTGTAAAAAACAGAAACGTTAGCGCTCACGAGATTAACTAAAACTTTTTACTGGAAAGTGCTATTTAGTTGATTTTTTTGCAGATGATTACTAGACAAATTCCTCAGGTCCACCAATTTATTTTAGAATTTTTGGAGTTCCAGAAGTTTGCATTAGTTACAGATTACTACAGATTGTTCTGTTTTTGACAGATTCTGTTTTTTGTGTGTTGTTTGCTTATTTTGATGAATCTATGGCTAGTAAAATAGTTTATAAACCATAGATAAGTTGGAATACAATAGGTTTAACACCAATACAAATAAAGAATGAGTTAATTACAGTACCTTGAAGTGGTGTTTTGTTTTCTTTCGCTAACGGAGCTTACAAGTTTTCTGTTAAGTTTTGTGTTGTGAAGTTTTCAAGTTTTGGGTAAAGATTTGATGGACTATGGAATAAGGAGAGGCAAGAGCCTAAGCTTGGGGATGCCCAAGGTAATATTCAAGGATAACCAAGCGTCTAAGCTTGGGGATGCCCCGGAAGGCAACCCCTCTTTCGTCTTCGTTCATCGGTAACTTTACTTGGAGCTATATTTTTATTCACCACATGATATGTGTTTTGCTTGGAGCGTCATTTTATTTTATTTAGCTTTGCTTGCTGTTTGAATAAAGTACCAAGATCTGAAATTATTAAATGGGGGAGTCTTCACATAGTTGCATAATTATTCGACTATTCATTGATCTTCACTTATATCTTTCGGAGTAGTTTGTCATTTGCTCTAGTACTTCACTTATATCTTTTAGAGCACGGTGGTGGATTTGTTTTATAGAAACTATTGATCTCTCATGCTTCACTTAGATTATTTTGAGAGTCTTAAATAGCATGGTAATTTGCTTAAATAATCCTAATATGCTAAGCATACAAGATTTGTAAGAATTCTTATGAGTGTGTTGAATACTAAGAAAAGTTTGATGCTTGATAACTGTTTTTAGATATGGAGGTAATAATATCAAAGTCGTGCTAGTTGAGTAGTTGAGAATTTGATAAATGCTTGTGTTGAAGTTTGCAAGTCCCGTAGCATGCACGTATGGTAAACGTTATGTAACAAATTTGAAACATGAGGTGTTCTTTGATTGTCCTCCTTATTAGTGGCGGTCGGGGACGAGCGATGGTCTTTTCCTACCAATCTATCCCCCTCGAAGCATGCACATAGTGCTTTGGTTTTGATGGATTGTAGATTTTTGCAATAAGTATGTGAGTTCTTTATGACTAATGTTGAGTCCATGGATTATACGCACTCTCACCCTTCCATCATTGCTAGCCTCTTGATGCACTGCATTGCCCTTTCTCACATTGAGAGTTGGTGAAAACTTCGCCGGTGCATCCAAACCCCGTGATATGATATGCTCTTCCCCAATAAACCTCATTATATCTTCCTCAAAACAGCCACCATACCTACCTATTATGGCAATTCCATAGCCATTCCGAGATATATTGCCATGCAACTTTCCACCATTCCGTTCATCATGACACATTCATCATTGTCATATTGCTTAGCATGATCATGTAGTTGACATAGTATTTGTGGCAAAGCCACCGTTCATAATTCTTTCATACATGTCACTCTTGATTCATTGCATATCCTCGTACATCACGGAGGCATTCATATAGAGTCATACTTTGTTCTAGTACCGAGTTGTAATCATTGAGTTGTAAATAAATAGAAGTGTGATGATCATCATTTTCTAGAGCATTGTCCCAAAAAAAAAGAGAAAGGCCAAAAGTAAAAAAAGGCCCAAAAAAAGGGGAAATAAAAAGGGGCAATGTTACTATCTCTTTTTCCACACTTGTGCTTCAAAGTAGCACCATGTTCTTCATATAGCGAGTCTCATATATTGTGCTTCAAAGTAGCACCATGTTTTTCATATAGATAGTTTCATATGTTGTCACTTTCATATACTAGTGGGAATTTTTCATTATAGAACTTGTCTTGTATATTCCAACGATGGGCTTCCTCAAATGCCCTAGGTCTTCGTGAGCAAGCAAGTTGGATGCACACCCACTTAGTTTCTTTTTGAAAGGACATGCGGTGCCCCCATGTGTGGTTTTGGTAATTGATGACATTCTCTATGGACTAATGGTTGCCTTGAGTTTATTTGAAGGTTTTGTCCATAGGCTTTTCTTGGAGTACATGTGTTGGTTTCAAGGAGAGTTTTGTGTCGACCAAGGTGCTATTCAAGGAATTATCCAAAGATTGGTCATGTGAGTGTTGAGCTTATTGCAAGCATGTCTTGAAGAATAAGATTGTGTGATCATTCATGTCCACCTTCAAGACATCATCCAAATGAAGAGAGTTGGAAAGATTCAACACACAAAGCGTACAAGATGTACAGAGGGATCAAGTGATCCCATGGTATGGTAAGCATTGTCCATTACGCTTTGTGTACTAACCCATGGTCTTCGTGAGAGTTCTTTGTGGGGTTAGGTTGCGGTGTGCAAGTTCAATTAATGCATCACGAAGAGATCAAATGCTTGAAGCTTGCCGTCCATTGTGGTGACAATGGACTTGTGAAGATGAGCGGAAGAGAGGCTCACCCACAGTAGAGTATTGGGGAGCAATCAACTAGTCTTCATCCCGCCAATGCAATCAAGAAAGGTGGTCCAACTTGAGGGAGTCAAGATCGTCATCATCTAGCTCAAGTGGACCATGTGCAAGGCAAAGGTTTGCCCTTGATAGGTTTTCTATTTTACCGGTCTCATGGTAGTTGTGGAAGACCGGGTTATAGGATCGTTTGCCGTACTATCAAGGGGGGCTCTCGATGAGTTGCTTGATCGTATAGTTCGTAGAGAGCTCAAACCATTGCATCCTTGCATCATCTTTTTTGGTTCTTGTTTGGTTCTTATCCTTGTGAGATTTGGAGCTTATGGTCATTTTTATGACAAGCTCGAGTTCATCGAAAACGGAGTTCTCATGCATCTTCTATGATGTTTTGATGCTACTCGTTGTCTTGTTTCAAACAAGCTTGAGTTTGCTCAATTCGGAGCTCATTTGCAGAAGTTATGGCAGTTCTGGTTTTCCTTGGAGTATTCTTGGTTTTCGCGGTAGTGGCTTAAGGCTGGCACCAGCGGTAGTACCGCTGTCCACAGCGGTAGTACCGCCGAAGCACTCAAGCGGTAGTACCGCTCCCAGAGCGGTAGTACCGCTCCCAGAGCGGTAGTACCGCTTGGGAGTTTCGGCCGTAGTACCACAGTGGTTCCGGGCTACTACCGCCTCGATTCGAGACCGTTGTTTTTCGTGTCGGGTTTTTCGGTACTAAGTGCGGTAGTAGTGGCGGTAGTACCGCTCCAAGCGGTATTACCGTGCCTACTCCCGCGGTAGTACCGCTCTGGGGCCAGTGCCTTGTCCTCCTCGTCGGTGGCGGTACCGGCAGGTGAGGCGGTAGTACCGCCCTCGGTGATGTACCGCCCCTTAAGCAGTAGTACCGCTCTGTCTTGAGATGTTCGATTGGGGTAACGGTTGGATTTCCTCCTATAAAAGGGGTCTTCTTCCCCATTGAACCTTATCCTTTGAGCTCGTGTTCTTCCCCATTGTTGACCTTCTTCGAAGCTTGCTAACTCTCAATCCCTCCAATGATTCTTGCTAGTTCTTGAGGGAAAAGAGAGAGGAGATCTAGATCCACGTTTCCACCAATCACTTTCTCCTCTAAGTGAGGGGAACCCCTTGGATCTAGATCTTGGAGTTCTTGGTGTTCTCCTTCTTGTTCTTCCTCTCATTTTCTTCCCTAGCATTAGTTGCTTTGGTGGGATTTGAGAGAGAAGGACTTGGGCACTCCGTGTGCCCTTGCCATTGCATTTGGTGCATCGGTTTGAGTTCTCCACGGTGATACGTGGAAGTTACAAGTTGAGAAGCTTATTACTCTTGGGTGCTTGGTGCCCTTGAGCTTGTTCCTCTTGGGTGCTTGGGCGCCCTAGACAGTTGGTGGTGTTCGAGCTCAATCATTGTGGTGTAAAGCTCCGCAAGCGCCGAGGTCTCCAATTAGGTTGTGGAGATCGCCTGAGCAACTTGACGGAGTTCCGTGACCGCCCCAAGGGTTGCCAAAGTGTACGGGTTCGGTGACCGCCCCAAGGGTTGCCATTTGTACGGGTTCGGTGACCGCCCTCAAGGGTCCCTTAGTGGAATCACGGCATCTTGCATTGTCGAGGGCGTGAGGAGATTACTGATGGCCCTAGTGGCTTCTTGGGGAGCATTGTGCCTCCACACCGCTCCAAACGGAGATTAGCATCCAAGGGTGTGAACTTCGGATACATCGTTGTCTCCGCGTGCCTCGGTTATCTCTTACCCGAGCCCCTTTACTTATGCACTTTACTTTGTGATAGCCATATTGTTCTTTGTCATATATCTTGCTATCACATAGTTGCTTATCTTGCTTAGCATAAGTTGTTGGTGCACATAGGTGAGCCTAGTTGTTGTACGTTTTGTGCTTGACAAATTAACCGCTAGGTTTGTTCCGCATTTGTTCAAGCCTAAACCGTAATTATTTTAAAGCGCCTATTCACCCCCCCCCCCCTCTAGGCGACATCCTCGATCTTTCACTTTTGTTGAGCTTTCATACATTTATAGCTCTAGTGCATCCGTTGCATGGCAATCCCTACTCCTTGCATTAACATCAATCGATGGGCATCTCCATAGCACATTGATTAGCCTCGTTGATGTGAGATCTTCTCCTTTTTTGTCTTCTCCACATAACCCCCATCATCATATTCTATTCCACCCATAGTGCTATATCCATGGCTCGCGCTCATGTATTGCGTGAAGGTTTATAAGTTTGAGATTACTAGAGTATGAAACAATTGCTTGGCTTGTCACCGGGGTTGTGCATGATGAGAGCATTCTTGTGTGACGAAAATGGAGCATGACTGAACTATATGATTTTGTAGGGATGAACTTTCTTTGGCCATGTTATTTTGAGAAGACATAATTGCTTAGTTAGTATGCTTGAAGTATTATTATTTTTGTATCAATATGAACTTTTGTCTTGAATCTTTCGGATTTGAATATTCATATCACAATTAAGAAGAATTACAATGAAATTATGCAAACTAGCATTCCACATCAAAAAAAATTTATCAATTACCTACTCGAGGATGAGCAGGAATTAAGCTTGGGGATTCTTGATACGTCTCCAACGTATCTATAATTTTTGATTGCTCCATGCTATATTATCTACTGTTTTGGGCAATATTGGGCTTTATTTTTCACTTTTATATTACTTTTGTGACTAACCTATTAACCGGAGGCCCAGCCCAGATTTGCTGTTTTTTGCCTATTTCAAAGATTTCAAAGAAAAGGAATATCAAAGCGGAGTCAAACGGAACGAAATCAACTGGAGAAGTTATTTTTGGAAGGAAAGCTACCGGATGGACTTGGACCCCATGTCAAGGAAGGAACGAGGAAGCCACGAGGGTGGGGGGCGCGCCCACCCCCCTAGGGCGCGCCCCCCTGCCTCGTGGGGCCCTCGTGGATCCCCTGACGTGCTTCTTCCGCCTATATAACTCCACGTACCCTAAAACTTCCAGAACGGAGAATAGATCATGAGTTCCACCGCCGCAAGCCTCTGTAGTCACCAAAAACCAATTGGGACCCTGTTCCAGCACCCTGCCGAAGGGGGGAGCCCTCACCGGTGGCCATCTTCATCATCCCGGCACTCTCCATGACGAGGAGGGAGTAGTTCACCCTCGGGGCTGAGGGTATGTACCAGGAGCTATGTGTTTGATCACTCTCTCTCGTGTACTTGATTTGGCACGATCTTGATGTACTGCGAGTTTTGCTATTATAGTTGGATCTTATGTTTCTTCTCCCCTCTACTCTCTTGTAATGGATTGAGTTTTCCCTTTGAAGTTATCTTATCGGATTGAGTCTTTAAAGATTTGAGAACACTTGATGTATGTCTTGCCGTGCGTATCTGTGGTGACAATGGGATATCACGTGATTCACTTGATGTATGTTTTGGTGATCAACTTGCGGGTTCCTCCCATGAACCTATGCATAGGGGTTGGCACACGTTTTCATCGTGATTCTCCGGTAGAAACTTTGGGGCACTCTTTGAGGTTCTATGTGTTGGTTGAATAGATGAATTTGAGATTGTGTGATGCATATCGTATAATCATACCCACGGATACTTGAGGTCACATTGGAGTATCTAGGTGACATTAGGATTTTGGTTGATTTGTGTCTTAAGGTGTTATTCTAGTACGAACTCTAGGGCTGTTTGTGACACTTATAGGAATAGCCCAACGGATTGATTGGAAAGAATAACTTTGAGGTGGTTTCGTACCCTACCATAATCTCTTCGTTCGTTCTCCGCTATTAGTGACTTTGGAGTGACTCTTTGTTGCATGTTGAGGGATAGTTATATGGTCCAATTATGTTATTATTGTTGAGAGAACTTGCACTAGTGAAAGTATTAAACCTAGGCCTTGTTTCAACGCATTGCAATACCGTTTGTGCTCACTTTTACCACTTGTTGCCTTGCTGTTTTTATATTTTCAGATTACAAAAACCTATATCTACCATCCATATTGCACTTGTATCACCATCTCTTCATGAACTAGTGCACCTATACAATTTACCATTGTATTGGGTGTGTTGGGGACACAAGAGACTCTTTGTTATTTGGTTGCAGGGTTGCTTGAGAGAGACCATCTTCATCCTACACCTCCTACGGATTGATAAACCTTAGGTCATCCACTTGAGGGAAATTGCTACTGTCCTACAAACCTCTGCACTTGGAGTCCCAACAACGTCTACAAGAAGAAGGTTGCGTAGTAGACATCAGACGTCCTCTAATTGTTGTTGCATGTTTTACGTGGCTGCCATGGGTTTCTAGCAAGAACGTTTCTTACCTACACAAAATCCACAATGGTGATATGCCAATTGCTATTTACCCTTCATAAGGACCCTCTTCATCGAATCCGATCCGACTAAAGTGGGAGAGACAGACACCCGCTAGCCACCTTATGCATCAAGTGCATGTCGGTCGGTGGAACCAGTCTCACGTAAGCATACGTGTAAGGTCGGTCCGGGCCGCTTCATCCCACAATGCCGCCGAATCAAGATAAGACTAGTAATGGTAAGCAAATTGAACAAATCATGGCCCACAACTACTTGTGTTCTACTCGTGCATAGAATCTATGCATAGACCTAGCTCATGATGCCACTGTTGGGGAACGTAGTAATAATTCAAAATTTTCCTACGTGTCACCAAGATCAATCTAGGAGATACTAGCAACAAGAGAGAGAGGGAGTGCATCTTCATACCCTTGAAGATCGCTAAGCGGAAGCGTTACAAGAACGCGGTTGATGGAGTCATACTCGCCGCGATACAAATCACGGAAGATCCGATCTAGCGCCAAACGGACGGCGCCTCCGCATTCAACACACGTACAGCCCAGGGACGTCTCCTCCTTCTTGATCCAGCAAGGGGAGAGGAGAAGTTGAGAGAGAGCTCCGGCAGCACGACGGCGTGGTGGTGGAGCTTGTGGTTCTCTTGCAGGGCTTCGCCAAGCACTACGGAGGAGGAGGAGGAGTTGGAGGAGGGAGGGGCTGCGCCAGGGAAGGGGTATGGTAGCCCTCCCACCCCCCACTATTTATAGGGGAAGGGGATAGGAGGGCCGACCCCCCTAGATCCCATCTACAAGGGGGGGTGGCGGCCAAGGGGGAACTTGCCCCCCAAGTTTGGTGGGAGGCGCCCCCACCTCCTTGGGTTTCCAACCCTAGGCGCCTTGGGCCCCTAGGGGCGCACCAGCCCAGTAGGGGGCTGGTTCCCACCCTTGTTCAGCCCATTAAGTCCCCCGGGGCAGGTGGTCCCACCGGGTGGACTCCTGAACACCTTTCGGTGGTCCCGATACAAGACCGATAACCCCCAAAACCATTCTGGAGACTGAAACTGGACTTCCCATATATAAATCTTTACCTCTGGACCATTCTCCTCGTGACGTCCGGGATCTCATCAGGGACTCCGAACAACCTTCGGTAACCACATACAATTTCGCATAACAACTCTAGCGTCACCGAACCTTAAGTGTGTAGACCCTATGGGTTCGGGAACCATGTAGACATGACCGAGACATCTCTCCAGCCAATAACCAACAGCGGGATCTGGATACCCATGTTGGCTCCCACATGTTCCACGATGATCTCATCAGATGAACCACGATGTCAGGGATTCAATCAATCCCGTATACAATTCCCTTTGTCCATCGATATGTTACTTGCCCGAGATTCGATCGTTGATATCCCTGTACCTCGTTCAATCTCGTTACCGGCGAGTCTGTTTACTCGTTCCATAACGCATGATCCCGTGGCTAACTCCTTAGTCACATTGAGCTCATTATGATGATGCATTACCGAGTGGGCCCAGAGATACCTCTCCGTCATATGGAGTGACAAATCCTAATCCCGATTCGTGCCAACCCAACAGACACTTCCGGAGATACCTGTAGTACACCTTTATAGACACCCAGTTACGTTGTGACGTTTGATACACCCAAAGCACTCATACGGTATCTGGGAGTTGCACAATCTCATGGTCTAATGAAATGATGCTTGACATTAGAAAAGCTCTAGCAAACGAACTACACGATCTTGTGCTATGCTTAGGATTGGGTCTTGTCTATCACATCATTCTCCTAATGATGTGATCATGTTATCAACGACATCCAATGTCCATGGTCAGGAAACCATAACCATCTATCGATCAACGAACTAGTCAACTAGATGCTTACTAGGGACATGTTGTGGTCTATGTATTCACACATGTATTACTGTATCCAGTTAATACAATTATAGCATGAACAATAGTGAATTATCATGAACAAGGAAATATAATAATAACCATTTTATTATTGCCTCTAGGGCATATTTCCAACAGCATCACCCTTTCCTCTTCAAGGGACAAACCAATGCATGCTCAAGAAGTAGCAGCGGCCACTGGAGCCAGCGCTCCGCGGCGCGCAAAGACTCGGGATTATAGTGATGTAAACAGTTTCAGCACGCCGCACGATGCGCGTCTGTTGGAGATGCTCTTAGAAGTTACAACTACTCAAAAATGCCATTGTTTTGTGAGATATTTGCTCAAAAATGCCATTAGATATCTAAATAATGTCACATTTCATTAGATGTTTGCTTAAGAATGCCATTAGACATCGTTATTGTTAGGTCAAACCCGTTGACCATGTTATATCACAGAAAATACCCCTAAACCCACATGTCAACTCTCTCTATCTCATAATGACAAGTGTTGGCCCCACTTGTCAGGAGTAAGCAAGAGAATAATTTTAGAAGAAAATAAGAACGTCATTGGGATCAGGTGGGACCCACACTTAATTGTAGTGTGGTAGTGGAAGAGCTGACATGTTGGTCCATAGGTATTTATGTCACTATAACATGGCAAACGAGATTTGAGCTGACAGTAATTGTGCCCACTGGCATTTTTGAGCATGCACCTAAAGAAGCGATGACATTTTTGAGTAGTTGGAATTTCAAGTGGCAATACTGAATAGTGTCACACAACTAGTGGCATAAGTTGATAAAACCCTATAATGATAGACAAGACTTGGCCAACAAGCCGGTAAATCTATTCAAACTCTAATACTATCTCTAAACTGACTGGACTCTTTCCTAAAAATGCTTAATCAACTAGGACCCTAAATTGTTGGGCTAGTCCACATAATAGTATCCATATTTTAAGATGAGCACTACTCGTAGTTCATGCAATGACATGCTTGTATTGTTGTAAGTGAGCCATTACAATTTTTCAGTCCATCACATGATTGTACTGGCGTAATAGATGGTACTCATGTGACTTCTAGAGTGTCGAGGTCACAAGATGCAACATAAAGAGGAAGAAAACACTACACAAGCCAGAATATGCTTGTTGTTGTTGATTTCGATCTGAAGTTCACATATGTGTTAGCAGATTGGAAAGGATCAAGCCATGATGCTAACATTCTTGCTGAAATCATGGCTTGAACTGATGGGATCAATATCCCCGATGGTAATTTCTACCTAGGAGATGTTGGATATGCATGTCCTTCTGGGTTCTTTTACCCTTCATGAAAACCAGGTACCATCTGCCTTAGAGTTACAGTTGAGAGGGCATTTGGTTCTTTGAAGAATAGATTTAAGCTCCTTGATGAGAAGGCATTCCACCATTTCTCCATCCAAGTAAGGTTTTTTCTAGCATGTTGCATTCTGCATAATTGAATATTAGAACGGGGTTACAACGAGCTTGTGTCGAAGGAGGAGGACGCAGCGGTTGATGATGACCATGACATTGACTAGGGTGTGGAGGGACATGACAATGAATCTTAAAAGAGCAAAGGGTTGGAGTGAAATTTGAGGCGTGTGGGACAACAAAGGCAACATAGGGATCAAAAAACATTCCACCCTTTATTCACTTAGCAAGACCCAACAGAGCCACATATGCAAATAGCCCAAAAACGACGCAGGTAACTAAACATGCCCATCGAAATTGAAAGGATATAATTCATATAGAAAATGTTTTGAGCAGAGAAATTTTGGAGGAAGAGTCTTACCACATGTTTCTTTTCTTTGACGTCTCTGATTCCTATATTCTTCTTGGAGAAAATTTGCAAACAAAGCATCACGTTTGCACATGAGTTTGCTGAAATCCATCGAAACACTAACAGTCTACAAAAACCATCAATTTTTTGTTTTTTTTTGCAAGAAACACTGCTCAGCTAGTCGCATTTTGACACCGAATATGACCGATGAGGCCCATCGTCAGTGTTGATGTGGCACCAAGTCTTCACACCAATTGATAGGAACGTTAAGTTGAGGAAGGGCCCACCTGTCATTGCCCATTCACATTTGCATTTTGTTAAGCACCTCATGTCCATCAACCATTTCATGCTCTCTACCACGCACAACACGACATCGTCGAGGTTGCCGACCGCCGACACTTGCACCCCGCGTTCGCCCCGCACATCAGCACTGGGCCCTATCGGTCAAATTATATGTCAATACGTGGTCAGCCAAGCAGTTACTGCTTTTGGAAAAAAATGGACGCCGATAACTGCCACACGTGTGGTGTATCGGGTGGTTGTGCCGCACGCCTCGTGTGGCATGGAGAAGAACCCGCCCGCACGACCGTGTCCGGGCACGCGCAGCCACAGCCCGCACGTCCGGTGTGTGGAAAAACCGCCCACACGTCCGGGCCAAACGACCGCGCTGCCCGCACGACCCAGCACACCAGCCGTCCCGGGCTCCTTCCGATCACCAGTCCGCCCTGCCGTCATTGTCTCCCACCTCTCGATCCCCTACCTCCATCGCCTTCCTTCTCTGGTTGCCATGGCAACCAAAGCAGATCCCTAGCTCCTTCCCACCACTAACCACCCACCCCCTCCCACGCCAACCCCGCCCTCCCAAGACGACGAGCTAAAAACAGGTGGATCTCCGATCTCCTTCTGTTTCTCGACCTTCTTCTGTCCAGAAATCTGAAATTGCAAGTTTGCCCACGAAGATGGCGACTGGATCCATGCTATCAGGGCAAACACCCCACGAATTTGTGTGTCTTTGCATTTGCCCACCAACATATGCCAGATCTGCCATATACTATACTAGAGTTGTGCCAAGCTTCTGGGTTGGCTTGGTGCGACTAGTTGGTAATGAAGCATGCGTAGGAATCACTATAAATAGGGAGAGAAAGGAAGAATTTGGCATAGGGAGGGAGGAAATATAATTTCCACCTGTATCTAACGCTAGTTGCCATCTATCGTTGTCCGTGGTTGCCATCATGTTATCTTATTGCTTGCCATCCTATTTTATTGTTTGTTGCCATCACTTCAAAATGATAGCTGGCATCCAGAATTCAGAAATGAGAATGAATGTTCATGTCCTACTTGCCATGAGGTGTTGGTTGCCTACGCAGGAAATGTTATGAGATTGTCGTGTTATCTTCTATGTGCAAACAGCAAGAATGCTTTTTGCGGATTGTTGATGCGTTCTTGTTCATGCAGTGACTAAAAACACAGTGGCAGAAAAGAAAGCAGAAGAATGAATCACGAAGATGGCACTGATCCTTGGTTTTCTCAAAGGCCGGAAACGCCACCTTGGGATGCAGCAGAGTACAATCAACTCATTTCTTCGTGACCATTGTCGCCACTACTAGAGCACTACGCGGACATCGGTGCGAGGCATGATAAACAAAGAAGAAACAGTTGCCATGTTCGTGACGATGAAGATGTCATTCTACTTATGTCCTACAATCTAATTTTTAGCAGGTTCTTATGACCAAACCACAATCAGGGGGGCAGCATGGCAAGTTTCTTCACAGGGCGCTAACGCTGACAAATGTACGGGCAACCAACTTCAGCTAGCTAATGTGGCAAATCAAGGTAATGCATACGAAAATTAAACTTACTGTTGTGGACATGAAATTAAACTTGCAAGGAAGGCAAAAGACTCACGAGTTATGTCGGAAAAATGTAGGACCTTCATGTAGCATGTGGCATCAGGCGGCAACCATGTACCTGCCATCAACATCGTACACAGGTGAGTGCATGAAAGTGAAGTTTTGAACAGTGAGTTAGGAGAAAGGAACATATCTGACAGCTGCAGTTGCCATGCCTGGACAGCTGCAGTTGCCATGGCTGCACAACTGCAGTTGACATGCCTGGACAACTGCAGTTGCCATGCCTGGACCACTGCAGTTGCCATGTATAATCAAATGTGACTGCAAAGTCTAAACAACCGTGGATGACAAGTGTGAACAAATCTGTGTGGCATGGTTGGACCACTACATGTGCGATGTTGAACAAACTACAGTTGCCATGCAATGACCAACTGCTACCATGATCGCAGGTTGTTACGGTGGCACCACATCGGCAAACGTCTCATGGCAAGCTTCACAGTTGCAGGAAAACGCTATTGCAAATAGAGCACATCAAATTGGAATGACAGACCACACAAGATCGGCACATGCGGCACAACAAGGTAAAAAATGTGAACCGAAGCGATCGCATTTGCTTTTGTGTGAATAGCATGTGAGGAAAAGTAGATTTGTAACGGCAGTGGTAGAAAAAACAAACAAAAAATGCTACCAAGTGGTCGTGTGCAAAGAGTCATATATTGTCTTCGGGATTTGCCAATTGCTATAAGAGTTTGTGCAACATTCATGATTGTTCACATTTGCCTATTGAGCTCAGGCCTAGAATACAAGTTTTGATGCTAGAGTATACTTGGTGACATGTGTTGGCAACAGTAGTTGCCATGTATGTTGGACTATAGCTGCCATTGCTATATACTACAAGTTCTGATGCTAAAAGACGCCGGTTGCCATGTGTTGGCAACAGTAGTTGCCATGTTGTTGGACTATACCTGCCATTGCTATATACTACAAGTTCTGATGCTAAAAGATGCTGGTTGCCATGTGTTGGCAACGGTAGTTGCCATGTTGTTGGACTATAGCTGCCGTTACTGGAGAATTACAGTTGCCATGCATGGCCATGTGCAGATTCACGGCCTGCTGTGTGAATGATGTCATGCAAAATCACATGCAGTTGCTGTACTCCGTTATGATAAACATGCCATTCAAGCAAAATCTTACGCTCGTACCTAATTTTTTATTCCAGGACCTTCAACTACAATTAACAGCGGCGGGGGGACATATAATGCCGGGAGCTCTGAGCGCACGGAAGACGCGTTGCACCAGCCAGCCAACACTCATGACACAAACAATGTCGAGTCAGTGTCAGAAATGGCAATCGTTCCAGCAATGCCGACAACCACACCTTTGCACACCAGCACAAGCAACACTCAAGCAGATGAAACAGCCACCGATACTGAAGTGAATGATGAAACTGATGACGAAGCACAAGGGGATGAAGATGGTGGGCAATCAGAAATCATAGTACCTCGACCACCGTATCTTGGGCGTAGATTTGATTCGCTTGAAGATGCAAAGGAATTCTACCGGACATATGCAAAGTTCCATGGGTTTGTGGTCAACACCGAATACCATAGGAAAATTAAAAAACTAACGAAAGTACAAAGAGAGGTGAGATGAGGTGCTACAAGGCACGAAGAAACAAGAAGGGCAAAGGTGATGCGCTGTCGTTCAAAGCGAAGAGAGGTATCATTGTCAAGACGGAATGCCCTGTCCGGTGTAAGCTGAATGTAGATGGAGCACAGTGGGTGGTCACTGAATATTTTGACGAGCACAACCACGAGCTAATAAAGAAGTTTGACCTGGTAAAATTTCTGACCGCCCACAGAGGATTCACCCCCCTCGAGAAGAAATTCATAGAGCTGCTACATGATTGTAACGTCGGTCCATCAAGAATGGTCCAGATACTATCCCTCATCCACAACAAAAATGGACTCTGAGTAGCATGCCCTACATACCAGCAGACGTCACAAACCTAAAGGCAAAGTACCGTAGAGAAAGCAAGTTGGCTGACATAGAACCCACGATAGCCTACTTCGATGAGAAAGCGAAAGAAGATCCAGATTTCTTCTCTGAGGATAAGATTGGACGATGAGGACCGTGTCGAGAACATGTATTGGGTGGATGGTGCTGCAAGAAGAGCCTACAAACATTTCCGAGACTGCATTTCATTTGACGCGACATATCTCACTAATATGTACAGGATGCCATGTGCTCCATTCATAGGGATAAATAACCACAATCAGTCATTGCAGTTCGGATGCGGGCTCGTTCGGAACGAAGACACGGATGGGTACACTTGGTTGTTCAAGACCTTCTTGGAGTGCATGGGTGGACTTGCTCCGATGAACATAATAACAGACCAGGATTTTAGCATGCGTGCGGGCATAGAGGAGGTCTTTCCGTTGGCAGTGCACATGCGCTGCAGGTGGCACATTATAAAGAAGGCTGAGGAGATGCTAGGACTGTTCTTTGCTGACCGTCCAAAGCTGCACAAGGCATTCGAGTTGTGTGTGGACCACAGCTTGACGGTGGAGGAGTTTGAAAGGAGCTGGATGGATATGATTGAAACATATCAAGTCCTAGACCACGAGACACTTGCTAGCTTGTGGGAGAAGCGAATATACTGGGTGTCGGCCTACTTCATGCAGTGCTTCTTCCCGTTTCTGTAGACTACACAGCGTAGTGAGGGGTTCAATGCTGTTTTGAAGCGGTACGTGAGCCCTGGCAACTCATTGCTACAGTTTGCCAAGCAGTACACCGCTTTGCAACAAAAAATACTGGGATCCGAGCTATAGCAAGAAGCAAACACCATGCTCAAGCAGCCAAAATTGCTAACGTATTTACCAATGGAGAGGCAGATGAGCAAGATATACACCAACAAGATTTTTAACAAGTAAGTCATTTGTGTTACAATCTTATTTGCACAAGCATGAAGGTAGTAGGTGCCATGTAGAATGCAATGGAGTTGAAAAGCTTATTCGAAAATGATGCTTTTTTTTGAAAAGTAGCCATTGAGTACAGAGTAACCATGATATGTAGTTGCCATGGTTAATGAACTACAGTTTGCCATGTTTAATGAACTACAATTGCCATGTTTGCTCAACTGCAGTTGCCATGTTTGATGAACTGTAGTTTCCATGTTTAATGAACTGTACTTCCACTGGCCATGATGGTATGGAATGCAAATGCCAAATGAAGTTATTGTGTAGTTGCCATGTTTAGTGAACTACAGTTGCCATGTTTACTCAACTGTAGTTGCCATGTTCAATGAACTGTAGTTGCCATGTTTGAACGAACTGTAATTCCATTGGCCACAACAACAAAAGGTGCTACAAAAAACTTCACACAAGAGTTTAACAAAACCACACAAAACTTGCAGATTCCAGGAAGAAATAAAGCATGCCAGCATGTACACGGCTTTCTAGGTGGACGAACATACGTTCAAGGTGTGTTCTATCATGGGCATGTCGGATTCAGAACCTGAAGACCCGGACAAGGGAAGGAACTACTTTGTGAAGGCATCGATAAGCGAAGGCGAATACTACTGCCAATGCTGCAAATTCAAACGGGGCGAGATTGTGTGCTGTCACATACTAAAAGTAATGGACATGAACGCGGTGACATGATTGCCCAGCCATTTCATAAGGCGGCGAAGGACTTGGGACGCTGACGATGCATTGGCGCCGCAAACATCAAACGCAATTTTGGTTGTGCATGACGAGAGACCAGAGTCAACCATGGAAGCCGTGAGGCACATTGTATTGACAAAGAACTATGCTGAACTAATTGATGAAGCGTGCAAGAGTGATGAGACAGCAAGGGTCACAGAAAAACACAGGAAGGCCCTCAAAAGAGAGCTTGATGATATCAAGAATAGGAAAGCTGAGGAAGCCTTACACAGGCTCCCCCGCACATCAAGTGTGCCTTCATCCACGGGGCCATCATCTGAAAACTCGGAGGTAGGATCTGGAACAGCAAGCACACAAACCCAGGTTAGGAACCCGTCCCGTTCCATCACAAAAGGGCATCCAAAAGAGATAAGATACAAATTGGGATTGGAGATTCAAGCAAAACACAAGAAACCAAAGAAAGGGACGAGCAATTCGTAAGCAACATTGGAGCACTGTGACTTGGTCCATGGTGACATTTTTTTGCAATCTAGATGTTCTAAATTTTGTAAAAATTGGAGAATGACTCTTCAGGAGCATCAGAATTTGAAGCAAAATGCCATGAATGAATAACTGCAGTTGCCACGTGTATGGTACTGAATTTGCCATGTTACTTGAACTGAATCTGCCATGCAATTTCTGCTGAATCTGCCATACCATTTGTACTGAATTTGCCATGCCATTTCTACTGAATTTGCCATGTTATTTGTACTGAATCTGCCATCTTAGTTGTACTGAATATGCCATGTTAGTTCTGCTGACTCTTCATCGCATAGATTTCCATGTTCAGTCAACGCATTTTAGTCACACATATTGTATTGTGGTGCAAACTATGGGAAACAATTTGAAACGGTCTCGTGCAGCGACCGCATAGGTTACGGCTGCGTGATCAAACTACCATGCTAGCCGGTACAATTAGCAATGAAAAATAAAGAACCAAACAGACAAATGAAGAAGGACGACAACTTTCACTAACCGTGTCTGGTGAACTACATTTGCCATGTTTTCAAACATCATAGACGCAGTCAAAAACACCAAACTGGTACTACCTATGATGAAGGATAATAATACTGAAAAACATAAATGTATCTGCTGTCACACCTAAAAAATAGGTTCACATCCACACATATATTACAGAAAATATTCAAATGTCGCTCACACACCACCACTACATACTAGGCTACGCGGAGATGCAGCCATAACATAGTACATGGACATAGTTTTGAAAGAACAAAGGTAATACCTTACATTCCTCAGCAACAGAATGTAAGGTAGGCATTCAGTATGGAGCACCACGTGATCACTTGTACTTCTTGGCGGCTTTCTTGACAACTTCCTCTATGAACTCACGTGCGTTGGACCGCGTGTTGAAATCTTCATTCATCAACAAGTTCCATGTGTAAATTTTGCGGAGCTCGACGACCATTGCAGCTGTGACGATAGGAACCCGTCGATCTTCCCACTTTGCAAGGTATTCCAACGTGTGAAAGCCACAGTCGTGCCTTAACAAGAAAAGAATCAGGTTAACTCATAAGAATATAGAGAAAAATCATAAACTTCAATTCAGAGGTGACAAAAGAGGGTAAGCATTGGTTTGGAGGACACATGAAGAAAAGATGGGAAAATACTGGTTTCCTTGCTTTGTAGTCGCCACGTACTCAATTGGAAAATGTCTGATCTGGACCTTTGAGTTTTCATAGTGACGTTTCCATGTCTCTTTGAGGTTGTTGATGAAGTATTCAGCATGCGTAGTAAGGTCTACATTAGCTTCTGAACGCATTGAATCAAGCACCTCAAAACGTTGGTTCTTCAGGTCAAGGCAGATTGCGTAGTGATGACCTCACTTGTCGTGTGGGTCATGTGGTGCGAGCTCTTGGAACATGGGGAACAAGACCTGCAAGCAAAAATGAAGGAAAGAAGAAGCAGAGTTCACATTAAGAACAGAAATGATGTAGTTGGGAAAGGACATGCAAAGATATCACCGGTTACACTAAAAGGCACATGAGTGACATAAAAGCATCAAGGGTACAAGAAAAGTAGACCAACGTATAATGTTTAGTTACAGTGGGTAATTAAAGGAAGTTTCCATCCATGTATGAACAAAGTTGCCATGTATTTTAGTTTGAAGTTGCCACATAGGTTGTATTAAGAAAGAAAATCAGAAGTCATTTTACATGGTAGCTGTTGCCACATGAAACAGCTGTCACAAAACAGGGTGTAGCCCACATCTGAAGCATAGCTACTGGTAAAAAAATAACATGGGAGGAAAAATGTGCAAAAAAAGTAAGGAGTACTCACACATTTCTTCATCTTGAGCTTGAAATCACCATGCGCAGCAAAATGCTTCCTCGGGATTTTGTGGTGGAAGTCACCATCCCATATTTTGCACGTCACAGTGTACTGTATGATTGTTTTTTCGGGAGACATATCCATATGCATGTTGATGAAGTCAATCCCACATGCAACTACATTCTTCGACATTTTACCGAGTGGCTCACAGACTCGGCGAGATCACCCGGGTCAACGTACGTCGTATCACATTGTATGATCTTGGTTCTGTCCAAACATGAGCTGTATGAAAATGATATAACATGAAAGAATCATGTCTACTAAGTAAAAAAGAAATAAAACGTAAATGGAGCATATCTAGAAATAGCAAAAGGATGAATAGTAAAAAGAGCAAAGCAAATGAGAGGTTTATGTGGGTGTGGTCATTACGCTTTCAGCTCCTTCATGTGATTGCTGTTGGACCTCGCATTTCCAAAGCACTTGACAATTTCGTACAGCTGGTTCTGATCCTTTGTGGCCTTGACTTCTGGCTCATAATCATCCGCGGGTGGTGCATGAACTACCCTATGCTGCCTCACAGAACCAGGGGTGGCACTTCTAATGGTATCCTCGAATCTTGGCTCGGCGAACACGTTGGAACTTGATTGGCCCTGACCTCATGAGGACCTCCTCTGCAATGCTGCCTCCTCAATCCTGCGGTAAGCTTCATCAAGTGACGGTGTAATCTCCTCAGGGGTGGCTGCAAGGATCAAAAAAGTGGGTTAGGATACCTGGAAAACAAAACAAATTTAGTTTAAAAGAAAGGTTGCAGAATATGAAATGTAGGCACAGAAAGTAGAGAGTTGCCATGTGCAGGTAACTTCAGTTGCCATTTGCAATGCATTGTAACTGCCATATAACAACAATTACAGTTGACATGTTGTGTCAACTCCAGTTGCCATGTGCTTGCAGAATGGAAAATGCAGCATGGCAATAGAAAATGTAGGTGACAGCGTGCAAGCAAATCCAGTTGCCATGTCCATCAGATAACATTTGCCATCACAAGTGAGAACCCAAAAAAATGCTTGGGACAAAAGTCACACTAAAAAGATGTATACACAAAAATGATAAACGCATAAGAAATGTACCTTGCACAATCGGCTCTACGAACTTCACAGCCTTCTTGCCCTCGACCATTGGCTGCGCCATCATTGGGGCCATGCCTGCTGGGAAAGCAAAGGCAACTGGTGTAGCATCTTGCACCACTGGTTGCTCTTGACTGATACCAAAGCTAAAGCTCGGTGGGGTGAAGGCCATTGGGTGCCTCTCCTTCCTACTGGCCGGACCGCGAACAACTTGCTGGGCAGAATCCAAGGGTGAAAGATCAACAAACATTTCTGCATCGGCCGCTGCAGAATCATCGGGCTTATTCGTAGGGCAGGGCGTGCTGTCAGCGGTATCATTCGCAGCTTTCTTTATAATCTTCTTATTTGGGTTGTAGGGGACACTGATGTTGACTGGGAGCTTAGAAGTTCGCAGATTTAAGCTGGGGTTATCCACGGCGGGTAAAGACGCAGTCTGCTCTGCATGTTCACCTCCGTCAGTCATGCCCGGCTTGCCACCTGGGTCGGTTGTACTCCGGTCTTACGTTCTCTCCATAACATTGCTTCTGGCAGGTGGTCGGAACAGTGTGGACGCAGGCACATAACCAGAGTCATCTCTCCTGCTCCTAGCTACAGCCGGCGCGTTGGGTATGTCTGCAGATTGCTTCCGGGCCTACGATGACCAGCTCGCGTAACGGTCGCCTTAGCAACCTCTGGAGCACCAGAAGCTGGAGCTATTGTGCCAAGAGTCTCACCTGTGGATGGCATATCATTATGAACTATCGCCTTAGCCCCTTCTTTCGTGGACGCAGAAATGCCACCACCCACGCGCTTGGAATCCGTGTCAAATGAGCGGGAATCTTCCTTGCTTAGGTTGATCTCGGGGGCGTCCACTTCAATACTTGCTGATCGGGTGGCATGGCTCACAGCAGCATCCTTCATTGCCAGCAGAGTGGGCAATATTTCAGCAGTCCTGGAAGATATCGACTCGTCACTCCCAGATGTACGGATCCCTGCTGTCGTAGCCTGCACATCTGCAACCGGCGGAGATGGTTGGCCGCTTGCATCAGAGCTAGTGGGAACAATGGATGATGCAGCAGCAGGTTTGTCCACTGGTGCCTCATGAACGTCTGAGTTGCCACCTATCGACAGCTTTGAGTGTATGCGTTCGAGTGGGTCTCTGGGGTTCTGCTTGGTCACGCGTGTGGTATTCTTCTTCACCCTAAAAAAACACACAAACATTGTTAGATGAGCAGCTGATAGTTGCCATGTAGGTGGAATAAGAGTTGCCATGTGGCCTAGTTAGCAGTTGCCATGCAGAACAAGCAGCAGTTGTCATGGTACACATCTTAAAAAATGTAAGAAAATGTGTGATGTGCCAGGACTGCCATTTCAAAACTAGGTGTGGATGAGTGCACAAACAGATGAAAAAGCTGGTAGTTGCCATGTAGGTGGAATAACAGTTGCCATTTTGCCTAGTTAGCAGTTGCCATGCAAAAACAACGAGGAGTTGCCATGTAGTAAAAAGAAATAGAGCATGGGAGAAACAACAGTTGCAATGTGGGACTGATGGCAGTAGCCCATGTGGCAAAATTTGAACAATTTGCATTGAAAAGCAAAAATATAGCAATATGGCAATGAAAAAGAACAGGGATAACCTACTTCTTGACTATCTTCCTCAAATCTGGCAACACGACAGGATCATCGGTGTTGGACGTCGACGTACGAGGAGATGACCTAGTGGAAGGTGTGTCACCAGCAATAGGGGCACCCTTGTTCAATCGAGCAGAAACATGGGTTGGCGTTGGTTCTTGTTTCTTCGTAACCGCTCGTCCACCAGTTGTCGCCTCGCTGCACATATAAGAAAGAGGCAAAAAAAGTGCCAAGTGTCAGACACGAAAATCGTTGCCACGCTTAGCAAAAACAAATGGAAAAAGGGGTCAGACTGTTCGAAAGGAGAGACAAAACAAAAACACTAAAATAGAAGTCGAACCTCCTCCTAGCAGCTAAGGGATCGGTCCTAGGTCTCTTGACAGGAGAGCCCTGCCCAACATCCTCTGGATCCCTCCCCCTCTTTGAGGGCGACACCCCCTTGCCTCTCGCAGTTGTCTGTTCTTTGACTTTCTTCGGTGAGGGGACATCTGGTGCACCATTGCCCTTCTTACCACCTGCACGAACTTTGACATGTTCATCATCGTCAGTGTCATGTTGCACGTTCTCCATGTCATCATCATCGTCCTTGTCGAGAGCAGCATCTCCATCTAGTTCATCTTGTGTGTCAGGAAGCTCCTGCGAGCTGTTGTAGTCGTACCGACCACGGCAACCAGTTGGCCGATGTGTCCGTTCTGCAACAAATGGACTGAACTGCCTCGCAACCGCGTCGCTATCAGAGCCATTAAGGGACGTCCAACCCTCAACCAACTTCCCGAGCAAGCTGGTCATTCCGGATGCAAACTGCCCAATTAGATGCTCAACAGGTGCCCTCGCCTGTGCACGAAACAAGAAGCAGCAGTAACCAACCGTATTAAAGTCATGTGCACAAGATCAAAATAAACCAAACACAACCATAGATATATATCCTTGATTACCTCAACAGGACAAGACGGAGTTGAGTGCACGTCCATCCACTTTCCAAAGTTTTGAGGCCCACCAAACACGTCAGTAGTCTATAGCATGCTTGGCCATCACCAAAAAACCAAAAAACGGCTAGCATGTAAAGAGAGAAAACAATGAACACTAACTAACAGTTCATGTATTGCAAAATAAAAATAAAAAGAGGAAGTGGATAGAAGTTTCAAAATGGATGGCGAGTTGCCATGTGGCGTGAAGACATGGATACCATGCTTGTGACGACCATGGCTAACAAGGTAGTCATCTCTTGTTAGCCACAGACGGTTGCCGTATGGGGATTTTTTTCATATGTTATGCAGCGTCAAAATTGAAAGAATGTCGTGCAAAGATAGAAACCTGAACTAACCTACAGTTTCCCGTATTTCGTATCAGTTATCTTGTCCACGGCAAGCACAACCTTGACAGCATCGTAAGTCCATGCAGAAACAGCAAACTTGTGTGGAGGCGGCGGGCCTCCTATCCCAGTAAAGTCCACAGTGGACAGATCAAGACGATCGACGTACATGAGCTGATGGACAACAATTTAAAAAAATATCAGTTGCCATCATGGTATTTTGCAAAAAAGAAGCTAACGTATGTTCCTTCAATCATCAAGTTGGAGGGCATGAAGAAATAAAGAGTTGCCATGTATTTCTTTTAGTTGCCATCTATATGTGTTAGTTGCAATCTAGTTATGTTGGCAGTTGCCATCTTGTTATGATGGTAGTTGCCACAATGTCACCATCATGGTTGCCATGCATGCTCAAGGAGGTAGGAGTGTTTGCAGAGGAGTAGTACAAAAATACCATTAAATGGAGTCGACAACCCTTCTGGTACATCTTGTTTGAGAATGCATCATGCAGGAAGTCCGCAATGAACTTACACTAATTCATGTTCTTCACATCTTTCAGTTTGCCTGCACGACACAAATTTCAGGACAAGAAGTTGCTGCATCAGAAATCAAATGGGAAAACATCAAAAAATTGGTAGCGACTAGCTTACAGACGACATAGGAGTCAAAGGATTGAAGGAAAAATGAAGGAGTAGAGATAGAGCATTCACCAGGATGGGGAAGCATTTGTTGCTTGGGCGAAGAGATGTGGTCGGCGCAAATACAGGTAAGATCAGGTACATGAGTAGCTTCATCTTAAAAACTTCGCCATGGGTTTTCATGCCCTCCAGCGAATTTGTCAGCACGGTCGTGTTCGGCATGGATGTCATCCCAGGAAACAAACGGGAAAACAACGTTTCCTCAATCTTATTATTGACCTCATACAGGACTCTGATTTCCCCACGGGGCACACCCAACGTGTAGAACACGGATTCCTCGTCTAACGGCAGTCTTCCATGTCCCGAAATCACAAATTCCCTGGAGGCGGGCTCGTAAATCTCACCGATCCAGTCGCATACAGGGTTCACTAGATTCTTGCACCGAACATCCATCAGAGCCTGCATCCCCAGCTCAGCAGCAGCTCCCATCTGGTCGTCGATAAATCCCTTGGTCAATATAGTCAGGCGTTCCTGTGAAGCCCTATTGCGATTACGTTTCTTCTTCTGCAAAATAGAGAAATGATAATTTGTTGCCATGTTTCACTGTCATGAAAATTTAGTCCCTATCAGACGATTGCAAACTCAACATGACATTCAAAACATATGGGGGAAGGGGGTCGGGGGTGAGCTTTACCTCATCGCCGCCGTCTGTTGTCCAGTCGATTCTTGCGATTCTACGCATGAAATCCGTGAAATCATCATCATCGTCTTGATGATCGCCACGAGCCATACTGCTGAGGTAAGAACACATCAAAATGTCAGGGTGAAAATGAAAGTATGAAGTAAGCAGTTGCCACCTAACATAATGTACTTGCCACATGTGCTCAATTGAAAGTGGCAACTCACACACTGACCTCATATTAAAAATGAGTTGCCATGTAGTACGGCCAAATATGTTCGGATATCACACGTTAGCATGGAAAAACACAAAATTGCGTCTATGGTACATTGAATGTGCCACATTATCCTGCCTACATCATGGCAACAGCCATAGTGTGTTAACAGAAATACTTGCAACATGGAAATCATACTTGTGGCAACTGACACATTTGATCAGGAAATTAGTTGCCATACAAAGGCACATAGTTGTCATATATTCAAAGGCAAATGTACTAGGTTGAAATTGCCATGTTAAAATGCAAGACAATATCTATCGAATCAGAAGCGACTGCACCTCAAACAGCCGATCTCTCGTGCACCGTTGTCATCCTGGATCGATAATGCTGACACGCAGGATACTTGAAGGATTTATAACAGAGTAGCAATCACACACTTATTACATCGAATGTCTCAAAAGAGAACTTATTACAATAAATATGGCTTAAGGCCATCTAATAACGATAACAGCGGAAGGCTTAGAAGATACGCGAGTCCATCAACTCCAACGGCATCACTGAGTATAGAACCACGACCTAAAGGCACCTTACTCGTCGTCTGAAAAGTCTGCAACATGAACGTTGCAGCCCGAAAATGGGTCAGCACATGGAATATGCTGGCAATGTAACACATAGAGAGTAATGAACAGAAATAGGCTATACTACATGCATGTATGGCTGGTGGAAAGCTCTATGGTTACAGTTTTGCATAAAGCCATTTTTTTCCTACTGCAAAGGAATAAATTTTTATTTAACTATCATGGTGGTTGTTAAAAATTGAGAATGGTTGACAGCATTCTCAATCCCAATTAAGTAACATCATTAAAACCCAACAATATTAATTAAAGTAACATGATGAGATTCACATGATAATCTAAGTACTAGATACTCAAGATGTCCATAACCGGGGACACGGCTAACCATGATTAGTTTATACACTCTGCAGAGGTTTGCGCACATTTACCCACAAGAATCGATCTCCTCCGTTGGGATTCTCGCACTACAAGGTGTTTGAGAAACGGATGATCAAGACATAGTCTTTCAGAAGCGCTAGCACCTTACGATGGGTAGACCGTTACACCTACATCCCCTACATCTGCTAGTCTACCACTGTAAGAGTTCGCACGACTTAATCAACTATGCTAGAGCACATAGTAGCTTGTGGCTGCACACGGAAGTTTCTAACATTAATAATCTCATGATCCCTTTGAGCCTGGGTGGCGGTCCATAAAGAAAAACAGGCAATCCTGGCATACCCAGGTACCTCAACCACCCAGATGTGTATTAAAGTTGCCACCTTAAATAAATCATTAATTAACAAACTCCCATCTCTCATGGATACACTCACCCAATCCACGTCTACTAGCATAGCATGGCAATATAAGCAAACGTAGAAGTAACTCCCAAGGGTTTGACAATAAAACAGGTAATAGGTACTACTTCATCTACTTTCCCAAAACCCACAATTTAATTAGATCCTAATCATGCAATGTTTGAGGATTGATCTAATGCATAAAAACTGGGTATGAAAGGGATATGATCAAAGTGTTACTTGCCTTGCTGATGATCCGTGAAACCTAGAGATTCGAAGTAGCAAGCGGCGCACTCCGGGTACTCTATCGCAAACAAACAAGCATACAATAAGTACTCATCTAATGCACAGGTAAAACTCAAATAAGAAATCTAACCAGAAAGTTCAACTTAAGAACTCCGGTTTGCAAAAAAAAATCAAATCAAACGAAGCAACGAAAGACAAACGGCGAAAGAAACAAGCTTTGTTTACTAATCTGGATCTAAGTCAAATTTTACAGAAGCAAAAACTTGTTTGAGTTGGTTAAACAAAAAGAGGATTTCGAGACGAAACTCTAGGCGCTTGAATCGCCTGATTCCGATAAACGAGCGAGAAGTTATACTAAAACGAAAATCGGATCAGAAATAATCGCGGAAAATCCGAGAAAAAAAAACGATTTAACAAAGCTAACGAATCTAACGTCATTGCTCGCGCTAAACGATTTAAAACCTTTCATTAAAACAAACCTACGGACGAACGTCCGCTAAATAAAATAAACCGAAAAAATAATAAACCGATCTAATAAAAAAACGACCACGGTTTTTTTTTAAACCGCGGTTAATCGCTAAACCGGCAATGACGGCGGCTACCTCGGTCGGGTCCCATGAGGCGGTGGCGTGTTCGCAAGGCGGCGGCGCGGCGTAGGGATCCGCGGCGGGGCTGGCGGCGGGCGGTGGCGGACGTGGCGGCGGCGGTTCCGGGCGGCGGCCGGGCATGACGCGGGCGCCGCCATGACTGACCAATGACGGCGGCTCGGCGCTTAGGGTTCAAGGCGGGCGGTTGGTCAAGGGGCGGCCTCCGGCTTATAAGGCCGGGCCGGGCCAGAGTCGACACGACCCGTAGGTCGGTTTGTTTTTTTTAATAATTACGCGCAGAAAAACAAATAAAAGAAATACTAAACGGACTCCAAAAATCCCAAAATAAATTTTCCCCGACTTCTAAAATCAAGCCGGACAAGCTGAACATTTATTTGGGGCCTAAATGCAATTTTGAAAAACGCTTATTTTTCCTAAATTCAAAAAACCTAAAATCTTATTTGATTTTTTTATTAAATCCTAAATATTCCTTAATTTTGGGAAAGTCATTTTATTCCCTCTCTCTTATTTTTATAATTGGAATAATTGAAGATAAAATAAATAAAATCAAATGATCCTATTTTTAAAATTTGAGAAAACTCAAATATGAAAATAACGAAATCCCCAACTCTCCGTGGGTCCTTGAGTTGCGTGAAATTTCTAGAATCAAGCCAAAATGCAATAAAATATGATATGCAATGATGATCTATGTATAACATTCCAAATTGAAAATTTGGGATGTTACATGAACAACCTGTAATGTGGCAACTCACACACTGACCTCATATAAAAAATGAGTTGCCATGTAATATGGCCAAATATGTTCAGATCTCACAAGTTAGCATGTTAAAACACAAAATTGAGTCTATTGTACAGTGAATTTGCCACATTATCCCGCCTATAACATGGCAACAGCCTTAGTGTGTTAACAGAAATACTTGCCACGTGGAAATCATACTGTGTGGCAACTGGCAAATTTGATCAGGAAATTAGTTGCCATCCAGTGCACATAGTTGCTGAAACTGCCATGACTACCTATTTACTACACTTTGTCATGCCTACAGCATGGCAACAACCATAGTGTGTGCACAAAAATAGTTGCCACATGGAAACATATTTGTGGCAACTGACACAGTTGATCAGGGAATTAATTGCCATCCGGTCAAGAGATAATTCTTTGAAACTATCATGTCTACCTTCATACTGCACTTCGAAATACAACTACCTAGATCTAGGGTTCATTGGCAACTACCATAACTTGAAATTCGTCAACAAAAAACTTCCTGCACTGATTGCAAATAGAATTTTGAGACAAATACATAACTAATGGCTAGAAAAACGCCGGCTCAATCCCAAGGCAGAACCAGGATGTGGCTGCGGACAGGCCGAGCCACACTGGCATGACAGCCGTCGCGGCGGCGGCCAAATGTGCAATGCCACCGAAAACGACCAGCACGGGACTCCGCCGCCGGCGGGAATGCCGGAGCATCCCGAATCCGCCTGAATCTCGATGAATCTCGAGCGGAACATTGACCACAGAGGAGAGGGGAGAATGCAGGGAAGGAATGTGAGCGTGGGAAGGAGCATTACCTTCACTCTGCAGGCACTCCGGCGAATACGCTACGGTCCGGCGAGTCCCACCGACGGCCGCGAATGCCGTTGACTCTTCCGCCTCCGTCGTCGCCTTCTCCTCTCGCCTTCTCTTCCAATCAAATGAACTGCGGGGTGGCTTGGGTGAGTAATGAAGGGGAGAGTAAATGGAACCATGAGGGGAGGGGGGGCGAAGTGCGCGACGTGGTTGACGGCAACCGCAGTTCGGGCGTGGCGTGCGGGCGCAGAGCAGTTCCACCGCGACGCCCGAAAGTGGCAACCGTTGACATGAGGGCAACCGGCGTGTGGGCGAACACTCTCACACACCACACACACGACTTGTCCTGCATGGCACACAAAATCAGCCAAAACGTGTCAAGATTCGTGCAGAAACTGTTCAACGACGATGAATGCGTGTGGTTGAGTTGGCTAACGCTCACACGAGTGGGCGTTAGTGTTTTCGAAAAAAATTACTCAAAGATGGTGGTTTTTAGAAACTGTTAGCATTTCAACGGTTTTCGAAGAACTCACGTGTAATTGTGGTGGTTTTATGCAATTTACTCTTTGTGTGATATCCAAACAACAGTTTTTGAGGATTTTTTTTTTGCGGTTTTAGTTCCTGTAGGAATCCTTGATGCACGACATCTCAATTCTTGCGTTTCCATACATATGTTCCAAAGGAAGCGTCCCTAATTTCCTGTCCTGACAGCAATCGTATGATACAAACCACGTATATCCAAGAATTCAGTTACTTTTATCGCAAAAAAAAAATGGAATTCAGTTACTTGGACAAATCTAATGTGCAGATGGCACATGTTGACGTGTACTGATTATCATCATTTCCCTTTTTCTGACGCTTTATGAGCAATTGGGCTTAAAGAAGGAAGCACGTAATGAGAGGTATCTGGGGCTTCCGGCCCATGTTAGTCAGTCAGGAACTAATATGTTGGGTACATTAAAAATTGTATTTGGGAACACATTCAGGGGTGAATGGAAAAGCTGCTGTCAAAGATTAATAGCGTGATTAGCAGATATTTCTGGGCTCAACGGGAAAATGAAAGCAAGGTTCGTTGGATTTGTTGGGAGAAGCTTACACTGTCAAAGGATAAAGGACAAAGGATCTTCATTCATTCAACTTGGCCATGCTAGCTAAACAGGGTTGGTGATTATTGACCACCCCTTCTTCCCTGTGTGCATGGGTGTTACCGGCCAAATACTATCCGGACGATGATGTGTTGCAGGCACAGCCAAAGGAGTAAGTAAGAGTAGGAGATGGATCGTCTAAACAAATTTGGACATATCCATGGGTCCCTTGTAAGTAGGAAGACGACCAACAGCCGAGGATTTGGAGCTCTCAGGTGTTCTTCGCCCCGTACGAACATTTCGTTCAAAAAGATACCAAGAAATTTAAAAAAATCTGAAATTTTGGGATATCAAATCCGGGTTCCCGATCTAGCCTCGTGTGAAATTTTGTAAATAAATACTAGAAAATGTATTCATGCCAAAAAACAAAAAAAATCTATGTACAAAAAAACATTGTTTAGATGGATTTTTGTTCGGACAGTATTTCCTTCACCATGGATTAGTTTTTTGGTATTTTTTTCAAGTTTAGTATCTCAAAATTATTACTTTTTGGTATTTTATACAGGGTGTGGAGCACACAAGAGCATCAAAGGGTCTTTCCATCTTGCGAAAGGTAGATGAATTGCTTGATCCGTACACTGGCGTGCCGAGTCAGTTCTTTTGTTGGCTTCTAAAATAGGATGGCCTCTACCTATTCTAGAAGCACAATCAAATTTATTTATTTTAGAAGTCCAATGATTAAGACTTGACTAATAGACTTCTAAAAAACATTTTTGGTTGGGCTTCTAGTAAAAGCTTAAAATTACCACCAAAAGAACTAGCCTATACATTCAAGCTGCTCAAGGGTGGTGTGGGCAACAGCCTCTACGAGTTGCAAGTGAATGGGACCGGTGCGTGGTGAATGGAAGGGTTTATCAAGCCATTTCTCGCCTTAACCCCTAAACTAAATAGGAAGAGGGGTACTTGACTAATAGGGGGCAATTGCATTGCACCTGACTGTGAGGGACCTCTTGATACCTTATGTTCACTTCCTAACTAGTAGCCGGTTTCCTGTCGCGGAAGCCTTTTCCCAGTGCGCGGAGCCCCGATGAGAAAAGTGTTAGTGCTTTCTCATGGGGTTAATAATGCTAATCCCTCTTTTTGTGCCGGGAAGAAGATAAGAAAAGGCGAAGCCTTCTCTTGGTTTCCCAACCTGTTGACACAGATCATTATCGAGACAAATGCTATGGAGCTCAAGACGGGCATCACGTAGACCGACTTGGACCTGGCACTAGTTGGTGTTTTGTTTCGAGAAATAAAAACTATTCTTAATATACATTTTTCTGTCTTTAAGGTGACATTTTGTCCCAGAACTTGTAATAAGGTTGCGCATGCCTTAGCGGCGTTTGGTTCGAAGATGGACGTCGAGCCCCAAGCCGTATGGCCGGGTGGCGCTCCTACCTTTGTAGGAGACTTGGTGGCCAGCGACATTGCTGTGCACGTTGGTTAATGGAATAAGGATATTCCATGTCAAAAAACCAGAAGTATACGCATAAAGATCAGCTTCGGCAAGGTTACGAGAAGCAGTTTCAACGTCGACCAACAACCACCTAGTCAATCTATAGTTACACAAATCTGTCAGCACAGCTCCAACGTTTTCCCTATTCGTCTTTCATGGCCGTCTGATGCCTCCTTTTCTGCGCAACCTCGACGAGCAGAGTCAGCAGAGCTTCGCATACCTGCGACGTGTTCGCCTGATCCCCGGCTCCTCATTCATCGAGGAATACACCATCCACGCATGGTCCAGCTTCCGCTCTGGTCGGACCGCCACCGATCCGGGAACTTCAGCATCCTTCCTCGTCACAAGACCGTCACTCTTCTCACCATACCTCGCCACCAGCAGCTGCGAGCATGCTGCCAAGGCAGCTGAAAGTGGCATTACAACCGGAATCCTCGCAGGATTGCCGTCAGCGGCAACCGGGAGCTCCACATGCGCGACATGAGAGAGGGCTGTCAGCACACTTGGGGTGATGCTTGCCTCCGTGTGGAATGATACAATTGGCACCTCGGGGGGCAATGGGTGCTGCGCCAGGAATTCTTTCCTCCTTTCATATGTCAGATCTTCTAGTGCCTGCAGATCACCCTGGAGAAACCCAAATGATTATGAAATTAAATTTGGTGCCATCCACTGTGTAAGCTGGCATGGTAATGATTGCAATGATCAATTCACAGAAAATACCTTAAGGACTTTTGAAACCAAAATCTCCATAAGCTTGCGTAGCATGACATAGTCACCAAGCTGCCCCTCTCTCAGGATATCAGAAGCAACTGGGCTTCCTCCATAGGGGCTTTGAGCTAGTACCAAACCTGCAACCTTGTCTTTCAGTTGTGGCCAGTAGAGTGACAGAGCTGCTGCCGCATCTACACCACCCTTGCTGTGACCGAGAAGTAGCACACGTTTCCTTGATCCCCAGTATATTTCTTCAATGTATTCCTTTATCTCCCTTGCGTTTTACTTACTGAAGACTGAAGGACACCTTTAGTATCACTTGATGAAAATAATATATCAAGAGAAGAACACAAACTAATATAGGTAAGTACCTCACTGTGAATCTTGGCAATGTGACAAACCAGACCCATTTTGGAGAAGTATGCTTTTGTCTTCACAAAGTAAAGTGGCCCGTGGTTACTAAATAAACCTGTAAAAGCAGAAGAACATGTGTAACCACAAAAGTTCCATAAATTGTTTTCAGTACCGACATAGCATCAGACTAACCTGGAACTAACAAATACACCACCGCATCAGGTAGCTTGTGCTCATTTTTTCTGGAGAGGAGTAAAAAAATACATAAGATAGTTACGAAAAGCATTCTTTACATATTGTAAAAACTGAGATTCAGTGTTTTATTTTCACTGACCTCACGGAGTCAAGTATCTCCAAAAATCTGGTCGTCCCATCCTCAGCTGCAGGTAAGCCTTGAGTGCGCTGAAGCCATCCGATATCATCTGCTGAACCACGTACAGTTTTCCGAGCACGATCTACGAGACTGCATATAGACAGATAAAGAATCCACCATTATATTCTAATTCCAATTTAATCTAAAAATAATAAGGAAACACTGCTGGTTTAAATGAAAAATAGATATAGTTGAAAAGTATCACAAATGACAGAGCAATCTCTACCCTTGAAATAGTGAAGCTCCATTCTGAAAAACACGAAAAGGTGCCATCTGCCCTGAGATGTCCGAGATTTCTTGAGAGGAACTTATTACACTGGGAGACAAGCTACTGCCATCCAACTCTGCAGAAGAAGTCTGAAGAGCAGGCCTGCCAGAAGTTGAGACCGGTGGAAGTATTGCTAGTTCTTGGCCTTCCTCCGGTATTCCTGTAATAGAGAGTAAAGATAATGAAGGGGTTCAACCAGATTTATGACATGAATAAAAAAAATCTTACGGCATAATCGTCAGTCAAAACAAGAAATCAAACCTGTGTAACCAGGCACCGGGAGGCACTGGGTAAAATACGAAGCTATTTGGGCAAGATTAGACGCAGCTTGGTTTAATGCTGGGACAGAGGGAAAGAGTTCTGAATCTTCAGCCCTATAGACTGATTGGCTATCGTCAACCTAGATATTGTGATTTATTAGTAACTATTTTGTTAGCAAAAGGAAGTGATAAAACAAAAAAACAAAAAATGACCACAGGGGCCTTTAGCCAGCATACTGCAGGTAACGGATACGTAAGTAACAACCCTGTCCTGGCACTAAGGTTAAGTAAGCCAAATCACTTGGCAACTTGGCTTGGTGGGTTTTTGTGGACGTTAATTGCACGACGCAGCAAGCAAGTTGGGTTCAGAATACTGCAGGAATTGCCATTTAATCATTCGCGTTGGATAAAATGGCTACACGAGTAGCAGACCAATTTCCTTGTGAAAGGAATGTCAACTCTCGACTTGAATAGGCTCAATTCAATTCCTTTCACCTAGTGACGGGCATGCTTATATTTCTGCAGATTTATATAATTAAAAAAACATAGAAGTGTTGCTGCAATGTGGTAAAGTTGATGGCACCAAACCCTTCCTTCCGAATTAAACTTGAAAATGTATATGAAGAAGACCAGTAGTACGAAGGAAGGATAAGGATAATAAGGGGTTGAAAAGTTCAGGTCTATTATGGCAGGCAGCAAACAAGGCAAACAGACAACTATGACTGCTGCCTGCTGAAAAAACTGCAGTACCAAATTCCTAACCCAGCCAGGTAATATCTGAACATAGAAATCTTCAAGGCATAGGAAGGTGGGTAGTAACAGCAAGAGGAAAACAAGTAGAGATCAAGATGAACACGCATACGTACCGACGCGGAAGTAGAAGGCTCTCCCTGTGCTGAGGGCTCCATGCTGGACCGATGGATCCGCTAGTCCCAGTTATTAGTCCTAATAACGCGCTGGAAGAATACGGATTGAGAGGACCACGAACGATAAAAGTTAAGAGGAATGAATGAATTAGGAACGAAACAAAACAATCTCGATTCGATCGGCTGACAGACGGACTGGCCAAAGCAAACGGGAACCGGGACCACGAATCGGTGGATCCAGGAGGCGGCGGCTCGGCTGTCTTCTCCAGCGGGGGTGGGGTGGGGGTGTGGCGGCGGGAGAGGAGAAATTCCGTTTCGTGGGGAGGTAAGAGGGGACGGGACGGTAGTCGGTTTCTGCGGCAAGAAGTTGGTGGGAGCCTGGGAGGGAGGGAGGGAGAAGACGACTCCCCACGGACACGCGGCGCACCAGCAGCCCCAATTCACCCGGTCCATTCACCCGTGACTTGCCACCTCGACTACACCACATAAATCCCTCCGACTAAACTTTACTGTGTAGGGACTAACTGATTTAGAGCATCTCCAACAGCCGTCCAACACGCCGCGCGCTAAAAACTACTTTGCCACATCGCCGCTTTATTATGGCTGCATACGGCTTCAACAACAAGACTAAATGTAACGCCAAGACGCCGCTTCAAAGAATACAGAAAATGCAGCGTCATGATTCGCCGGGCATTGCATATATTGCATTTTGAACACAAATGAATTTTAAACATTCAAAATGCAACATATAAATTTCACACAAACAAGTTGATGAATAAAAGTTCATGCCCATAAATTCATCCAACCAAGTTTAAAATGCAAACCAAATTCATGACACAAACGAAAGACACATCAAGCCTCGTCCTCGTCTTCGTCATCATCTTCGGAAGACGATTCTTCCTCCTCCGAAGATGATTCTTCCTCCTCCTGCTCATCGTGCACTGCATCACGTGAAGCTCTGACGGTGTTGGCAAGATCTTCAACGGCATCTTCATGAGAATGTGTATGAGGAGGCACGCCGAAAGACATTCCGCCCATGACGACTGAACGTGGACCCATTCCTCCCATGAGAGAAGCAAAACTCATGCCTCCCATGACGGCCATAGCGCCGGGGGTGCTCCAAAACCACCCATGTCACCCATGCCTTCCATGGTAGCTCCAAAGCCGCCCATGGCATCTAAGCCGCCCACGGTACCTCCGAAGCCATCCATGCCTCCCTTGGCGCCAAGGCCACCGCCACCCATTGCGCGAATCATGGCTCTTTTTGGATCAAGACTTCTTCACAGGAAAGATTGACAAACTCCTTTTGCGCCTCATTGAGGTTAGATGTGTCCAAGAAGAACAAGTGCTTCTTCCATTCCAACAATCTTGTTCGCTCCTCATTGCTCACCTTCCTCTCCTCCAAAGCCACCTTCCTCTCCTCGGCCGCCACCCTCCTCTCCTCGGCCGCGGCATCTTGGTTCCTTGCCATTTTCCTCACCTCGTTGGCTTTTTTTTCTTGCCTTCACAATAGCTTCCATAACATTTTTGAGCTCATCATCTCCTTTCCTCTTCTTCTTTTCTGTTTTTCTTTCTTGCACCCATCCGGTCGTTTTGGCTTCGAGTATGAAACCGAGTTGGATGTGGGGCTTCTCTTGCCGTCATCACTTGATGCATTATCCTCCTCATCATCATCATCATTCAACTCAATTGTTCGTTTGCGTTTGTTGCTCAAATGCAAACCATCCAAATCTTCACGCTTCTTCCATTTCTCATCATCCTTCAACACGTTATAGCAATGAGGCAAGGTAAAGACCCTTCCTTTCTTGATCTTCCCCTTCTTGGTTTTCCTCTCCTCTTCTTTGAACAAGTTTTGTGCAATGTGGTACTACATGAAAGCAAAGCAAGCTAGCACTTCGAACACCAACAACAAGTATGATGAACATGTATGAAGTGCCACTTACTCTATCGTCCTCATTTGTGCCACTTGGGTTCAACTTGTCAACCGCCTTTTGACAGGCCGCCCACCTTTGACAATCCGAGTTGATTGTCGACCACCGGGACCAAAGTGATCTCTGAGCGGTCAATTCCACTCACGCTAGAACATCAAAGTGTTCTTTCATCCGTCCCCAATAAGCATCTCTACTTTGATCACCTCCAACGGATGGATCCCTCGACACTTGCAACCAAGTATTACATAGTAAGATGTCATCGACGTTGGTGTAATTGCCCGCTCTTCCTTTCGGCACGTCAAGATGAGAAATCTGACTTTTTTTCACCAGGAGGTTTTGTCAAGGCATGCAGCGGCGGACGGGCAAAAGCACTAATGGATTTATTATTAAGTATAGATTTGTATTATAATATGGATGGAAGGGCATAATAAAGGACAACTCAAATGTCGTAGTCAAATCACCCATAAACATCTGGACCCTACAATTTGAACATTTTGAGTCATCCAACGTTATCCATCAAATATTTGTGGATGCGCGTCTGAATTTTCACAAATTGGAAAAAAAGATATGGAGCAGCTTTGGGGTGTTCGAACCTCTAGCATGTACGTGCTTCACATCTCGGACCCACAAAAAACCATATTTTTTCCTGCTCCAACCACCACTTTGCACTCCGCACCGTATTCATGTCGGTTAAGAGCGAACGTGACCAGTCACTGACGCATGCCGGTCAAAGGGTGCGACACTCACATCGGTGTAGGGGTTGAGGCACCTCTCCGGCCCGCTACTCGCGTCGCGTTAATGCCAGCTCAGAGCGGATGCAGCCGAACGGGCGACGGGACGGATTAATTTCTATTACATTGAAGTCAGGTGCTCATCCGTCCACCTGTCGGGCATTGAACAGGCGTGGCAACCGAGATACGCAATCCGTGTGTCCACATTCAAACCGGCGCCTAGTCTGGCTGGAGCCCAATATATGAAGCACGGTTGCGCAGACACAAACCTCGCCACATCCGCTTCCCTTTACTCCATCGTTCACGACTGTCGGTGCACCTTAGATTCATTTCGTCTGTCGCTCACAACCGCTGATGCAATGATCGTGAGTGGCAAAGTGTGGTGGAAGCAACTCTCGCAGCGCCGCTGACATGAGACCGCGGGCATCGTCCATGACTCACATGCCCAGCATGTGAAACTCATAGAGGCCGGACTGCCTCGTAGCTCACTTACGAGATCTCCGAGGACAAGGTTCGTACGCTGGAGGAGGCGTTTGACAACGAGCCGAAGCAGGTGCCCACCCCCATGCCGATTGTGGGCTCCACCATGGCGTAGGAGCAGGCACACTTAGACAAAGTCATGGCGGAGGACGAGCAACCGGAGCAGGCGGTGCTGCCAGTCTCCATGTTTCGGATGATGTAGGAGGAGCATCGGTACAATCTAGAGCTCCTCAAGCAGCACTAGCTCGCGGAGCCTAGATCTTCGGTGAACGAGTTGTTGCTGACATGGCCATGGACGATCAGGGCTTCGTCAATGAGCAACGGGCGCTCTATGAGTTCGTGCGCAACGCCTGCACCATCCGCCGTGTGCATTGGCAGCTCCACGTCATGGAGGCAGAGTGCAACCCCCCCCCCCCTCCCTGTTTGAGAAGATCGAGGCAGAGGCGGCGCAAACGATCACGGACGATGACGCTGCCTGATGGCCTTCAAGTGCATAGGATTTAGTTCTACCATTTTTTATGTAAGAGTATCGATCCTACAGGGAGCAGCGGGATCAGAATTTTGCCTGTTGTAGTGAATTATGTACTTTTATGCTTGTAGATAATTGTACACTCAAAGCAAAGTGAGGGCGGAAATAAACTGTAATTGAGTAATGGAACAAACTTTTAAGTAAATAGAGAACAATGACTGGAATAACTGATGGAACAACAAACGAGTAAGGCGTTTTCAGGGAGTCTGGAATCCCCATTGGTATGTTTCTAGCGCACATATGCTTGGGCATAGTATGTTATGGATTCTTGAGCCACTCTTGACGATTATGCTGGGCGGAGTCGGGTACAAAACACATTCTACTCGAAATAGACTTTGTACCACACACGCCACCATCATAGTCTCCCCCATAGGGTTACAACTCATGATAATTAACAATTTACCCCGTGGACGCGGCCTCTCTAAGGGTTCTCCGTAATTGCCCCGTCAATTGCAAAGGTTAGGAGTAAAGGCTTTGACTATCACTTTGAATTACCTTCACATCCTAGCCCTTTACAATGACAATAATATAATTCATGGTCATAAGGCACAAATGATGAGTGGGGCCCTTTCACAACATTCACAAAGTTATTAAACTAAGCATTCAACAGAGGCTCTCATATCTAAAATAACGGTTCAGATCCTACACATACCAGGGTACATCATATCCCCGAGAACTAGGGGTCTACTCACACATGGAGACAACAAACATCATGACAAGGGTGATGGTGGATGGATGATTCGAATAACACACAAGATGATCCACTAGGGTTCCTGAGGTTACGATGGTAAGGATGTGGATAATGATGATGCTGACGGTGGTGATGATGTTGTAGCCCCCTTGTGCGTCAGGAAGATAGCCCCCTTCTCCTTGTTAATCTCTCCTCCAGATGATCTCCGGCGGCTAGGGTTCTGCCTGCTGTACAAGTTTCTAGTCTCTCTGAGCGTCTGATCCTCGATTCAATTTCACGGGTGGAATTAGTCGATCCGGCGGCGGTATTGGCAGGCGCGGTCACATGGGACACCATGTTTTGCTCTGGAAGCGCGGTGACGATTCCTTCTTTGGCTTTCTTGCTTGATTCTTTTATGGTAGGTGACTATCATTTTAAATAGGTGATTCCACTACCATTTTTATAGATTTCTTCCATATTATGCTAAATGGTCCAAAAAGCGTACCTGAGAGATTATTAACAAAAAAGGTGCACGAACGCGATAAAATTCCATAAAGCCTACCATGTAGCGCAAAATACTTAGTAAAATTATCACATAAATTGGACTCATCACTACCAACGTCGGCAACTATGTGTCATTCATGTGCGCCGCAACGACCACGAGGCCGAACCATCCACATCGATCACCGACCTCACCTCCACCGGCGACATTAGCGACCAGGCAGCGGACTCCGACAAGAAAGAGTAGCACGTGTGACATGGAAGTGCCCACGCCCAACAAAGAGCGGGAGGTGGGAGACTGACATGCCCACGACAAGGGAAGAGTAGACCAGGGTCAGTGACTTTTGCTATGTAAAAAATATCCTACTATTAAATGATGTGTCCACTTTTATTTGATGCACCAGGTTGGATGCCCAGCTTCGCTAGCGCTATCCGCGGATAATTTGCATGTCTGTTTTGATGGATGGCGTTGGATATGCCCTTATCAGAATCAAAACAAATAACACTCTGTGCATGGTTCCAAATACTCGATTTTTTAGTAACAAAGTATGTGTTATATACCAACAATTTATTTTGCACGGGATATACCAACAAATTTGTATGTTTAGAAACTTTATTCATATACGGATTCGATACTATGCTTTTGATGATATATTCAACACATTTGACCCGCGCCGACCCATAAATATCCATAATTTCATGGAAAATCCACATCGTTCTTTCCTCCTCTTGAACAAAAGACCCCATGCAATCAGGTTTCCTCTTCCTCCCATTGGTGCCCCGCCTTTGATGGCCTTTGGGTCGTGGAGGTGCGGCGGATCTCGGCCCCTATCGGCAAGAGGGAGCCCGCTCTCGTTCTTATTAGGTTTAGCGTCTTGGTTAGGGTTGTGAGGCGGTGACGATGTTCCTTACTAGGAATAATGTCTCCCACTTTCATCCTTGTACCAACGATGCATATATCATTGTCGGAGGGCGAGTGGAGGTGTGTTTCCATTGGATCTCGCGGGGAATCGGTCGATACTGGTCTTTGGTGGATCCGTTTGGATCCAGTCTTTGTTTGGCTGTTTAAAAGTTTGATCCTTGCAGTCTACGACTCTCTTCATCGGTGGTGGTTAATGTTCAGGTGCAATGGGCCTATTGGGTTTTATCACGACTTCCTGTGATGTCCTTCTTCGAGGGGAAATGATCACTTCGAGGATTTGGGTAAATCGGAAGGAAAATATGAGAGGTAGATGAAGGGGGGGAGTAGAGAGACAGATGGGGAATTTCAATTTAATTCGTCAAGCATGAGCGTTAGAGGGACAACACTTCACTTATCTTCCTTCTTACGGTTGGGACCTATGGTCCATACACCCATTATTGCCACTCTCTTCTTCTTGACGCTTACTCCATCTTTATCTCACTCTAGACAGGGGCGACGTCTTCTTCGGATGCGTCATCATCCGAGTCCACCGTGTCGAGGATCTTATGGTCCGCCTCTGCCACTCTCAAACTCGTGGCATCGGGCGTGATAGTCACCATGCCTTGAGAAGGAGCTTCATCCCAAATGGGTGCCTTAGGGATAGCAATTCTTGAGTGTATAGTAATCCATCCAGTTGCGCAATACACAGGAAGGTGAGACCACCACACTAGGATTTGAGGTGTAGCATGGTTGCCTTTTCTTGACGAGGCGACATTGAAGGAACGCCTTAAATGTATCCTAATGCCTAAAAGTTGGATAGGCTGGCCCTTATGAAAGGACTATATAACCCCCAATAGAGTTTTTTCTTTTCTTGAAAACATAATAACTTTATTCAATCAAAATAATGGATACATCGTTTAAGAGGAAGGGTACAATTTTATTCAATGGCTCCTCAAACCAATCAACAGTATCAAAAAATCTAGCCAACCTGGCAAGTTCATGAGCTACTTTATTTGCTTCTCTATTACAATGTTCAAACTTGGACATAGAAAAATCACAAGCAATAAAATAACAATCATCAAAAATTGCCGCCGCCACTCCCACCGACCGTCCTCCATTATTCATAGTCTCGATGACCTCCAAGTGATCAGAATTGATGACAAGTCGATTACACCCCGCCCTTTGCGCCAGGGATAGCCCAAACCTGACCGCTAGAGCTTCCGCCGTGAGAACGTCCGCACACCAGTCAATTTTTGAGCAGCCCCCTGCAATAAAATTTCGTTTGTCTTCCCTGAGAACCGCTCCGGTCGTTCCCTTAAGAAGGTCATGATCAAAAGAAGCATCAACATTAAGTTTCACAGAGCCCACAGGGGGTCGACTCCAACCTCCCCCCCCCCTTCATGGAAGCATTAGGAGAGGAAGCAATAACATAATTGGCCGTAAGAGCTTGAATCCCCATAGATATCTGTTTAGCATCTTGAACTTTCTCCTTGTGCACAAGTTTACGTCTTTCCCACCATAAATACCACGTCGTGATGTCAATCATCTCACGCGTATTCTGGGTTCCTAAAATAGCTAAATCTTGGTTTGGTAATTGTAATAAGAATTCCAGGACAGCCTCACCAGCATAATCAACACTAGAAATAACTTTGTCCAAACCAAGTCTTCTCCACACCTCCTTAGCTTTCTGGCACTAGAACAACAAATGTTTTGTATCTTCTTGCCCAGACGAACACGAAGGACAAATTGGTGAAACGTTCATATGTTTATTGGCTAGTGTAACACGGCACGGGAGAGTGCCATGCAACACCCTCCAAATAAAATTTTTAACCTTTGCCAGACAAGATAAGTTCCAGATCTTACGCCAAATTGGGTTAAAATTTGTTCGTCCCAATCCGTTAGACCGGCTAAGTTCCCAATAGAGGTTGATACAATAGTTAGGAAGTAAATAGGAATTATCTGATTGTGATTTTGCTAATCTTTTGCATATGTGTCTCAAGCATATGAGCGAACTTGGTTTGGCTAGCAAATGACAATGATCCTATTAGGGGCAGCTGCAGCTATTCTGATAGTTCGCTAAAGACCGGTGCGTAATTGACAAAAAACAGTTTCAGCTTAGTGATACTCCCTCCGTCCGGAAATACTTGTCATCAAAATGAATAAATGGGGATGTATCTAGATGTATTTTAGTTCTAGATGTATATATCATTTTTTGTCCATTTTGATGATAAGTATTTTCAGACGGAGGGAGTACTTCACAAACGTATTTATAATTTTTGTTCTGTGCATGTTATATTCAGATCATTTATACATGCTTTTGGTGCACATTTATATTATTTTTATTGGACACCACTAGGCATGGAACTAATAATTTTTGGCTGCTATCAAACTAGTGGTACCGTCCGATAAAAAGCATCATAAATGTCTGATGTAATAGTTAGGCTCTGCGTGAGTTAATTCAGTTCATTAATTGATTGCTCCGTCATAACTCTTCCCGCATCCATCAGCCTGGGTTGTTACCTTAGAGCAAGTACAATAAACTTATGTAAGAGTATCTTTAGCAGACTCCGTAAAACGCCGTGATCCATAAAATAACAGTCAAAATATGGGTCAGCGCGGAAAATTCTATCCGAGTAGACCCCGCAAACGCGTCTGACCCGTAAAAGTTTTTGCAGGGCGCGGCAAAAGATCGCCCTCAGCCTTTAGATTCACGGGGTGGGAGGCGACCTGAGCTCTCCCCTTATCCACAGTGAGATTTGGCGTGTGGGAAATTTCCACGCGGCCGTTCCCGCTCCTCCCCCCCCCCCCCCTCCTCGGCCGCCATTGCCCCGCCACTGCGCGCTCCGGTCCATCTTCCCTGCCATTCTTCGCCTCCATGGAAGCCTCCTAGCCGTCCCCCGTCACCGTGGAGGTCGCGCACGCGCAATCCCCTCCGTCGGATCTCGTCGCCGACCATGTCGCCCCCGCCGTCGCCCAAGGCACCAACGCGCCTGCCCGCAAGCGGCAGGGCAACGGTGTCGTGCAGGGCGGCAATCCGGCTGGCCCTGCCGGAAAAGCACGTCTTGGCGCCGGGCGGCGCGCCATTGCCGCGCTTATTGCCCGCCGCCGTGAAGGTGAGCAAGGTTTCGGGCATGAAGCGGAAGAAGGTTCCTACAAAAAGGCGGCGCCTTCGTCCACTCCCTCCACCCCAGCGAGATGTTTCCCGATGATGCCGTTCAACGGCGCTGCTTCCACCGCACGCGAGGTGTTCGATGAAATGGCCGGAAGGTATGCATCTTCAATCCCTTGTTCTTGCTTCGCTTTTCGCCATTGGGGTAGCTCGTGACTTGATTTTACTCAATGTAGCGGTGGTTCGAACAATGCCATTGCCGAGTCCGTGAACTTGTTGGACACCAACGCCGTCGACATCGATCAAGCCCCGTTCGCTAATTTCGATTACAATGAAATGGAGAGTGGCGTGGATGATCACGGTGGTGAAGATGAAGTGGAGGAGGTAGATGAGGGGGCGTATGATCAAGCGCAAGCAAAAAAAGCATGAGATCGAAGAATTACACGATCTTGGAAGATCAAATCTTGATCAAGGCTTGAAGTCCGGTATCATGATGCTTGCACGGGTACATCTCAAACTTTCAAGAGATATTGGCAAAGAATCAAAGATCAATACTTCCGCATGATGGCCAAGCATCCCAATAGGACACCACGGACCTTTCGGTCACTCCAAGATCGTTGGGACGTGATCAAGCCGATTTGTAGCCGTTGGGCAGCTTGCTTGGAACAAGTTCGCAATGCACCTCCAAGTGAAACCGTGGAATCCGACTATGTGAGTTCGTTTTCACGTCCCAAGTTGTGCACATCATTTGCATCATATGAAGTGATTGCATCATTTGACTTTGTTTTAATTGTGTAGGACAAAATTGCCCAACAAAGATATAAAGACATGCAAGCTCCTGAAGGCAAATTTTTTAAACTAGAGCACTGTTGGGATATGCTTAAAGAGTGCGACAAGTGGAAGTTGATTGACAAAGAATCCCCACCGAAGAGAGGTTCACTTACGAACATGGATGAAGATGAAGATGATGATGTCCCAAGAAACATGAACAAGCCCGATGATGACAAGAAGACAAAGGAGAAGATCAAGAGGGAACACGAAGCATCGAGCTTGCGGGACAAGATAGATGTCATGATGCAATCAAATGAGTTGATGATAGCGAAGACATTGGAGACAAAGAAAGTGTTGGCCGAGAAGAAGGCACGAGAGAAGCAAGAGAAGTGGCAATTGCTCAAGGATGAGGGATTGCGCAAGGCGGCCATTGAGAAGAGAAGAGCACGTGCCGCTGAGAACAAAGCCATGTCCAAGCTTCTTGCCAAAGAGAATAGGATCATGACATTGAACCGCAATAACATGGACGACATCACCAAAGAATGACATGATATGGCAAGGAGAGACATCTTGAAGAGGAGGATGCTTGCGTCGGCCGGTGCGTGTTACAGTGCCGGCGATGTTTTCTCATCGGGATTTGGAACCAATGTCGCTGATGCATTCAATGCGTCTGCCGATGATATCGGTGCCGGAGTTGGAACAAGTGTCGGCGATGGATTCGGGGGCGGCGATGACGTCGATGGAGGTGGTGCGGAGTGAAGAGCGACCAAAATGATGACGGACGTGGTCGCCGCTTTTGCATGAAGTCCTTTTGTGTTTGTCCTACAAAACTATGATTTTATTTACGCGCGACAGAACATGAGCTTGTTTCCTGCTTCATTCGTTCATACACTAAGTTCAAGGCATGATACAAAGTTATTTTCTTCCAAACCTCCAATAGTACGTACACTACTTATTAGTTAATATCATATGTTTCCTATAGATTGTAGACTTGCTTCTTTTCCTATAGATTGTAGGGAAGATCCAGGTGTCATCATACTTCTAGGTGTATGCATCGGTCGATTCCACGTATGCTTCCATATATGTCTCCGGCGGCGCCCAACTGCTTGAAGAAAATATGAAGCATCATAATAGTGTTTAAATGCAAACAATGCTCTTGATAATATAAGAAAAAATACTCCCTCCGTTCCTAAATATAAGTCTTTGGAGAGATTCCACTATGGACCACATACGAAGCAAAATGAGTGAATGTATACTCTAAAATGCATCTATATACATCCATATGTGGTCCATAATAAAATATCTACAAAGACTTATATTTAGAAAATGAGGGAGTACATAAGAAGTAGAAGTATGTTTCTATTGTCCTAAACTATCTTGACCTAAGAAAACATATAGTAAAGTTAAGAAGCATGGACATTAAGAAGCAACCATCGATGCAAACAATCTGGAATGCCGAAGCACATAATGATGCTTACAAAACATGGATAGCTGAAACATCAAATTGAGAATAATCAGCGCAATACCTTTGATTCGGACCAGCTGGCAATTCATGCAATGCAATACCTTCGACTTTGATGAGTGAAAAACAAAAGAAGCATGTTTGTATTGCCATAAACTACCTAGACAGAAGAAACTCATACAGTATGTCAGGAAGCAAGGATAAATCGAAGCATGTGTTAGTGTTATCACAATATAACTCACGTGTTGGAAGCGTAGAAATTTAGAATTGGAAATCAGGGATTTTTGCCGCCAACATGTGGGTGCATATTCCTGTGATCTACCAAACAATTTCACCGGAACCTATTGGTGGTTTTGTGAGCTTATACACATTAACTCTGCAAGAATACCGGCGGAGAGGGATTTGGGGCGTGCGTTTTTTTTTTTTTTGGGAGATAGAGGGCGGTTGGAACAGGATGTTTTTGGAGGCTCTCAAACCTTGCGATGGAAAGGAATTTGACAGGAGAGAATTGATCTGAAGATTGGACTTGATCAGACGTCTCATACCTCCAAAACCATTACATTATTTTTGTGGATTCATCGTCCACGTGGGCTGCGGAGCAAACTCTGCAGAGCATGTTCTCTGTTTTTTTTTTCAACTGTGCACAACCTGTTCAAAGAGAAGGATTGGAGAAGAGTGAACAAAAAGCATGCTACCGTTGGCTATCTTTTCTCTCGAGAGTATGCAAATTAGAAGATGGAAAGATAATGTACAAGAGTGAAATGCCTCGTAGCAACACCGTTGTCTGTGTGAACACATTCCTTTGAGCGACAATTAATTCCGAGCAGAGGTAGTACAATTTTTTTAGGAATATAATGTAAGTTCTTCGTGCTGTTATGACACTTGGCTAATCATTACATTACGCAACAAAAAAATATTAAGAAAACCATAGAGGCCGCAGGCATCAAGATAAACTGCCAAAAGGATGCATTCCATCCAGGACAGTAACAAGATTATTCATCTACCAGATTTGTACAGATGTCAGTTCATTATCCAATCCACGCACGTGCTAGATTGGTGCCAGAATGTATTTTTTGTGCATTCTGCAAGAAAAAAAGATATGTACAGAAGAACATGAGAAGGAACTCATAGCAGCATTCAGAGAAGAAAAGCATCACAACCAATATTCTCCCAGACCAGCTACATCGACCAAAGCTACATGGAATCGAGTGTCCACCGTTCATCCAAAAGAAAACAAGCACCTATCGACAAAGCTACAAGGAATCGGCCAGGTCGTCGGCTTCGGCTTCACCAAACCCGTAGGAGCTGAAGTGCTTCACCCTGAACTTCCACTCGCCCTTGGCACCGTCAAATGAGATAAACTCCACTCCCTGCTCCTCAGCCTTCTTCACCAACATCTCCTTGAACTTGTCCAACCTCGGCCCTTGCGTGTACTGCTCACCCGTCTTCTTATTCATGCACTTGATGTTCAGGAGGGTCACCAAAGCAGCTTTGTTCAGGCCCTCGCCAACTGGGGGCTTCTTGCTATCGTCCTTGTACACAATCACTTCACGGTTATTGAATTCCAGAATCGACTCCAGATCAAGGCCCCTCACATCAGTTTCTCCCAAGAATTTGATGCTGCCATAACCTTCACGCCCAACAATGAAGTCTACAACCTGACTACAGTAGCCTGGCTCAGCACGTTCTTTGGCAGCAAGCTCCTCTAGATTGGGTTCCGTGAAGTAATCTGCCTGGGAGAGCCTAGGCACCATCTTCTCAACGGTAGCACCATTCACATGCCGAGCCACGGCCCCAGGCTCGCTTGATGCAATGTGGATGCCATTCTCCACTGTACCAGACCGAGTTGGTGTCATGGCGGCCTTATTGTACTCCCTCCCAACAAAAGCATCTGTACAGTACCTCAAATCAGAAACAAGCGACAAACAATTTTGCAAGTCTAGGGGAGAAAGAATGCAGACAGTTCTAAATAAATACCTTTATGTTTGTCATTATCAGTTGAATCCCTTGGAATTGATTGTTGGCCAACTACACTACCTGAAGGCCACTGGTCTGTTGGACGGATTATCAGACTTCTTGGGTTCTCTCTAGGGATGAAAAAGGCATCCGCTTTTGGTGTTACAGGGGATTCTTCATCATCAGCAAAGAATGGAACCTGAAGGAACAAAAAACAGAGCCTCACAATTATTTCTCAAACGGCTTTCATAAAACTCCAATGATAAAGAAATATAAACTAAATAACAGTCCTAACCTTGCCATCAGATGTTGCATTATATTTTCGTGGCAGCAGCTTTATCCTCCTCTGTGACAAATGCCTAGGAACCACCATTGATAATGTTCTGCTCGGAAGGGGCTTCTCAGCAACCTGCAGGGCAGAGTAAATGTTTTTGTCAAGCAAATGTCCTTCCTCGTGGCTCTAGATACTTCAGTAGCACAAATTGCTAATAAATAATACCCTCCTTGCTCATCTCTACTATCCTTCCACTCTACAGAAACTACTGCAAATACTTAAAGATGGTAAAGAAAATACTAACCGCAAACTTGATATCCCATATTGGATAGAAGGTGAGGATCCACCATTCCCAATGGACATCTGAGGCATTGCTGGAAGGGTCCCAAAGGGATTTGAAACAAGAGTCGGCTGCATTACCATATTGGACTGGCTAGTAGTTCTGCATCAAGAATGCAACAGGCTGTTACAAACTTTCAATCTGAAAAAAATAATGCACTAACTACTAAATTTGAAGAAAAATAGATGCCAAATGCCCAAATCATAATAATTAAGTGATAATGATAGTGTTTCTTAGTATTTATTATCCGTGAATACAATTAAATTATGAACCAAGTAAAAACTCTGTGTTCCACTATAGAGATAAACAAGAACACAGCAGTGCAAAGCTAGCATATACAATTGACTCACAGGACCAGTAAGTAGTTTCTTTCTCTACAAGCCTACACCATCCATCTCCACATTATATATCAGTTTTGTTTGTTGCACCATATTTACGTTCACCTCATCTGTACTTCCACCCATAAAAAGGAAAGAATAAATGTACATGCGATAAGTAAATGGAATAGTCATACTGCTGTCCGAATGGAGCCATATTCATCGGGTTGGAAACACCAGAGAATCCACCTGTCAAAGCTTCAAGTGGCATACACACAAAACCTCAAAAAATTTGTTAATGAGAAGGAAGCATTATTAGGGGTCTGAATACTAACCTGGTTGAGTCTGAGGTTGGAACGAGAACGAGTTTGTAGGTTGAACAGGGGCAGATTGTTGAAATGGTGACTTAAAAATGAGCAAAGATCAACTCGTTATTTGCAAAGCAAAAGATATAGAAAACAAATATCAAGGATCAATGATTTATGAAGAATAATTATCTAAACAAAATATGGTAATTGCAAGGGAATAGGATGCTTACTGTTTGAAAAGGTGAAGATGTGTTGCCAAACATCCCTCCACCTCCAGTGATTCCGATGTTAGATGTATTGAACATACTGGTGGAGAAAGCTGGAGTGCTTGATTGCTGGTTAAATGAGTGGCCAAATGGCTGCTGCCCCATTGTAGGGGAAGACGTAAACAGCCCAGATGATTGAGTGCTATTACTAGTGGATGACCCAGCATTGAAAGGATTTGGGTTGTTGAATAGTGAAGTAGTGGTATTATTTCCAAATAGAGAAGATGAAGTGTTTGCTGGGAATGCAGAACCACTTGTTTGTCCAAACGAGGAGGTAGTAGTTGCGGACGATGAAAACGGGTTCGGAGTAGTAGCAAAAGCACTCGAAAAAGGTGAGGGTGAGGGGTTAGTAAATGGATTCACTGGTGCTGGTTGATTTGGTTGGAAACTTGGCTGTGGAGATAAGAAGTTGTTCACTGCTGGAGTTGCAGAAGAGTTTGGCCCACCTGAGGGTTCAAAGTTCAAACATTAAAAATTTCACAACTTAAAATCTAATGATACAAGCAACAAAATAATGGGACGTTTGAAATAGAAGTAATATGAGTTCAGTTTAATTGCAATTAAGGGGGGAAAGGACTACAACTAAGCTATACCAGAAGCCAGAACATAATATCTATCCCAGTTCATAGAAATAAGAACCATTAGCCGCAGATGTCTAGAAATGAGGTCACATATAAAGCAATAGCATACTACTCGATTCCAGATATTTCCTTTACCTTTGTCTCCACGCTGGTAATCTTCCCACCTCAATTCTTCATGACTCTTCTCTTTGTATGCAGGCATGGCTGATATGGAATCAAGTTTTGCAGCAGGCTGAGAACCACTTGCAGCAGTGTCAGCATCAGGTGTTTGTACATAAGGCTGTATTCTGGTTCCTCCAGATTGACTTCCAAACATAGTTTGCCCGAATGCTGGTGCAGCTGTTTGCGAGCCTGAAACTCAAAAAAGAAACTGATAAGATAATCTGCAGTTACACAACTGCTACAGCACATGGAATGTAACACAGTGTGATGCACTCAACACCAAGCCAAAATTATACAAACATATAACCAAGTAAGTTGAATATCCAGTGGGGGAACCTACCGAATGGAGAAGTTTGTGCTCCAAAGGGTGAAGTTGTTCCGAAGAGGCTGCTACCAGTTGCAGCTGCTGATTGTCCAAAAGACGGTGAAGAACCAAAACCAAAAGAACTTGCTGGTGTGGTTGAAGTTCCAAAAGCTGGAGCACTACTCACACCAAATGCTCCGGTACCTGAAGATCCAAAACCAGGAGTTGTGGTTGAACCAAACTGCGTCCGAACCAAATGCTGGGGTGCTGGAAGCACCACCAAATAAGGATGTTGATGTTGAGCCAAATGCTGGAGTCGCTAGGAGCCAAATGCTGCCGTTGTTGTGGAACCAAAGGTCATGAGTTGTGGTGCCAAAAGTGCTGTTGCCAAATGTTGGCTGTGTTTGCTGAAATGTGCTACCAAATGGACTAGACTGGCTAGGAGATGATCCAAACCCACCAAAGCTTGGCTTTTGTCCGAATAAAGATCCTGAAAATTTTGCAGAGTAGAGAGCGTTAAATCGCAAGCCACAAAACTATCGGTCTAAAAAGGAAACGAGAACAAAACAAAAATAGTGCTCCCTCCATCCCATAATATAGTATGTTATTACAACCGAGATAATCATATCTCGGTTGTAATGACATCTTATATTATGGGACGGAGGTAGTAGCATCAATTACCTTTGGAAACCTACCCTTTATTTCTATGCAGTAGCAAAGGGACAGCATGGACTAACGAGTTTATAGGGTGACAGTATTTCAAGTCTTAGTCCTACACTCCTACTGATGAAGTGATGAAGGAAATAGTCCTACCGAAAATAAACTTCAACTAGTAGCAGCAGTTACTATTTTTAATACTTGACAGAGATATTTCAAAGTAAAGCTTTAAACTCTAGTGCTAGATAACACAACCTAAAAGGTTGCTGTAACATAGCTTTGTTCTGTCTATAATAGTGAGTTGCAAGATTCATTGCCAGATTCTTCTTTGATATTTCAAGGTTGGCAATTAAACACATAGCAGGTGCAAGACAGGTAAAGATTCAGTAAATGCAGCATAACAAATGTGTTCCAAGTTGCAGAAGAACAGAAATTAAATGCTGAGATTGTGAGAATGGTACAAACCACCGCCAAAGTTGTTAGAGGATGTGGCGCCAAACGCGGGGGCTGGCGATGTACCAAAAGCTGGCGTGGAGCTCCCAAACGGAGAGGAGGACGGGGTGCCAAATGCAGGCGTGGATGGCTGGCCAAAGGCGCCGGTTGATGTAGCACCAAACGCGGGTTGCTGGCCGAAGGCGCCAGTGGATGTAGAGCCAAACGCAGGGGTGGATTGCTGGCCAAAGGCGCCAGTGGACATAGTGCCAAAGGCCGGGGTGGACTGCTGGCCAAAGGCGCCAGTGGAAGTGGCGCCAAAGGCCGGAGCGGATGGCTGGCCAAAGGTGGAGGTAGCGCCGAAGGGCGAGGTGATCCCTGTTGGCGCCCCGAATGCGGGGGTCGGGCTGCCGAAGGGTTTGGGCGCGAAGGGATTGTTGGTGGTGGTGCTGGGCTGGCCAAAGCCCTGTTGGGTACCGAAGGGGTTGGTTGAGGTCTGCCCGAAAGGGCTGGCGGACGACTGCCCGAATGCTGCAAAAAAGGATGATCAAACAGCAGGTTAGCAACCATGGCGGCAATAACTAACTTCGATAGGCAAAACTGGAAGAGTATAAGCAAACAATGGTAACTGAAATCCGCAACCGACAGCAAAACAATAGAAGAATCATATGCCCAGGCAGAAAAACTTGATGGATGGTTTTATCAACACTGTAGCGCGAAAGCATTATTATTAGTAACGCATCATCAAATGGGGGATCTCGACTGCGAAACCTAGCCGCCGATCACAGCGGGCGATGAGATAATGGCTACTACTTACTAGCAATACCGACAGCAATCGAGGGAAAAGCTACTACTAAGCGCACGGGGAAACCCTACCTAGGTCAGAGGATGGCGTGCGGGGGGAGAGAAGGAGAGGAGGGTGCTTACGATTGCTAGCGCCGAACATGGCTGGTTGATGGTGGTGGCGGCCGCGGAGGATACGGTGGGTCACCGGGCCGTCGGCGGCTGCGGCGGCGGCGGCCGGGGGTGGGGGTTGCTTCTCCTTCCTCGCTGTCGATCGATGTGGTGTTGGTGTTGGTTTAGGAGGAGACGAAAAGATAATCGAAAGGTGGAGGAGGGGGATCTGGATCTGAGGCTGGAGGGTGGGGCCCCGACGTCTGTGTCTTTGTCCTCTTGGGACCGTGACGCGGCTCTATAATCTATATAGCGGGGGAGGATAGCTTAGGAACAACGCCACAGGACAGACACCAGCGGCCAACTGACGCTATTCTCTACCGCGCCGCGTAGCTTACTTTCAACGCCAACAAAGACCACGAAAGGGTTTGCTGGGCCCTCAGGGCTTCAGGCCCATGTCCACGTGAATGGAGCTGGGCTCCTAAAAGCACGGTTTGCGGGAATGGTGGTCTTCAGCACAGCATTGGTGGTCTTCAGTTACCTGAACGCCGTTCCCTCAAAAAAAAAAACTGAACGCCGTCGCGGACAGGGGACAGCGGATGAGCGGGGCATGAGAAGGGTGAGGAAGGAAGGAGGGCAGGGGGGTCCCGTCTGATTGGTGCCACTGCCACCCGGTTTGCGGCAACCCGTTGGACATAGAGGAGTGCTTCATCATACGCGGAGGCGTCCCGATTTGACGCCGTCTACGGTTTGCGGCAGATCCGATTCCGGGAGAAGAGGAGAGCTGTGTGTTGGTGGAGGGCTGTCGGAGGGTGGCAGTGCGCCTAAGCTGTAGCAGCGTCAAATTTTAGTTTGTATTTGCTCATTGCAAATACCTTGAAGAACGGTAACCCTTAAATCCTTTGACTTGTTGATGAGTTGGAAAAAAGCGACTCCAAACGAAACTGAATTGCCTGCTTGCTTGTTTTGTTTGTTTGTTAGCGGCAGAACATCAAACACATGGACGGATGCTTCATGAATCATGATCAACCCTTGACTTTCTGCCAATCTAGCTTGCCATAAACTTCATACATCCTTAATTTGATCCTCAAAATGTTACAGCGTTACATTCATATATGGTACCCCATCCGTAAACAAATATAGGATGTTTTTGCAGTTTAAATTTAAACCGCGAAAACGTCTTACAATTTTTGTGTACACAGGGAGTACTTAAGAGCACAAAAAGTTTGTGTCTACTTTTCTCAAGTATATATACTTCAGTCTTCAATAGAACTGAAATAATCTATGTCTCTCCGCCCCTTGCTCCCAAGATTGGCGTGCCGCGTACAATAGTAGTACAAACTACATTTATTGATCAACTCGAAATGAACTAGCCTATATGCTCCATACAAAACCCACGACATTAATTTGTACTCTGAGAAGCTATATATCGTCAACCGTTTCATCTCATTCATCGACAGTCATTTCGTTTCGTCTAGTAGCTAAACAGCAGTCAACCGAGAACGTTGCGTTAGCTCTTCAAAGGCGCGCATCGCTTCACTGTCAAGTCCTCCCGCAAACTACAAAATTCCAAGAAATCAAGCAAATAAAATGAGCATATGGCTTCATCCTTGATTCATTTGAAGGACGGGGGTAGTACATACCTGGTGAACCCTATATGTGAAACGCACGCTTTGAGCGACAAGAGCAGCCTCATTCCCTCCTCCTGTATAAGCTGTTATTTCCTTGAGGGCTCTTTTCATGTACACCTTTGCCAGTGTTACTGATGCCACCCTCATCTGCAAATTCAAACAGACCAACAATTCCCAACCGGTTAATCTCAGCTCGATGCAAATATCAAATACAGAGATACTCCGTCTGTAAACTAATATAAGAGCGTTTAGATCACTACTCTCTTATATTAGTTTACGGAGGGAGTACTATTTTTCTCAACTGAATACACACACATACTAATTAACTGACTACCTTCGAAGCAATCCCTGAATCAAGCATCCATTCGGTCGGAATTCCAAACTGCTTATAGCACGGCATCACTGAGCTCCTCAGATTCACTAGTCTCTTCATGCTCTTCTCCAACCTGGCAAACAATTAAGTACAGTAACTAATCAAGTTTCAGCACCCAAATCACGTGTCAGCTCAATTGGTTATTGATTTCATACTTATCCAGCATGCTTGATATCTTCCTCAGAGTAGCCTCACACGAAGTAGGGCTGCCATCGTCGGCGTTCAGGGAAGAGATCTCTGTCACAACACACTTGAGATCCCGGTATTCGAACGCTGCTTCCCGGAGTGCATCGGCTTTCCTCTCCGGCCAACTGAAGTGCTTCAACACGCCTGTCTCATCAGACTGAATTTTACAGCAACTAAGTTTGATCAGTAACCACCTCACCAACCATCCCAGTTGCCGTCCTTGCACTTGTAAAAAATGACAAATGGAACCAGATATAATTGTGTTTGCTTGATTACCAGAGTTGAAAGTTGTTGATCAAGCCAATCAACAAAGGTCAGCACTTGCTCCACGTCGGTGTAAGTAGTAGTCTGAACTTTGTTAATGAGACCATTGATGAAGTCTCCTTTTGTTTCGACATCCGTTTTGATCTGAGCAAAAGATAGATATACATCTGGTAAGAAATCATGTCTAGCAAAAAAAATCCAGGGTCGTTTCATGGCATAGTAGTGCTGACCGCCAATAAGTGCGTGGAGCGGTTCTGTAGCTCGCCGACGATGCTGTTGTGATGAGCAGCACTGACAGTCACAGCCTTCTTGGTGTCACGCTTGTTCAGGGAGTTGTACATCTCAACCAACGCTGTTGCCTTGTTCACTGTGCCTATTGTGCCACGTTGCGGAGGGAGAGGTGGCGGTGCCGGGGCTCTTCCGAGGATTCTACTAGGTGGTGGTGGCGGCGGCGGTGAGGGGGGCTTCGGAGGCTGTGGTTTGCTCATGGCACTATCTTTTTGGTTGCTTCGTTGCACCACAGCCGTCTGTTCCTGCTGAATTGAGAATCAAGAATCATTTGCTGCCCGTTAGCCACTCGCTGCCGCGTACAGTTGTTGGATGAACATGGACATCTCATGTAGATCAGAGCAGGTTGCAGGTAAAGGGAGAGATGTACATAAGTTCAGTTGTGTTTTCAGGAAATGGAAGAAGAAGCAACTGCACAGTGATCACCTGTGGTGACATGGAACCCAACTTACATGGATGTCATGCTGCTCCTGAAGCCGGGTGATGGTGCAGCGCGCAAGGACGAGCTGGTGCGTCAGGTCGCTCTTGTCGCATTCCAGCTGGGTGTTGAGCAGCTGCAGCCTCTCCACCTCCTTCCTCAGGGCCTCCACCTCCCCACGCAGCTTGCGCGTCTCCTCCTCGGAATCCTCCTTGTGCCTCTTTGGCTTTGCAGCTGCACCAGTCACCACCCTCTCCTCCTTGCTGCTCACCCTCACAAGCCTCCTGGCTCGAGGAGGGGTGGGGGGTGCCGGAGCTGGAGACGAAGAAGCTTCCTTAACGGCTGCTGCTGCTGCTGCTGCTGCTCTTGGAACCCTGGTTCGCGCGGCCACCGATGGCGAGGAGATCCTGCCGCCATGGCCGTTGCTCAAAACCTGCTGCTTCATTGCTTTTGTGAATCCAAGGAGCAGCCTAAGCTAGTGGTCTAGCCTTTATTGCTGTGTTGCGACCTGAACTGACTACTCAGTGTCAGAAAGGAAGGTGCTGCCCGGGTGGTGGTTGGCGATGGCAATATATGTTGGCAACTTGGCATGCAGCATGTGGGTTGTGGAACTGGAATCAGCACACAGCTCAGCTCTTTGTTGACTGCAAAGCGGCAGATAATACAAACAAGAGAATTATCAGCGTCAATTGCAGTGAGAAAAAGAGAGAGCGACAGCCTGCCTGCCTGAACCTCATTGCTGTGTTTAATGTAAGTAGGTTAGGGTGGGCTGCTTTAGTTGAGAGCGGCCAATCGGTCATGACCATGAGAGGACAAACAGGACCAGAAAGCAGAGACACAGCAATAAACCAGTGCTGTTACTATTTAACCAACCGAAAACACAGTACACTGTTGCATTGCATTGCAATACGAGATCTACTCTACTCTTACATGTCAAATGGTAATTACCGTCCCTCAAAATGTTTGTATTGTTCTGGTGTATGAAGACACTAGTTATTTTATCATGCAGTAATTATTTCCTGTAACTTGGTGCGTACCTGCATCTGGATTATTTATGCATTGGTTGAGGTTCTTCCTGTAATCCCATCTTAGGGGGTTAAAAAATAGTGCAGACTGCGGAAAAACAGGTGGAAAGACAAGACAGCAGCATATAAAGCATTGGATGCTAATACAGACCAAATCATTAAGCCACACATATTTAATATTGAGGGCAGGCAGTTGACAAAAGGCCGGGGTAGTTGTGGCTGGAACACTAGTATATACTTCTATACCATGTGAGAACCATTTAGCTGAATGTATACAGTTTAACTAGAAGCAGCACACCAGAATCTGCACATTTCAAGAAATAGACAATTCAAGCAGCACACCAGCAATTCATGTTCAAGGCTCACTAACAATTGGTCCCTCTTTTTTTCCTTACTTTCGTAACTTTAAGACAGACTTTGCTTTTCATTTGTTTAATATACATGTCTGGTGTGCGCGCCAACTGGCTTTCTCACCAGTCACCACTGGTTCAATACAAAATTAATTTGGCATAATACAAGTGATCAGTTCATTGCCAAACACATGTAACTGAAGACTGGTGGTAGTGCTTGCCGTCTATTGTCTTTGCCTTTTTAGTATAGTTTAACAACTGACCCAATCACCCCAACTAGTTTTATACTTTAAGCAATGGCATAATCATGAAGCATGACAGACCAACCCCATGCACTAAACTGAATCTAAGCTAACTCGCCTAAGTGACAACGGAACAAACAAAGAAACAGAACTCGTTCTCCAGTGAAAATCGGTGAGAAGAGGCAACTCCCATGGTAGAACTATGTCCTATCCATGTGAAATGGAATTAGAAGAAGAGAAAAAGCACCCAAGAGGACCAGTGGATCACAACGGAGTACTTCATCCTCCAAATAGGAATCAGAATCATTGACATCAATTTAGAATGATCACATGAATTTCATCATAATATTCCTTGCCAAAAAGTTACGAGGGACAGAAGGGCACACCTTTGTTTTGCAGGATGCAAGAGACAAGCAGCTCCAAAGGAAATAATCTGGTAGCAGAACAGTGGAGAGGTGCTTCTACTTATAGATGCCATGAACAGGTTGCTGATAGTGGGAAAGTAGGTGTGACATTTGGATCAAACTGAGGACCAACAATTGAATGCTGTAATCTTATATATGTATAAACAAAAAGAAAATGCCCAGCTAGCTAGCTGTTGGTGGAATGTCTCAACATTCCCCCTTCGACATCACTGAACAACCAACCCAACGAAAGCAACCCAAATTCCCAAAGTGCATATCAGTCTTATGTGTCAGGGCACAGATACATCCACTGGTAAGCCACTTCTTTTATGGAAAAAATGTATACAAAAGCTTCCATGTGTTACAAGTGCATGGATTGGTCATTAATATGTTGAAGAGCTACAGCTCACCCGAGTTTCAAATTATGGTTAGACATGACATCAGAGTTGGAGATTGACCACCTAAACTCGCTTCACAAAACTTAATGGCCCCAACTGCACTTCCAGGATTTTGCATGTGCTGCTTCAAGTTTAAATCATACATTCAAACTGAGCAAAATACAACAACTTGCAAGAGCAGAAGTGCACATAATCAACATTTGATTTGATACACCTAGAGACTACATCCACTGGTTAATACAGGCAATAAGCCTACTTCCTACTAGCACACAACTCTGGCCTACTCATACAACCACTACAGCTAAAGGCAAAACTCTAGCTCTTTGCCATCACTTCAACTCTCACAGTTTCCAAAATTCTGGAGCAGCTTCATTCTTCAAAATATCCCTCCGACATATGGCAATGCAAGCATTGAGAACAAACCTGCCCAGGACCAGCCAGAGGGCAAGATTGAGTGCCAGCCATTGCCGGTGTTGGCCTCTCCTGGGAAGTCCGACCCAAAATCCGATGATCCAGAAATGCCTGAGCCACTCGAGTTCAGCACTGATGATCCTGGATCAGTACCAGATGAACTAGTAACAGGGCTAGTAGATGATGTAGTAGGAGCAGTGGATCCAGCAATAGAGCTGCGAAGATGAAATAGTTCACCATACACATCAGTGCATTAAACACGAGAGTTCCATGTTACCAGAATGCAAATTTATAAGCTTCACCTCGTTGGAGAAGACATTGATGATGCCAATACACAGGTTCCTGAGCCTGCAAAGAGGAGATGTGAGCATGATATTTCAGAACACCAAACTGAAAATCCTTGAAGCTATCTAGAAGGAGAAACCGTCTTACTTGGATTAGCATTGGCAAGCATTGCGGCACCCCTAAAGTCGCAGCTGGAGGGTGCAGGGTTCTTCTGGTAATAGCTGTTGAAGGCGTATGACGCATGGGCTTCCAAGGTATTTGGATAATAGCAGCTCCCTGATGGCTGTATCGGTGAGCAATCTGCTCCACCAATACCGCACGCATAGTCCAGTGCGTCCTGGAGCGCGGTTTCTGATGAGCCGGCCTTGGCCACGCACCAGGCTTGCTGCCCTGACACAACTGGAGCTGTGACTGGAGTAGTGGTCGGAGCAGTAGGTGGTGTAGTGCCGACAGTAGGCACCATTGGGTTCGTCGCTGGGTTTGTCAGTGGTGCCGATGGGGGGAATGTCGAAGGGGTGGTAACAGGAATGGTGACTGGCGTGTTGGGTGCAGATGTCGAAGGGGTTGGCAATGGTAATGTGGTAGAAGGGTCGTTTGAGGGGGTTGTGATAGGTGTGGGCAAAGGGTTTAATGAAGGGATTGTGATGGTAGGGTTTGTGGATGGCACGGTGATGATTGTTGGTGTTGGGTTTGTCGATGGGACTGTGATGGGCGTCGTCGGGTTGGTCACCTGAGCTGGATCCAAGTCATCATGGACAGTTGGTTTGCCTGTGTTAGCAACAATGAAGTATTTAGAGTGATTAAGTAGCATGGAATGCTAGGTTTCATGTTCTGATAGAGCACAGGCATAGAACTAAGTAGGCAAGAAAGTATGTACGAGATGCATATTGCCCAAGAGGGCTATGAAATGAAAGTGAAATCTTAGAAAAGAAATTATCGTTACATGCATGCTCAGTTGTAGGTAATTAGCAGTATGAAAAGAGAAGGAATGGGCCACACATGGATATCCCATCCCACTCCCAGTATATGTATCTATACCGTGCTGCTCCCCAATCTGAAGCACGCACAAATCAGCACAATTAATCTCTCCCAGTCCCAGATCGAGATGTAAATGCTGAAGTAAGCAGTATTGTGTTACTCCAGACATAGAGTGGGATTTGTGTACAGATTGAAGGGGACGTTAAGTTCAGAATTAATCGTTCGTCCGTCGTATGTGTATGAATATCGCCTGAAGAAAAGAAATCGTGTGCTGCAGCCGTAGGTAGAAGCGCAAGAGTACATTTCGGAATCTAAAAATGCCCGCGATACTTGTGCAGATGAGCCGCCGGGACGGGGATCTAAACAGTAATTATAGTGGTGGCAGGGTTTTATGGCGACAGAGCAGCTGGAGAAAGAAGAGGAAGTACCTGAGACCGAGGGGAGCTCGAGGAAGAGGAAGGAGCAAGCGGGGAGGAGGAGGAGGAAGAGGAGGCGAACCACCATCCTCGCCGCCGGTCGCTCCGCAACCAGACAAGAAAGAAGTGGGTCGCCGCCGCAGCCTCAGCTAGTGTTGTTTTTTGGGGGTTGCCCGAGGGAAGGGAAGGGAAAGGAAAAGGTGGTGATGGTGGACGGTGGTGGTGGTAGCAGGAGGCACGAGAGAGAGGGATGGGCGGAAAAGGCACAAGGTGAGAGAGAGAAAGCACGCTCCCTCGCTCTCACTGTCACTGCAGCATCAGTCTGGAATGGAATACCGAATACAATACTCGTATCTATCTACCCATCCGCACTAGGGAAGAATGTTGGTAAGAGCATCTACAATCGGAGTCAGTCCAATCTTTCAGGGGCGTTCTTCGGCGATCTCGATCATCGGTGATGAGGGGGTCGCCAGATCTACGCATGTGGATCGTTTTTACTCTTTTGTAGTCTAGGTTTTTAGGTTGTTAATCGTCTGGCTTCGGCGACAACGATGACATCGCTAAATAAAAATTTTCGAATCTTTTCCTGACAAGGCCATTGGTTCTATGGTTGGGGATGGATTTGGAAACCAGTCTATTCAAGTAAGGATGACGTGGCGGCGGCGACATCCTCGTGGTGGACCTGTGTCCTCGGGCTCCGTTGTTGCGACGACGTTTGCTCCAACATCGGCGTGGAACTTGGGAGGTAGTCCAGGAGCGGATGCAGACTGTGGTTTGCATCGACGAAGTCTGGAAGACGGAACGTGTGCTGGGTTCGTGGTTCGTGGATGACAGGTATGGCTTCCTCCTTCAGCGTCTTAGTCGTGACGGGGTGCCAGATCTGGAGTTCGATGGTGTGTCTGGAGTGTTGCCCCGGTCTAATTTGTTCAACGACAATGGCTTTACTTTTGATGAGCGACTTTGGATGTCCGCAAAGCTGCATATCAGGGATAGAGCCGTGTTGAGCTCGGGTGAGGAGGTGATCCGTCATTTTTTTTCGGTGGCTACTATGGTGGTGCCGGAGGCAGGTGACATGCGTTGGTGTCAAGCTTACATATGTTCTGCTTTCTTTTCAGTTTTGTTATGTCAATACTTACGTGACTTGTACTTTGATCTTTATGATATAAATGAGCACATATTGCCATGAAAAAATATCTACAATCAAAGTTGGCTCATGTACGTCCATCCGACTCCAACAAAGGACCCGAAATGGTCAGACCGCGTGTATTCATGGCTAAACGGACACAAAATGTGGCACAACACATGGAAATAAATGGACAAACATTCGTTTTTCGTCCGCTTTTAACCCATTTTCAGCCTAACTTTAGGCCGTGTTTGCGTAGAAACAGACACGCCACGGACGGGGCGCATACCTGCTCGTGTCCTCCCCTAACCCGCCCGTCATGGACACAGGTGCCCTTTTTCCTTCCCCCTCCCCTCGCCGCTCCCAAACCCCTAGAACACTACCCCGCCATCACCGTCGCCGCCATTTTCTCGGCCACCTCCCTGTCCGGCCCGACACACCCCCTCCACCTCCCGCCTCCACCCCACCCTCTACCCCCGGGCCTTTGTCTCGGCCGCGTTGTTGTCCAGCTAGGCCCTTGAATTTGAGTGCATCTGGCTGTCTGATTTGTGCGCATCCGGCCCCAGGCGGTTGTGCATCGCCATGGATTGGCCGCACCGGACCGCACAACCCCGGCAACACTTCTGCATCGTATGCAGGCATTAACTCCGCCTCTAGCCGCTCGGATCTACCTCGTCGGAATGGCGCCGGCAAAAATACGCCCGCCCGTCGTCCGGGCTCGGCATTGACCCAACGGCTGGTCGGCTCACCGTTGTCGCTCATAAAGTGCGATGGCTGCCCGAGGCAATTCGTTCGCTGCGTTTCTACCACGCTGAAACATCCAGGGTGGGTGTTCATCAAAGGCAAAAAAGATAAGGTATATGCTTGTTTTGCTTCGGTTGTGCTTCCGAATTCGGTGTAATTTTAATAGCTCTTAGCTCATATGCAAATTTGTGTATAGGATGGATGCAAGTTTTGGTATTGCGAAGAACATAGATGCTCGTGCACTCTTTGGTAGAATAGAGGCTAGAGATGAGACTAGAGATATGATGTGAAGCAACGTCTACTTCTTTAGAGTCGAAGAAGAAAGAAGTGTACAAGATTAAGAATCTGCAGATCAATAATGAAGGCATCAAGAAGATATTAATCCAACTTGTGGAAGCAATTATGGAAGTTGGATTTCTGTTAAAATGCCTAATTATGGTTCTTATTTTCTTTGGCCTTACTACTCTAGTCAAGAATTGGTGAATGCACTATCATGTATCAAAATGTCGCTCATGAAATAGATAAATATGTTGGCAAAGGTAGTGTTAGGCATCGGGCGAACTAGATGCGGCCGCGCATTGGGTGCACAACCGCGCATCATAAAAAACACCCGGACGCCATCCCATTGCTACCCTCAAATAGACGAAATCCGGATAAAACAGACGTCTGTTTAGGGTTGTGCGTTAGAGTTGCCTTTATACATCCAGACGTGGGCGCGTCCGCGGTCACCCCTCATTTTCCCATCGCTGCATTCACTTACTTTATATTAGATACCTCAGATCCATACTATATTAGGTACCTCAAATCCATACCAAGTATATAAAGTAAAATCTATGTTTTTTCTCCAAAAAGAAATATAGCCCCGACCTCTGCATCATCAGGATGTTGCACATAGAAATATATTATTATGAATACAATATCCAGCAGCCGAACAACATTGAATCAGAAATAAGGCAAAAAGACAATACGAGGCAGCATGCCTTGCGACAGTAACTCCACCAGATAGCCATTAACTCTATCTTACAAGAAGACATCAAAACAAAAAATACACAACTCAAAGCCACGCCTTCAAGAAGAAATCATCGCACATGCGCTGATGATGACGAGTCCAACATAAGGTTGAACTCCGGATTCTCATCCCTAAAGCCAAACTTCAATCCACCACCTTTAACAAGGTCACGACACATGCACACGTAGACATAGCCTGATCAGAGATCTTGTGTTTCCACTGGAACGCATAAACTCATCGTTGAAGCCGTTTGTACCATCATCCCTTATCCGACTATCGACGCCTCGTTAACCGGATACCTCTGGAGAAGATATCGAAAGACAAAGACGTCACATACCGCTTGCCTCCTGTCACTGTCATACCACCTTCGATCCAGCAGCAATACACTCTGCTAGGGCAACCGTGCATCACCTACTGGTATTACTTGATGGCTCTGCATGAGACGTTGTGCGTAGCATCCGCCCGTGGCTTCACATGCCGGTGACACGCATTGCTCGACGTCTCCAGAAGAGACACATGTGTCAACTGTTGAGCCGTGTTGAACTCAGTCTGTGATGGAGGGGGCGTCCCATACATCACCAGCCTTAGAAAGGTCGTCACCACCCCGAGATCTAGCCTCCGAGTCGCCCACACGACCGCGGAGTCCATCATCACCGAAGAAGAGGGGGCGGCCACCCCAATTCCGGGCGCTACATGGAGCACCCACCACCGCGCCAGCCGCTGTAGTCCCCATACAACATCAACCGCCGACGCGGCCGTCAGATCTGGGCTCTAGGCCCCGAATCCCTCGCACGGCGCCCCTTGGCCAGTCGTGCTCGACCCATCATCGGGCTGACGAGTAGGCCACCACCAGATCCACCTCCCTAAAATTCGTGCCCCCTCGAGCAGGGCACACTGGCCCAGTCAAATCTGACCTGAGGGCACACCCGCATGCATCCGGCCCTCCACCAGGCCCTCCACGGTGCCCTCTGATATCTCCTTTTTGTTGATCCGGTATTAGAAATAAAAATAGTACCCCGCACCTATTTCCCCGAGAGGTGACCCTGGGTTATCAAACCCACGAGAGATTCCCTTGAAGCGATGGTCTCTAGCAAGCTTTTGCCAAAGTGTCAAATCTAGCTTTTGACCGGATCAGCAAGCAAATAGTGATTCAAACACTTATAATAAAAAGAAGGTAGGGTGATGAGATCTTAATGCTTACAACCATGTGTTGGTGTTGGGATAATAAATGATATTAGTTTGTGCTCGGGAAGCCACACATCAAGAGGTGCTTGCTTTGTTTGGAATGGGGGGGGGGGGGTGTCCAAATAGCATCCTTACCGGCACTAGTCCTGCATCAAGAATCAGTTGTCCTACAGAAGGCCCTATCCATCTTGCGGGGTTGCCCCGATAATTAATATAATAATATCAGAGAAAAGCTTTGGGCGTTCAATGACTACACCTCATGAATCCCCAAGGACATGATCCATGTTACCCTACTAAACCTCACTGTCACCGGTGTTCGGTATAACACTTCATGGTCCCCTTGCTCATAGCCTCACCGGTGCTCGATCTCCATGGTCCTGGGTACCTGCAGGGATGAAGATCGCGGACAAGACAAGAGATACTTCATGATGCAATTTTATTTTACACATACAAGACATTGTGTCAAAGGCTTCCGTTGACCTCTTCGCAAATTACCTGGGGCTGCAAGGCTCATGCCTCACCCCATACCTTACCGGACTACTCACACGTGGAGATCAGATCGTGAGAAGAAATCATTGAAGAACACATCTTGAGATTGATTGATTGCAATTTGTATTACAATAGATGCCCTCTGCGATGCACGATTACAAGTATGAACTAGATGAGAGATGGCTATGGTGGTGGATATGGCTATGGAGGTGAAAATGGCAGCGACTATGGTTTGTGGATGAAGATGAATGGGTTGTGGCTGTGCTCGACGCTCCTCCTCTGCTCCTTCTGTTGACATTTCAACATGGTTCCCTTAATAAAAGTTGTTTAGGTGGACGAGCTGCCTTGGTTTCCATGCCAAATGACCACTCATGCGAGCACTCACGGTCGCATGGAACGCCGTCTTTTTCTTTGGAGTCCTTCTGACGCCTCCTGATGATTCATTTCTTTTCCATTTTCCTTCCTTTCCTTTCTCCCATGTGATATCTTCCCTTTTTAGCCCATTTCTTGTGGAAAAATATTAAAGATAGGATTTGTGGAATCTTTTGCATTCATTAGTCATTAGTGGAAATATCGGAGAAAATATCTCTCTTTTAGTGAAATATCTCGGTTTAAACAAGGTTTAAGTGAGTGTAAAAATATCACTCATCAACTCCCCAAGCTTAAACTTGATCTTCCTCGAGCAACATAGAGAGAAATCTGAATCATAAGGAACCCAGTTGTTTAAACTAAAATAAAGAGAAGGTTTTGGTTCACTTACGATAAGAATGCCTAGATAGCCCTCTGCTTCTTGACCTAAAAAGTTATCATAGATATAGTGGTGGCATGGTTATAGTGCAAGTGTTAGTGAAGTAAAGATAATAAACACAAAGTTTCTAATCTACTAGATAAAACAACTTTGCAACACTTCATTTCATTTAATATAGACAACACTTGCTTGTTGGGAATGCACATAAGAGTTTCTTAAGATAGAGCCATGAAAACATAAGTTAGGGAATAGAAAGCATGTAGTGAAACATGATGCCCAAGTGCTCTTGAACACACCCATAATTGTTTCCTCCTCTAGGCTCTTAAACACTTTGCTTCAAGAATTGTTTGCTGGAACTTTGATTGTCATGTGAAGGAGATTATGCCAAATAAGTGATCATGCATAGATTTTTGATGTGGCTTAATGTTTGGGAACTATGGACCTTTAGCAATAATGTCTCTTTCGAGCTTTTTTGACCAGTCCCCTTTATTTACCACATACAAACCCATTCAAGAGAAAGTCGAATAATATTCGTTTGTAGTGTTGCCACTACGCACGGTAACAAACTCATAGCCAAAATCCGAGCTATTGCTCTTGGTGGATGGTTCATTGGCCAGCGGAGTCCTCAGCATAACATCAAGAAGGGTGACGAAGCCACATTTACACACATAAACGCGCATATAGTAGCAAAGGCCATGGTACCGGCCTGAGGCTGTAACACCATGTTGAGATATACAACACATATTTTTGGCATAACCTCACCCACCTTTCAACTAAGTTCCTCTAGACAATTTAATCCACAAGTGCTATCAAGTCCATTAAAATTAACAACATGGGGTTGAGCATGTTCAAACATCACTTCCCTACAATTTATCAACTCCCAAGTCTTGAAAGACTTTCTCTTGTGCAAAGTTATACTTGTTTAATTTCATTTCATTTTCAAAACTGTCCCATGACAAGTCTTAGTTGTCTAAACTAAAGAAAACAAATGCTAAAAAATATTGCAACTACTAGAGCAAAGCCTTTGTATCAACTATCAAGACTCACTCCCATCCACACATATCACACACACTACTACTACCACTACACCTACTCTAAGTATCCAAGTGCAAAAGACAGTGATCGTAGGACATACCTTCGCGGTCTTGAATTTACACACTTCTCTTCCTTACTCTTGCATTCCTCGTTGTCCTGGCATAGATCAACTCCTCTGAAAACAAAATGAAAATGAACCCAAGGGCTAAATAAGAACGAGAGCAAAGCAAAGCTTATTATATTTTTGGGTTTTTGGGTTTTTGAAAACTAACTTGCAACCGAAAAATCGCAAAGACAAAAACAAATAAAAAGTGTCGGGGGAATGAAACCTATGGGATCACGAGGATCCCTTCTACGGTTGGCGGGTGCGGGGCTGTGCAAAGAGCGGATTTGGGAGATCAACACGGGGGAATTTTATCCAGGTTTGGGCAGCAAGCGATGCATAATACCCTACTCCTGTTGGTTTGTGTTTATCTGGTGTTCTTGGACTAGCTACAAAGCGTGCAGGGTACAAAAAGTTTGAATCCTTCCTCAGTACGCCTTGGGCCTCCTTTTATAGTCAAAGGGGTCGCCACAGTGGCACACGGGAGGTGGAAAGTATGTACAGTGTACAATCTTATCGCCTGACATCACAGTACAAAATGCATTTAATGCACTACTTAGGTGTCCTCTTGATTTATCGGGGATGGCAACGAAGCCCGTCCCGTCCGTTGCCACTTCGCCTTGCTTCGACACGCGTCTAGGCCAACGAGGCATGTAGTGACATACTGGCTGGCTGGCTGCTGAGTTGGTGCGGTGGCAGAGTCTTCACGAAGATCTGCATTCCACCACGCATGTGCTTGCTGAGTTGGCCTGGAAGCTGCACGTCGCCATGCAGGTGCCTGCCTTGTTGGCAGGCCGACTGCTGTGTTGGAACAGCGGTGGAGCCTTGGCAGGTGTGGGACTGGTTGCAGCCCCGCAGATGTCCCCGGCAAGGGTCTCGCAGGTGTCCCCGGCAAGGGTCTTGCCGGGGGTCTTGTGAGCATCCCCGACAAGGATCTTGCTGGGGGTTTCCGTCTTCTGGTTCTCATCTAGTCTTGTATGCTCTTGGTCTTCACAAAGATCTGCATGCTACCATGCAGGCGCCTCCCGAGCCTTGGTTCCAATGTCGTTGATGGTGTTGGAACTCTTAGGCTCAAGGGTGGCGGCCTTGCTGGTGTTGGGCAAGTTGCATCGGCAAGGCTCTTGCAAGACTCTGAGCTGCCCGGCAAGAAGGCTCTTGCCGGGGGAAAGCCCACCTTGTCCCTTTGCTCCTGGCGCCTCTGGCTTGGCGCTGCTCTGGTAGTCTTGTGTCTCTGCTCCCCCTCCTTCTCTGCCAAGCACGGCCATAAGTGTGGCTGCGACTGCCCGTGCACAAGTAAAGGGGTACAGAAGGCCCCTACTTTTGTACACCGACAAAAAGCAAAAGCAAATAAAAAGCAAAGTGTTGGAACAGACCAACACAAGTGTTTTGAAGCTCCTTGAGCTTAAGTACAACCTCACTACAATTTATTCAAATACCGCCACATCTTGATATAGAGGTGGTGATAACCTCCCCCAAGCTTAGGCTCTTGCAAGCCCAAACCGGCGAGATCATTGTGGCGGTTGGTCAGGAGCCCACTCTTGGCTCTAGTTGGAGAAGCTCATGTTCATGTAGGCGGATGTGCCCCTCAAGGATGTCGCTAGGTTTCTCTATCATCAATAGAGCCCTAAAGGTTGTTGAGGTCCGCGTAGGTGGTGTAGTCTTGCCGGGGCTGCTCTTCCTCCTCGTCGGTGGCGAGTTCTTCTTTATCTGCTACTTATTCAGGTCCTGGCCCTTCTTGGTCAAAAGCTACATCTCCTTCCTGTGCAACATAAGAAATTGTCCATTCTCGATGGAGAAACGGTTAGGCATAGGTGTGGGTAAGAAGTACACCACTCCAGGAATTTTGATGCAATGACGACCATTATGAACTACTACCATACCAGTGCTAGTAAGAACACGAATGTTAACAAGGGTGTTACCGACAATGGGGCGGAGGTGACTGTAGTCAAGGCCAAGGGAGTTGGCCAACATGGTGATCACTGCTTCACACACGATATCTCCTTGTGCATGGTTGGCTTGATGTGTGAGGTGTAGCAAAAGTATTGTCCCTAAGTTGGGCGAATAGCCGACATCCAGGTTTGCTGCTTTCCCAAGAACCAGCATGTTCTCATCATTCACCTCAGAAACTTCTCCTCGTGCCTACAATGAGTTAGTGATAACATAGTAGAAATAACATATAGCAGGACTTTCAATGCAACTAGCTCTTTGCTTAGAGCCACGATGGCTCATCCTATGAAAGGATTGCCTCGGGTGGGTCAGTAAAATCATAAACATACCTAATATCAGCACCATTGTTGGGGAAGCCAAAATAATTACAACACTCAACAAAAGTGATGTTAAAGTCTTGGTCATGGAGACGGAAGGTGATCCTCTCCTCCTCATGTACATTTGGCACTAATCCAACCTTGTGCGAGAGAGTACTAAGAAACTCAAGCGTCAATCGTTCATACGTCTCACATCCCTGATAAACAAAATGGTACAACCCGACATTATGACAAAGCAAATTAAAATTGTAAGTGCATCTAGTGCCCCTTAGTGATTTTGGTGTATTGAAGACTTATAGGTTAATGGACTAATGCGTTTATGAGTGTACACAGGTCTATAAGTCTATGAGGAGTTTGATATTTACAGAGAAAGTCGACCCCTAAAAATGAAGTTCTTCGACTGAAGACTTTGGTATTCTGAAGACTTTCTGAAGACTTTGAAAGTGAAGAAATTGGTGTGACCTTGAAGACTTGATATTCATTTGAGGAACATGAAGCGTGAAGACTTTTGTCTTCGTAGTTTCGCTTTTCTGTCTTGAGTCATAGGAAACACCGTCTTTGTTAAAGGGGTCGAGGAAATACTAAGGAAAAATTTCCATGTGATGCTCAACTCAAAATCCTACACCTACCAATCCCTTCGAGTGAAGCCTTTGGAAATCTCATACGATTCGATCAATTTCTTTAGTGACAGAGACGAAGTTCTTCCGGTCGCCGAGGAATTTGTTCTGACCGAGGAGTTAGGAATTCACCGGTCTTGAATTGCCTACACAAAGTGAGGAACATGATAGCCCCGAGGAATTTGAGAGTCAAATTTCCGACCGTTCTTTGTCTTCTTGGCCTGTCCCAAAATATCTTATCCACCTAACGGTCATATCATTGAAGGGCATTTATGTCTTATCATGTCGGGCTGCTCCCTAGGCTATAAATAGACGCCCCTACAACCACTAGCTGGTTGGATGCTCATGAGAAACCGACACTTGTCAATTGAGAGCATCCCATCCTCCGAGGACTTTGAGCGAAAATCATCGAGTGAGGAAAACCCAAACCAAACCCCCTACAAACCCAAAGTGATTGAGCATCATCAAGAGATTGATCCTGCGTGGATCCGACGCTTGTTACCTTTGAAGACTGTGCTTCTTCCAGACGGTTAGGCGTCATGGTCTAGAGCATCCAAGAGGAATTGTGGATCGCCAAGTGACCGAGTCTGTGAAGGTTTGGAAGTCGTCTGAAGACTTACCACGAGTGATTGGATGAGGTGTGTGTGACCTTAGTTCAAGGAGAATACGGTGTGGACTTGGTGTCCTGAGCTGCTGGCCAGCCGATCGGGTGTCCGGGACTGTGTGTCCTCGAGTTTAAATACTCAGCCGCTCCAACCAGATGTACAACTGAGACAGCAGTTGGAACTGGTCTACCAAATCATTGTCTTCACCAACCTAACTGGTTCTATTTCCTCAACTCATTCATTTCCTCATTAATGTGTTGAGTGTTTGTTCATATCTGTGTTTGAAGACTTTGATCAAGACTTTCTCAATTTCCTTAGTTCAATTTCTTGATCTGTTTGTCTTCATCTTGTGTTATCCTGTGATTACGCTTCGTACTCTGTGATTGTCTTCATTTCATCATGATGATCATGCACAGATTCTCGCTTTGCTTACTCGAGTACTTATTCCGCGCAAGTAGTTCTTTGCTAAGGAATTTCCTCACCGGCAAATTCCTCAGTGAAGAATTCATAAAAATCACCTATTCACCCCCCTCTAGTCGATATAACGCACTTTCAATTGGTATCAGAGCATGGTACTCCCTTGTTCTGTGTGATTTTGGTTTAACCGCCTAGAGTTTTAGTTATGTTGACCGCATGTATGAAGAAAGTGACATGCCCTATCTTTGACGGTCATGATTATCCCAAGTGGAAGGCCATGATGAGGAAGTGCCTCATGGCAATGGACAGCGAACTGTGGACCGTCACTGAGATTGGTCTTACCGATCTATGCAAGAAGGCAAAGCGCCGATGACATTACGCAAGTACACTCAACTTGACATCATGGCGAAGGACATCATCTGTTCCTGCCTATCCAGAGATGAATTCAAGCGCATTATGCATATTTGCAATGCGAAGCTTATCTAGGACCGAATCTCTGATGTCTATGAAGGTCATCGAACCCGTCATGATCCTTGGTTTGAGGACTTCAAGGAATCTCTCAAAAAGATGACTTTTGAACCAGAATCATCATCTTCTGCATCATGTCTCATGGCAAAGGGTAACAAGGTAACCGAATGTTCCTCATCCGAGTCTTGTGATGATGAATCTGATGATGATGAATCTGATGATGATATTGAACCTAGTTATACCAAACTTGTTTGTATTTCCACTAAACAACAAAAGGCTTTGGAAAAAGTTCAAAACATGCTAGACAAAAGTGATGATATGTTGGGTGAAGAAATGGATCGCACTAAATCCCTGACTGAAAATCTTCAGAGACTTCAGTCTAGGTTTGATAGCCTTCAAGGTCATCATAACACTCTCTTATCTGATCATGAGAAACTTTCTTATGAATTTCTTCAAAGAAATCAAGATCTTGAGAAGCTAAGAGTGAGTTATGAAGATCTTCAGAAGGAGCGCGATTCATTGCTACCTCAACAAATAAGCACTTCTCAGGAAGAATTTGTTCCTCCATGCTTAAAGTGCATTGAACGTGAATCTGCTAATTCTTCACCTAAATGTTCAAATGCTTCAACTGTTACAAATTCTTCACCTGCCTCTGTTATCACTAATTCCTCATCGGAGGACATTGCTAGTATCACTGACGATGCAGGGCTAAAGGAATTGTACATGACAGGCATGTACAAAAGCCTCAAAGGGCATCAGACTCTTTGTGATGTGCTTAAAAAGCAGATCCTGAACAGAAACCCTAGGAAAGAGGGTATTTCCTTTGAGAGGAAACTCAATGCTGATGGAACATATTGGAAGCCTGAGCAGTACCCCAAAACCTCATGGGTTGGTGCAAAGGGACCTCCAGTTGATCCATCTAACTTATCTGGCTTTACATGTGAATCTCCTCATTCTTCTGATGAGTCATTTGACTCCAACTATTAACTGTTCAAAAATCAGAATGATGAAGTATTTGCTAGGTATGTTGGCACTAACTGCAGGAACGGTTCTCCTATGAAGAAAATCTGGGTTCCCAAGAAATACCTTGAAAGTCTTCAGGTGAATGTCCTCATGACACCACCTGTGAAGAATAGGAACCCCAGATCAAACTCTTCATATGGACCAAATTCTTCATATGGATCCAAGTCCTCATACGGATCAAATTCCTCACATGGATCAAATTCTTCAAAAGGATCAAAGTCCTCATATGATTATCATCGTGCTAACAACTCTGTTTCGCAGGGTAGAGCTAAGGGCTATGAATATATGCATTATTCTTCAAACCATTATGTTCATAAGTCCTCGAAGAATTTCTCTCCTTATTCATATGCTTACCCTAACCCCTCTTATGTGAAACGAAATGGTTTGGCCTCTATGCCACCATTCTCATATGGAGCTCGCAGAGTGATGAACTCTTTGCCACCCCTTCAGATGTGGGTGGTGAAGAAAAAGAACTAATCTCTTCTGCAGTCGTCTCGGGCGTGCTTTAACGTCTGAAGAATTTCTTTGGGGGCACGACAAAATTACGAAAGGGCCTTGCGAATCATGAAGAAATGAATTTTCATTTCACACGTCCTCCTACTGCTATATCCGTTTTACTGCTTGATGAAATTCATCTGATGAACTTGATATCATATTCTTCACTGATGAAGTATATGACATCGTAAGTTGCACTAATTCATCTGCAGGATGATCAACCCAAAGAGGGTCCTCGATAGTAGATGTACAAATCACATGACTGGTGACAAGAATCTTTTGATGGATGCTCCCTTATCACCATCACATCTGAAGCATATCATTTTTGCTGACAAAGGCAAAAGTCAGGTATTGGGTCTTGGTAAGGTTGCGATCTCTAAGGACATACACATGGACAAAGTCATGCTTGTTGAGTCCTTAGGATACAACCTCATGCCAGTCTCAATGCTTTGTGATCTTGATATGGTTATTGTCTTTGGCAAGTATCGCTGTGTTGTGATTATGGAGGCTGACAATTCCAAAGTTTTCGAAGGCTTTAGGAGAGGAGATTTGTATATTGTTGATTTCTCTACAGGACCACAACCAGCCGTGTGCCTACTTGCAAAAGCTTCAGAAGGCTGGCTATGGCATCGATGACTTGGTCACGCAGGCATGAGGAATTTGCACACGCTTGTGAAGAAGAAGCATGTCATTGGCATTGAGAATGTCAAATTCCTCAAGGATCACTTGTGTGGAGCTTGTGAAGCTGGAAAAATGACCAAGGCCAAGCATCCAGCGAAGACTATCATGACCACTACTCGTCCATTTGAATTGCTTCACATGGACCTCTTTGGTCCTAATCATTATTCAGCCATCACTAATGATGCATCTCTATATGGATTTGTTATTGTTGATGATTACTCTAATTACACATGGGTACACGTTGTTACTTACAAACATGAAGTGCAGGAAGTCTTCAAATGATTTTCCTCGAGGGCTTCAACCAACTTTGGTGTGAAGATCAAGCACATCAGGAGTGACAATGGAACTGAGTTCAAGAATTCCGGTCTTGATGACTATCTTGATGAACTTGGTATTACTCATGAGTTATCTGCTCCTTACACTCCTCAGCAAAATGGCGTCGTGGAGCGCAAAACAGAACTCTTGTTGAAATGGCTCGCACTATGCTTGATGAGTACAAAACGCCTCGTCGTTTTTGGATTGATGCAATTGATACTGCATGCCACGTCATCAACAGAGTATATCTTCACAAATTCTTCAAGAAGACTGCCTATGAACTCCCCACTGACAAGAAACCCAATGTGAGTTATTTCAAAGTCTTCGGTGCTAAATGTTGGATTAGAGATCCTCATCAGAATGCTAAATTTGCACCGAAAGGACATGAAGGTTTTATGCTTGGTTACGGAAAGGACTCGCACACCTACAGAGTCTTCAACACCGCTCTTCACAAGGTTGTTGAAACTGTAGATGTGCGGTTCGATGAAACTAATGGCTCGCAAAGAGAGCACCTACCTTCTGTGATAGATGAACCAGCACCTGAGGAGTCTATCAAGTTCAAAGCGATCGAGGATGTCATTCCTCTTGAAGAATCTGCCGAAGAATTCATTCCGATGCGTGAAGAACGTCGGTGATGCACTGAAGATAATCTTTGAAGAAAATGGTGTCAAGAAAATGGTCTTTGAAGCAAATCTTGATCAGATTCCTCGACGACAACCAGCTCATCCTCGCGTTGCAAAAGAAGTGCAAGTGGAAAAGATCATCAATGACATTGAAGCACCAGGTCCTCTCACACGCTCAAAAGCTTCACATTTATCTAACTTTTGTGGGCACTATGCTTTTGTCTCTATCACAGAGCCCACTAAGGTAGATGAAGCATTTCTGGAGCCTGAGTGGATTCGGGCCATGCAAGAAGAATTACATCAGTTCGAGCTCAACAATGTCTGGGAACTGGTCAAATGTCCAGATCCTCGCAAGCATAATATCATTGGCACAAAGTGGATCTACCGCAACAAGCAAGATGAAAATGGCCTTGTGGTGAGGAATAAGGCACGACTTGTAGCTCAAGGCTACACACAAAGTTGAAGGAATTGATTTCGATGAAACTTTTGCACTGTTGCTAGACTTGAGGCTATTCGCATATTACTTGCTTATGCTAACCATCATGATATCACTTTATATCAAATGGATGTGAAAAGTGCATTCCTCAATGGTAAGCTTGAGGAAGAAGTATATGTTGCTCAACCCCCAGGTTTTGAAGATCCAAAGAATCCCGACAAAGTCTTCAGACTCAACAAGGCCCTCTATGGCCTCAAGCAAGCCCCTCGGGCGTGGTATGATACATTGAAGGAATTCTTCGTGAAGAATGGCTTCACACCGATTCACTCGACCCTACTCTCTTTACTAAATCTTATGATGGTGAACTGTTTGTGTGCCAAATATATGTTGATGATATTATCTTTGGTCAGTCTTGACCAACGTTACGATGATGAATTTGCCTATATGATGAGTGAAGAATATCAAATGTCTATGATGGGAGAGTTGAAATTCTTCTTAGGTCTTCAAATTAAATCAACAACGCAATGGCATATTCATATCTCAAGAGAAATACCTCAAAGATGTCTTGAGGAAATTGACATGCAAGATTGCAAAGGCGTCAAAATTCCTATGCCCACAAATGGCCATCTATGCAATCGATGAAAATGGTATTGACTTGATCACAAGGTATACCGCTCCATGATTGGTTCTTTATTGTACTTATGTGCAGCTAGGCCAGATATAATGCTTAGTGTTTGCATGTGTGCCCGATTTCAAGCTGCAAGAAGGAATCACACCATAAGGCTGTGAAGCATATTCTTCGATATCTAGCTCACACACCAACACTAGGATTATGGTACCCCAAGGGCTCTACTTTTGATCTCTTTGGATATTCTGACTCTGAATATGCTGGTGATCGTGTGGACCGCAAGTCAACATCTGGTAATTGTCATTTCCTCGGACGATCTTTGGTCCATTGGTCCTCGAAGAAAGCGAACTGCGTATCACTTCATCTCTGCGGAAGTGAGTACATTGCTGCTGGTTCTTGTTGTTCTCAATTGCTATGGATGAAGCAAACTCTCAAGGACTACGGCATCAACGTGAAGAATGTGCCTCTCATTGTGACAATGAGAGTGCCATCAAGATTGCTCACAACCCAGTTCAGCACTCGAAGACAAAGCACATTCAGATCCGTCATCATTTTCTTCGTGATCATGTGTTGAAGGGCGACGTCTCCATCGAGCACGTGAAGACTAAAGAACAGCTAGCTGATATCTTCACTAAGCCCTTGGATGAGAAGAGATTTAGCAAGTTGCGGTGTGAGCTAAATATCTTAGAATCTTCAAATGTTCTTTGAAAAGGACACACATCCTGACACTTATGCAAAATTGATGACTTAGATGTGCAACACATGAAGAAACGGTTTTCTTCAATCAATGAAGAATAACACTCTAAGTGTGAAGAAATTAATGAAGAATTTGATTCTTAGAACCCTACGACAATTGTACGTGGTGTCTGAAATCATCATTCTTATACGGTGGGACACGCCACCACCAAAGTTGAAAATCTTCAATTTGAGTTTTTCCTCATTTTTGAAATTCTTCAGTTTTTCAAATTCTTCAACTTTGCAAAATCTTCACTGTTTCTATCGTTTTTCTTCATTGGCTATATATATATATATATATATGGGTTTATGTCCTCTACAGCATTCACTTATGGCTATTTCTTCATGTTGCGTTTTCTGCTAAGTGAATGTGATCGGACCCTTCCCCCTCTATGCTATACTCAACCCAATCTATTCACAAATTCTTCATGTGCGTTCTATTTGACACTCGTTCAAAATCTTCACTGTGTCCTTGTCAGCTGAAGAAATTGCGAACGGAACTTTAAAACAAATCTTATCCAAAATTTGGATTTTGCCGCTCAAACCGTTCCGCATCCCACGATAGACTTATCTATTCACCCACGATCTAACACGATCTCCACTTTTCAGTACGTCGGTGACACATGTCAAGCGAATGAGAAGGGTCAGGGGCACGTTCGTCCAAAATCTTTGGGCGAACAGTTTTTCACCGTGGCTATAAATACCCCCTCTCCCCTTCCCCACTTCCTTTACTCCGCTCGATCGCTCTCTATCCCGCTCGAGCTTCTCAAACCCTAGCGCCGCCACTACTCCATCGTCGCCGGTGAGGAAGAGCTTCACTGCCTCGACCTCGTCGCCATCGTACTCGCGCCCGTCATGAAATCTTCACTCTGCCGCCGCCGTAGCTGTCTTCCTCCGCCGAAGTTAGGGCATGGAAGATCTGAGCAGACGAGCTTCAAATCTACACCTCTCGGTTAAATCGTGTTCTTCATCCAGGGTAATTAAAAGCTACTTTTACTGCCCTCGTTGATCCAAATTTTCACTACAAAATCTTCAAAGGTGTTTTATTCTTCAAATCCTCACACACAAAACACCTCACTAGTTATATGTTCTTGATTCGTTTCTCTAAGCATCATTTTTCTTCAAGATTCCTCAATTGTGTGGATCTTCGATCTGTACAACTCTGGAACCTAAGACAAAGAACGCTTAGTGAAATTCTTCAAGGCTCATCTGGTCAAATTCCTCAAACTTGTTCCTTTTTGAAAAACCTTCTGACAATGCATATGACCTCTCCAAATTCCTCGCAACTATACTCTGTTCACAGGTACTCATGTCCATTTGAATCACTAGGTTCTCATCAACTTAACTCATTTGCAGCGTTCCTCGAAGAAAAGTTGCATACTTCTTCAGAGAATTCGATTGTTCAAATTCCTCAATTTGAAGAATATGGCAGAAGGAAAGAAGCCACAGAAAGGAGGAAAGAGGCCTGAGGTCATGACTGCCTTTGAGATACCTGAGGACATTTATGCTGACTATTGCACACCTGATGAAGCCAAGTTTGGCAAGGAAAACAAAAATCAGCGCAAGGTGCGCATTCAAAGGATTGAAAGGAGATGGGCAAGAGAATGGAGGAGTATGTGTATGTTACTCCAAAGTACATGAAGAAATTCGCACTCAATCCTCCATGCCCAAGAGCTCCATTGGCACTGGCCAAGAAGGCGACCCCACCAAAGATCAAGCGTGGTGAGGATTTTCTGATGAATGGGCCAAGCGCCAAGCCAAATTGGCAAGACAGGCCAAGGAGGCGGTGAGGAAATTTAATGAGGACTCACATCTGCTGCTGCCACTGAGGCCTCTGTCATGCCAAGAAAATCTATGGCAAAGAAGCCCGCACACAAGCCAAGTGCTTCAACAGCAATGCCCTCACGGCCAGAAACTTCGAAGCCCTCACGGCCAGTTCCTCATGCTGCTCCTGCTCCTCCAAAGTCCTCAGCTGCTCCGGAAAAGTCCTCAGCACTTGTGCATCTGGCCACGTGTCAAAGGACTGCAGGCATCTCCATTGCCTCTGGTGCCTCAGCAAGTTCCTCAGCTGCACCAAATTCTTCATCAGGCCCCACACTGCTGAAGACCAAGGCAACTGCTGGACGAGGTCCTCGGCCAAGTCCGAAGAAGAAACAGGTTGCCTTCCAAGTGCCATCTGATGATGAAGCTGATGATGATGAACTTGCAGAAATCATCAGAGACCGACAAGTCAGGGCCGCTAGGCACACCTGTGCCACTGCTTTTGGATCCAAAGGTGATCCTCGATTACATTGACCTCTGGCACAAGGATCTAGACACCCCTATGCCTGATTTTCATCTGACACCTGGACAAAGTCATATGCTGACCCATTTCATCAGTGAAGAGAAATGGAAGTTTGAAAAGGCAAGGCAGATCAAGAAAGCTCAATTCAGGAAGGAGAAGTTCCTGAAGAAAAACGTTGTCAGAATGACACCTGAGGAACTTCTCAAGGTCCAGACTGAAATCCAAGCCCTCAGCAAAAACTTTGATGCTTATTATGCTGATTGGCAGGAGCCAAAGTCAGATTTGTCAACTGACTAAGAAGTTCACAAATGTTGCAGCCCCAACGCAACAAGAAATTCCTCGGTGGAGCCTCTGCTCGGCCTATTTGAAGAACATGCCAAGATCACCGATGATTTTCAACTGCTGAAGACAATGCTAGTTCCAGGCTGATGACTCCATTCCACCACCGAAGAAATTGCCGAGCCATCCACTAGTGGTGCCTCAAGAAATCAAGAAGTCGGCAACTGCATCAGTTGTGCCTGAGGAAATTCAACCAGATTCCTCAGCTCCTCCCGCACCTACACCAACTCCTATCCTTCCATCTGCATCAGATGTGAAGAAGACCAAGGCTGCAGAGCGAGCTGCAGCGAAGAAAAGGAAAGCATCTGCTGCGTCAAATTCTTCAGCTCCGAAGAAAATGAAGCCAATGACCAGCTCATTTGAATTGATGTTGTTCCCATTTCCTCCATGCCATCAAAGGACCTTGTTCCTTTTGGTGAAGATTATGAGATCCCAAGCGGATCTGATGAAATCATTCTGCTGCTTCGTCAGAGCAGATTGATGAAGAAATTGAAGTGGATGCAATCCCTTCAACCCCAATCATTTCCTCGCCTATGCCTCAGTTCACAGCTGAAGAGGCTGGCATTGAGGAAATTGAAGACGAAGACGTGGACATTGGATGCACCACGCGTGTGATGAATGATGATTTTTGGGACAGTCAGCATCCAAATTCACCACTCTTCACCCCAATCCAACAAATTCCTCAGTCCCCTGCACCAACAGTTCAACTGGGCTCTGAAGAAACTCATTCCACTTCATACTCGCATGAAGAAATTGCAGCCACTAGTGCCGAAGAACCTGCTTCTTGATCCTCGGGCGCACATGAATAGGAACGATAAATCCTCGGCTGAAGAACCCGAGATTGCGATTCCCGAGGTAGTGATGCAACTCATCGACACTCCTCCGCCAAATCCAAAGGATCCATTCTCGCAAGCAAAAGTTCAAGGCTGAAGACTTCTTTGGCGAGCATGTTTTCTTCACGGATTACAACCCTTATGACTCTGCTCGCATAAGGAAGAGGCGTTTCTGGACTGCTAGTCAAGCAAACTTTTATTCCTCTGTGCTATTCAACAAAGACAAAATCTTCGATCATGCACATATTCCTCACGTGGACATGGAATCTCTGCCAGGCTTCGAGCCAGTCCTCAGTGTTCTTCACGATGCAGGGTTACTGAATTTCTGCACTGACATCTGTGATTGGAATGAATAACTTATTCTTCAATTCTATGTGACGCTGCACATCACAGGAGATTCTGAAGATGTGAACTCATGGGTGTTGGACTGGATGTCTGAAAATACTCACTACAAGGCACCAGCAACTGAATTGCTTCGTGCCCTCCCTCTTAGTCCTCCCCTTGATGGTGCATGTTGCATCTACAGTGAACCTGAACTGACAAATCATTACATGCAAGTGCTGATGAAGCCTTTGAAGCCAGGGCAGGCCCCACGAACCAAATTCCTCGTCAAGGAATTGTTGTATGTGCCTCGGACTGTCTATCGCATTCTGACGAAGACAATGAGTCCTATCAAAGGCCACGACTCAAATGATGAAGAAGTCGTTGGCATCATGAAGAATATGCTTTTCAACATCATTCATGGCGTTCCCGTCAACTTCCATGATTTCTTCATGAGGACTCTGGCGAACATTGCTATGTCACCATTTGAGCTGAAGCCTTATGCGCCTTGGATTATGAGGTTCATCAGGGCAAGGTCTTCACTCAATTACAAGGCTGATACTCTGAACCACTGCAGCTACTTGCCTCCTATTGAAGTCCTCAAACGGACATTTTCCTCAGCTGATGACAAAGGCAAGGCCGCTGCTGTGATAGATGAAGGCATTCGTCCATTGGATGGTCAATTTCGCAAGGCAGCATCCTACTCCACCAATGACGACTCTGCCACACATGACTCTGCCGCCAACACTTCTGCCAAGCAAAATCCTCAAGCTATAGCACCCAGGGTGATGACTGATCGTGAGTTACTCCTCAGTCTTCATCAGAAGGTTGATCGCAATCATAAATGGGTCAAGCATCAGTTTGGTTCAATTCTTCACAACATGACCTCAACACACAATGCAGTGAAGAAAAACCAATACTACCTCCATGAAACCTTCAACCGCACCTGGGCTGTCCTCTCTCATGTCTATAGCGCAGAAGAACTGGAGACAATGGGTCTCAAGGAAGAATTTGACTGGTCTGCACCTCCATCAAAGAAATTCAAGAGGGTCAAGGTTCCTCCATTGGTGGCCAGCTCTTATTCTCCATCGCGCGACACTGATGAAAATGAAGACTTGGACGACACTGCGGCAGGCCCTACAACCACAACCGACCCCGACAACACTGGCGCTCCTCCATCAACTTGATATTCTTCAGGGGCGTTAGTCCTCAGTTTCGATCCTTTTGGTCATTCGATGACAAAGGGGGAGAAATTTGAGTTAGTCTTCAAACGGGTCTATTATATGGGCGTTTTTTTGCTAAGTTACAACTCTCGTTCTTCTGAAACTTTTATTTGGATCGAGTTGTAATCTTAAACCCGGTGGTGCTCTGATACTTTTGATGTGTTCCTCTGCATGCTTATTCCTCGCTATATGTTAATACACGCATGCTGAATTACATCAGTCACCATATTTCATCATGCATTTCAAATTCTTCATCTTATATGTCAAATGCGTATGAATTACAAGATATAGGGGGGATCTCCATGATTCAACTCTTCAAATGTGCATTGCCTCAAAAGCAAATTCCTCACTATGCACATCTTCAGGGGGAGTTCTTCTATATCTTGCAATCAAATTCCTCAATATCAGTATTTACACTTCATATGTTTATCCGTTGAAAACTTAACCTATATTGTCATCAATCACCAAAAAGGGGGAGACTGTAAGTGCATCTAGTGCCCCTTAGTGATTTTGGTGTATTGAAGACTTATAGGTTAAGGGACTAATGTGTTTATGAGTGTACACATGTCTATAAGTCTATGAGGAGTTTGATATTTAGAGAGAAAGTCGACCCCTAAAAATGAATTTTCTTCGACTGGAGACTTTGGTATTCTGAAGACTTTGAAAGTGAAGAAATTGGTGTGACCTTGAAGACTTGATATTCATTTGAGGAACATGAAGCATGAAGACTTTTGTCTTCGTAGTTTCGTTTTCTCTTTCTTGAGTCATAGGAAACACCGTCTTTGTTAAAGGGGTCGAGGAAATACTAAGGAAAAATTTCCATGTGATGCTCAACTCAAAATCCTACACCTACCAATCCCTTCGAGTGAAGACTTTGAAATCTCATACAGATTCAGTCAATTTCTTGATGTGAGAGGCGAAGTTCTTACATTACGAGGAATTTGTTCTGACCGAGGAGTTAGGAATTCGCCGGGCGAATTGCCTACACAAAGGAGGAACATGATAGCCCCGAGGAATTTGAGAGTCAAATTTCCGACCGTTGCTTGTCAGGCGCCACCTGTCCCAAAAATATCTTATCCACCTAACGGTCATATCATTGAAGGGCATTTATGTCTTATCATGTCGGGCTGCTCCCTAGGCTATAAATAGCCGCCCTACAACCACTAGCTGGTTGGATGCTCCGCGAGAAACTGACACTTGTCAATTGAGAGCATCCCATCCTCCGAGGACTTTGAGCGAAAATCATCGAGTGAGGAAAAACCCAAACCAAACCCCTACAAACCCAAAGTGATTGAGCATCACTGAATAGATTGATCATGTGTGGATCCGATGCTTGTTACATTTGAAGACTGTGCTTCTTCCAGACGGTTAGGCGTCATGGTCTAGAGCATCCAAGAGGAATTGTGGATCGCCAAGTGACCGAGTCTGTGAAGGTTTGGAAGTGGCCTGAAGACTTACCACGAGTGATTGGATGAGGTGTGTGTGACCTTAGTTCAAGGAGAATACGGTGAGGACTTGGTGTCCTGAACTACGTGCTCAGCGACTGGGTGTCCGGGACTGTGTGTCCTCGAGTTTAAATACTCAGCCGCTCCAACCAGATGTACAACTGAGACAATGATTGGAACTGGTCTACCAAATCATTGTCTTCACCAACCTAATTGGTTCTATTTCCTCAACTCATTCATTTCCTCATTCTTGTGTTGAGTGTTTGTTCATATCTCGTTTGAAGACTTTAATCAAGACTTTCTCAATTTCCTCAGTTCAATTTCTTCACCGCTTTGTCTTCATCTTGTGTTATCCTGTGATTACGCTTTTCTCAGACTGTGATTGTCTTCATTTCATCATGATGACCATGTCTGCATTCTGCTTTGCTTACTTGTGAGTACTTATTCCGCTGCAAGTAGTTCTTCGCTAAGGAATTTCCTCACCGGCAAATTCCTCAGTGAAGAATTCATAAAAATCGCCTATTCAGCCCCCTCTAGTCGATATAACGCACTTTCAAAAATCATGAGTGATACCTAGCTACATCCCAACATCCCTCAGGTACAACTTCCTTTAGACCTTCTCCAATGCACTAGTGCTAAGATGAGGTGCTAAGAGCTAAGCAACTAAAGTCCCCAATGCAAAGGTGCTTAGTAACTTGGTGTAGCTAAGCATCATTCATCTAATGATTTAGCAACTAAAGTTATCCATCCATTGGTGGGTTTATTTCATTTAAGTATTTTTCCTAGGTTTGCGCGCTTGGCATTGTTTCTTCCTGGGGTCACCACACCCATCTCTCTCCTCTTAATTACCTTGCCACATCATTTTTTGCCAACATGGTAGCCTTAGCACCTGTACAAGGTGGAGCATTGGGAGGGGCCTTATAGATGGCTTGCACCACTGCCCCAGCTGCCCACATTGCTCCATGTGGATATTTCTCTACTTGTTTGCCCCGCACGCACCTCTACTGGCTTCTACTGTATTTGTGATGAGTTTATGTCTCATCAGCTAGTCCCACTAGTCTTATTCTAATCACGCTTCTTCAATTTCTTTGCCACAGGGATGCTCAGCTCGATTTTAGTGAAACTGCACAAAATGATCCGACGGTCAAAGGGTTGCAAACCTCATTTCTTCGGAAGGTTCAACGTCACCAGCAAATTAAAGCCCGGTTAGGATTTACAGTTCAAGGCCTAGGGACTGCATGGATCAATTTTTTCTTTAGTTGTCTTTGTTCCCAAATAAGTGTCAACTTTAGTAGTAGTACAACTTTGTACTACTAAATTTTGCATTAAAGTTGAGACACTTAGTTTGGAATGGAGGGAGTACATATTGGCCATGATCTGTCAATCATTGAGATGCAATAGCATGCATGTTAGTCTCCTTTGTATTTGATGGAATGTTGCAACGGGGCAACCTTGGACGCAAGATACACGAAACAGAAGCTGGAAGCTTCATAGCATTGTACAAATTTATCTTGCCGAGAAATTACAGTACGTACTATTATGTAGTACTAAAGAGTTAGGTGTCGCACGGTGTCCAAAAAATATGGTAATAGTGTTAGGTGTCGCATGGTGTCATTGCTTTCGCGCTCCTCGGTTATAAGAATGGAGAAAATTGTAAAGAGTGGAGATGCACCGAAACGTGGGACATCCAGCATCTGATGCATGTGTCATGCTCCAAAGTAAAGTGTACAGTGCAACTGAGACTCAACGGTTGTTCCACCTCAGTAATAATGACCAATGATCCGTCAAATCACATAGACCCAACAGTAAGTTGAATGGACGAAGCAACCACCACTCTTGAATCCGCTTCTCCCTTCAATGCAGGCGGCAATGAGAGGTCGCGTCCGCTCTGCCCGGGCATGAATGCGGCACCGATTCTCTGGAGCGGAGTTGACCGTTTCAGGCGGGAAGCCCGCGTGGGCGATGGAGGGGCTTTGGGTGGGCCAGGCTGGTCAGGAGCGGGCGTGGCACCTGTCCCGACCGGACGCCCGGAAACAAGAGGATGCACCGACTCCCGCAGATAAATCGTAGTACTACACACCATCTCTCTGTAGGAGTAGGTCAATGTGTCACTCTCTCTAACACACATACGCACACACAGGTTCATAGAATAGGAATATCGTGAGAGTGGGAAGCCATAGGAGGTGAGATAAATGGAGTATGTACAAGAAGAGAAGAGGTACACGCACGTTCTTCGAAGCCTCGCACTATAACCCAGCCAACCACAACACGACAGCCGGATCTGTGCCTCTCGTCGGCGCCGTGATCGGTCCGCCTATTTTTGTGAGATTTGGCCTTTTCGGCCAGATTTGGAGCATTCCGGCCGCCTGCGACTGCTCCTTGCCATGGAGTGTCCGGGTACCAGGTCGCACAACAATGGCAATGCCTCCACGTCGCGTGCAGGTACTGAATCCGCCTCTAGCCGGTCAGATCTATCTCGTCGGCGGATCGTCGGCAAAGACACGGCCGGCTACCGTCCGGGCTCGGCCTGGCCCACACTATAAAAAAACCACTTCCATGATGATACGTTTTTGTCATAGTAGGTCACGTTTTCTGTCATGCATGTACGTCCATGACGATTTTATGACAGAATCAAGATAGTCATACCTGTGGTGTCGTAGAAGTGTTCCATGACATTACCAAAATTATCATCACAGAAGTATCCACTTCCATGACGATAAATCGCGCGCCATAGAAGTGCTTTCGTCAAGGGTAACCGACACGGCATCCACCGTAACAGGTCACTATTAAGGTACCGGGTTCCAGTTTGGATTCAATAACCCGTTAACAGCCCGGACCAATGGGGATTTTCCACATGTAAAATTCTCATTCGCTGGCAGATCCACGTGTTGGCCCGGCGTTCATACACTTGTCATCCAGCGAATGGACGGGAGGCGCCTATGATACCTCAACACGTGTATCGGTCCAACAGTGGCCCATTTAGGTTAAAAGGCCGAGCCTGTCAAAATAAGCGGGCCGGCCCATTAGTGGCCTACTTGAGTCAGGCCCATTCACAGGCACGGCCCATACAAGTTACACATAATCGGCCCATCAAAGGCCCATTCTAGATTTGACAATTTCCAGCCCATCGTCAGTTTCAGCCCGTTAACGGCCCGCTACGTCTTTGGGCCCAATTATGGCCGAGCTTCTTTCGGCCTATTAGCAGCCCATCATCAGTTACAGCCCGTTAATGGCCCAGAACGTCTTTCGGCCTTTTCTCGGCCCATTCTGTAGTTGGGCCAACTTCTAGCCCGTTGTGACTTTAGGCCTGTCCTCGGCCCATTCGGTAAATGGGCTAATTCCTAGCCCATTTTGTCTTTTGACCTGTTAACGGCCTACACAACAGTTGGGCCTTTGACTGTGCAACCTAATTTTTGGGTCCATTAGGGGCCCATGTTCCACAGGGCAAAATTTCAGCCCGACGCGACCTTCGACCTGTTAAAAGCCTAGTTTGCAAACTGGGCCTCCTCTGGCCCATAACACTTTCGGCCTCTTACTGGCCCGTAAAGTAAAAGGGTCGATACAAAATTGACATTTATTTTGTGCTGCTAGAGGCATGCGGGCCATTTCCATTTATACGGCCCTATCGAGCTTTCGGCCTGTTAACGGCCTGCTAAGAGCCGTTGTTACGGTGGGCCACATCATTTGGGATCCACTAAATATTATTTTGACCAGCCCAATTAAGGCCCGCTTTGACTACACATGTTTGTTCGTTCGTATGGCGTCTAGGAAATATTTGGGCGGGTTGGCCCCCGTCTCAATGATATAGCATATTCAAAGAATTATCCTACTCTATCCTATCGCCTCTAAGAAACATACACTATGGCATAGAAATGTAGAATCATCCTAGACTATACAATAAAGAAATTACAGCCGATTATACCCACTAGGCATTATAGTTCGGCACCAGTGATAATAAAGCATACACAAACAGCAAATTACATACACTGGGCAAATAAAGCGCATACATCATGGACACGCATCAACATAACTTACCATTTGAACTATAATCTCTTCAGAAAATAGGATTGGCCGGATTCAGATAGCACAAATTTCAGTCTACAAAATCTCCAATTCCTTCGTGGTTACCTCAGTGTCTCGTTTCATTTTTTTGACTCCTGCATCTAATACCTGCAAGTCCAATCTCAACTTGTTGATTGTAGATTGAGAATCATGTACACGTTGTCTTGCCACCTCTAGTTGATGCTCGAGAACATCAGCACATTCCAATTCCGATCCATAATCATTTGGTAACGGCCATGCCGCACTGCTCGCAGATCTTTGTATTGATGTCACTTCATCCTGAAATATTTCTGTAATACACATGACGGGCAAAAATATAGTTACAACAGTAAAGCGAGCAAGACAGACTATTTTGTACATGGCAGAACATGACTAACAATAATGTTACACGTCATGAAGCATAAGCAGGTGATATTTTAAAAATTATAAAAATGGTAGTCTGTGCAGCCCGCATACATAAATCTCTCTTAGCTCACCAGAAAAGCATGATGTTGGGGCCAAATCCAAAACACAGACATGTTACAAATTTAGACAACACATTGCGTATAAGTAAGCAAGCAGTTGGCCATTCTGTAGCTCAATTAAAGTCTTAGGGAGCATAATGAACAACAGAGGGATTCATACAAACCTATTACAGCAAGCAAAACTATGCAATCATTAGCCTAGTCTAAACTAGATTGTGAGCCTCATGCAGTATTACATTGCTACGCGTCGGTGCTATACAAACGGTTTTTAACCCCTTTCCGCGACGACATTTGGAACCGTCGCCAAGTGAGTGTGGGCGATAGGGGGGGGGGGTCCTTCCCACAAGACCCAAAAACCGTCGGGGATAGGGAGCCTTGATGCATATAATTGTCCCTATATAACCATTTCCGATCTCTCGAATATCCCAAACGCTTCATCCTTGCTACTCGTTTGTGCTCGCATTGCCATCGCAGCCGGAGTTTTGTGGTTTTACCTAAAACCAGGTAGATTCCAGGCACGGGAGTTTTCCAGGCACGTACCAAACTGGCTCTATGTTTAAAATTCCTGGCACATCACAAACAATTCATGATTATAAACCGTGTACGATAGGTAGATAATCTCACACATTTAGTTTTCCCGCACCATATGTGATAGTGTCTGACATCAAACACGCTTTGCAAACAGCAACTGTGTGCTTTGTTACACACGTTTCCTCTCCGTGAACCATGTCGGATTATGATGTATATCGCACACACTGTGCTTTATTAACTGTGTGTGCCATAATAACCTGCACACCGTAATTCTGCCCTAATTTAATTGCTGCTATTTAAAATTGTACCTAATTTAAACTTGAAAGTAGGCTATAGAATTATTCATATCCATCAGGTTCAAACAACCAATGCATTATTAGATTCGCAGGTACATATGTTTAAGAATTACATAAGCACCAAATAAAGAATGATGAACCAGGGTTCTATACTTGTACTATTATAGATGGTAAAGAAAGAGGCGACAGACATTACGGTTCTTTGAACAAGGTGAAGCGAAATGGCCCTATTGTGCTCTCCTAGATGCAGAAGGCACGCAGGACTCTAGTCCAACCCCTTGTGCTGGACGGCCGCCAATCATGTAGTTTGAGAGGTAATCTTGAGTAAACTGCTTCAGGATCCACTGCAAAGGAAAAAAGATTCAGACATTGTCATCTAACACAACTCATTACGGGCAGTAAAAAGAAGGCTACATGGTTCTTACTTACCATCCTGCAGTTCACTGTTGTCTTGCATAAAGTGTAAACAAATAGTTTGATTGACATCTTTTGACCCATTTTAATAACAATCTTTACCAGTTTCTGTCGGATCACGGGTTCCGGCAAAACCCTTAAGGTTCGAACTCTGGGGTGCGCGCGAAGTTCTTTCCTCCCTACCGATCCACGCCCTAGGTTTGCTAAGATCTCGCAGACGAACTCGACAAACTCACAACACAAAAGACACAAGATTTATCTTTGGTTCGAGCCCTTTGTTGTGGTGTAATACCCTACTCCAGTGTGGTGGTGGTGGATTGCCTCTTGGGCTGATGATGAACAGTACAAGGGAAGAACAGCCTCCTCAGGTTGAGGTGTTCTTGTGCTCTGCGAGCTTGTGGATGTGAGGATGGAAGGTGGAATCGATCCCTCCCTCCGTGGTGGCTAGTCCTATTTATAGAGGCCCTGGTCCTCTTCCCAAATATTGAGCGGGAAGGGATCCCGCAACGGCCAGATGTGAAGGGGAACATCTAGTACAGCTTATCCTGACAAAAGTGGTCTTCGCCTGCAAAGGCTCTGGTGGTGACGTCGCCTTGGGCTCGATGGTGACTTCCGTCTCGCTGTCCTGCTGGTCTTGGTCTCGTTGCACCGATATGGAAACCTTTGCCTGATGCCTTGGTACTCCGCGACTGCGCTTGCTTCCTTAGCACCAAAGGGGAAACAAGGACACTACGCGCGCTGGCGCCCGCTTGATCTCGATCGTCATGGATCACGTCACGAGAACTTCGCGAGGTTCGCCCTGCCTTGATCTCTCCGCTCCTTGCGAGCCAACCTGGTGAGGCCGTTCCTGAGGAGGTCTTTTGTTGTCCGCCTTGCGAGGACTCTGCCGCCATCGCCGAGCTCCGGCGCCGCCGCCTCAGCCCTTTGCCCTGCTGCCGATGCGCCACCGCTCGGCTCCGTGCCTCGCCGAGCCGCCGAGCCCCGCCGCGGCCAGATCTGGCCGGGGCCCGATGGATCCGGCCACCCGCGGCCCCGCCTCGGCTTCCGTGCCTCGCCGGAGGTCCAGGACACCGCCCTGCCGCCGGTCATCGTCGGCCACGCGCCGGGATGGCCTTGTCCAGATCCAGCCCTAACCCGCCAACCAAACGCTCTGGCACGCCCGCCCCGTACCGACTCGTCCCCGGGACCGTCCCGTCCAGCTTTTCCCGCGAGGTGAAATATGACTGAAGTCCCCAGATCTGCACATTATCATGCCATGTTCATCGCACTATACCTCCATGCATACTGCTCAGTTTTGTGCGTGTTATATGTCAAATTGTTCGCCATGAGATGCTCTACATTTCTTTCCATTGTGACATGTTCATTTGAGTTCATCTTGATGCCTGAATCTTCATTGCAAGAGTGCTATATGATGTTAATCTGATGAAACTGTTATAACTTGATGATTTGTCATTTTTGTTGCATTTGATGTGTGCATCTTATGAGCATGAGCTCTACATGTGTTTTGTGCTATGTCATGCCATCTTCACAGTGATGCCATTCATGTATTTTTGTGAGTTGTGTAGTGAGTGCATCGAGCTTGTTAAGTAGGGTACTTGTTGTTGCTGTTTTGCTAGGCTGAATCTGCTATATTATGATGCTATGTAAACCTGCTGCTACAAGTCATTTTATGCATAATCTGGAGATGTTCACTAAGGATGTTTTGTTATACATGTCATGCTATATCCATCCATGCCCCTTGTTGCATTTATAGGTTGATGTAGCTTGTTGTAATCTTGCTCCAAAGTTGCTATATAATGTTGCTGTCAGCCTGTTAACATTATGTTCAGTTTTTGCCATATGTGTTGCTAGTGATCTATGCACCCTATGAACTTGCTCTTGCCATGCTTAGCTTCATAAACATGTCTTCTTACTGTGAGTTTCCTTTCCATGCGATGTATTGCTCTGTAGTGAGTGGTTCAAGCTCACCAACATGCCTACTTATTGTTGTTCCTGCCATGTATGAATCTGTCATATAACTTGCCATGTTTACATGGGTGCCATCATATCTTCTAATTCTTTTTGGCTAATGTTCAGTAAAGGACTTTTGTTCTATGCATTTAGTAGATTCATTCCATGCCTTTGTTTGCCATGATAAATTCCTGTAACATGTAGCTTGATAGCTCTAAACATTGCAACCTGATGTTATTTTCTGCAAGTCTGAACTGTTATTATATCCAATCTTGCCATGTGTGTTTGAGCATGTTCTAGCGATTTCTGGAGATAGCTCAGTGTTCCCGTTTCGTAATGATTTACCTGTACATCATGTCCATGCCTTTTTTTTCACATTGAGATGTTTTAGCATGTTGTTTTGATGCTTGCTAGATGCCTACTTGTTGTTTCGGACAGATTGTTGTTATGTCTTGTATAGAGTGTATGTGTTGAACCGTTGCTCCGTTTTGAGTGTGCTCTATATGAAACTTGCTTGATTTTGCATGTAGTTTCATATTATCATGTTGCATCCTTGTTTTGAGAGTGTTTGCTTGAGGTTTGTATGCATTTTGCATCAATGTCATGTTTATCTTGTTTTGCTCATATCTTCTAGGCCGTAGCTCCGAATCAAATGAACTTTATATGTAACTTGACTAGAATTTCGTGTAGATCATCTTGGTGCATTTTAAATTGCTGTTTAAAAACTTGAACATAAAGTTATTCAGATCTGGACCAATTTTGAAATTTGCATACGAGGACTTACCGGAATTGTTCTATGTTGCTTCCGGCCTCATTTAAACTTGCTTTGATGTGTTGTTCTTATTTGCATCATCTCTTGCCATGAGTAGCTTCATGTAGCCTTGTCATGCATCAGGCTTGTTGTGCATCATGTCTTGTCTATGTGTGGTGTGTTTACCATGTTGTGTGCTTCTTCTCGATAGTTCCCGTTTCGTTGCGATCGTGAGGATTCGTTCGTCTACGCTTGGTTCATCTTCGTGGCTTCATCTTCTTCATGGACTCGTTCTTCTTCCTTGCGGGATTTCAGGCAAGATGACCGCTATCCTGGATCTCACTACTATCATTGCTATGCTAGTTGCTTCGTTCTATCGCTATGCTGCTTTACCTGCCACTTGCTGCTCAAGCCTCCCAAATTGCCATGAACCCCTGACTTTTGTCACCCTTCCTAGCAAACCGTTGTTTGGCTATGTTACCGCGTTGCTCAGCTCCTCTTATAGCGTTGTTAGTTACAGGTGAAGATGAAGATTGCTCCATATTGGATATTGTTTATGTTGGGATATTACAATATCTCTTATATTAATTAATGCATCTATATACTTGGTAAAGGGTGGAAGGCTCGGCCTTATGCCTGGTGTTTTGTTCCACTCTTGCCGCCCTAGTTTCCGTCATATTGGTATTATGTTCCCGGATTTTGCATCCCTAACGCGGTTGGGTGATTTATGGGACCCCCTTGACAGTTCGCTTTGAATAAAACTCCTCCAGCAAGGCCCAAACTTGGTTTTACATTTGCCTCACCTAGCCTTTTTCCCTTGGGAGTCGCGCTCTCGAGTGTCATCTTTATTTACCGCCCCGGGCCGATTGCTTCTCCAAGTGCTTTGGTCCAAACCGAAGCGATGTCCGGCGCCCCACAGGCAACGTGGTCTATGCCAACCCGTCGTCTTGCTCATCCGGTGTGCCACGAGAACGAGATATGTGCAGCTCCTATCGATTTGTCGGCACATTCGGGCGGCTTTGCTGGTCTTGTTTTATTCTTGTCGAAATGTCTTGTAGCCGGATTCCGAGACCGATCGGGTCTTCCTGTGGAGAAGGAATATCCTTCGTTGATCGCGAGAGCTTATCATGGGCTAAGTTGGGACACCCTGCAGGTTTGAACTTTCGAAAGCCGTGCCAGCGGTTATGTGGCGAGATGGGAATTTGTTAATATCCGGTTGTAGTAAACTTGAAGTAAACTCTTCTAAAATACACCAACCGTAGCGTAATCGCGTGAGTGTCTCTTTTCGGGGTTGATCGAGAGGAGAACACGGTTTCGGGTTATGTCGGCGTAAGTAGGAGTTCGTGATCACTTCTTGATCATTACTAGTTGACGACCGTTCCTTTGTTTCTCTTCTCGCTCTCATTTGCGTATGTTAGCCACCATATATGCTTAGTCGCTGCTGCAACCTCACCACTTTACCCCTTCCTTTCCCATTAAGCTTTGCTAGTCTTGATACCCATGGTAATGGGATTCTTTGAGTCCTCGTGGCTCACAGACATTACACCACCGATTGCGATGTACAGGTTTGCGATGATCATGACGCGAGAGCGATGTTGCTTGTTTTGGAGTTCTTCTTCTGCTTCTTCGATCAGGGGATAGGTTCCAGGTCGGCAGCCTGGGCTAGCAGGATGGATATTGTTTGAGTTTCTGTTTATGATTCATCCGTAGTCGGATGTTGATCTTGTATGTTGTATTGTTGTGTTCATGTGACATTGCATGTATTGGATGTATCCCCACTATTATGTTATGTTGATGTAATGATATCCACCTTGTAAAAGCGTCTTCAAAATGCGCTTCTATCCTTGGTGGGACCTTCGAGTTCCTTTAGGATAGGATCGCATCTTGGGCGTGACACCCCTGCCCTACCCAGCCGCCGCCGCCGCTTCTCATCTGAGCTGGGACGCCACCGCTGGCGCCAGCGGCCACCGCATCTTCTCCCCCACTCGGCGCCCTCTGCCGGCCTGCCCTACCCAGTCGTCGCCGCCACATCTGCAGGAAGGAAGGAAAGGTCAGAGGAGCACAAGACAAGGACCCGCCGTCGCGCCGCGCATCCGTCGCCGTCGGCACTCGACAGCATCTCGGATTCTAGGCAGCGTATTCTCCAGTTCGTCATCACGTCTTCCATAGCAGAAACTGAGCATTCAATCAACGTAATAAGCCCAATATCCCATCCTTTTTCTCCTATTTTATTTTGTTCTTTGTGAGTAGATGGTAAATGTGGATGTGGATGCAGAGAAAAAAGAAGAGGTCTTTGGTTCTTTTTTTATGCAGAGAAAAAAGTGCAGTTTGGCCAATACTGCAATATTCTGTAATCTGTATGAATGTACGCCCACGCCTATGTCTTTGTAGTTTGTATGTACTGTATGAATGTTCTCTATCTCTCTGGTTTAGTAACATCTAGACATGACACCAACTCAGCTGTCAAAAAATTTCTTTATAATACGCATGCTGTCAATAAGGGCATTTTCTGTTTATGGGACAAAATTCGGTTAAATCGAAAACCGAACCAAAAAAATCGGTTAACCGAAATTTCGGTTAGTTGATTTTTAGTGCTTAATTCGGTTTCCACTTATGCAAACCGAATTCATCGAAAAACCGAACAGCAGAAACCAAATTTTAGGTTTCTACCTAACGCCCAGGTCTACCGTGAAGCACGCCTCCAAGTGGTGTCCGAGCGCCTCCCTCGTGATGTTGGCAAGGTCTGAGGCCCTCCAGAAGAGAGCCCCCGAGCCCTGCCCGAGAAGGGCGCTGGGCGCGCCTTCCTATGCGATGGAGGGAGGCGCCCCTGGAGCGGGTGCTGATCCTGACGAGGTTCCAGTCACGACGCCATCCTCCTGAGGTCCCGCACGGCGCAACTGCTTCTTCTTCTTGGGGATGGCCTCAGGAGGCCCTCGCCCTTGCTGTCGGGGTCGTCGATTGCTGTAGCTTGAAAGGAACGCTCGAGGGAGCACACCGCGTCTCTTTCTTCACATGGGACCGTGATGATTCCGCCGCTTCCTGGCATCTTGAGGACATTGGGTCACCGCCATGAACTTGGCCAGGGCCGGATACCTGAGGATGGCATTGTACGGCAGACGAATGTGGGCGACGTCGAAGTCGATGAGCTCGGTGCGGTAGTTCCTGCGTTCTCCGAAGGTGACAGGGAGGCGGACCTGCCCTATCGGTGTGGTAGAGCCGTCGGTCACTCCTGAGAAAGGCTTGGTAGGCTGAAGCTGATCATACGGCACTTGGAGGTTGTCGAACGTGTCGACGGACATGACGTTGAGCCCTGCGCCGCCGTCGATGAGGGTTTTGGTGACTTGCATGTTGCTGATGACTGGGGAGCAAAGCATCGGGAGGGCGCCTGCGGAGGCTGGGCACTTGAGCTGATCCGCCGAACTGAAGGTGATGGCGCACTGGGACCACCTGAGCGGGTGTGAGGCCTCAAGCTTGGGGAGGACTGCATTTACTTCACGGGCAAACTGTTTGAAGATACGGTGCGAGGCTGGGGCCTGAGCTCCGCCTAAGATGCAGGCGATAGCGCGTGGCTCCTGGAAGCCCCCAGCCCCCTCGTCTTGATGGTGGTCGTCATTCCTTCTTGGTGGTGGCGGTAGTGGAGGAAGACCGGCGTTGCCATGAGGACGATCCTCACGAGGCTGGTCCCTCCAGGCGCCCTCGCGAGGCTGATCCTGCCAGCGGTCCCCACGAGGTCGTTCGCGCCACTCCTGGCGCGAGCCACAGTTGTCCCAGCATCCGCCACCACTTCCTCCTCCTCGGTCGTATCCCCGGTCGTTGCGCTCGGGGCGTCGACCGAAGCGTCCTTCTCGGATGGCTTTGAGCTCTTGACAGTCGCTGGTGTTGTGGGTGTGCAGGTTGTGGAAGGCGCAGAACGGTCGGCTGCTGTTGGATGACTCGGGCTGATCTCAGCCGCGCTTGGTGTCCGCCTCCGCCGCGAGCACGGCTGCTCCCTTGCGCTTCACGTCCTTGGCCTTGGCTTTCTTCTCCTCCGTGTCTGCAGCCGGGAGCTCAAGGAGAGAGAGGCGCCCTTCCTCAGCTCTTGCGCACTTGGTCGCCAGGTTGAACAGCTCCTGAGATGTGCACAGCTCCTCGTGGATAGCGAGCTCCTCCTTCATCTTGACGTCGCGGACACCATCATAGAATGCGGAGATGATGGCCTCGTCCGCCACCTTGGGGATCTTGAGACGAACGTTGTTGAAGCGCTGGATGTACTTCTGGAGGGTCTCTCCTGGTTGTTGCTTGACGCGACGCAGGTCTCCCGCGGCCGGTGGGCGGTTACGAGTGCCCTGGAAGTTGGCGACGAAGTGGTCGCGCATCTCGTCCTAAGAGAAAATCGAGCCTGGAGGCAGGTTCAGGAGCCACGAACGGGCGCCGTCTTTGAGCGCCATTAAGCAGTTCACCATGAATTTCTCGTCGCCGTTGGCTGCCTCGATGCTCAGTTCGTAGAGCTGCAGGAACTCCGGGGGGTCGGGGGTGCCGTTGTAGCAAGGAGGCAGATCTGGCTTGAACTTTCCCGGCCAGGCGACGCTACGCAGCTCGGGGTGAAGGCGCGGCAGCCGGCCGTGGTCGCCAGGGCCCGTCTTGGAGCCAAAGCTTGGTCTTGACGCCCACGCACCGCTTCGGCAAGCTGCGCGGGGCCCGGCCGCGGTAGACGATGCTGTCACGGCGGTGGGAGGAGCGGCGGAGCGTTCCCTTGCGGTCGAGGGACTTCTTGACAACATCTTTCTTCACGCGCGAGCGCCGGACGCGGCGGATCGCATCGTGGAGGCGCGCGCCTTGGCGCCAGGGCGCCGTCTTGGGGCAGAGGTGGTGGAGGTGCTCCATGAGCTACGTCGCCTGTAGCTGGCGGAGGGCGAGGCGGAGAGAGGGACGGCGCAGGGGAGTCCCTTGCGGCGCGGACAAGCTCGGCGATGCGGTCGAGCCAGTCCTCGTAGAGGTCGTCGACTGGGCGGTAGCACAGGAGCTCGTGCGCCATGAGGAGCGCGGCCCGTGCGTCCATGGGAGCGAGACGAGCGTGGGACGACGAACCAGCTGGAGTCAGTGATGGGGTGGCGGTGCAGCCGTCCCGCCGCACTGAGGGGTGCAGCGAGGATGCTTGTTGCTCGTTCCCCACGGTGCCGGTAGCGGCGTTGGCGGCAGGCGATGGGGAACGACGAGGTGGCCCGCCGACTGGAGCCGTCTGAGCGACGCGGGTGGCGAGGGCAGCCCGGTGCTCAAAGACGAAAGACGGCGAAAGGCCCGCCATGGAGACGACGGAGCAACTGGACGCGGAGTGACGGAAAGGAAGGTTCGGTGCACCCCTACCTGGCACGCCAAATGTCGGATCACGGGTTCCGGCAAAACCCTTAAGGTTCGAACTCTGGGGTGTGCGTGAAGTTCTTTCGTCCCTACCGATCCACACCCTAGGTTTGCTAAGATCTCACAGACGAACTCGACGAACTCACAACGCAAAAGACACAAGATTTATACTGGTTCAGGCCACCGTTGTGGTGTAATACCCTACTCTAGTGTGGTGGTGGTGGATTGCCTCTTGGGCTGATGATGAACAGTACAAGGGAACAACCTCCTCAGTTTGAGGTGTTCTTGTGCTCTGCAAGCTTATGGATGTGAGGATGGAAGGTGGAATCGATCCCCTCCTACTGTGGTGGCTAGCCTTATTTATAGAGGCCCTGGTCATCTTCCCAAATATTGAGCGGGAAGGGATCCCACAACGGCCAGATTTGAAGGGGAACATCTAGTACAACTTATCCTGACAAAAGTGGTCTTCGCCTGCAAAGGCTCTGGTGGTGACGCCGCCTTGGGCTCCATGGTGACTTCCGTCTCGCCGTCCTGTTGGTCTTGGTCTCGTTGCACCGATATGGAAACCTTTGCCTAAAGCCTCGGTACTCCGCGACTGCGCTTGCTTCCTTAGCACCAAAGGGGAAACAAGGACACTGCGCGCGCTGGCGCCCGCCTGATCTCGATCGTCATGGCTCACGTCACGAGAACCTCGCGAGGTTTGCCCTGCCTTGATCTCTCCGCTCCTCGCGAGCCAACCTGGTGAGGCCGCTCCTGAGGAGGTCTTGTGTCGTCCGCCTCGCGAGGCTTGGTCCCTCGCGAGGGTCTTGGATGCCTTGTTGATGCAGATGGGCCGTACAGGCCTGCTAGCACAGCCACGCCGTGGGCCGCAGGCAGGCAAGTCTGGGGACCCCCGTTCCCAGAACACCGACAGTTTCCTCACTTGATGCTGGTTCATGAATATCTCATTGCCCATACGCAGAAAGGGTCGAAGTGTGGATCTTTGGCAATGACATATGTACCTAAAAGCAGCAAGTTAATATTAGAAGCTAAACAACAATTGCAAAATGATGTAGTACAACACTCCCTCCGTCACATTATATAAGATTTTATTACATGTATATCTAGACATCATCATAACATTAAGGTAACACTCTTCCTTGTTGCTATGTAGCCTGGGATTGCATATTTAGTCATTCAGTACATTGCATGTTGCGATGTAGCCTCAGATATATTAAATATGGCCCTAGTTAACCTACTAATAAATGGGTTACAGATATATTCAGTGAAATATCCGATTCGACGATTAATCCCTTATCAGCCCCCAGGCTATATGGTACCAACTATCGATATCCTAAACAGTGAGTATATATAAGCAATGCGATGATACTAATGGAAAACAACACTGTTCTCAATATTGTCCTGTATGAGTACATATAAAGGCATGTTAAGCACAACAGGCTAAACATCAACCAAATATATCCATGGTAGACAACATAATCTACAAATGATAGCTTAAGTTTGCAGGCTTAAGCACGCTAGTTAAGCAAAACAAGAAGTGGAAAGGTGTGTTAATTGCATCAGCCATAACATTTAAAAACAAGCAAATAGTCATTCAAACTGGTATTGTGCAGGTCTAAAGTACACTCGTTATTGTTAAAAAAATGAAAAGGCATGTTAACTGCAATATCCTTAAGAACAACCAAATATCGTAATTCATAGTGGTATTTTTGAAACTGTTATTGATGAAATTGAACTGCACGGAAAATAGTTGCACATATAGAGCATCACATTGTGAAGAACTGAAATAAACAAGGCATAAGGCCATCTCTAGCTGATCCTTTAAAAGTTAAAGGACTAAAACCCTTAGTGGATATATATATATATATACTCCAACAATTTTTGCCCGTTTCTAGTCGATCCCCTAAACTTAACGTTGTAAACTTCATTTGATCAAGTTCAAAGCAGGTTCAACCAAAAGTAGCATGCATTCAAACATAAATATAGATAGTTTTGCATAACCGAACATAAAACATAAATTTAAACTAAGCTAAACTACTTTCGGTCGAAGTAGAGGTCAAGCAAATCCTTCCTCGTCAGGTACGGTGTGCCGCAAGCGGGGTCCGGGCCGGTGCCGTCGTCAGGGTCGTTGGGGAAGACACTCCTCCACTCGTCAACGTCAATATCCTCGTCCTTGCCGCCCACCTCGACGCCCTTCGTGCCGCCGTCCTCGCTGCCTTTGACCTCGTCATCGAAGGAGAGCGGGATAACCTCGTGGCCCTTCGTGCCGGCAAAGATCGCCTGCTCCGCCTCCATGAGCTCCGGGTGCTTCCGGCGGAGCTCTTGCATGTAGGCCTCGTCGGTGGCCTCGTCCTCAAGGCGCTCCCACGCCTCGCGGTCCTCCCGTGCCATAGCCGAGCTCACTACCCTGGCTCCCATGGAACAAGGTCGACCGAATGTGTGACGAAGGGGAAATTGAGCCTAGCCGCCGCGCCCTGGTAGCGGATCTACCAGAGGTCGTACTCCATGGCTGCGAGCTCGGCCGTGTGGAAGCTACCCAGCCACCGGCGGGTGTGGGTCTCCCGATCTGTAATCTCGACGACCCACGTTCCCCACCGCCGCGGTCCCCGAGGTAGGACCTCGTCGGCTGCCGGGTCCGAGGGTGGATAGGGAAGTCCTCGAACCGGCGTAGGGGTGCGGCGGCGGGCGGATCGGGGAACCGACAACGAGGGATCGATAAAGAGCCCACGGAGTACGACGGGGACACCTCGGCAGCCACCTCACCGGCGTCGGACAAAGAGGCCGCGATAAACCTCTTTTTGGCCATTGGCTCCTCGAGCTCCCCGGCAATGGTTTCGGGGGTGGTGTGTGTCTTTGTGAGCGAGGTTTTGGGGAGTGTGTGGTGTGTGTGTGGAGGGGGGCAAGGTGGTGTTTGAGGAAATACCGCGGCAACTAAAAATTTTACTAGGCGGGAGTAACAAGGCGGGGCTACTGAAAATTTGGATCAAGGGCGAGCAGATATTTTTGAGATTGCGAGGGATGCAGAGGCAGGAGTAAAATGCCGGGGCAACTGAAAATTTGAATCAAGGGCGACCAGATATTTTTGAGATTGTGAGGGATACAGAGGCGGGAGTAACAAGGCGGGGCAACTAAAAATTTGAATCAAGGGCGAGCTGATATTTTTGAGATTGTGAGGGATGTAGAGGCGGGAGTAAAATGCTGGGGCTACTGAAAATTTGAATCAAGGGACTGAGGCAGAACGGGAGTAACAGACATCGCACACGGTCCGCACATACTAATCGTGTGGTATCAAACATTAAGACCTTCTAGGAGGTAAATATTTTTTATATTATGAGCCAGTAGATATTTTCGAGACCGGGAGGAAAGCCTCGTGGAGCCAAATCTACTGTGCTGATGTGAGGGACTGTAGGGCACGGGCATGGCACACGGGTAGTCTGACCGAACCGTGTGTGTTGCGTACCCAATCGCAGACGGTTTCTACATCCAACTCGTGTGCTGTTTATAAATGTGGCAAAAAGAATAACGTGGGGGAGGGTTAGAACATGAACACACTTGCATGTGGACCAAATATATGTATGAAAAGGGTGGTTTGATGTTCGAGTACCCAATGCACAACTTTGATGTGGCACCTGTCGCACTAAAGCACATTATTGCTAGTCAGCCACCCCCAACAAACCCCACCTCGTGTCGGCAGTAAGGGAATCCTAGCTATGAATGCATGCCCCCAAATATCTAGGTCTGAAATCTCACCCTACCGTAACACAAAACCCATAGGAGTCCATCATATATATATGGTCAAACTTCCCCTTTCGCTTCCCGACAAAGGTGGATTGTGTGTCGACCCACAAATGTGTGCTTGTGGCGCAAGATGGGTGGGACCACATACTAACCACATGCGGGTGGCCCTATTATATGTATGAAAAGGGTGTGGTGTGTGATATTTAACTACCATTCACAACTTTTGATGTGGCACGTGTGCCTCGCAAATTAACCTGACTTCCCCGACCCCACGGAGGTTGCAGGTAGCATGAAGTAGCCCCCACCCCACACACACGTCGGGGGGAGGGCATCTTATGCCCTCATCAAGACGTATTGTAACACGGACCAAGCAGAATCCAACTTGGTCGTACAACCTCTTCCCGCTCGTTGTTGGTCAAAGTGATGGATGTCCACACGGCCCCGCAAAATGGGCTAGCTTGTCGCCGATAACCTCGCGAGGGAGTATTGTATGAAGACAAACCCACTCTATGCTTGTGGCCCAAGTATGTATATGGAAGTGGTGTGTGTGGTGTTTGAATACCCAATGCACAAATTTGATGTGTCACCATGATTTGGAAATGTAAAATCCCCACACCGAGCGAGGGTTCACAACGTGTAGCATGCACTCAAACTTAATTAGGCTTGGAATGGATCGACCTACTATACGGTAACTCAAAGCAAAGAAGAATAATATATCCACCCTGGTAACCTTTCTCGTCGTTGGTCGAAATGATGGATGTCCACCTGGGCCCACGAATATATATAGGCTTGCCGCCCATAACCAAGCGAATGATGAGAGTGTATCCAAAGACAACTATTATTGCATGTGTGTGTCCTGAACATATTTATGGAGGTGTGTGATGCATGCATATGTGTTGAATACCTGACCCAATGCACAACATTGATGTGGTGCGTGCGTTGAAAATCGCAGAGGTCCCCACACAGAGCAAAGAGGTTGTTCATGACATGTTGTGTGCTCGCCCCCCTTCGATCTAGTGGGATGGATTCATGTGTACAGATGCGCTATTATATATATGTAATCACACATCATGATCTATATTAAGACAAAACAAAAAATTAATCCCCTCCTAAGTTAAATTAGTTAACCTCTCTCGCGCTGTCGGTGAAAGTGATGGACCAAGATGGTCACCCCCCTCAACACGTACTATATATACACCTAGTAACACAGCCCTAAAAGAATTAATCCTCCTTGTTCGTCAAACGCGTACCTCTCTCTCGCTGGGTCAAAGTGATGCACGACGAACTCACGGGCCCAACACAGAAGCGAAGCGTGCGTCGCACGCGATTGATCATCCTATATAGGACTACGTACCACCGTCTGCATGTGGCCCAAAGAGCTGTTTGTGTGATGTTTGAATACGCAATGCACAACTTTGATGTGGCACCACGTATATAGGAAACCAAAAAGTCCCCACAGAGAGCGCGAGGTTCATTATGCGTGGTATGTGCTATATGTACGCCCCCATTCGACGCGTGGTATATATGCACTTCTACTGTATAGCACAAACCAGAAAAGAATCATTCCTTGATGATCAAATTAACCTCTCTCTCATTGGGTCGAAGTGATGGAGGACAACCTCGCATGCCCACGGATGGAAGCGCCACACACGAGTGAGTTCCTATATATAGGGCAACCACCGCCTGCATGGTATTGCGTGATGTTTGAATACCAATATAATGTACAACTTTGATGTGGAACCTGCCTCGGGAACCAAAAAGTCCCCACATGGAGCGAGGTTATGACACGCATATATATATATATATATATATATATATATATATATATATATATATATATATATATATATATATAGTATTCATGTTGCCCCCTCTTTGATATGTACATACTCCTATACTGTGCATATACGTAACACAAACCAAAAAAGAACCATCCTTGTTGGCCAAATTAACCTCTCTCTCGTTGTATGTTCAACTGGTCGACGACGACCTTGTGGGCCCATAGAGAGAAGCACACGCGAGTGATGTCATAGGACAAAACCACCTCGTGCATGCGCCAGTGTGTTATGTGATGTTTGAATACCCAATGCACAACTTTGACGTGGCACATGCTTCGCAAACCGGAAACGCACTGCACCACGATGTGTGTAGCCCCCTCACTTCAAGCTGGTGGGAGTGTGTACTCACGTGCTCGAACTTTGATATGGAATCCCACCATGATTCACACCACACACATGCCAAGATGAATCCACCTTTTGGTCAAATGCCTCTCGTTGTCGGTGGAAACTGAAAACCCTTTACGGGCTAACGAATGGGCACGTCGCTGATAACCGCACGAGGGAGCGTGTCCGAGAGGACCACCAATGCATGCATGTGGCCTGAACATTATGTATGAAAGGGTTGTGTAGTGCTTTAAATAACCAATTCACGACTTTGATGTGGCATATATGACTCACAAAATGATCAATAATCCCACACGAAGGTTCACGACTCGTAGTGTACTGCTGGACCCCTCCCCCCCACCCCCATACACACAGACACACACATCCCGCACCACCACAGCCACTCTGAGGCATGTCAAACATTTTCTGCAGTGAACATGTGACGAAAGGCGGAGTGTCATTTAAAACAGACATCATTCGATCATTTTTATACATTGATTGATTTCCTAGGGATTTAATGTGCAAAAATCAAATTTGAGCTACATGTGCACCAAAATGGGTTGCAAAATCATATGTGTCCCTAGGTGCATGTTTCCATGTGCAAGAGATTTCAAAATATTGAGAATATATATTTTTGAAATTCAGTAAAACCAAAACTTAGTTGAAATTCATGAAACTTATCATGGTGTCATATATGGATACCAGTAGATTGTGATATTGTATTTTTTTCGTCAATGAGAACCGTTTTGATATAATCTTCTTACATATGGGAGATTATTAAAAACTGGCAACCAATATCTCAAACAGATTATTTATTCGGACCGTGTGCGTTAGACCGTGCCATGCTTCAGTTAAGCAGTAAAGCGGCAGAATGAATCATCAATAAACCAAAAAATATACATGTTGCCACATGCCCCGTGTGCCGTGCAAGCAGGCGTGAGTTGACGGGACGCATGCGAGCAGTCCGCCGCGCAGGCATACCGGGAGGCGTGCGTGCAGGTTTGCGTATTAACGGGAGGCGTGCGAGTAGCTATGTGAAATGATGGTAGGAATGGTAGAAGTCCGCCGCGCAGGCTCACTGGGAGGCGGGACAACTTTTGACCGCAGACTACCTTGCTCCCATTGGTCCATATTATTTGCGCGCCCGAGCCGCCGACCATAATAGGCGGCCACACCCCCGGTCCATAGTGGTCACCAATGTCTGGACTCTGGAGTGTATAAGGATGCCGCCGAAGCGCAACATCGGAGGGAGTGGCGACGCCGGGGCTGGTGAAGCACCCGCGCAACGCGTGAGGCTGGGCAGAATGGTTGCCGTCACTGCCGACGAGGTCTCGCGTGGGCAGCAACACGACCTTGACTTCGTCGGCGCCGTCGTGCCCCCCCCCCCAGCCGGAGCCGGAGGTCAACAACAACTTCGGTGGAAAACCGGTTAGTCATCTATATACCCACTTGTGCGGCAAACATATCATGTGTTTTCTCTTGTTACTCCCCCCCTCCATAATTTTTCTGGAATACAAATCCTATGGTTATGTTCTCTCAGTCCATGAAATCAGAGTAACTAAGATAGGTTAGATGCATGTAGTGTATTGATTGTTTGAGTGTTATCCGTATAGACTTAGTGATTAATTGTTTGTTCTGTACAATGATTTGTGCTAATAATCCGACTAGGGTTAGCTTGCGTGCTAATAATTCGTGGACAGATCTTGAGAATTGATTTTGAATGTCCTACATATATGTTTGTGCCTTTTTTCTTCCAGATCTTGAGAATTTATTTTGAATGTCCTACATGTACGTTTATGCCATTTTTTCTTTCAGATTGGTATGTACACAGATGAGGCTACGGCCAGCGCCACCGCCGGATGTAGATCTTGGACCCGGCTGTGTGGCCAGAAGCGCCCCCTGGACCTGAGGAACCAGTAGAACCCCCGGCGGACCGCATCAGCGATCTCCCGGACGACATCCTTGGGGAGATCATCTCCCTTCTCCTCACCCAGGATGGCTGCCGCACACAAGTCCTCGCATCTCGGTGGCGTACTCCATGGCGCGCCGCGCCTCTTAATCTCGATCGTCGTCTGCTATCTGTCGATGATGATTTTGAACTCCCCGGAGCCATCATCTCCTCCCACCAGGGCTCCGTTCAACGCATCTGCATCCCGGCATGCTTCCTGCTGGACATACCCTGCACGATGGCTGCCTGGCTGACATCCCGTCAATTCGATAAACTCCAGCAGCTTGAGTTCTACCATTACTACATCGATAGGTTACCACCAATAGCTGCATCTGTGCCCTCACCACCGATTCCCATCTCATGGTTTTCCTCCTCTCTCCACACCGCCACCTTGACCCGATGCCATCTAGCAGAAAATCTGGTACAAATGCTTCGACTGCCACTGCTGAAAAAACTTGTTGTAGGATCGAAAGTATGTCTAGAGGTGGGGTGATTAGAATACTTGACCAAATAAAAATCTAGCCTTTTCCGAATTTTAAGTCTTGGCTGATTTTAGCAACTTAGCACTAGTCAAGCAAACAACCTACACATGCAAATCTAAGAGTATAGCAGCGGAATGTAAAACATTGCACATGAAGGTAAAGGGAGGAGTTTGGAGGGAGCAAACGCAATGTGGACACAGAGATTTTTGGTGTGGTTCCGGTAGGTGGTGCTATTGTACATCCATGTTGATGGAGACTTCAACCCACGAAGGGTAACGGTTGCGCGAGTCCATGGAGGGATCCACCCACGAATGGTCCACGAAGAAGCAACCTTGTGTATCCCACCATGGCCATCGCCCATGAAGGACTTGCCTCACTAGGGTAGATCTTCACGAAGTAGGCGATCTCCTTGCCCGTACAAACTCCTTGGTTCAACTCCACAATCTTGACGGAGGCTCCCAAGTGACACCTAACCAATCTAGGAGACACCACTCTCCAAAAGGTAATAGATGGTGTGTTGATGATGAACTCCTTGCTCTTGTGCTTCAAATGATAGTCTCCCCAACACTCAACTCTCTCTCATAGATTTGGATTTGGTGGAAAGATGATTTGAGTGGAAAGCAACTTGGACAAGGCTAGAGATCAAGATTTATGTGGTTGGAATGGAGTATCTTGACCTCAACACATGAGTAGGTGGTTCTCTCTCAAAAATATATCTTTGGAAGTGTAGGCATGTTACGATGGCTCTCTCCACGAATGAAGAGTGGGTGGAGGGGTATATATAGCCTCCACACAAAATCTAACCGTTACACACAAATAACCAAACTCGGTGTGACCGAATAATGAAACTCGGTCATACCGATTTAGTTCAAATTGTGAATGTTAGAATATTCGGTGGGACCGACATGTCAACTCGGTGGGAACAATTTCATTAGGGTTAGGGCATAACGTAATCTCGGTGGAACCAATTTTGGTAATAAGCTAACTAGAGAGTTGGTCAGGCAAACTCGGTGGGACCGTCTCGATCATCTCGGTGAGACCAAAATGTTACGAAGGGGAAACAGAGAGTTTGCGTTGCAAACTCGGTGGGACCGATCGCTCATCTCGGTTGGACCGAAACATTACGAAGGGAAACAGAGAGTTTGCAATCCCATCTCGGTGAGGCCGAGATCCCTATCGGTGAGACCGAAGTGACTAGGGTTTGTGGCAGTGGCTATGTCAAATGAACTCGGTGGCGCCGGATAGAATGTTTCGGTGGGGCCGAGTTTGACTTTTGGTTTGGGACATATGTGGATATGAGAAAGTGGTTGAGGGTTTTTGGAGCATATCACTAAGCATTTTGAGCAAGCAATCCATTAAGCAACACCTCATCCGCTTTTAATAGTATTGGCTTTTCCTATGGACTCAATGTGATCTTGGGTCACTAAAAGTAAAAAATGTAGAGTCTTGAGCTTTAGAGCTTGAGCCAATCTTTTGTCCTTAGCATTTTGAGGTGTCCACATTTCTAATCCATGCCATGCCAACCATTGAGCTTTCCTGAAATATTTATCTTGAAATAGCATTAGCTCAATGAGCTATATTTTGTTAGGAATTACCAAAACCACCCATTGATAGTTGCACTTTCAATCTCCCCCTTTTTGGTAATTGATGACAACATATAGATGAAAGCTTCGACAAATGATCATAAGATTGGAATACATCGTCGCTTTGAGAAGTATGTGATAAGCAAGAGCTCCCCCTAACTTTGTGCATTATTCAAAATTTGCTTTTGAATGCAAATGCACAATCGATTAGGATCATGGTTTACTCTTCCATGTCACATACATCTTGGTGGAGCGCTCAAAATGATGGAAATTAAAAGCATGCACTCATCACCAAGCAAAGTGAATGATCATATATGGGATATAAGAGATAATATCATCCAAGCAAGCATTAAAGTAGCATATGATCAAACACATGATCAAACAAGTATCTCACACAGATATAGAGTATCAACCAAGCACACAATAAAGTTCAACCAAAAACAAGAGAGACAAAGAAACAAAACACTCTCTCTCAAAGCCTATGATCTATACATTTCTCCCCCTTGGGCAACAAGTTACCAAAAAGTTTGAAAATTCATAGTACTATGTGAGGGAGTCCATGATTAGGGGGTATCCGGATAGCCGGACCATATACTTTGTCCAGACTATCGGAGCGTGAAGATACAAGACTCAAGATTCCGTCCCGTGTCCGGATGGGACTCTCCTTTGCGTGGAAGACAAGCTTGGCAATTCGGATAATATATTTCCTTCCTTGTAACCGACTCCATGTAAACCCTAGCCCTCTCCGGTGTCTATATAAACCGGAGAGGATGGTCCTTAGAAGGCCAATCACGATCACAACCATAATCATCATAGGCTAGCTTCTAGGGTTTAGCCTCTACGATCTCGTGGTAGATATACTCTTGTACTACTCATATCATCAATATTAATCAAGCAGGAAGTAGGGTTTTACCTCCATCGAGAGGGCCGAACACAGGTAAACATTGTGTCCCTTGCTTTCTGCTACCATCAGCCTAAGACGCATGATCGGGACCCCTACCCGAGATCCGCCGGTTTTGACACCGACATTGGTGCTTTCATTGAGAGTTCCTCTGTGTCGCCGCTGCAAGGCTCGATGGCTCCTTCAATCATCATCAACAACATGGTCCAGGGTGAGACTTTTCTCCCCGGACAGATCTTCGTGTTCGGCGGCTTCGCACTGCGGGCCAATTCGCTTGGCCATCTGGAGCAGATCGACAGCTACGCCCCGGGCCACCAGATCAGGTTCGGAAACCTGAACTACATGGCTGATATCCGTGGAGACTTGCTCTTCAACGGATTCGGGAATGTGCCAGGAGCGTCGGACGGTCACGATGAGCACGGCTTAGACCTGCTGTCAGACAATGCTCGGGATGTCATCCCTGCGGCAGATCCGGACCTAAATCCGGAGCAGACCGCGTTGCCTAAGGACGGAGGGATGGACCCCGCCCCGCAGGCCGCACACTCATCGGCGGTAGAGCCGAACACAGGCCTCGCCCCCAAAGAAGCCTGTGACACCGGACCCCCGGACTCGTATCCGGCTGTAGGTTCCACTCCGCGCTCTCCTGAGCCCGCCGAACCTGGTTGGGCCCTGTAATGGAGTTCACAGCCGCGGATATCTTCCAGCACTCGCCCTTTGGCGACGTGCGGAACTTGTTAAAGTCTATCTCTTTGTCAGGAGACTCTCGGTCGAACTATGTCCGGCTCGAGTGGGAAGCAGGCGATGAAAGAATTCGTGGCCCACCCACCACCCACTTCATTGCCACGGTAGATGATCTAACCGACGTGCTTGATTTCGACTCCGAAGACATCGACGGTATGGACGACGATGCAGGAGAAGAACAGGAACCACCGCGCACGGGGCGGTGGACAGCTACCTCCTCATACGATATATATATGGTGGACACTCCGAAGGAAACCAACGGCGATGAGGCAACGGAGGATAACTCCTCAGGGAGAAAAGCAAAGCATGGGCGTCGTCGGTGTCGCTCCAAGCTCCGCCACAACAATACCGGCCCAGGAGACGAAAACAATCCGGATGGTGCCGAAGAGGAATACAACCCTAATCAGCCTGCCTTGAGCAGCCGAAAGGTGAAGACGGGTGTCAGCCTGCATTTAACAGGCAACGGACGAATATCCGGAGGAGGACAGCTACATGCCCCCCCCCTCCGAAGATGAGATCAGCCTCGGCGACGACGACTTCGGTGTGCCTGAGGATCCCGTCGAGCAGGAGCGCTTCAAGCGTCGGCTTATGGCCACTGCGAGGAGCCTGAAAAAGAAGCAGCAGCAACTCCAAACTGATCAATACCTTCTCACAGATAGATGGACTGAAGTCCTGGCAGCCGAGGAATATGGACTCCACCGCCACACGGCTGACCGGCCACCTCGTGGCCGGGATAAAACGGCGTATCAGCCCGAATACCAGTCCGCACCCCCACGCCAATACACTACGGCCCGTGGCAATAGGCAAGACCTACACGATATACTGGAAAACAAAGCAGGACAGCCAAGATCGATCTATGGATCGCGGGGGCGCGCCCCAACACGCTACGATGACCGTCACGCCGGATACACTATCAACAAGTCCGGCCGGGCCGAATACAGCCACCCAGAGCAATTCGAATCGCGTAGCCACATCGCCCGGCACAGAGGCGCGCACACCCTCTCGCTTCACCGACGAAGTGATGGATCATGAATTCCCAGAAGGGTTCAAACCCGTAAACATCGAATCATACGATGGCACAACAGACCCCGCAGTATGGATCGAAGATTTCCTTCTCCACATTCACATGGCCCGCTGAGATGATCTACACGCCATCAACTATCTTCCTCTTAAGCTCAAAGGACCCGCCCGACACTGGCTAAACAGCTTGCCCGCAAATTCCATTGGCAGTTGGGAAAACCTGGAAGATGTGTTCCTCGACAACTTCCAGGGCACATATGTGCGACCACCGGACGCTGATGACTTGAGCCACATTACTCAACAGCCCGGAGAGTCAGCCAGGAAATTCTGGACTCGATTCCTAACTAAAAAGAACCAAATAGTCGACTGTTCGGACGCCGAAGCCCTGGCGGCCTTTAGGCATAATATCCGTGACGAGTGGCTCGCCCGACACCTCGGCCAGGAAAAACCAAAGTCCATGGCGGCCCTCACGACGCTAATGACCCGCTTTTGCGCGGGCGAGGACAGCTGGTTGGCTCGCAGCAGCACTACGCCACATTCTGGCACTTCGGATGTCCGTGACAATAACGGCAAGCCACGGCGCATCAGACATAAGTGACGGAACAACGGTAACAACACTGAAGACACGGCAGTCAACGCCGGATTCAGCGGTTCCAAGTCCGGTGAGCGGAAGAAGACATTCAAAAGAAACAATGAGGGACCGCCCAGTCTGGACCGCATACTGGAACGCTCGTGCCAGATTCACGGCACCCCGGACAAGCCAGCCAACCACACTAATAGAGACTGTTGGGTGTTCAAACAGGCCGGTAAAATAAACGCCGAAAACAAGGACAAGGGGCTGCACAGCGACGACGACGAAGAGCCCAGGCGTTCGAACACGGGGGGACAGAAGAAATTTCCTCCCCAGGTGAAAATGGTCAACATGATCTACGCCACCCACATTCCCAAGCGGGAACGGATGCGAGCACTACGAGACGTCTATGCGATGGAGCCAGTCGCCCCCAAATTCAACCCATGGTCAGCTTGTCCGATCACCTTTGATTGTAAGGATCACCCTACTAGCATCCGTCACGGCGGCTCAGCCGCATTGGTCCTAGACCCAATCATTGACGGATTCCACCTCACGCGAGTCCTCATGGACGGCGGCAGCAGCCTGAACCTGCTTTATCAGGATAGAGTGCGCAAAATGGGCATTGACCCTTCAAGGATCAAGCCCACCAAAACCACCTTTAAAGGTGTAATTCCTGGAGTAGAGGCCCGCCGCACGGGCTCTATAACATTGGAAGTGGTCTTCGGATAACTTCCAAAGCGAAGAGTTAATCTTCGATATCGTCCCTTTCCGTAGTGGTTATCACGCACTGCTTGGACGAACCGCATTCGCTAGATTCAGTGCGGTACCACACTATGCATACCTCAAGCTAAAGATGCCAGACCGCGGGGTCATAATACGATCAGCGGAAACATGGACCGCTCTCTCCGTACAGAAGAGCATACTACAGCCCTCGCGGAGGAAGTACAATGCAGCCTCCTCCGAAAAACCACCAATCCGGCGACGACAACATCGAGCACCATAAAGCGAGTCCGGAGCACCCCGCAGCAGGATCACCAGGCACGCCAAGAGCGCGACTAGCAGTCCGGCCTCCGCTCAAGCCCCAGCAAAGCAGCATTCGTGCCACGCGTACACAATTACGCACTCAAAATACCATGGGCATAGGCGGAGGCGCATCAGTGACTCAGTCAACACTGCGGTATAACCGCAACATACCTTCATAACCCTAGCTTTTTATCTTTCAGGACACTGCTTTAGGGCAGACTCTTCAGGAGAGCCGGATTGTCAGACTTACACAGGAGAGAAAACCAAGGAGGCAACAGGCTTTGCGCACAAAAGGAAATAGACAGGTGGAATCTGTTCACGATTGTTATACCTGTTTTACATACCTGCATGCAGCCTGCCCTTGGATAGGACATGTTAAATAGTCCTATTTACCTGTTATTAAACGCAACCATTGTAAACATACGCTTAAACGTATTATTCATCAATGGGAGACAATATATAGCGTCAGCTTACTCTTCCTATTTGCGCATTTTTCTTACAAATGTTTATTTAATATTGCATTCGTACACCTTGGTATGATCAGTTGGCCAGGGCCTTTTTTATGGTGCCCCATAATGCGACCAAACAAGTTCGAACACTTTCAACAGTGCGGCACCCCGAACTTATAGCACTATATGCATTAGCTCCGAATCACGTCTTGGGTCAATAGTTGGGTTTGCCCGGCTCCCTTGTTTTGGTACCTTACGTTCCGTTATATCGGCTAAGGTAGCGCAGGGAGAACTACTGCGATTGTGTCCCGGTTCTTCCGGACGAGCACCTCAGTAGAGAAAGCCGAAAACTGGCCGGCATGATGCGGCGAGAGCTGGTCGCTGTTCGAGAGGTCTTAAAATCCTTAAAGATTTTTTCCGCTTTGGCGAGGAATCGGCCTCGTCCGATTTAGGCGTATATAGCGCCCCAATTTGGCCCTCCAAATTCTAGGGGCTTCGCCGAAATTTAAAATTGTAGACTTCTATGGCTAAGTGAAAGTTATAAAGCCGCATAGTCCGATTGCCTTGTTACATTGCGCGGATACCTCCTTAAGGGATCAAAAATTTGTATAAAGAGTATCCGGTTTTCCAGAACACCCCGGTACTAGTTACATGGGGGCGGAAGCCGACGACTGGCCTACTTTCAGAATCCTATAAACAGCCGCACAGAAGGTAATATTTTAAATCAAACAGCGCTACATAGCGCAAGTAACTTCGTTTTTATATATTACAACAACGACGGAGGTACATTTACTCAAGGATTGTATCCTTGGTACATTCATCGGCCACGAGACGAGCGCCCTTCATAACGCCATCATAATATTTCTCGGGATAGCGATGCGCCTTGCCCTCCGGCGGCCCGTCCTTCACCAGCTTCTCCGCATCCAGCTTGCCCCAATGCACCTTCGCACGGGCAAAGGCCCGGCGGGCACCCTCAATGCAAACGGATCGCTGATAACTTCAAGCCGCGGACAGGCATCCATCATCCGCTTGATCAGGCCCAAGTAGCTAGTGGGCAAGGGCTCACCAGGCCACATCCGGACTATGAAATCTTTCATAGCCACTTCGCCCACACAGGAGTTCTCGCCAACCGCTTCAGTTGGTCACTCAGAGGCATTGGTGTTCGGCCCCAAAGATATCTTGGGACCGTAATAGCTTCTCCATGGAGCTCCCCTCCTTGGCACGGTAGAACTCCGCGGCATCTGATACGCTGCGTGGCAGATCTGCGAATGCCCCTGGAGAGCTCCGAATTTGGGTAAGTAAAAGAAACGCCTCCTCCACATGTTTGCTTTGCATAAAGAATGTCTTACCCGCCGCTATCTTCTTGGCCGCCTGGATTTCAAGCTGTGCCTTTTCGGCTTCGGCCTTGGCGTCTTTCACACTGACAAGGGCCTTCGCAAGCTCAGTCTCTTTCATCTTAAGATCATGCTCCAAGGACTCGAACTTTTTGCCGATCTCCTGGAGCTCTTGCTGTACCTCGCCCACTCTAGCATCTTGCTTCTCGCGCTCCTTGCGCTCCAGAGCCGCCTTGTCCTCGGCCTCGGACAGCGCTCTCTTCAGAGACGCCACTTCGGTGGTGGCCCCTATTACAAAGTCACGACGTTTGTTGTTAGAATAACCCATTTTGCCTATTCTTCATTATATGAGAGCAGGGAATTACTCACCTTTGCCCTCTTCGAGCTGCCTCTTCGTGAGGTCGAGCTCTCCTCGCTACCGCCTCCAGTCCTGTTTTAGTCCCGGCGACCTCGGTATGCGGACAACAATGCAAGCAAAGACAGCCTGCTTATTCATAAAGACTTACTATTAGGCTCATGTGCATTATAATTGACCCTCCGTTTGGCTTTTCTTTCCGAACACCAAACAGAGTATTAGGGGCTACTACCTATCGGGTGGTAATCTCACACATTTTTATTACTTACCTCAAAGCCTGTTAGGAGGCTGGTGCAGGCTTCGGTTAGCCTGCTTTTGGCGGACAGAACCTTCTGAATCACCGCACTCATAAGAGTACGGTGCTCTTCATCCATGGAAGCGCCGTGAAGCGCTTCCCGCAGACAATCCGACGCCTCGGGCATAACGGAAGTCCTCGGCACGGATGGATCGCCCTCCCTAACGAGGGGATGCCCGCCTAAGTCCGGGACCATTCGAGGTTTCAAAACAGTATTCGGCTGAGAGCCCGGCTTACTGCGGCTCTCATCAACACGATCCGCTGGGATCTTGAACCACGCATGTCCGACTTCTAGAATTCCGCCTTGGGGCGCCTCCAGAGTCACCTCCCCCCGCTCTGGGAACCTTTGGGACAACACCTCCATGTCATCCGCAGGCTGAGGAGTAGTGGCCATCGGGAGCGAGTTCATCACTGAAGCACTCAAGGACCCATCCGAGGACGATACCTCGGGATGGACCCTGGCCGGACTGCATATATGTTCGGTGTTATAACAAGACTATGAAAGAAAGTCGCGCTAAAGTACGATAGAGTGCAGAGACTCACGATCTCGCCAAGGGCTTCCCCCTGGGCAGCCACTCTTCATCACTGTGAGAGGCCGTGGTGGAGTAGTCCGGAAGGGACGCTTTTCCCTTCTTGGACACCCTGGCCTCCCCCTCTGGGGCGGCTTTCCTCTTCTTCTCCCCCCATTGCGGGGAGGTAGAACTTCTTCGTGTTTTCCCCCGCCTTCGCGGGAGGAATCTGCCTCATCGTCTTCAGACGACATGGGTATGACGGCCTTGCACCGGGGGCCATTTCCGGCCCCCTGGTCCGCCTTCTTAGGTCCCCCATCCTCTCCGGATAGGGCGGCCTCTTCTTCTTCTTCTTCTTCCTCCCCCTCAGGGGAGGATCCTGCCTCGTCATCCTCGGACGAGGCGTCCGTCTGACCTTACGCCGGATCCTTCCTGGCCCGGGGCCTTCTTTTCCGGTGCCTTGTAGGCGCCGGACTAGCATCTCCGTCGGGAGAGCATCGGCTGGACCTTCCGGCGGGCAGACGGTCAATCCGCTCCATTGTCTCAACATAATCCTGATCAAATACACACAATGACTTAAGACTCCCCCATGAATATATTAGGAAGAACTGAATCCGGTGGTAGTCATAAAACTCACCGGACGGGGGGGCCGCATGACATGAAGTCCGCGGTCCTCGGATGTGGGGGGAGGTACTTCGGAGGCCTCGAGCAGCACCTTCCATGCGCCTTTGTGCGTCATGTCGTAGAAACTTCGAAGCGTCACGGTGTTCGGCCGGACGTACTCCACAGATTGAATACCCGTCTTTGGCACGAGAGAATCCGGTGGACGAGCATGACCTGGACCACGTTGACAAGCTTGATGTTCTTGTCCTTCATATTTTTGATGCAGTTTTGGAGTCCGGACAGCTCTACAGGTTCGCCCCAGGTCAGGCCCTTCCTTTCCCAGGAGGTGAGCTGCGTAGGGGTTCCGGGTCGGAATTCGGCGGCCGCCGCCCAATTGGCGCCGCGCGGCTCGGTGATGTAGAACCACCACGGTGCCACCCTTTCACGGTCTCCGCGAAGGAGCCGTCAAGCCAGGTGACGTTAGGCATCTTGCCCACCATGGCCCCTCCGCACTCCGCTTGCTGGCCGCTCACGTTCTTCAGCTTCACGCAGAAGATTAGTAGCCACAAGACAAAGTGAGGCTTGATGCGGAGGAAGGCCTCACACACGACGATAAAAGCCGAGATGTTGAGGACAAAATTTGGGGCTAGATCATGGAAATCTAGCCCATAGTAGAACATGAGCCCGCGGACGAAGGGATGAAGTGGAAATCCCAGTCCACGGACGAAGTGGGCAACAAACATGACCCTCTCGTGAGGTTCCGGAGTTGGAACGACCTGCCCGGGCGTCCAGAGTCGGTCTTGGCGATGTCTGCGGCCAAGTATCCGGCCGCCCGGAGATTCGTGATATGCTTCTCCTTCACGGTGGAGGCCACCCACTTGCCTCCTGCTCCAGACATGTTTAGCTGTGCGGAGAAGGCTTGGGCTAGGGCGCTGGAGCTCGAGGAGGCAAGGGTGAGCAAAGGAGGAAGAAGGCATGGGTGAAAATGGGGGACCCTTATCCCTTTATAGTGGCGACGAAAGCGGTGCGCCTCCCCACTTGCCCGTTGAGAATCGCTTATTCCCCAAGCGCCTCGATTGATGTCACGGTTGGGTTACCCATACCCGTATTGATGAGAATCCCATGATAAGGGGACAAGATCTTTGCTTTGACAAGATGTGTCAGGGAAACCGCCTCACAATATATGATGTGGCTGGTTGTGGGAAAACGGTTCGAATAATGACCCGACCGTAATGACATGTCGCATTATCTAAAAAATTGTCAGCAGATTGCATTTGTGAAAATATCATTCTCTCTACGATGGTATGGGAAGATCATTTTTGTAGATCCGGACACGATTCAAGTGTTCGATAATTACTTTGGAGTATTCGGAGATGGAACCCGCCTTGTAATGCCGAAGACAAGACTGCGCGCCGGACTCATCGTCATTGAAGCCTGGTTCAGGGGCTACTTAGGGAGTCCAGGATTAGGGGGTATCTGGACAGCCGGACTATATAGTTTGTCCGGACTATCGGAGCGTGAAGATACAAGACTCAAGATTCCGTCCCATGTCCGGATGGGACTCTGCTTTGCGTGGAAGACAAGCTTGGCGATCCGGATAATATATTTCCTTCCTTGTAACTGACTCCATGTAAACCCTAGCCCTCTCCGGTGTCTATATAAACCGGAGAGGATGGTCCTTAGAAGGACGATCACGATCACAACCATAATCATCATAGGCTAGCTTCTAGGGTTTAGCCTCTACGATCTCGTGGTAGATCTACTCTTGTACTACTCATATCATCAATATTAATCAAGCAGGAAGTAGGGTTTTACCTCCATCGAGAGGGCCTGAACCTGGGTAAACATTGTGTCCCTTGCTTTCTGTTATCATCAGCCTAAGACGCACATATCGGGACCCCCTACCCGAGATCCGCCGGTTTTGACACCGACACTATGCGTCTCTTAGGCTTGGTATTTGGGAGGTGGTGTAGATAGAATTCCAAGGACGAAGGCATCAGTTGATGTAGTTGGAGCTGGTGGAGTGGCTGCTGGAGGTGGCACTGAAGCTGTTGCTCCTGGTGCTGACGATGTAGCTCTAAAATCTGCAACTGACACTGCAGCAGACCTCTGACCTCTAGGCACTCGCTGAAAAGCGTCTGTAGTAGCCTTCCCCTTCTTCTCTTCTGCATCCTCCTAGAGCTGCTCAACTGCAGTCTGAATCTCAGTGACTTTTAAATCAAGTTCATAGAACTTGGTCTCTATGATCCTCTCCAAGCTCTCCTGATTCTGAGTCAGGGTGGCCAAGCCCTTCTCAATCCATAAAGTATATTGGATCAAATATGCTAGCTAATCTTGTTTGCTCTTCAAGAACACCTGAGATGCTTCCTCTACACTGGGCATCTTTGCAGCTTTCTCTGCCTTAGCTTTAGCTCTCTTCTCTTGTGCTTGTGCTGATGAAGGTTCATCCTCATTCATCACAACTGTGTTGTCTTCAAATTCAGGGTACAGGGGTAGATGCTCCTTGTCCAACAAGTAAGTGCATGTGCCCATCTTGGAGTTGATGAGCACCTGAATATGTGGAGCATACCCACAAGATCTCTTTTGGTCAGCAGCTGTCCTCTTGATTGTCTCCACAATCAGAGTCATGACCTTGAATTTTTGAGGCACATCAAATATTTGCAGCAAGTTGATGGAATGTCCTCTAATCATCTTGTGATCTCCAGACTTGGGTAGCAAGGTATGCCTTAAGATGGTGTTGATAGTGGGTAGACCAGACAACAAATAGTGCACGGATCCAAGCTTGTGTGTCTCCAAAGCTTTATCTGCGATCTCTTTGTACATGTTTGCCATAGAGTTGTGGTCTTTCTTCTTCTTGGCATACACATCCAAGTCATCCTCATGCTCTTCTGGGGCATTGATCAACTTGGCCCATTCTTCAACAGTTGATTGGTACCTTGTATCTTCAGACATCCATACTATCCTCCCATCTGGATAGAAATGAGCAGTGGAATAAAACTGCATGTTTAGCTCATCATTCCATTTTGTAAGCTTCTGCCCAACAAACTTGTCAACACCACATGCTTTGAAGCTGTCATATACTCCTGGGAAGTGATCTTACTTCTCTTTGATGTATTACCAATCAACCCATCTCATGTCACAGACAATTGGATTCTTGTCAAGCAGAATAGTCTCATAGAAATCTTGTTGTTCCTTGGTGTGAAACCTGTAGTCAACTGCAGTCCTCCTCCTCACAAAGATAGGGATCGGGCTGTCTCCACAATCTCGATCCTGCATCTTTCACGATGTGCATGTCCTCTGCCACTTTGGATGAGCATCATCGTGATGCGGAATCTTAGGTTTTTGATTTTCTTCGCACTAGGGCTTCATCATCCTCTTCTTCAACCTCAGGCACTGGGGCCTTGTTCTTCTCTTCAGCAGGAATATTTCTAGTGCTTCTCTTTGGCTTAATGGGCTTCTGAGCTTGAGTTGTTGCTTTGGGAGCAGATTTAGGCTTTGATGTTGAAGCCCCTGACTTGATAGCATCTCCCATAAGCTTCTGAGACTTGGGAGCTGGTGCAGCATCCTCTTCCTCTTCTTCTGAATCTCTTACCATAGTTGATTTTCCAAGAACCTTTGCAGCTGTGGTTCTTGCCCTCTTCTTCTTCTTGTCATCTCCAAGCCTCACCATCATCTGATTCTATTGTGAATTTCATGGTTTCTCCTGTTGGAATTTTCCTTGGCTTTGACATTGGGACTCTCTTTCTTTGGTGCCTTCTTATGCAACCCTGGCTTAGTTCTTGCAATTGTGCCATACTCTTTCTTCAGCACTTTCTTCCTTGAGTTGGCCTCATCCTCAACAGCCACATAGTCCTCATCCTCAGAGTCTGAGGTTCTCTTCTTCCTTGTTCTGGTGGCTGCCTTGGGCAAGTTACTTGGTGTGCTCCTGCTGCCCTCATCATAGCTACTTGAGGGACTAGAGCCCTCACTCAAATGCACTTGCTCTTCATATCTGTTCTGGCTGTCACTCCGGTCAGACATCTTGGCAATCACACTGACAGCAAACCTGTGAATGTATGTAGACGAGGTAGAGTGGATGAGCATCACAAAGTGCAGAGTTTTTGCAAAACTGATGACTCAAAAACTTAGTTTTAGTTCTCCATAGAAAGCGTTTCGAAGCTACCGATCTATTAAACTCGGAGATACCGAAGCAATTTTGGAGCTTAAACTAGTGAACTCGGTCAGACCGAGTCAGTTCGATGGCACCGAGATTTCTAAGGTTTCACAGAGAGTCAAACTCGGTCGCACCGATTTGCAGTTTTCGGTCAGATCGTAAATGCATGTGCAATGGCCTAAGCCAAATCGTTGAGACCGATTTCTACAACTCGGTCGGTCCGAGATGAGTTCAGCGGAGACCTAACCCTAAACTTTCGAATCAAATCTAACCTAAAGGATATTTTGTTGGGTTCTACGGTAGGGTGCGTCGGCTGCAAATTAAAATTTTCCTACGTGCAGAACAACCAGGAACATGCTACGGGAGATGGATCACAGTTTGTTACCACTAGATGCGCAGTGCCGTGCAGCGGAAGAAGAGTTCGGCAGCACGTTCGCGTGGATCGTCTCCTCCTCGTCTGATCTCCCTCGAACAGCCGGTCGTCGGATCCCTCGTACAGGTTCGCCGGAGCGGCGCAGGTGCACCGCCTCTAACGGTATCCGCGCGTGCAGGAGGAACGTCGTGCGGCGGACTGCTAGGTCCGATCACACAACCGACAGCGAGTGGAGGTGTCTATTCGCAACACATGCAAACCCTAGTGACAGCGCCAAAGCGATCAACCACATGAGTGTGTCGCACCCCACTTTATATAGGCGTCCGTCGCGGGCTCAACATTTGGGCCTCGCACGGACCCTAAAGCCCACAAGTCTACTCGGCCACAATCCAAACACAGCTGGGATCACATCCGACCAGTGTCCTCGGATCCGACCTCGTAGGTTCCTTCCCTTAAGCGCGCGACCCCTTAGGTTCAAGCCGGCTTGGTCGCAGTTCAGATCACCTCCAAACTACATGGCTAGTAGCGGCCTCTAGCAAGGCGTGCCGACCACCAAGCAGACGATGAAGCTGGTTAGGCGAACCTGTACATCACACTTCCATTCCTTTTGCCACACGGTATATGTTGTCAGGCTCAAGGCGAGTCTGTCATCCTTGTGCTAGCCCGACCTCTTTCTCGTTCCAGTGATGCCGACCACAAACCGGATGATATCATAATCCATGTGGCATGGCCATGCTTATCTTGGTCGGATCACACGAAGGGCCCAGAGTATATCTCTCCTAATCGGAGGGGCAAATCCCATCTTGCTCGACCACGTCTTGCAGCATGGGTCTAGACAAACCCGAAACCTACCTTTGTAACTACCCAGTTACGGAGTAGCGTTTGGTCGGCCCAAAGCAAGTCTGTCACCATCCCGAGTACATGCGTCAACTCAGGTCTTAGGACATAGAACGTATGTTGTACTAGAGACTCACAGATGACATATCGCTGCGTCTCATAGTTGGGTCTGTCCGACTTGGACCTTATCTCGACTCGGATCCGACTACATCGAATCTGACCAGACCTTTCCAAGCCCATATTATCCGGTTAGCATCCAATGCTCCATGGCTAGTGAGACCAAGCCATCGACCGTGTCATATGCTAGTCTAGTCGGTGTCGTCCACACAGCCCTTTCGACTAGGGACCTTTTAGGACAGCCATCATACAATGCATAGTCCCACAAACAAGTCACGTACTTGCTGATACACATCAATGATAATGTCCAAGGACTATCTTTATTCATAAACACATGGGAAATATCATCATACATGATTGCCTCTAGGGCATATATCCAACAGTCTCCCACTTGCACTAGAGTCAATCAAATAGACATCGAATGCCCATAGCTCTAACGTGCCCCTCATGCTTGGGTTGTGTAAGCGGCTTAGTCAACGGATCTGCAACGTTTGCATCTTTGTGAATCTTGCATAACTCTACATCACCGTTCTTTACGATCTTTCGTATCAGGTGATATTTCCGATCTATGTGTCTGGTCTTGTGGTGATTCCTCGGCTCCTTGGCTTGTGCGATGGCACCAGAAATATCACAATAAAGGTCCAACGGTTTTACCGAGGCTGGGAAAATACCAAGATCATCCAGAAAGTTTCGGACCCAAACACCTTCCTTTGCAGCTTCACAAGCCGCAATGTAATCGGCTTGTGTGGTAGAATCGGCCACCATATCTTGCTTGGAACTCATCCAGCTCACTGCTCCTCCGTTCATGACGTTCACGAATCCGGACTGTGACCGACAATCATCTCTGTCGGTTTGGAAACTAGCATCGGCGTAACCCCTTACGACGAGCTCTTCCTCACCTCCATAAACTAGGAACATCTCTTTAGTCCTTTTCAGGTACTTCAAAATAGTCTTTACCGCTGCCCAGTGACTCTCACCTGGGTTGGCTTGGTATCTTCTTGTCAGGCTTATTGCAAAAGCAACATCTGGCCTTGTACATATCATGGCATACATGATGGATCCGATCGCCGAGGCATACGAAATCCTACTCATCCTGCTTCGCTCATCAGATGTCAAAGGACTCTGAGTCTCGCTTAGCCTTATACCATGTGAGAGTGGCAAGAACCCTTTCTTTGCCTCACTCATGTTGAATTGCTTCAACACTTTATCTATGTACGTGCTCTGGCTTAAGCCGAGCAGCCTCCTCGATGTACCTCTATAGATCTTAATGCCTAAAATGTACATTGCCTCACCAAGGTCCTTCATCGAAAACTTTCCATTCAATGACTCCTTGATCGAGTTCAGCATCGAAACATCATTTCCGATCAGTAGTATGTCATCCACATACAAGATCAAAAACACTATCGAGCTCCCACTTAACTTCTTGTATAAACAAGAGTCCTCTTTGCTTTTGATGAAACCGAGACCAGTGACGACCTCATCAAAACGAATATTCCAGCTCCAAGATGCTTGCCTCAACCCATAAATGGATCTCTTGAGCTTGCATACCTTACTAGTGCTAGTCGGATCGACAAAACCCTCGGGCTGTATCATATACACGTCCTCGGTTAAATTGCTGTGAAGGAAGGCCGTCTTGACATCCATCTGCCATATCTCGTAATCGAAATATGCAGCTATAGCTAGTACGATCCTCACCGATTTCAGCATCGCTATTGGCGAGTAAGTCTCGTTGTAGCCAATTCCTTGAACTTGTCCATAACCCTTAGCGACAAGCCGAGCTTTATGGATCTGAACATTTCCATCCACATTGGTTTTCTTCTTAAAGACCCATTTCCAACCAATGGCCGTTACGCCAGGCGGCGGATCAACCAAGTTCCAGACTTGATTCTCATCCATGGACTTTAACTCGGATCTCATGGCCTCTAGCCATGCCTCGAAATCTGGGCTCACCATCGCTTCCACATACGTGGCCGGCTCGTCGCTTTCTAACAACAATACATCACGCACTCTGCGCAATCTTTCCGACCTCCGTGGCTCCGGTGCTTCCACTCAGTACCCCGATCGACTCCGTATGATCTCATCACCCGCCGAGCCGTCCCCGACTGGTACTCGAATTTCTTCAAGTCGGACCGTCCTCCCACCGGCCTCCCAACTGAGAAATTCTTTCTCAAGGAAAACCCCGTTCTGAGCAACAAACACTTTGTTCTCTTCACGGTTGTAGAAGTTGTATCCCAAGGTTTCCCTTGGATATCCCACAAATATGCATTTATCTGACTTGGGTGTAAGCTTGTCTGACATGATTCGCTTGACAAATGCTTCACAGCCCCAGATCTTTAGAAAAGACAAACTGGGACTCTTCCTGGTCCACATCTCATGTGGTGTCTTGTCTACGGATTTTGATGGTACCTTGTTAAGTGTGAAAGCTACAGTTTCTAGAGCGTATCCCCAGAATGACAAGGGTAAATCCGATTTACTCATCATAGATCGAACCATGTCCAACAAGGTATGATTCCTCTGTTCCGACATGCCGTTTCTCTGTGGCGTACCCGGAGGTGTGAGCTGAGGTACTATACCTCGGCTTTTCAGATGATCATCAAACTCCTGGCTCATGTACTCACCTCCATGATCAGATCGTAGAAGCTTTATAGTCTTGCCGAGCTGATTCTCCACTTTGTTCTGAAACTCTTTGAACTTTTCAAAAAAAATCGACTTGTGCCTCATCAAATAGATATATCCATATCTACTCAAGTCGTCGGTAAAAGTCACGAAGTACTGATAGCCGCCTCTGGCAGTTGTGCTCATTGGACCACACACATCGTTGTGTATAAGCTCCAATAGCTCGGACGCCCTCTCGCAACTCTTTGTGAAAGGAGACTTAGTCATCTTGCCGAGCAAGCATGATTCGCATGTCTCGGATGACCCGAAGTCGGACGAAGTTAGAAGCCCATCATCATGGAGCTTCTTCATGCGTTTCAGACTAATGTGTCCAAGCCGGCAATGCCAGAAGTATGTCGGATTTATCTCATTAGGCTTATGCCTCTTGACATTCACATTATAGACCGGTTCCTGTTCTAGATTCAATATAAATAGCCCATCAACAATGGGTGCATAGCCGTGGAACATACCATTCAAATAAAATGAACAACCATTGTCCTTTAAATTGAATTCATAACCTTGACTCATAAAACATGAGGTAGGAATAATGTTCTGACTAAGTGCAGGAATGTAATAACAATTATTCAATTCCAAAATAAATCCAGAAGGAAGCTGGAGCTGCATCGTGCCGAACTCCAACGCAGCAACTCTTGCTTTGTTGCCGACCCTGATTGCAATCTCCCCTTGTGCCACACGCCTAGTTCTTAACAGCCCCTGCATCGAGTTAGGTATGTCAGCAACCGATCCGGTATCAAATACCCAAGAGCTGTTAGGTATGTCAGCAAGGTAAATGTCTATAACATATGCAACAAGTGTACCTTTGCCTGAAGCAGCATTCCCGGCCTTCTTGCCATGCTCTGCAAGACATTTGCTAGAGTTCCTCTTCCAGTGACCAGTTTCCCTGCAATGATAGCAAACGATCTTTGAGTCCGGTCCAGACTTCGGCGCAGCGGTGGAGGTTACCATCTCCGTGCCCTTTGCCTTAGCCTTCTTCTTGGACCAACTCTTCTTGAACTTAGCCGATTCCTGCACCATCAACACTTGATGCGTGCCTTTCTTAATATCCTGCTCTACCACTTTGAGCATCCCATGCAATTCAGTGAGCTTCTTATCCATGCCATGCATATGATAGTTCGAGATGAACATCCCATAGCTGGGCAGAAGAGAACCCAGAACTGCATCAGTAGCCAGCTCATCCAAGAGCGGGAGGCCCAACCTATCCAAAGCTTGCACATATCCGATCATCTTGATCACATGTGGGCTCAGTGGATCACCTTCCTTCAGCTTGCAATCCATCAAGGGTCGCCAGACGTTGAACCTTTCTGTCCTAGCACGTATGCGAAACATGCTCTTGAGACTCTCGATCATATCGTAAGCCTCAACATTTTCAAATGTTGTTGCAAATCGGGCTCCATACAAGCCAAAGATCAGACACCGATCTCCGTTGATTCATCAACGAAGTTTTTGGTAGGCATTCTTAGCTGTGGCACTAGCATTATCGGCAGGTTCCTCCGGAAGTGGATCCTCTAGAACATGTTCCTTTTATCATGCTTGAGAACAATTCTCAGATTTCTATACGAGGTGGTAAAGTTTGTTCCATTCAGTTTATCCTTTTCCAGAATTGATTTCAATGCAAAGTTGGGTTGAGCAGGTGGTGCCATTGATCTACAACAGAAAATATGCAATCACTAAGCAATGTGTTTATGTAGAGTAATTCAAGCCTTAAACATAAATACTCCCACTGAAGTCAGCATCCCTCCGCAAACTCTCAGTGATTCGGGATCCGACTAGCACATGCGACTAGTGAGCTTTAGCATCACTACTAGACAACATGCCTATTCGATAAGCAACTCCTTGCTAATCGTATCTTTATATGACTCCTGTCGGTCGGGAAGGTATCTCATACCCCGGCCCCCAACCTTCTTTGCCACAAGGCCCAAAACCGTTTTGATAGCCTTGTCAAGTTAACTCGATGCAAAGGTATGTCTGTGTTCGACACGAACCCTTCAGTTCAAGGACACCCAGCAGTACCTCAATTTTATGAGCCCACTACTAGAGGTACTTGACGTGCGAAGGTGCAACATCGGGGATGGAAATTCGCTTGATACTCATGAGGGATCTTTCTACCATTCTAACATGCATAGAAAACAAGAAGCATAACAATCACAAATAAACACATATTGTGAAATAGTATGGCTCCTTCATGGACGTTCTTCCAGGTCGGCTCCGACTCCGATGACCATCTAGGAACTCCATCTTGTTTGTCACACCGACGCCAAGCCACCAACCTGATCTCTATTATCCAACTACTACAACTAGTAATGAATTTTACATAGAGTCACAAGTCGACATGCAGGTCGTTATACAATATAATGACAACACTTTGGCTCCTGCCGGCTAACAAACATGACACGCAGGCCATGTATAATTTACACACATGCATCACATACACATGAGCCATACTATTCACATCAAACCTGCAAAACAAAGTTATGCATAGAATTGCATTCTACCGGTTTGAGTGATCGTGCACGAAATACAAGGCGCTACGCACACGGCGGTCCCATCGATCATCGCCAAATTCTCTAATCTGACCGATCTCATCGATCATCGTGAATCCGATTCAGATTTACATTTCACTGTTAACCTTGATGGCAGATAACCGACCGGTTGGGGTAGATCGTTTCACGACCTCATTGATCCCGATTCAGAAAACATAGCCTCATCGATCCCCATGTGCAGTTGATCTCATCAACCGTGCACACAGCCAATCTCAACAACGACAACAGATCTCATCTGCCGCCTCCACATATCTAATATGCATACGATCTGAATCCAAATCCTATAACAGAGGCTCTGATACCACTGTTGGGTTCTACGATAGGGTGCGTCGACTAAAAATTAAAATTTTCCTATGCGTAGAACAACCAGGAACATGCTATGGGAGATGGATCACAGTTCGTTACCACTAGACGCGCAGTGTCGTGCAGCGGAAGAAGAGTAGGGGCAGCGCGTTCGTGTGGATCGTCTCCTCCTCGTCCGATCTCCCTCGAACAGCCGATCGTCGGATCCCTCGTACAGGTTCGCCGGAGCGGCGCAGGTGCACCGCCTCTAACGGTATCCGCGCGTGCAGGAGGAACATTGTGCGGCAAACTGCTAGGTCCGATCACACAACCGGCGGCGAGTGGAGGTGTCTATTTGCAACACATGCAAACCCTAGTGACAGCGACGAAGCGATCAACCACATGAGTGTGCCGCACCCCACTTTATATAGGCGTCCGTCGCGGGCTCAACATTTGGGCCTCGCACGGACCCTAAAGCCCACAAGTCTACTCGGCCACAATCCGAACACAGCTCGGATCACATCCGACCAGTGTCCTCGGATCCAACCTCGTAGGTTCCTTCCCTTAAGAGCGCGACCCCTTAGGTTCAAGCCGGCTTGGTCGCAGTAGGTTAGTCCCAAAAATAATATAAAAGTGCTTAGTAAAGCCCATTAAACATCCAAAACAGATAATATAATAGCATGGAACAATCAAAAATTATAGATACATTGGAGACGTATCAAGCATCCCCAAGCTTAATTCCTGCTCGTTCTCGAGTAGGTAAATGATAAAAACAGAATTTTTGATGTGGAATTCTACCTAGCATATTTCTCAATATAATTTCCTTTATTGTGGCATGAATGTTCAGATCCGAAAGATTCAAGACAAAAGTTTAATATTGACATGAAAAAAATAATAGTACAAGCATACTAACAAAGCAATCATGTCTTCCCAAAATATCATGGCCAAAGAAAGTTATCCCTACAAAATCATATAGTCTGGCTATGCTCTATCTTCATCACACAAAGTATTTAATCATGCACAACCCCTATGACAAGCCAAGCAATTGTTTCATACTTTTGATGTTCTCAAACTTTTTCAATCTTCACGCAATACATGAGCGTGAGCCATGAACATAGCACTATATGTGGAATAGAATGGTGGTTGTGGAGAAGACAAAAAGGAGAAGATAGTCTCACATCAACTAAGCATATCAATGGGCTTTGGAGATGCCCATCAATAGATATCAATGTGAGTCAGTAGGGATTGCCATGCAACGGATGCACTAGAGCTATAAGTGTATGAAAGCTCAACAAAAAGATTAAGTGGGTGTGCATCCAACTTGCTTGCTCACGAAGACCTAGGGCATTTTGAGGAAGCCCATCATTGGAATATACAAGCCAAGTTCTATAATGTAAAATTTCCACTAGTATATGAAAGTGACAACATAGGAGACTCTCTATTATGAAGATCATGGTGCTACTTTGAAGCACAAGTGTGGTAAAAGGATAGTAACGTTGCCCCTTCTCTCTTTTTCTCTCATATTTTTATTTGGGCCTTTTTCTCTTTTTTTATGGCCTCTTTTTTCTCTCTTTTTTTCTTTCCGTCCGGCGTCTCATCCCGACTTGTGGGGGAATCATAGTCTCCATCATCCTTTCCTCACTTGGGACAATGCTCTAATAATGATGATCATCACACTTTTATTTACTTACAACTCAAAGATTACAACTCAATACTTAGAATAAAATATGACTCTATGTGAATGCCTCCGGCGGTGTACCGGGATATGCAATGAATCAAGAGTGACATGTATGAAAGAATTTTGAAGGTGGCTTTGCCACAAATACGATGTCAACTGCATGATCATGCAAAGCAATATGACAATGATGGAGCGTATCATAATAAATGGAACAGTGGTAAGTTGCATGGCAATATATCTCGGAATGGCTATGGAAATGCCATAATAGGTTGGTATGGTGGCTGTTTTGAGGAAGGTATATGGTGGGTGTATGATACCGGCGAAAGGTGCGCGGTATTAGAGATGCTAGAGATGGTGGAAGGGTGAGAGTGCGTATAATCCATGGACTCAACATTAGTCATAAAGAACTCACGTACTTATTGCAAAAATCTATTAGTTATCGAAACGAAGTACTACGCGCATGCTCCTAGGGGGATAGAGTGGTAGGAAAAGACCATCGCCGTCCCCGACCGCCACTCATAAGGAAGACAATCAATAAATAAATCATGCTCCGACTTCATCACATAACGGTTCACCATACGTGCATGCTACGGGAATCACAAACTTTAGAACAAGTATTTCTCAAATTCACAACTACTCAACTAGCATGACTCTAATATCACCATCTTCATATCTCAAAACAGTTATCAAGTATCAAACTTCTCATAGTATTCGACGCACTTTATATGATAGTTTTTATTATACCCATCTTGGATGTTCATCATATTAGGACTAATTTTATAGCCAAAGCAAACTACCATGCTCTTCTAAAATACTCTCAAAATAATATAAGTGAAGCATGAGAGATCAATAATTTCTATAAAATAAAACCACCACCGTGCTCTAAAAGATATAAGTGAAGCACTAGAGCAAAATTATCTAGCTCAAAAGATATAAGTGAAGCACATAGAGTATTCTAATAATTTCCGATTCATGTGTGTCTCTCCCGACAGGTGTGTATAGAAAGGATGATTGTGGTAAACTAAAAATCAAAGACTCAAATCATACAAGACGCTCCAAGCAAAACACATATCATGTAGTGAATAAAAATATAGCCTCAAGTAAAGTTACCGATAGACGAAGACGAAAGAGGGGATGCCTTCCGGGGCATCCCCAAGCTTAGGCTTTTGGTTATCCTTGAATTTTACCTTGGGGTGCCTTGGGAATCCCCAAGATTAGGCTCTCGCCACTCCTTATTCCATAATCCATCAAATCTTTACTCAAAACTTGAAAACTTCACAACACAAAACTTAACAGAAAAATCTCATGAGCTCCGTTAGTGCAAGAAAACAAACCACCACTTTAAGGTACTGTAATGAACTCATTCTTTATTTATACTAGTGTTAAACCTACTTTATTCCAACTTCTCTATGGTTCATACCCTTCGATACTAGCCATAGATTCATCAAAATAAGCAAACGACACACGAAAAACAGAATCTGTCAAAAACAGAACAGTCTGTAGTAATCTGTATCTAACGCAAACTTCTGTAACTCAGAAAAATCTACCAAAATGGTACGCCCTAGATAATTTGTTTATTGATCTACTTCAATTGGAATCGGTATTTTATCACGATCTGGTGATTATTAACAATTGTTTTCGTGAGCAGAAAGTTTCTGACTTTTTCAGCAAGATCAAATAACTATCATCCAAGAAGATCTTATAGGTTTTACTTGGCACAAACACTAATTAAAACATGAAAACACATCTAAACAGAGGCTAGATGAATTTTTTATTACTAAACAGAACCAAAAAGCAAGAAACAAAAATAAAACTGGGTTGCCTCCCAACAAGCGCAATCGTTTAACGCCCCTAGCTAGGCATAAAATTTCAACGATGCGCACACGAAAGATAATAATTGAAACACAAAGAAAGCATCATGAAACATGTGACAAACACATTTAAGTCTAACATACTTCCTATGCATAGGCATCTTATAGGCAAACAAATTATCATAGCAAGAAAAAACTAGCATATGCAAGGAAGCGGAAAGAAACAATAGCAATCTCAACATAACGAGAGGTAATTTATTATCATGAAAATTTCTACAACCATATTTTACTCTCTCATAATAATTACATGTGGGATCATAAGCAAATTAGAAAAAATAGCTATCACATAAAATATTTTCAACACGATCCACATGCATGCAAAGTTGACACTCCTCCAAAATAGTGGGATTAACATTAACTAAAGTCATGACCTCTCCAAACCCACTTTTATCAAACATACCATAAGATTGAACATTCTCCAAATATGTGGGATATAAAGTTGACACTCTTCCAAACCCACTTTCACTATTATTGCAAACACTATTATCAATCTCATATTCATCATGGGGCTTAGATAAATTTTCAAGATCATAAGAGAATCACCCCAATCATGATCATTGCAACAAATAATGGACATAGCAAAACTAGCATCCCCAAGCTTAGGGTTTTGCATATTATTAGCACAATTGACATCAAGAGGATTTATAATAAGATTATTGCAATCATGCTTTTCATCGAAGGAACTATCAAGTATGGGTGCAATACCAACGATCTCATGTTTAACATAAGGAACTATAGCGAATTCATCTTCATAAACATTGGCATCATGGCCACAAGAATAGCAAGCATCATGTTCATCAAGGGATATTTCAATCAAATCATCGGAATCTTAATTATCTATAGATTCATGCATATCATTATTTTCTTCAGAAGCAACGGTCATTCTTTCAATAAATTCTTTGACATAGACATTATGGGCATAGTTTTTATAGAAATATTTAAGTATGTCAAAATTTTCAGATTCGTAGAGAGTAACATCATACTTTTCAATCAGAGAAGCAACTTCATAAGCACCCTTAAAAGCAACAAATTCTTCAATTTGTTCGATATCATAGTAACTATAAACACCCTTTGCATAAGAAGATAAGATTTCATTTTCATTAAACTCACATAAGTAGTGAAGGTGTTTTTTAGGGTTCTTAGAGCAACAAGTAAAATCACAAATTTCACAAAGATTCCAAGCATAACACAACAATCTGTTTATTTGATCCCATAAGAGTCTCCCTTTTTCAGACAAATGGTGACGCACAAAATGAACATGCTCATCTAAAGATTTCCCATCAACTAGGCTAGTTGGGGTTTCAGCATGAGCGCATAAGGATCAAAGATGATCCAAGTAGAACACTTTAAGAGGATCCATATCAATAGATTTTTAGCAAGCAAAGATGCAAGCAAAAAGAAGGCACGTGGAAACACAAACAAAAGAAATATGGGAAGAAGGTGAAGAAAAGGCAAAGGTGAAGTGGGGGAGAGGAAAATGAGAGGAAAATGGCAAATAATGTAATGCGAGGGATAAGAGTTGTGATGGGTATTTGGTATGTCTTGACTTGACTTGGCAACTGCGCCAGAGATGGCTAGATGCTGGGAGATCAAACTTGACTTGACTTGGCCTCGCTACCTCTTGAGCTTGCGTTGGTTTTTCCCTTGAAGAGGAAAGGGTGATGCAGCAAAGTAGCGTAAGTATTTCCCTCAGTTTTTGAGAACCAAGGTATCAATCTAGTAGGAGGTTACACGCAAGTCGCCTTGTACCGCACGCATAAATAAGAACCTTGCAACCAACGCGATAAAGGGGTTGTCAATCCCTTCACGGCCACTTGCAAAAGTAAGATCTGATAGAGATAATAAGATAAATATTTTTGGTATTTTTATGATATAGACTGAAAGTAAAAGATTGCAAAATAAAATAGATCGGAAACTTATATGATGGAAAATAGACCCGGGGGCCATAGGTTTCACTAGTGGCTTCTCTCAAGATAGCATAAGTATTACAGTGGGTGAACAAATTACTGTCGAGCAATTGATAGAAAAGTGCATAATTATGAGGATATCTAGGCATGATCATCTATATAGGCATAACGTCCGCGACAAGTAGACCGAAACGATTCTGCATCTACTACTATTAATCCACACATCGACCGCTATCCAGCATGAATCTAGAGTATTAAGTTCATAAGAACGGAGTAACACATTAGGCAAGATGACATGATGTACATGGATAAACTCAAGCAATATAAACCCCATCTTTTTATCCTCGATGGCAATAATACAATACGTGCCTTGCTGCCCCTGTTGTCACCGGGAAAGGACACCGCAAGATTGAACCCAAAGCTAAGCACTTCTCCCATTGCAAGAAAGATCAATCTAGTAGGCCAAACCAAACTGATAATTCGAAGAGACTTGCAAAGATAACCAATCATACATAAAGGAATTTAGAGAAGATTCAAATATTGTTCATAGATAATCTTTATCATAAACCCACAATTCATCGGATCTCGATAAACACACCGCAAAAAGAATTACATCGAATAGATCTCCAAGAGAATTGAGGAGAACTTTGTATTGAGATCTAAAGAGAGAGAAGAAGCCATCTAGCTAATAACTATGGACCCAAAGGTCTATGGTAAACTACTCACACATCATCAGAGAGGCTATAGTGTTGATGTAGAAGCCCTCCGTGATCGATTCCCTCCAAGTGAGCGGAAAAGGCCCCAAGATGGGATCTCACGGGTACCACGTAAGGTTGCGGTGGTGGAAATAGGGTTTCGTAGTGCTCTTGGATGTTTTCGGGGTATATGAGTATATATAGGAGGAAGAAGTAGGTCGGTGGAGCTGCGAGGGGCCCACGAGGGTGGGGGCGCGCCCAGGGGAGTAGGCACGCCTCCCTGCCTCGTGGCCTCCTCGCTTCTTTCTTGACGTCCACTCCAAGTCCTCTGGATCATGTTTGTTCCAAAAATAACTCTCCCGAAGGTTTCATTCCATTTGGACTCTGTTTTATATTCCTTTTCTGCTAAACACCAAATAGGCAAAAAATAGCAATTTCTTACTGGGCCTTGATTAGTAGGTTAGTCCCAAAAATAATATAAAAGTGCTTAGTAAAGCCCATTAAACATCCAAAACAGATAATATAATAGCATGGAACAATCAAAAATTATAGATACGTTGGAGACGTATCACACGCACAATTGAATTGCAGGTAAAGGGCCAGTTCTATTCCGCCTTTTCAGAGCTTATTGTCAAAATAAGCCATAAAAGATGTAAAGAAGTCATTTTTGAGATATGGGCTTGGGCTTAACTTATTTCGCTTTGGGGGGAGTGTTTCGGGTAGAAGCTCACTAAATTGAAGGGAAGGGGAATAGTGAAATGACTCTGTTGTCTGCCTATATTACACTCAAAATGCCACTACTCACGCCCGCGTCACACCTGACCCTCAAGTAATAACAAACATGCAAGCGTTCATTGCCCTGCCCGCTTGCATCTCCTCTGCCCTTTCCCTCTACCCTGATCCCCTGCCTGCAGCGCTAGGGTTCCTTCAGCGAGCCATCATCACTGTTCCCATCTGGCCTGGTCCTTGACGATGCTCTGTCCAGCTAGTCTACATGGCCGATGGGTAGGGCCAAATCTCCCTGGCTGCTCCTCCCTCTGCTCCACTGTGGTCCGTCCAACGCACTACTCCGGCGGGCGCCGCACAAGTATGGCCGATGCCACACTGCGGCAGAAGGTACCTCGTTCCCCCTTCCCTCCTCCCAGGCCGTGGCCTTGAGGTACTGTTGAAGGATGAGCTCATCCAACAAGGTGACGATCTCCTCTGATTTTTTGCCAAATTTTCATTCTGATCCACTATACAATGAGTTGCTATGAGCTGCTTCTACTGCTGCTATATGATGCATTGCTATGAGCTGCTCCTCCTGCTGCTATATGATGAATTGCTATGAGGTGTTGCTGCTATATGATGAATTGCTATGAGCTGCTGCTGCTATATGATGAGTTGCTATAAGCTGCTCCTGCTGCTGCTATATGATGAATTGCTATGAGTTGCTCCTGCTGCTATGATGAATTGCTATGAGTTGCTCCTGCTACTGCTATATGATGAATTGCTATGAGCTGCTGCTGGTATATGATGAATTGCACACTGTTGTTGCTGCTGTATGAAGAGTTGCTATGAGCTGCTACTACTGCTATATTATAATAACCAGCCACTTGGACCATCGAATTTCAATAAATAATTGTTCTTCATTTAAATTTAGGTCATGCGTTCTTCGTTTAAATTAGACAATGGGATCTCTATGGAAGACATTGACCAAAGTATATTGTGCCAAGTAGATGGTATCTTTGTATTTGCATTTTGAACAAATATTGATGGTATGTTTTCCTATCATATTAATTACTGCACTCGGTTCAATTTGTGATGTTTGCAAGTCAAATTAATTTTCATATGGGCAGCAAAATGACAAAATATAATGCAATCTAGACTTTTCACTCATCATGCCACAGATAAGTTGAAAAGCCAGGTAATGAAAAGAACTGATTGGCTTATTACCTGGAGCTTATATTCAAAGGTCCTTATTTTCTTAGGATAACTCGAAATAACTGTCCCTAAGAAACATGGCCAATAGAACTGAATAACATGTCACAATGATTGCAATGGAGGCCCAGTTCTTTTGCCAGATTCTCCCAGAATCTGACCCTTACCCAGATTCTCCCAGAATCTTTGAGCCCCATTTGTTTTACAATCCTATCTACTTAGGGTCTAATTAGGTAAGATTGTAAAACAAAAGGGGGTCAAAGATTCTAGGAGAAGTTAGGAGGCAGATTCTCGAGAATCCTGTAAGAACTGGGCCGGAGTGATCTACCATAGCACACTGTATAGGCTCACTGCTGCCTCTCCTTTTTTTGCGATGTTCCATGAAATTGGCACATACATCTTGTACTTTTTCATTGCGTAACCCTATCTGCAAGTTGGCACGGCTAATTTCAGACATCTCTACATGATAATACATTGCATATCCCTTGCGCATATTTAAACCACCACTACAAAAAAAGATACATCCGTGACATTTTGGGTCGAACGAATTTTTTTCCTGTCATGCTTATGACACTTCTATGACGATAATTGTGACAAAACCCGGTATCATCATAGATGTGGTGGGCTCCTACTTCTATGACAAAAATGGGCTTTTCATCCTGGGCGGGCCGGAGACGCAGCTACATGACATTCTTTGGGTCGTCCATGCCGAAAAAAACCGTGGTAGAAGCAAGGGCGAGGAAAATATCGGGGAGTTCACGGTTACGGTGGGTGGTCGGAGGCCAAGCGATGCGCGTTTCTCTCGTACACGTACACGCGTGGGTGTGAGGCGTTGGGCTCTAACTGAACCCGAGCGAGGCGCCGCCATCTTGAACCAGGCGATTGCACTACAGCTACAGCGTTCTGAACTCAAGCGGTCGATAGATGGCTGTTAATCGAACCCGATAGAGCGATTCTTCGCCATCGCCGCTAATCAAGCCGATCGATGCTGCCTCTTGATGAATAGTGAGCGTTGTTGGGGGGGGGGGGTTGGATGAATAGTTCTTGGTGGGGGGTTGGATGAACAGGACCCCGTGGTAGTAGAGGCTGTTGCCGCTGGATGAACAGGACCCCGATCGATCGAGCCTGTTGGGGGTGGATGAACAGGACCCCGTGGAGGGCTGGATGAACAGGATGACCCTGTGGAGGGCTGGTTGAACAGTAGCCGGTGGAGGGCTGGATGAACAGTAGCCCGTGGAGGGGTGGTTGAACAGGACCCCGTGGAGAGGGTTGGTTGAACAGTAGCCGGTGGAGGAGTGGTGGAGGGTGGATGAACATGAGCCCGTGGATGAACAGTCATAGGTGGAGGCTGGAGGAGGTCGACGGTGGATGAACAGTAGCCTGTGGAGGCTGGAGGAGGTCGACAGTGGAGATGAACAATATCCCGTGGAGTCCCGTTTTGCGGTACGCCACACCCCTCGTGATGAACAGGACCCCTGATTCGACCGTAGCGCTCCAACACAAGTCCGTTTCCTCCGTTTTGCGGTACGCCACACCCCTCCCGATCAACAGGACCCCGTTTCGACCATAGGAGGTCCAAGACAAGTCCGTTTCCTCCGTTTTGCGGTACGCCAGACCCCCCCCCCCCCGATGATCAGGATCCCGTTTCGACCGTGGCCGGTCGAACACAAGGCCGTTTCCTCCGTTCTGCGGTACGCCAGGCCTCGTTTCGACCGGCTGTTCCGTCCAAGCCAGTTGGCTCCTGATGAACATGACGACGATGCAATTTCTCTGTTCCCACCCAACCATGTACACGAGACCTGGCTGTACATTTGCGCGAGTAGGCGTTCGAGACCCCGCCATATGTACGTATGTGGCCGTATTTACTTTCTTGCACCCTGGTTGTACGTACGTGTACATGCTACGTGCGCGCCTCTACTATGACACGTGCCCTTCCTTATACGACCATGGTTCATGGCTGCAGCCTGCAGACAGACCAATCGTATGTACGTACACGTTCGCGACCAGAATGACAACGCTACGTATGCTTGGACCAGGTGGGTCGCGACTGTCAGGCACTTCCTTGCATGAGAAGATGTAGCTGGTGGGTCCCAGCAGTCAGGGGGTGAATCATTTTTTTGCCCGTAATATGGACGCACTTCCTTGCGTGCGAAGATGTAGCTGGTGGGTCCCAGCAGTCAGGAGGGAAACGTTTTTTTTGTGAAATACGGTGGCTCATACGATGGGTCCCTGATGTCAGGTGGAGGAATCATTATTTTCCGCATAATAAGGAGGCACTTGCTTGCTGCAGCCGTGGACCCAGCTGTCAGCCTCTCCACGTACAGTACTCTTCCGATCGAAGTCGTTCCTTGATCACATTGACCACGCCGCGTTGAGAGCACCAAGGCAGTGGACGACGGCGAGGCCTAGGAAGGGGACGATGCGGAGCCGGGGAAGACGCGACAGAGGATGCCCACGCGGAGAGGAGTACGAGGGTTCACTAGTTCGGCTGCGGTGTGAGGCTGCCGTCGCTGCAGAGCCTGGCCAGCGGTGGGAGTAGTAGGGGGCGGTGAGCCCTCCACGGCAGCACAACCAGCCACGGGAGGCAGGAGCAGGCGGCACGGCCGTGGCTAGAGCAAGAAGACCAGAGGTTGAAGAAGCACTACGGCCGTTGGATGGACATCATACGGTCACTGGAGCTAGAATCGTTTATGTTGACTAAGTTGACAAAGCCCTCCGTCCCCGTCAACTTAGTAGGCCCACAAGTCAGCCTCCCACTATGCTGGGTCCCAGCTAGCAGGGGGAGTATTCATTTTTTTGTGCGTAATAAGGAGACACTTCCTTGCGTGCGAAGATATAGCTGGTGGGTCCGACCTGTCAGCAGGGGGAACATTTTTTTCGCGAAATACAGAGGCCCTTCTGGTGGGTCCCACATGTCAGGTGGAGGAATCATTATTTTGCGCGTAATAAGGAGGCATTTCCTTGTGTGCGGCCGTGGACCCAGTTGTCAGCCTCTCCATGTACAGTCCACGTCCGATGGATGTCGTTCGTTGACCACGTTGACCACACCGCGCCGAGAGCCCCAGGGCGGTGGACGACGGCGAGGCCTAGGAAGGGAACGACACGGAGCCGGGAAAGACTCGGCAGTGGTTGCCCACGCGGTGGGGAGTACGAGGAGCCATCGGGTCCGGCTGTTGTCGCCGTAAAATAACAGGAGGTGTGGGTGAGTAGAGGAATGGCCTGCCAAGAATGGAGTAGGGTGGGGCGGTGCGGCTGCGGCAAAGACAACCCGGCCACGGAGGCGGGAGCAGGCAGTCCCACCGCGCTGGTTTGGGCGGTGGAGCAAGAAGATCGAGATATTGAAGAAGAAGACGGCCGTTGGATTAACATCCAACGGTCACCGCCGCTAGAATCGTTTGTGGATTAAGTTGACAAAGCCTTTCGTACACGTCAACCTAGCCGGCCTCCAAATCTGTCCCAAACAGCATACAGCCCAAAATTTCTAGCCAGATTCAAATTAATTTAAAAACTAAACATACCTTAATTTAAATCCAATGAAATTTTACCCGGACGAAAACAATGAAATTTAAAATATCAAAATCTGAAAGAAAAAAGTATTTTGGAACTAATTGCATGTTTGCTATATTTTTTCATTTTACAACCCATTTATTATTACTTATAGCCCATATCTTATTACTTATAGCCCATTTTCTGGGCAAAATGCATCCCTCCTCGTCTTGAAACATTTCCGGCCCAGCAGGGCGTAGAAAAGCAAGTAGGCCTACGTTGGTTAGTCTGCAAAAAACAAAATATCTGGGCTAGCCATTTTCAGAAAGGAAAAAAACAAACTGGGCTGGTCATGTGCTAAACATATGAAATAAAATCCTAGGCTAGACGGGCCACAGCTCTCGCACAACCCAGTTGATACCCTTCTTCGTCCCAAAAAACAAAATTACTGCGCGCGCTGCTGGGTCCCTACTGTCATCCTCACCATGTACAGTCATCTCCTTATTCCTCTTAGTTGTTGACCATGTTGACAACACTGGAGGGCGGCGCCGTGGCGAGCGAACCAAGGCGGAGGACGATGGTGAGGCCTCGGACGTGAACAAAAAGGAGTCGGCGGGGATGCGCAGAGTTTTAGGGTGCGATGTGGCCACGATACGTGCGCGGCAGCACAACCAGCCATGGGAGGCAGGAGCAGGTGGTCCCGCCGGCACTGGTTTGGCTTTGGCGGCTGGAGGAATAAGAGACTAAAGAAACACGACAGACATTGAATGTCAATCCAACGGTCAAGGTTGGCACAATCGTTTGTTGACTAAGCCGACACCAAGTAGCATACTTTTTTATATATAGGAAGAAAAGAAAAACCGGGCTCGTTCGCCTGATAACGTTCCCGAAACTGCGACCGTTCGATCTTGCGTCGCAACTAAAACTACGAGGAAAATGCATTCGTCTGCCGTCCTCCTCCCAGGGAACGTTCGCCACATAAGTGACTAGCACCCTTGGTTTTCAACCGAGACGTCTTGGGTTTGAGTCCCATGAACTCTCAATTTTGTCCTCCTTCCTTCCTCGAAAAAAAAGAAAGAAAATCAAAGACTTGAGAAGGCGTACAGAACAAGCTAGTGTAATAGTAAAGAGACGTTGCTGAGTTTTAGAAAAAAGAGAGACGTGCTCCTGTAGCTAGTTCGAATCCAAACCTAGACTATGACTATATATGGTGCTATGCTACTCTCAAGTAATGAAACTGACATATCCAACGTTCGCTTCTCCTCTTCTCTACTTACTCTGCCTAGCATTAGAAGCTCTGGCCGCAGCAACCATGTCCGCTAGCTGCTCGTCCACCTGCTCTTCAGCAGGAAACAACCAGATATGCGCCAAGTCACCACCCGTACCATCGGCTGTGGGTCTCATCACACCCCTTTGCTACGCACATGATCGGTTGCTCATCGCAACCCGCTGCCGTTGGTGTGGTGCCACTGCTGCAAATCACACAGAGTCATCCGTCGCGTCTCAACCACAATCGTCAAGCCTGGACGAGTCTGCTACAAATGCCCGAATCATGGGGTAATAATATGTTTAAGTGTTGTTCTGCTGCTTTCAGTTGCTGATTTTTTTAATAGTTTGGTTGATGATCTTCCAATTTGATTCATGCAGAAAAGGAAAGATTTGTGTGACTTGTATTTCTAGGAAGTTGCTGATGTGGGGGAATGCAACTACACTGATTATTTGGTTAGTCGAGGAATTCCAATACCAGCAGGTTGGGGTGTTGGACAAGTAACTGAAGGAACAACAGAAGAGGAAGATGCAGAGCAGAAGGTTAAAGATGTAGTTCCTCTAATCATGGCCAAGCAACAACTGCTGAACGGCCTTGACAGCAATGAGGATATGAAAGAGCTTGTGAAGATAATGGGCAAAGTCGATGTGCTCTGTAGGATGATTGTCTCTTTATTTGCAGTGTATGTAGCACTCGTGATGTATTCAGTGGCTATGACATCAGCACTTTCTTTGAAACTAGTAACGAATGAAACACATGTAGCAGTGGGACGTAGGGTTGTGAACATCTAATGATTTCTATTAACGGAAATCGGGGTATCCCTTTTTCTCATAAATAAATAAATAGCAGAGGCCCTTTTGGTAATAAATAAATAAATTAGCAGAGGCCCTGTCGGGTCAGCTTTGTTCCCATTCGAAGACGTCGAGCAAATTGCAGTCCAACAGCAAACTATGTCATCAAATTCAAGTTTCACTGCCAAATATGAGTGCAACTAAACAACAATGTCATCATGTTTTAGTCATAATACAATCACCAAACACAAATCAACATACATAACAAGTGATGTTCTCACAGCAAAATACTAAACAACACGTTCATCAAGTTTCAGTTGCCATAGCAAACACATTTTCACATAGTGATAAAAAACGTCTTCTGACAGGAAAATACGACAAAAGCAATCTAATCATCATCTGTAGAAGCAACATCAACATCTTCTCCATGTGTATCAATGTGAATCGTAATTCCGCATAGTGTCATCTTCTTCTTCATCCTCAGTGTCCTCGAACGTTGGCTTCTTCTTGATCAACTCTTGTATGTCCACAGCACGACAGACAATCTTTTCGCCAGCATCATTGACGTGATGGTTCTCAAAGATATTAGGAACATCTGTGGAATCTTGTACATCAGGAGCAGTGTAAGCATCATCTTGTTGTGCAACTTCATTAAACGAATTCCTCTGCTCAAACCTTTGCAATACTCTCCAGTCATCGCTACATGCAAATGTGTCTTCCAAGACAAATATCTGTGTTGCTTGTTTTGCCAAAATAAAAGGCTCGTTGGTCTGCTACGGACACTGATGGATTTGAAATAATCATCAGCTCTGGGTTTTGCGATCCTGGAAAACAGGTTATACCAGCGACAACACAATAGAACCACACACCGATGATCCTCAAAATTGGAGATATACAGCAACTGAACAATGTCTGTTATATTAGCATACATTTCAGTTGTCTCTCTGTCGTACGTATCCGTGCTCATGATGGCACTGTTTGTGTCTTCCTGAAATTGTCGCGTGCAAGGGTGTTGTAGCGCACATCTCCAACAATGCAGGATTCATAATGTCTTACCCGAGTATCAGGACCCATTGCTAGTGCGTAAAGGGCATCATCAACTGCCTGCCCATCCTCCCGCATCTTCTTAACCTATGGTTAGAAAATAGACAAGTTGATCATCTTATGTACTCAATATATTAAAAAAACTGACAGTGCAATTCAAAAGCTTACATGGCTCTTGAACCATTTCGCAAATCCTGCCATAACCAGTTTGTCAATGTTTCTTAGATTTTGCGGCAGTAACTCCTTCTTGTAGATGCTGCACAACATAGTGATCGCATCAAACATCTAAATATATAAGAATGTGCTGCAAGTTTATTAGATTATGATGTATAAGCTGCAGTACTTTGCACTTACTTGATATAAGGTAGTATCTCAGGACAGTTATTCAACACATACCAAACCCTTTTGTCCAAATCTTTAGGTTTGTCCTCTTGTCGACTCTTCCCTGTAACTCGAACAGAATAATCGAAAACATTGAGCCTGGGATTGTCTTCACCCACCTCTTTGCTAAGATGATTAGCTATTTCATTGTATTTTGAGCAGAATGTCAATGCTTCTGTAGCAATGTAGGCCTCTGCAATGGAACCCTCGGGTCTAGCTTTGTTCCTAACATAGCCCTTGAAAGTGCCTAGCCGCCTTTCAATAGGATACATCCAGCCATCTTGTCTTTGGACCTCTAAGTAGTGCCTCATCGTAGATGAACAGCCAAATGCACCATCACGTCAAAGAAGGTGGAGGATATATCTTCTCAAGGTCGCATAGGATAGTTGGTATCTTGTCTCTAAGACGCTCCAAAGCATCTATCCTGATATTTCTACCGCAGAGTTCCCTCAAGAATTGTCCCAACTCTTGCAACTGCTCAGCATAAGTCGTATGCCCAATCCTCTTAGGATAACAGGTAAAACCCTTTGAAATAGGACGTGGCAGTCATGAGTTTTCAACCCTTGTACCTTGTTTCCATCTGCACGGACTCTCCTTTCAGGGTTGGAAGCAAATCCATGTGGGGATCTCACACGTGACAGGACCTCGTAGAATTCTTTTCATTTTACCTTGTCCAAGACGCATTACCACATTTGGTGCCATATCCTCGTGGTTTACCTTCATCTTCCACACCGCAAATCCTTTACGATACCCAGTGTGTCAAATCAATCCTAGATTTTAAGGTATCTTTCGTCTTGCCTTCAATATTAAGAAGTGTGCCGATAATCTTTGTCACATATATTTTTCTTGATGTGCATCACATCAAGATTATGCCGCAGATCAAAATCTTTCCAATACTCCAAGTCCCACAAAGTGGACCTGCGGGTAAACAATAATCTCTCTTCTGCCCTGCCATGCTTCCTTTTCCCGCTACCATTACCAGGATGGTTTCCTGTTGTAATATGCCTGAGCTTCTCTAATTCCACTTGCAACTCATTGGCGGTGAGCCTCTTTGGCGCATCACCGTTTTCATGCTTTGCATTGAACACATGTCTTCGGTATTTTGTAGGACGCGGCTTGTCCTTGGCAAGGAAACGGCGGTGTCCAATGTAATAGATCTTGCTAAGTATTGCGTATGACAGCGGATTCCTGTCACAACGAACACATGTATTGTAACCATTTTTCATTCGCCCTGACATAGTGCCCAAAGCCGGATAATCATGGATGCACCAAATTATAACAACACGCAGAAATAAATCAGCTGGTGGGCTGCTATATAGGTCTCGAGTGAGAACACCCCTCCATAGCTGTTGAAGTTCCTCCACAAGAGGCTCCATGAATAAATCAAAATCCTTTCCAGGACTTTTTGGACCTGGGATGAGCAAGGCCATCATGCAGTTTGATTCTTTGGTGCAAACATTTGGAGGCATGTTGTAAGGGATAACAAGCACTGGCCACATGCTATATGTGGCGCTCTGGTGGCCAAATGGGTTAAATCCATCTGAAGCTAAGCCAAGTCTAATGTTTCTCGTGTCAAGACAAACTTTTTGTGTTTCTGATTGAAGCTTTTCCACTCACTATCATGAGATGGATGGCTCATTACATTCTGATATCTGTACTCCTGGTTCCTAGAATGCCACAGTACATCTTGTCTTGTTTCAGCATCATGAAACAACCTCTACAAACTTGGTATAATTAGAAAATTTCTCAGAACATTATGAGGAATCCTCTTCACAAGATCACCATCTTTCCATCTTGATGATATGCATTTCGGGCATTCACTTAAGTTGGCATAGTCCTTCCGAAACAGATCACAATTATTCTTACAAACATGGATCATGTCATATCCAATTCCAACTGCACGAAGGGAATTCTTCATTTTACTGTAGGTGTGTGGCAGCTCAGAGTATCTAGGAAAGATTTGCGGAAAGCAGCCAACATCGCATCGAATGATTTGTTGGTCATCTGCTCAGATGTCCTCACCTGAAGAAAGGTGACCATAGCTGAGAATACTGACAGCTTATTTCCTGGGGTGACAGGCACGTTGCATTGTTCCAACATGCGGGCCCATCGTTTTTCTTCTGCAGGTGAAAGTTCATAAAATGCACGAGTATTTCATAGCATTGTTTCAATGTTGGTCAAACTCACTGGCTCCGCCACCACCACCTCCTCCTCCTATTCCACTTGAGCATCATGCAGATCAAGATGATAATCTGCTGCTTCCACGTAGTTAGTAACATTGACGTTCATAGCTTCACCATGATGAACCCACCTAGTATATGTGACCGACATCCCATACAAGTGTAGATGATTTTGCACAGTTGACTGCGGTCTTGTAAATGAATTCATACAACTGCTACATGGTCAGAGCACATCTGATTTCAGACCACCGTACTCAGCTTTGATAAAGTTCATGAAGTTTTTAACCCCCTCGACATATGCAGCTGAGAATGTTCGAGCAGAAGTTATCCAAGTCATGTCCATCTGTTAGACATACAAATTAGTTCTTCTACTAGATATTACGGGAAAAACATATATGCTTTTTTATGAAGTCCGGAAAAAATACCTAGGTCGATGTCTAAAGCTATGGAAAGATATTTGGACGAGCAGATCTAAGTAACGAAATATATGTAAAGCTAATTCAGCAAACAGATTTGAGTGCTAAATTATGGTAGGTTGTTTCAGCAGTCAATGAGGCCGAGCACACAGCCATCAAACTATCGAAGGCCATCGCAACAACAAAGATCAAGTATAAAACGGTGTAGAGCTATTTCACCTAACAGATTGGCTACTAGACCATGGCAATCTACGTCACAATAAATATATGGCAGGATATTTTAGCAACTAATCGGTCTTGGCATGCCATCTCAGCTAAGCATGATTGAGTGCGAGGAAGCAAGGAAGCTTCTTAAGTAGAGCATATTGATCAGAAACTACTTGATGGCAGTGAGATTAACAGCGTCTATCAGCTAACATTCAGCGCTACACTAACATGCACGGGGCCTCAGTCTAGAGTGCGCGTACCGTGGGAGAAGCTGACCGCCGTGCGTCTCCACACGAACGTCGCCGGCGGCGGCGGCGCTGACCGTCGTGCGCCTCCACAAGAACGTCGCCAGCGGTGGCAGCGCGGTTAGAGGACGGTAGTCTACGAGAGCATACTGTGGGAGCGAGAGGATCACCGCGCATCCCCTCGATGAACCGCGGCGCCAACGTATCAGCGCGGCGGGGAGGGCGGCTTTGGCAGAGCGAATGGAGTGGAGGGGACGGGTTTGGGGAATATTATTGGCTAGTTGGCCGAAGGGCGGTCGAATTTGGGATTTGGGGGGATTTTGGGGGGGGGGATTTTCGCGCGGTGGGCGGGGGGAGTTTGGCGCATGGTCGGTTTCTCCAAGTGCAGCCCCACGTGTCAGTGAAGAGGCAAGCCGAAGCGCGTTCCGTTTGCGTGAGCCGTGTGCAGAACCGAACGTGTGTGGGGTGCAATGTGATCGCGACAGGGGTGCTATGAGTGTACCGCCTTTTTTCCTTTTAAACTAGGTGCTTCGCCCCTCAAAGAAAAATTGGTGCTTCGCGCGATCCAGCGATACTACTACTAGTAATTGATATCTACTACACAACCTTCTTCTTGTAGACGTTGTTGGGCCTGCAAGTGCACAGGTTTGTAGGACAGTAGCAAATTTCCCTCAAGTGGATGACCTAAGGTTTATCAATCCGTGGGAGGCGAGATGAAGATGGTCTCTCTCAAACAACCCTGCAACCAAATAACAAAGAGTCTCTTGTGTCCCCAACACACCCAATACAATGGTAAATTGTATAGGTGCACTAGTTCACAAGAGATGGTGATACAAGTGCAATATGGATGGTAGATATAAGTTTTGTAATCTGAAAATATAAAACAGCAAGGTAACAAGTGGTAAAAGTGAGCGTAAACGGTATTGCAATGCTAGGAAACAAGGCCTAGGGTTCATACTTTCACTAGTGCAAGTTCTCTCAACAATAATAACATAGATAGATCATATAACTATCCCTCAACATGCAACAAAGAGTCACTCCAAAGCCACTAATAGTGGAGAACAAACGTAGAGATTATGGTAGGGTACGAAACCACCTCAAAGTTATTCTTTCCAATCAATCCGTTGGGCTATTCCTATAAGTGTCACAAACAGCCCTAGAGTTCGTACTAGAATAACACCTTAAGACACAAATCAATCAAAACACTAATGTCACCTAGATACTCCATTGTCACCTCAAGTATCCGTGGGCATGATTATATGATATGCATCACACAATCTCAGATTCATCCAACCAACATAAAAGTACTTCCAAGAGTGCCCCAAAGTTTCTACCGGAGAGTCAAGAACGTGTGCCAACCCCTATGCATAGGTTCATGGGCAGAACCCATAAGTTGGTCACCAAAACATACATCAAGTGGCACATGATATCCCATTGTCACCACAGATCACGCATGACAAGACATACATCAAGTGTTCTCAAATCTTTAAAGACTCAATCCGATAAGATTACTTCAAGGGGAAAACTCAATCCATTACAAGAGAGTAGAGGGGGAGAAGAAACATAGGATCCAACTATAATAGCAAAGCTCGCGATACATCAAGATCGTATCACCTCAAGAACACGAGAGAGAGATCAAACACATAGCTACTAGTACATACCCTCAGTCCCGAGGGTGAACTACTCCCTCCTCGTCATGGAGAGCACCGGGATGATGAAGATGGCCACGGTGATGGGTTCCCCTCCGCGAGGTGCCGGACGGGCTCCCGAGAGGTGTTTGGTGGCTACAGAGGCTTGCGGCGGCGGAACTCCCGATCTATCTTCTGTTCTAGAAGTTTTACGATACGTGGGTATATATGGGTGAAAGGAGTATGTCGGTGGACCGAAGGGGGGGCACGAGGCAGGGGGCGCGCCCCAGGGGGGTGGGCGCGCCCCCCACCCTCGTGAGCACCTCCCTTTTTTCCTGACGTGCACTCCAAGTCCATCGGGTGGCTTTCCTTCCAAAAATAACTTCTCCAGTTGATTTCGTTCCGTTTTGACTCCGTCGATATTCCTTTTCCTCGAAACACCGAAATAGGCATAAAACAAAGAACTGGGTTGGGCCTCCAGTTAATAGGTTAGTCCCAAAAATAATATAGAAGTGGATAATAAAGCCCAATATTGCCCAAAACAGTAGATAATATAGCATGGATCAATCAAAGATTATAGATACGTTGGAGACGTATCAAGCGTCCCCAAGCTTAATTCCTGCTCGTCCTCGAGTAGGTAAATGATAAAAAAGATAATTTTTGATGTGGAATGCTAGTTGGCATAATTTCAGTGTAATTCTTCTTACTTGTGATATGAATATTCAGATCCATAAGATTCAAGACAAAAGTTCATATTGACATAAAAATAATAATACTTCAAGCATACTAACAAAAGCAATTAATTTCTTCTCAAAATAACATGGCCAAAGAAAGTTATCCCTACAAAATCGTATAGTCTGGCAAAGCTCCATCTTCCCCACACAAAGTATTTAAATCATGCACAACCCCGATGACAAGCCAAGCAATTGTTTGATACTTTTGATGTTCTCAAACTTTTTCAATCTTCACGCAATACATGAGCGTGAGCCATGGACATAGCACTTATAGGTGGAATAGAATGGTGGTTGTGGAGAAGACAAAAGGAGAAGATAGTCTCACATCAACTAGGCGTATCAACGGGCTATGGAGATGCCCATCAATAGAGACCAATGTGAGTGAGTAGGGATTGCCATGCAACGGATGCACTAGAGCTATCAGTATATGAAAGCTCAACAAATGAAACTAAGTGGGTGTGCATCCAACTCGCTTGCTCACGAAGACCTAGGGCATTTTGAGTAAGCCCATCATTGGAATATACAAGCCAAGTTATATAATGAAAGATTCCCACTAGTATATGAAAGTGACAAAATGAGAGACTCTCTATCATGAAGATCTTGGTGCTACTTTGAAGCACAAGTGTGGTAAGAGGATAGTAGCATTGTCCCTTCTCTCTTTTTCTCTCATTTTTTTATTTTTTATTTGGGCCTTTTTTATGGCCTCTTTTTTTATTTTTTTATTTTTTTAATTTTTCATCCAGAGTATCATCCCGACTTGTGGGGGAATCATAGTCTCCATCATCCTTTCCTCACTGGGACAATGCTCTAATAATGATGATCATCACACTTTTATTTTTCTTACAACTTAACAATTACAACTCGATACTTAGAACAAAATATGACTCTATATGTATGCCTCCGGTGGTGTACCGGGATATGCAATGATTCATGAGTGACATGTATGAAAGAATTATGAACTGTGGCTTTGCCACAAATACGATGTCAACTACATGATCATGCTAGCAATATGACAATAATGGAGTGTGTCATAATAAACGGAACGGTGGAAAGTTGCATGGCAATATATCTCGAAATGGCTATGGAAATGCCATGATATGTAGGTAGTGGTTGTTTGAGGAAGATATATGGTGGGTGTATGATACCGGCGAAAAGTGCGCGGTATTAGTGAGGCTAACAATGGTGGAAGGAAGAAGAGTGCGTATAATCCATGGACTCAACATTAGTCATAAAGAACTCATATACTTATTGCAAAAATCTACAAGTTATCAAAGCAAAGTATTACGTGCATGCTCCTAGGGGATAGATTGGTAGGAAAATACCATCGCTCGTCCCCGACCGCCACTCATAAGGAAGACAATCAATAAATAAATCATGCTCCGACTTCATCACATAACGGTTCACCATACATGCATGCTACGGAATCACAAACTTTAACACAAGTATTTCTCAAATTCACAACTACTCAACTAGCATGACTCTAATATCACCATCTTCATATCTCAAAACAATTATCAAGCATCAAACTTTTCTTAGTATTCAACGCACTCATAAGAATTCTTACAAATCTTTTATGCTTAGCATATTAGGATTATTTAAGCAAATTACCATGCTATTTAAGACTCTCAAAATAATATAAGTGAAGCACGAGAGTTCATCTATTTCTTCAAAATAAAACTACCACCATGCTCTAAAAGATATAAGTGAAGCACTAGAGCAAATGACAAACTACTCCGAAAGATATAAGTGAAGATCAATGAGTAGCTAAATAATTATGTAACTATGAGAAGACTCTCTCTCATTTAAGAATTTAAGATCTTAGTATTTTATTCAAACAGCAAGAAAAACTAAATAAAATGACATGACGCTCCAAGCAAAACACATATCATGTGGTGAATAAAAATATAGCTCCAAGTAAAGTTACCGATGAACGAAGACGAAAGAGGGGATGCCTTCCGGGGCATCCCCAAGATTAGACGCTTGGTTATCCTTGAATATTACCTTGGGGTGCCTTGGGCATCCCCAATCTTAGGCTCTTGCCACTCCTTATTCCATAGTGCATCGAAACTTTACCCAAAACTTGAAAACTTCACAACACAAAACTTAACAGAAAACTCGTGAGCTCCGTTAGCGAAAGAAAACAAAACACCACTTCAAGGTACTGTAATGAACTCATTATTTATTTATATTGGTGTTAAACCTACTGTATTCCAACTTCTCTATGGTTTATAAACTATTTTACTAGCCATAGAGTCATCTAAATAAGCAAACAACACAATGAAAACAGAATCTGTCAAAAACAGAACAGTCTGTAGTAATCTGTAACTAACGCAAACTTCTGGAACTCCAAAAATTCTAAAATAAATTGGTGGACCTGATGAATTTGTCTAGTAATCATCTGCAAAAGGAATCAACTAAATAGCACTCTCCAGTAAAAAGTTCTAGCTACTCTCGTGAGCGCTAAAGTTTCTGTTTTTTACAGCATGATCATAACGACTTCACCCAAGTCTTCCCAAAGGTTCTACTTGGCACAAACACTAATTAAAACATAAAACCACATCTAAACAGAAGCTAGATGGATTATTTATTCCTAAACAGAACCAAAAACCAAGAAACTAAAATAAAATTGGGTTGCCTCCCAACAAGCGCTATAGTTTAACGCCCCTAGCTAGGCATTATGATTTCAATGATGCTCACATAAAAGATAAGAATTGAAACATAAAGAGAGCATCATGAAGAATATGACTAGCACATTTAAGTCTAACCCACTTCCTATGCATAGGGATTTTGTGAGCAAACAACTTATGGGAACAATAATCAACTAGCATAGGAAGGCAAAACAAGCATAACTTCAGAACTTTAAGCACATAGAGAGGAAACTTGATATTATTGCAATTCCTACAAGCATATATTCCTCCCTCATAATAATTTTCAGTAGCATCATGAAGGAATTCAACAATATAACCATCACCTAAAGCATTATTTTCATGATCTACAAGCATAGAAAATTTATTACTCTCCACATAAGCAAAATTCTTCTCATTCGTAATAGTGGGAGTATCATAAGAGACTTGAATACTATAAATTGTTTCCACATTAAAAGAGTAATGTTCAGAGAAAGGGTACTCATAATCATGACAAGTTTTATAAATATAGTCATCACTACTTTTTATAGCATAAGTTTCATCACAATAATCATCATAAGTAGCAACTTTGTTCTCATCATAATCGATTGAAACCTCTTCCCAAATAGTGGATACATCACTAAATAAAGTCATGAGCTCTCCAAATCCACTTTCATAAATATTATAAGATTCAACATACTCCAATATTGTGGGATCACTACTTCCTAATGTTGACACTCTTCCAAACCCACTTTCATCAATATAATCATCATAGGTAGAAGGCATGCTATCATCATAACAACTTTGCATATCAAAACTTGAGAGGCTAAAAATATTATCATTATTAAGAATAGCATCCCCAAGCTTGGGACAAGCATTAATTACAGCAAATATATTCTCAAATATGTCATCCTCATCAAACATAGCTTCCCCAAGCTTGGGCCTTTTCATATCATAGGCACAATCACTGTCATCATTAATAGTATAGATAGCACCAATAGTATAGCAATTATTATATTCTTCCAAGAAAGTGCCAAAAATATTTTCAAAATCATAAGGGGTATCATTATCTTCCCAATCATAATCATCACAACAAGCAATAGGCATAACTAGATCATCATCAAGTGTATCATCTTCATTTTCATGAGGCACAACAATAATAGGAGCAACTTTATTTGGGAGAGATACCTGTTTACCTCTCTTCCTTTTTCTTTTCTTCTTCTTCACCTCATGTGTGGGTTCAATCCTCTTTTTGGAGCTCCTTATTAATGAGATTGGTTGGATAGAAGACTCCTCCTCGTTACCTGATTCATCATAAGAAACAATAGGAGGATATTGGGAAGTCTCTTCCCTTTCGTTAGCATTCTCTTCATCTTCTATTTGTTTTATTTTCTTTATGTAATTGGCAATATAAGGATTTTCAATACAATTCACCGCACAATACATATAAATTTTCTCCAGATCAAAAATCAAGAATTCTATCAAGATTAAATTTTGGAATACCCTCAGTTATACGTTTCATTTCTTCATACCCCAAAAGAAGGCTAAGCTCTTATGATGCTCAAGGGTAATCAAATTATCACAATATTTGGACACGACTTGATCATGAAAAAAATAGCATTGGAGCTTTAAATGACCATGTTCATTGCAAAGTTCACAAGGGGCACGAAAAATATTTAATCTTTCAAGTAATCATCAAGACTTTCTTGCAACAATTTAGTTTCTAAGTACTTATGCCTCTTGTAATATCTATCTTCCCTATTTGGTGTGTACTTGCAAACCCAATGCACTCCACAAAAATTGACATTTTTATAGGAGGCATTTTCATCATAACTAGTGCAATCATCATTAGTACTATGGATATTCAAGGGGTTCATACTAACAACATTGCAATCATGCTCATCATTCAAAGATTTAGTGCCAAACAATTTAATGCATTCTTCTTCTAACACTTTGGCACAATTTTCCTTTCCATCATACTCACGAAAGATATTAAAAAGATGAAGCGTATGAGGTAAACTCAATTCCATTTTTTTTGTAATTTTCTTTTATAAACTAAACTAGTGCTAAAACAAGAAACAAAAAGATTCGATTGCAAGATCTAAAGATATACCTTCACTTACCTAGCCTCCCCGGCAACGGCGCCAGAAAAGATCTTGATGTCTACTACACAACCTTCTTCTTGTAGACGTTGTTGGGCCTGAAAGTGCACATGTTTGTAGGACAGTAGCAAATTTCCCTCAAGTGGATGACCTAAGGTTTATCAATCCGTGGGAGGCGTAGGATGAAGATGGTCTCTCTCAAACAACCCTGCAACCAAATAACAAAGAGTCTTGTGTCCCCAACACACCCAATACAATGGTAAATTGTATAGGTGCACTAGTTCCGCGAAGAGATGGTGATACAAGTGCAATATGGATGGTAGATATAAGTTTTGTAATCTGAAAATATAAAAACAGCAAGGTAACAAGTGGTAAAAGTGAGCGTAAGCGGTATTGCAATGCTAGGAAACAAGGCCTAGGGTTCATACTTTCACTAGTGCAAGTTCTCTCAACAATAATAACATAGATAGATCATATAACTATCCCTCAACATGCAACAAAGAATCACTCCAAAGCCACTAATAGCGGAGAACAAACATAGAGATTATGGTAGGGTACGAAACCACCTCAAAGTTATTCTTTCCAATCAATCCATTGGGCTATTCCTATAAGTGTCACAAACATCCCTAGAGTTCGTACTAGAATAACACCTTAAGACACAAATCAATCAAAACCCTAATGTCACCTAGATACTCCATTGTCACCTCAAGTATCCGTGGGCATGATTATACGATATGCATCACACAATCTCAGATTTATCCAACCAACATAAAAGTACTTCAAAGAGTGCCCCAAAGTTTCTACCGAGAGTCAAGAACGTGTGCCAACCCCTATGCATAGGTTCATGGCGGAACTATCGCAAGTTGGTCACCAAAACATACATCAAGTGGCACATGATATCCCATTGTCACCATAGATATGCACGACAAGACATACATCAAGTGTTCTCAAATCTTTAAAGACTCAATCCGATAAGATTACTTCAAGGGGAAAACTCAATCCATTACAAGAGAGTAGAGGGGGAGAAGAAACATAGGATCCAACTATAATAGCAAAGCTCGCGATACATCAAGATCGTATCACCTCAAGAACACGAGAGAGAGAGATCAAACACATAGCTACTGGTACATACCCTCAGCCCCGAGGGTGAACTAGTCCCTCCTCGTCATGGATAGCACCGGGATGATGAAGATGGCCACGGTGATGGGTTCCCCCCCTCGGCAGGTGCTTGAGCAGGCTCCGAGAGGTTTTTGGTGGCTACAGAGGCTTGCGGCAGCGGAACTCCCGATCTATCTTCCGTTCTGGAAGTTTTACGATACGTGGGTATATATGGGTGAAAGGAGTACGTCGGTGGACCGAAGGGGGTGCCACGAGGCAGGGGGCGCACCCCATGGGGGTGGGCGCACCCCCCACCCTAGTGAGCACCTCCCTTCTTTCCTGACGTGCACTCCAAGTCCATCGGGTGGCTTTCCTTCCAAAAATAACTTCTCCAGTTGATTTCGTTCCGTTTTGACTCCGTCTGATATTCCTTTCCCTCGAAACACTAAAATAGGCATAAAACAGCAAATCTAGGATGGGCCTCTGGTTAATAGGTTAGTCCCAAAAATAATGTAAAAGTGGATAATAAAGCCCAATATTGCCCAAAACAGTAGATAATATAGCATGGAGCAACCAAAAATTATAGATACGTTGGAGACGTATCAGTAATCCGGTAATCCCGACTAAAACGGTGCGGCCGGGTCTTTTCCCACATGATATGCTGGGAGGTTGGCTTAGTTGGGTTTTTAGGACGAGTAATGCTACACCTATGTAATCCCAGTTACATAATTAACGTAATGTGAAACATGTGAGATATTGATTGTAGATTGGGGGGAGGGAGGGGCCCACCACCATGAAAATCAGGGAGGAGACAGAGAGGCAATTTACGTTAACCCTGTCTTAGGTTGCCGTAGATGTAGAAAGATGTGAAATGCGTGAATGTGTAGTGGACGTACTATTGGAGTGCCTAAGATAAATTGTGTATGCAGACCCTATGTGTTTATTTACTTCGCATGTTATCTTTGTCTCGGTTCAATAAAAAGGAGAGTTGGTGACGATGGTGTGCCTGCCATCCTGCAATATAGGCCGTCCGATCTATATCTAATGAATAGGAAGGAAACTATGACAATTTACCCGCACTCCTCTCCACATTTGCAGATAAGGCCTTCCCTCGTTCATCCTTTTCTCCGACAAGATCCTGATGTTCCGTGCAACACACGGGCATCTTGCTAGTACTCCTACAATACAGTATATTACTGTGAAAGTTCATATACACCGGCCGAGATTAATACAAACACGGCAGATTTTCATTACATTTCGAACTTTTATAGGACAGAAAAATAAAAGAAACCGGACCCTAAACCTATTCTACGGCGGCGACCGACGTCCTCCATCTGCGATCTCCATGTACGGGGGCGGGGTTCAAGACCCGTGAAATGAAGGTGCGGTCTCCGACGAGGAAGAGTAGAACACGGGAGACGGACCGACCAGTTGGCACACCATGCCCTGCCGCCTCCCATGCCCTACTCATCCTCGGAGGAGTCCCCGACCTCGGCGGTGCTGGACGTTGGATGGCGGCAAGTAGGACGCGTGGCTGACGGTGCTCCCATCTTCGGCCGCCAGCGTGGCCACCGCTTGTGCGGTCGCGTCCGCGTCTGGCTACGCTGCTATTGCTTCGCGAGTGGCGACTTGAGCGAGGGCGGCGACCTCGAGCTTCATCCCCGAAGACAAGCTCTCCCGCAGAGCGTTCGCGCTCGCGGTCATGGCGGATGGGGTGCCAGGTAGCAGGACGATGCGCTATGGTGTGGAGGTTAGTTGGGCATTGCCGCTTTAAGTAGCGCTTTCCGGTGAGGCCAGGCGTCTAGGTGCGTCATTAAGTCACAGGAGTTGGTTCCTCGGGCACCGAGCCTCTTAACGACGCCATTCGGACGAACGGCATGAATGCGAGCAGCTGGCGCCGGCTAGGAATGCACCGCGCGATGGCGAGAGGGACGAGGGCTTTTGGTGTGCCAGGATAGTCAGCTGCAGTCGTGTCAACATTGGAGATGCCCTTTGCTCACATGCGATCCCCACATGTCATTGAAAAAGCAAGACGACCCGGCATGGTCTCAAGTCTTGGGGATGTAGTTGGCCATGCTACACCACTCCGCAGACGCGGCGCGGCGCGCACGCACTTTGGTGCCCCGTGCATCCTCGACGAGCCGGGTGTTGATCTGATGGTCGTGCCACAGCGCTAACGCCACCCTCGGCACACTGAAACCGACCATGTCTAGCGACGATGAGCGTGTTGCTCACCGCGGTCGCCGTGTCCAGAGGCGGTGCTGGAGCTGCGCCACGTTGCTGGCCCCCACGACCCACATGAACGGTTGCCGGTGGCGAGGAGGTCGTGGGCCAGCTCCTCCGTTTGACTAGTCTGCGCCACGTCGTCTCGACAGGTGTGCCCCACATGTCGTTTTCCCTGTTTTCCCGGTCATATTCGAAAGGCCGGTTTCGCGTTGCGCATTAGGCGCAGAACAGGTGGTTTTTGTGCCCTGGTTCAAATGTTGTACAGTACCAAGTTGTTACCCTAGCCCCAAGTGTGGTGGTTTTGGGTACGGTACCACCCTTTTCCTTTTCAAGTAGTGAAGCATAACACTTGATTAAGTAGCCGGATGGTGTGCTAAATGTAGGTGTCCGACTGTTTGAAAGAATAATTGAGGTGTGCCCGGTCCATGCCCGCATTTAGGGGTCCAACTTACCATGTTCCGGCAGTAGTAACTATGTTAGTCACTGCGTACTCCCTCTGTTTTAATTTACTCCGCATTTTAGCTTTGCTCAAAGTCAAACTTTGTAAACTTTGACAAAGTTTATAGACATAAATAATAACATATACAATAACAAATCAATACCATTAGATTCATTATTGAATATACTTTCACATCATATAGATTTGCTAAATGTTCATATTTCTACTCTTACTAGCAGGATGCCCGTGCGTTGCACATAACATCAAGATGCATTTGTATGACTAGTTTATCTTGTGAGAGAAAAGGATGAGCAAGGGAAGGACTTATTTCAAATGTGGAGAGGTGTGTGGGTACCTTTTTGCAAAATTTCCATAGTTTCCTTCCTATCCATCAGATATAAATCGGACGACCTATATTGCAGGATGGCAGGCACACCATCATCACCAACTCTGTTTTTTTTATAAGAGTCCGTCCGATTTATATCTGACGGATAGGAAGGAAACTATGGCAATTTTTCCAAAAGATACCCACACCCCTCTCCACATTTGCAAATAAGGCATTCCCTCATTCATCCTTTTCTCCCACAAGATAAACAACTCATACAAATGCATCTTGATGTTTCGTGCAATGCACGGGCATCTTGCTAGTGTAGATAAAAAGCAGAATTGGTGATGATGGTGTGCCTGCCATCCTGCAATATAGGCCGTCCAATCTATATCTAACGGATAGGAAGGAAACTATGACAATTTACCTGCACTCCTCTCCACATTTGCAGATAAGGCCTTCCCTCGTTCATCCTTTTCTCCCACAAGATCTTGATGTTCCGTGCAACGCACGGGCATCTTGCTAGTTTTCTATAAATTTGGTCAAATTTTATGAAGTTTGACTTCAGTCAAACCTAATATGCAGAGTAAATAAAAACAGAGGGAGTATCTTACTCCGTGACCAAGACGGAAGGGAAAACGAGACAACTTATTGTTTATTTGAGCCGTTCAAGTATAATCATGTGGTGTTGCTTATTTCTCATTCCTCTCCAACCCTCTTCTCCATCGATCATGCCGCCCTCCGGTCGAGTCCATCCTCCCGCATGCCTCATTTGAACATTCCGCCGAGTATCATTCGCATGTGGGCCTAGACCATGCTTGTATTTCCGATGTTGTAATTTGTCCGACATGCATACAAACAAATGGTTCGTTTAAAGTTTCACTTTGCCTCCACTACGTGTCGCTTCCCGTCGTAGTTTTGACATCCCATTAGGTTCATGCCCCAACACATCTTGACGAGATCGATTGATGTTGAGAGATCAGTTGCGTGTCATGCAAGGATATAAAGGTTTGGTCCGTTTCTATGATAGAAATGACCCGCCTAGGGGGGAGGGGGTCTGTGGGGATCAGAGGGAGTATATTGTACGTTCATAAGCGAAACGAACATATTGTACCCACCCTAGTCCTCTTTCAATCGATCTCCAGACCCTGAGATGAAATCGAGAGAGAACGAGTGGGTGCATGTGTGATACCTAAGGCGGATTCAAAATTTTGAACCGGTGATCATAGAATCCGCAAATCATATATAAAGGGTATTCAATGTTCGTTTCGCTTTTGAACATACAATATACTCCCTCCGATCCTTTCTAGTTTACATATAAGTTTTATGTGTAATCAAAGATCTCTACTTTGATCAAACTTACAGAAAAAAGTATCAACATTGAACAATGCCCAATCAATATTGTTAGATTCGTACGTACTCCTAGATTTGTATTCAAACAGAGATGGTTTCCAATTTGTTTTCAACCACGTGAATGTGCTTGTTCTCGCGCATGCTCTTCCTAGTAGGATTTCGCCACGTATAGCCATTCCAATAGTAACTTTTCTTAAGGTCCCTATCCAATAGTACTAGTGGAGTACTGACAACATCTGTAGTAGAGTATGCAGTGCTCATAGTACTCCCTCCCATTTATATAGGGCCTAAGAGCAAGTACAATAGTGGGCTTATAGCCCGGTTACATGGCACTTTGGCCTGTGTGGAGGAGAGAGATGTGAAAAAGTAAGGGGAGTGAGCTCTCATGCAAGAGCCTAGCTATATACGCATTCCTAGGTAAATACAATAAACATGAAGAAAGAGATAGAGAGGAGATGAAAAAAAGTACTAATTCAAAAGGAGGACCAGGAGGCAGAGGCTCAACTCGACGCGGAGCGCGCGCAGGCCGCTGCCATCAAGGATCTCCTGTAGGCGGAACCGGATGCCGTGGATGTGAACCGGGCAGCGGAGGCTCAACTTGAGGCGGAGCACACAGATGCTGCTGACATCGAGGCCCTCCTGCAGGCAGAACCGGACGTCCTGGACTTGAACCAGGCGGCGGAGGCTCAACTCGACGCGGAGCGCGTGGATGTCGCTGCCATCGAGGCCCTCCTGCAGGCGGAATCAGACGTCCTGGACTTGAACCGGGCGGCGGAGGCTCAACTCGATGCGGAGCACGCGGATGCCGCTACCACCGAGGCCCTCTTGCAGGCGGAACAAGACGTCCTGGACTTGAACCGCGTGGTGCTCTCGTCCGTGCAGAGCGCCCGCACGCTCCGCGTGAATGATTAGCTGGAGGCCGAGGACAACCACGGTGTGGAGACACACGTCGGTAGCTACGGCTGGTTCACGTGGGTAGCCAAAGACGACGAGGTTGTCTCGTTCCGTGAGCAGTGATAGTTTTTCTTTATGTTGTTGTTTTTAGGGATCTTTTGTTGTGTAAAAACATATATCGTTATGCAAGTCGCCTGACTTTCATCATTTGGGTCAGTCTACCATTTCAGGCGGTTGGATGAATATCCTACGTCTCCTACCCTTGTTCCTCACCTCTTCTTCTTCCCCAACAAACCACCGCACGGGCCGTACGGATCCTCCCCAACATGCAGTTGGATAAACATATTGTATGAACGAAAATTATGTGTCAGCGTTAGGATGGCTGAGTTTGGTTTGATCACATGCAGTAGCATGTGTCAGTGAGGGTGCGTTCCCTTGGTTGGGTTTGCGGCGTGCATGAGCGACTGTGTGAGGGTGCGGTGCGACCGCGGCGTGCAGGAGCAACTGTGTTAGGGTGCGGTGCAACCACGACAGCCGTGCGCAAGTGTACCTCCTTTTCATTTTGAAAACTTTAGGCAAGCTTGGCAAAAATGTGTGGCGAAGTATGGCAATGCAAGGCCTAGACCCAAACAGGATACAAGTACGTACATACTAGGAGTACTAGTGTTAAAAAAGAGAGGCGGGGTTTTCCTTCACGGGATTAATCGATACAAATCCTTGTTTGACGTGTCAATTAATGCGTATTTTTTCTCCAAAGCCCAAAGAGCTAACCATCTCACTCCTCATCGCTTGATTAATGCAGCGCCATGCAAACCAACCTTCTCACTTCCGCATGCATGCAAGGGTATATTAATGTCCTTGGTTGCTAGTACGAGGCAAACACCATCAATTTTGCCTCAATTAGTGTTAGTGGTCTTTTGCAAATTGTAATTTTAATATACTGGCCTAGTGTACAAAAAATGGAGGTAGTAACTATTTGACTTCCTTCCCCATTGCGGTGACGTCGACGATATCTCGAACGTTATGGTTTGGCGAAGTGCGTTCGACGGAGAACACCATTGAGGGAGACCACGGTAAGTTGTTCGCAAGTGCCACCTGCAAGCCGAGACAACCACCTTATTTGCATCCAGGAAGTCCGTTGAACCAAAGGACGCATAAATGTACTAGTACTACTAGTACACAATAGCGTCGTCCGTCCAGCTTAGTGCGGTGAGGTGGTTTCTCGAAGAAGACGATGGAGAAGCAGAGTCAACGAAGAGTGAAATGATGGTTGCTTCGTCCGTGCTTTGTGATTTGACGCCTCATTGCTTTGTGATTTGTGATAGAAGGGACAGGGGAGTAGACTCTGTGCTCTACACTGTACATGCGTCCAAGCACGGGAGAAAAAGGAGAGACGTTGCATTTTTCTATTCCTTCAACCAATCAATCAGGGAGCTTCGGTTCCATCTTTTTGGCTTTGGCAGCACCGTCCACAATGGTTCCCATCGATGCGAAAATCTATTTTCACATTTGGCTAGACATTGTGGATGCCCTTAACAGTACCACTTGGTTTGTCTCCTGTGTGCTAACTACACAAATCTCAATTATATTGATCTAAAAAGTTATAGAATCAAGATTAGTAAAAAGGAGGTGATTTTGCCGCGTGGATGGCGGGGGAGGTTTCTTATTTTTAGAGAACGTTGGCCTCGCGGTTTGCTAACATGCGGTCCCACATGTCAGTGCTGCCGATCCGCGTCCCACATGAGGCAGAACAGCGGCAGAAGCAACACGTGGTTAACTTGAAGAAGATGAGGGAGAAGAGGATTCAAAGAACGAAAGTGAAATGATGGTTGCTTCGTCCCTCCAACTTATTTTTTAGCATTATTACTTCGTCCCTCCAACTTAAGCTGCGGGAAAGGTGCAGCTTTGTGATTTGACGCCTCATTGCTCATTACTATGTCGGCGCCATGGTAGGGTGCTTCACCCTGCTTTCTGCTTGTATTTCGATATGGCACGTGGACCGGTAGCTTGATGTCCCACATGTCGTCGGAAGGGACTAGAACATTCATGAAAGCGGCGCTCCACTCTTCTGACGGAGGAGTACCGCGACACGGCGGCCTAGTGAATCGTTACTTGTCTTTGTATAGTACTATAGTACTATAGTTTTGTTGTTTCGCACGATCCATCGATACAAACCCGACTAAGCAGAAAGCAATGAGGATTTTTCCCTTGTGATGATAATCTTGGCCATACGTTTCAAAGGCAATTTTAATGTATGCAAACTGAATAATTAAGTGATAATATGATATCTAGTAAAACTAAAAACACATATGATTTATTGTGTTAGAGTGTAGTAGTAGTGCTGTATTGCATAGTTGTTAGATGTAACATGCGAGAACGTGTAGAGATGTAGTTTTGGAGGGCCTATAGAGAGAAAAGCGTAGTACGGTCACCGGACTTCAGAATACGCTCATTACGGTCACTATATACATTTTGCGGTGATTATACGGTCACTTGCTCACCGTTCAGCATCGGATTGCACTCTGTTGACTGGCCAAATAGTCTGCATGGCACCATGTTGACTAGTTAAATTGACCACATTCCTTGTGGGTCCCACCTGTCAGTTCGCATAGGAAAAAGGTCAGATAAACACAATTTACACAGGCGTGACAAGACTCCAACCCGTGCACGGGAACCACCTGGTTGTGTATGTGTCTGTATGTGTCTGTCGGGGCCTGATGTGTGCGCACATGCACGTGTAGGTTGAGCACTTGAGCGTGAGAGTGTGTGTTGGTCGTGTGGTGTGTGCATGCATGCGTGCGTGCGTGCGTGTGTGTGTGTGAATGTTGCATGCGTGCGTGGCTGCATGTGTACATGTGAGTGTTGCGTGCGTGCGTGGCTGCATGTGTTCGTGTGAGTGTTGCGTGCATGCAGTTCGTGTGCATGCATGCGTGTGTGTATAATCACCACACCAGCTCTTGTGTGTTAAAACAGACAGCTCAACATAGCAATACAAGGCCACCTTGTCCGCTATGCCCGCGGTCATGACTTGGAACCACCGTCCAATATTTTTTGTCATTTGTTTTCATTCTTACTAGAAAGATGCCCGTGCGTTGCACGTAACATCAAGATGCATTTGTATGACTAGTTTATCTTGTGAGAGAAAAGGATGAACGAGGGAAGGCCTTATTTGCAAATGTGGAGAGGTGTGTGGGTACCTTTTTGCAAAATTGCCATAGTTTCCTTCCTATCCGTCAGAAAAAAATCGGACGGCCTATATTGCAAGATGGCACGAACACCATCATCACCAACTCTGTTTTTATAAGAGTGTAGTGTAGATACAAGCCGACAGGTGGGCCCAATGGTAGTGAGATAATGTGATGCAACACTAGAGGTGCCACGTGGAGCGTTTAACTGGTCAACTAGTCGTGCCTTGAGCAGCAAATCTGAGCTGTCACGGTGAGCCCGTGATCGTATAATAACCACAAAACATAAATGGTGACCGTAATGAGTGGATTCTGAAGTCCAATGTACGTATCGTGCTTTCGCTTCAAATACAATGATCGTCATTGTATATATCGCGAGAGAAAGATGAAACATGCGTGAATGTGCTGGGGCGTACCTTTAGGGGACCTGGAGATAGTTTGTGTGCGTACGTGAAAGAGGCGTAGAGGGGGTGTATGCGATGGAGAGAGAGAGAGATGCTCTTCGTTTCTCTTTATTATGACTAACTTTATATATAGTATAAAAATATTAAAATTCACAGTGCGGAATAAATATCATTGTGGGCACCATGCAATGCAAATTAACATTCATACTCCTCCATATAACTTTGTAATGTTGTATATATGTAGAAATTATAAAACAATTTTTTGGCCACACTTTATTCAAAAGGAATGTTGTATGCGAAATAAACGTGAAGAGAGGGCTTTTTATATCAATGGGGTACGTGATGTAACATGTGTGAATGTGTAGTTGATGTATTTGGCAGGGCCTAGAGAGGTATGTGTGTGTATTACGTATTCGAGAGAGGCATGGATAGAGGGGCCGGGGGGAGGGGGCGTGGGAGAGATAGCACGAGAAATGAGAGAGGTCTAGAGAGAGAGAGACGAATTTGATGTCACGACGAGAGATTCCCATGAGTGTGTATATGCAAGGGGGGAGGGGATAGAGGCACGAGGAGAAATGTTTTTTGTGTGGTGTCTGTGTTGGTATGTGTGGGTGTGAGAAGATAACGAGACCTGGGGGCAGAGGGTGTGTCACCGCATGAGGTCCCGTGGGCCGAGGTGAGGCCCTTGGTTCGGTTCCGTCCTGCGCCACATTAGTCGGCCCATGATGCATTCAGGGAGACCCATGGATGACTAGTCATACAAGACAAAGATAGCAGAATCGTGAAGGACTCTGTGTCCACTGACAAAGCCGGCTAGGATTTGTAACCCTAGGTCCTCGGACTAAGGTAACCCCTTATCTCTGATATTACTATTCATCCAACCTAACTTTAAGGGGCATCCTATAGAATGCTCTGCTAGAATCATACTCATCGATTAGGAAGAGAGGTGTGAGACAATGCGTGAGAGACAGGCCTAAACATAATGTGCGTACAGGAGACACGTAGGCAGGTCTATGTATATAGAAAGGGTCGATGGGGATTGTGCGTGTGTATGCTTGTGTGAGGAAGAGTGCTTGTGATAAAGGTTAGTGAAAACAGAATGGTTACGAGAGGGAGGGAGGGTTATAACGAGAGCATGTCTGCGAGAAAGACACCTCGGGAGAGAGTGTGTGAGCATGTGTGAGAGACCACCGATGGAGAGTGAAACTACACGTAAAAGACTGATGTACACATTGATTAAAGATATAAACTGTATCCAAATATTAGGATGGGATCATGATATTTGCAATTCGCATAAGGAACGGTCATTGATCCATCAGACATCTAGATTCTATCGAATTTGAGCATGTCTATATTATTATTCAACATAATTGAGCCACATAGTTATTATTTTGAACTCCAGACAATGCATCACTTTAGCAATCGAATATAAACGTGAGTATAGTTCATGTTGTGTGTGTAAAACACATTATACATACGAAAGTTACACAATGAACATTATAAATAGCTAGCTATGAACTAGCATACATTTGAATTCAACTTAAGGTGGTTTATAAAATTTGAATTCAACATGAAGTCCATTCAATTATTTGAATTCGATATCATGGCATTTGTAAATCATACCTAAATTATGGGGCACCAATCTTTGCTCTGCTTTTGTACATAATAGCATATATAGTCGTGTACAAAACAGATTCAAATTTAGCTCCTCCATTCCAAAATAATCGTAGTTGTAGGATTTTCAAGTGTCAAAATATCAAAAAGAAGCGGATAATTTAATGATGTTTTCAAACATATAAGGTCAAATTTAACGTTGTCTATTTAGGCCAATCCTCAAAGTTCAAGAGTACGCTAAACATGAATGCTTCTGTTTCAAAATTTCGAACGAAGCGCCAAAAGAGCCTCTACTCGCTGAAAACCGCGTGAGACCAATGTTTGGTAGTAGATGGAAATTACTTTTCTAACTCTGACCCGTGAAACCTACCAGCCCGACGTCCAAAGGTCTAAACCGGGGTAGGTTTGTAGCTTCATCTAGACGCCACGCAACCGCCTCCGAAAAACATTCATACACAATGGCCGCCTAAGCACACATGCGCGCGGCCGAAATCACTCCCGCCCACTATTTGGGACACCTAGGATTACCATCCTACCCCGACCCATAATAGGTCCGAAATTTAAGAGGGGGGCAAAGTTTGTACTTTCCCCAAATTTCAAACAAGCGTGTCCCATCTGTTCAAAAAAGCCAAAAACAAGCGCGTCCCAGACCGAAACATGGTTCTCCCTTAGCTCCCCCCGCCCCCCGTCCGATTCCCCATTCGTACTCCGTGGGCGCCAAAACTACCTCTCCACCAGCCGCGAAACCCCGGCGTCCTCCGTCCGCCACCCCATCCCACCCAACAACCGCCGCCCGCCGCCATCACGCTGGAGCCGATACCCCGACGTCGTCGTCCACTGCAACCTCAACCGCAACGCCCTCCATGGCTAGTAGTTGAAGCCGAGGCCGAGCCGTCCATACCCGAGCCCATTCAACCACACCATCTTGCGCCTCACCGCTGCCGCTCCAACTTCACCACCGTCCGCCGCACCGGAGCTATTCCTGCTACGCCGTCCTTCGCCACCTTGGATCTGCTTCCCCTCCGCCGATATACGGCCACGACAACACAATCAATAATTTGGCCATGGGTTCATCCAAGGCTGCACCCTCCTCCAAAACATCGGTTCCCCCGACAAAAAGAAGAATATCGCCGCGACATATGGAGGACACAACACTGGCAACCGGAAATGGTACTCCTCTTCCCTTATTCATGCAGATCTCACGTGTCTGCTTGCACGGTATTCATCCCATAGAAGACACTAGTTGACCGCTTCTTCTTGATACTAGATGTTCCTAGTAACTCGCGATGCACAAGGTTTCTCCTCATATACTATTTCATGTTAGCTAGAGGTCCGTCGCCTCCTGGATTTCAATTCATGGTCAGTTGATTCCCAATTAATGAAGCATTCCCCAGCGTAACATGCGCTAGTCTGCCTATTACGCGGGGAAGCGGCGCCTCAGTGTATATCTTAGGGGCGTCTGGGGCCTAGAGCTGCTGGTGCCCGATCTGGAGGTCGGCCGGGATTAAATGGATGGCCTTGGGGTGCTGCCAAGCACGGCGGTGGTGTGAGGTCAAGGGGAGGCGGGCGGTGGAGGCGAAGTGCAGGCCGGTGGTCGCCAAGGTTCGAGGAAGATCGTCAATAGTGGTGGCGGGAGGTAGACGAAGGCCATCTGCCCGTTCCTTATAGATCGAATGGTTCATAAAAAATCGGTGACCTATTTATTTCCGATCATTGTTATTTTGATAGGACCACATGTGGTGGTGTGCTGGAGGAGTACCTACATTTCCCAGCCATCCCTGTGCTCATTGTCGGGGGGATGAACCCCAGGAAGGCAACGAAACCTGGATCTATTTCAAAAACAGCAGGGCCCGCATCGCCCCGCAAACCGGCGTGCACCAGGCCGGGTCGCTCGACCCGGCAAAGCGCGCAACCCGGCCAAGACCCTCGACTTCCGGAAGGTGCGTCGACCCGGCGCAGCGGTGGCGCAAGGCAGCTCAGCCGGCGCAACCTTGGCTTCCCCAAAGAAGCCAACCCACCCGTGGCGTCCACGGCAACCCAGCCAGGTCAGCTCCGTCCCATCCAGCCGTGCGATGGGACAAGACCTCAATCACCGATGACCAAGACTACGGTGCCCCGCCCATGCCCATGGTCAGCGAGGCGTAACAGCGGCGCCCTTACCTACCCGTGACGAGGTGGCACGACGACAACAGTGTTCCCACCCTCACCACTGACGACAGCAAGCGGCGGCCTGACGGAGAACACTATGCGCGGCTCGACTCGGCCACGCCATGACGATGGACAAGACGGCGCACAGTCCCCCTAGGCACGCGGGGCTTGCACCTAGGGGAACCCGGCGAACCACAAGCTCCCAAGTGGGACCCAGCCCGGTACCCCGGACACCGACAATACGGACCCACCGACTTGGCATATTACCATTGTAACCCTGGGTGGGTTGATCTATAAAACCCCCCAGGAGTCCACGCCTAGGAGAAGAGAGATACCCGGCATGCAAAGCCATACGAGATAAAGCAAGCAAGATAGGGCTAGCCACTACATAGCAACACCAGAGAGAAGGAGCAGCCGGAGCCTTGACCAGCCTCCTTCCTCCTCCATACAGCTCCAGGAGCGACATTGTACTATCAACCATCCAACTAAACTCGGCAGGACTAGGGGTGTTATCTCTCCGGAGAGCCCCGAACCTGGGTATGTCCGGCATCCCGCGCCCGCGCATATCAACCTCGCCTTCGAAGCCCACCAGCGCCCTCGAGCCTCCTCCTCTCTTTAGCCATCCCTTGGCATCTGCCGTGTGCCCACCACGACAGTTGGCGCCCACCGTGGGGCAGCTCGAGGAGCTGGCCGGAAGCATGCTTCGGACGGGGCCCCTCTCCTACTCCGATGAGTCCGTCGCTCTGGCGGATGACGTCATCGGCGCGCTCGCCGCCTCCTTCATCGTGTTGCGCATCTCCGACGCGCTCGCGGCCGACGAGTACCCCAGTGGGGTGCTCAGCTACTCCGACTCCCCGCTCTCTCTTCGTGGCGGATTCACTGCCGGGTCATGATACGTCTCCAACGTATCTATAATTTTTGATTGCTCCATGCTACTTTATCTACTATTTTGGACTATATTAGGCTTTATTTTCCACTTTTATATTATTTTTGGGACTAACCTATTAACCGGAGGCCCAGCCCGAATTGCTGTTTTTTGCCTATTTCAGTGTTTCGAAGAAACGGAATATCAAACGGAGTCCAAACGGAATGAAACCTTCGGGAACGTGATTTGCTCACCGAACGTGATCCAGGGGACTTGGACCCTACTCCAAGGAACAAAAGAGGCGGTCACGAGGATGGGGGACGCACCCCCTGCCTCGTGGGCCCCCTGTTGCTCCACCTACGTACTCCTTCCTCCTATATATACCTACGTACCCCCAAACGATCAGATACGGAGCCAAAAACCTAATTCCACCGCCGCAACTTCCTGTATCCACGAGATCCCATCTTGGGGCCTGTTAGGAGCTCACGGAGGGGGCATCCACCACGGAGGGCTTCTACATCATCACCATAGCCCCTCCGATGAAGTGTGAGTAGTTTACTTCAGACCTTCGGGTCCATAGCTAGTAGCTAGATGGCTTCTTCTCTCTTTTTGGATCTCAATACAATGATCTCCCCCTCTCTCGTGGAGATCTATTCGATGTAATCTTCTTTTTCCGGTGTGTTTGTTGAGACCGATGAATGGTGGGTTTATGATCCAGATTATCTATGAATAATATTTGAATCTTCTCTGAATTCTTTTATGTATGATTGGTTATCTTTGCAAGTCTCTTCGAATTATCCGTTTGGTTTGGCCAACTAGATTGGTAGTTCTTGCGATTGGGAGAAGTGCTTAGCTTTGGGTTCAATCTTGCGGTGTCCTTACCCAGTGATGTAAAGGGTTGCAAGGCACGTGTTGTATTGTTGCCATCGAGGATAACAAGATGGGGGTTTTATCATATTGCATGAATTTATCCCTCTACATCATGTCATCTTGCTTAAGGCGTTACTCTGTTTTTAACTTAATACTCTAGATGCATGCTGGATAGCGGTCGATGAGTGGAGTAATAGTAGTAGATGCACAATCGTTTCGGTCTACTTGTCTCGGACGTGATGCCTATATACATGATCATACCTAGATATACTCATAAGCATGCTCAATTACATCAATTGCTCAACAAGAATTTGTTCACCCAAGTAGAATACTTATGCTCTTGAGAGAAGCCACTAGTGAAACCGATGGCCCCGGGTCTATTCTCATCATATCAATCTCCATCACTTTAATACTTGCTTTGTTTTTACTTTGCCTTTTACTTTTCACTTTGCATCTCTATATCAAAAATACCAAAAATATTATTTATCATCTCTATCAGATCTCACTCTCGTAAGTGACCGTGAAGGGATTGACAACCCCTAATCGCGTTGGTTGTGAGGAGCTATCGTTTTGTGCAGGTACGAGGGACTTGTGCGTAGCCTCCCTCTTGGATTGATACCTTGGTTCTCGAAAACTGAGGGAAATACTTGCGCTACTTTACTGCATCATCCTCTCCTCTTAGGGAAATCCAACGCAGTGCTCAAGAGGTAGCAAGAAGAATTTACGGCGCCGTTCTTGGGAGGCTCACGCAAGAGCAAGTCAAGCACCATACCAAGTACCCATCACAATCCCTATCTCCCGCATTACATTATTTTCCATTTGCTTCTCGTTTTCCTCTCCCCCACTTCACCCTTGCCGATTTATTCGCCCTCTCTTTCCCAATCTCCTCCTCTCTTTTTTCCGTTGCCTTTTCCTCGTCCGCTTGTTTGCTCGTGTGTTGGATTGCTTGTTTGTCGCGATGGCTCTACCTAGATTTGGTGATCTTCACCTTAAAAGGTTAGAGGAGATCGAAACCAATGTCAGGAAGTTTATGGTTTTGCAATTTGAACAAAATAATTTCTTTAGAAACGAGCTTAAGGAACAAAAAGGTTTTATGAGTTATATGAATAAAGAGCTCGATGATATGTCTAAAGAATTTGATGGTATAAGATCCCAAATTGCTCGTCTTGAAAAGTTGACCATTGAAATTTCGGATATGCAAGCTACATTGGTCAATAAGATGGCCGCTAAACCGAATTCATATGAAAATCAAGATGAAGATCTAAAAGTTATTGATGTGTCCCCCATTAAATCTTTGTTTTGCAATATGAATCTTGATGAAACTGAATATGATCTTCCTTTACCTAGAAGGCGTTTTAAGAATTCGGAGTTTTTAGATCTTGATGATGAAATTGACAAATGTGGGATTGAAAGAAATAAAAACCTAGATGTTGCTAAACCCACTATTTTGGATCTCAAGGAATTTAATTATGAAAATTGCTCTTTAATTGATTGTATTTCTGTGTTGCAATCCGTGCTAAATTCTCCTCATGCTTATAGTCAAAATAAGGCTTTTACCGAACACATTGTTGATGCCTTGATGCAATCTTATGAAGAAAAACTTGAGTTGAAAGTCTCTATCCCTAGAAAACTCTATGATGAGTGGGAACCTACTATTAAAATTAAAATTAAAAATTATGAGTTTCATGCCTTGTGTGATTTGGGTGCTAGTGTCTCTACAATCCCCAAAACTTTGTGTGATTTGCTAGATTTCTGTGATTTTGATGATTGCTCTCTAAACTTGCATCTTGCTGATTCACTATTAAAAAGCCTATGGGAAGAATTAATGATGTTCTTATTGTTGCAAATAGCAATTATGTGCCCGTAGATTTTATCGTTCTTGATATAGATTGCAATCCTTCATGTCCTATTATTCTTGGTAGACCTTTCCTTAGAACGATTGGTGCAATTATTGATATGAAGGAAGGGAATATTAGATTCTAATTTCCCTTAAATAAGGGCATGGAACACTTCCCTAGAAATAAAATAAAATTACCATATGAATCTATCATGAGAGCCACCTATGGATTGCCTACCAAAGATGGAAATACCTAGATCTATCCTTGCTTTTATGCCTAGCTAGGGGCGTTAAACGATAGCGCTTGTTGGGAGGCAACCCAATTTTATTTTTAGTTTTTTGTTTTTTGCTTCTGTTTAGGAATAAATAATCCATCTAGCCTCTGTTTAGATGTGGTTTTATGTTTTAATTAGTGTTTGTGCCAAGCTAGACCTATTGGATCTTCTTGGATGATAGTTATTTGATCTTGCTGTAATTTCCAGAAACTTTGCGCTCAGTGCCCGAATTATTAAAAATCACCAGAACGTGATAAAATACTGATTCCAATTTCTGCTGATCAATAAACAAATTGTATAGGTCTTCTAATTTTGGTAGATTTTTTAGAGTTACAGAAGTTTGCGTTAGTTACAGATTACTACAGACTGTTCTGTTTTTTGACAGATTCTCGTTTATCGTGTGTTGTTTGCTTATTTTGATGAATCTATGGCTAGTAAAATAGTTTATAATCCATATAGAAGTTGGAATACAGTAGGTTTAATACCAATATAAATAAATAATGAGTTCATTACAGTACCTTAAAGTAGTCTTTTGTTTTCTTTCTCTAACGAAGCTCACGAGATCTCTATTGAGTTTTGTGTTGTGAAGTTTTCAAGTTTTGGGTAAATTCTTTTGATGGATTATGGAACAAGGAGTGGCAAGATCCTAAGCTTGTGGATTCCCATGGCACCCCCAAGATAATCTAAGGACACCAAAAAGTCAAAGCTTGGGGATGCCCGGAAGGCATCCCCTCTTTAAATCTACTTCCATCGGTAATTTACTTGGAGCTATATTTTTATTCACCACATGATATGTGTTTTGCTTGGAGCGTCTTGTATTATTTGCGTCTTTGCTTGTTAGCCTACCACAATCATCCTTGCTGTACACACCTTTTGAGAGAGCCATACATAAATTGGAATTTGCTAGAATACTCTTTGTGCTTCACTTATATCTTTTGAGCTTGATAGTTTTGCTCATAGTGCTTCACTTATATCTTTTGAGCTTGATAGTTTTGCTCATAGTGCTTCACTTATATCTTTTGAGCGTGATAATTTTTGCTCTAGTGCTTCACTTAGATCTTTTGGAGCACGGTGGTGGATTTGTTTTAAAGAAACTATTGATCTCTCATGCTTCACTTAGATTATTTTGAGAGTCGTTAATAGCATGGTAATTTCCTTAATATTAATATACCTGGTATTCAAGATATGTGAAACTTTCTTTTGAGTGCGTTGAATACTAAGAAAAGTTTGATGCTTGATAATTGTTTTGAGATATGGAGGTGATAATATCAAAGTCGTGCTAGTTGAGTAGTTGTGAATTTGAGAAATGCTTGTGTTGAAGTTTGCAAGTCCCGTAGCATGCACGTATGGTTAAAGTTCTTAACAAATTTGAAACATGAAGTGTACCTGGCTTATGCATCCTTATGAGTGGCGGTCGGGGACGAGCGATGGTCTTTTCCTACCAATCTATCCCCCTAGGAGCATGCGCGTAGTACTTGATTTTTGATGACTTCTAAATTTTTGCAATAAGTATATGAGTTCTTTTGACTAATGTTGAGTCCATGGATTATACACACTTTTACCTTTCCGCCTTTGCTAGCCTCTTGATTGCAGTGCATGGCCCTTTCTCACCTTGAGAGTTGGTGCAAACTTCGCCGGTGCATCCAAACCCCGTGATATGATACGCTCTATCACACATAAACCTCCTTATATCTTCCTCAAAACAGCCACCATACCTACCTATTATGGCATTTTCGTAGCCATTCCGACATATTTTGCCATGCAAATTTCCACCGTTCCGTTCATCATCATCATGACATACTTTACTTTTGTCATATTGCCATTGCATGATCATGTAGTTGACATCGTATTTGTGGCAAAGTCACCATGCATTATTTTTCATACATGTCACTCTTGATTCATTGCACCATCCCGGTACACCGCCGGAGGCATTCATATAGAGTCATATCTTGTTCTAAGTTTCGAGTTGTAATCCTTATGTTGTAATCAATAGAAGTGTGAAGATCATCATTATTAGAGCATTGCCCAATCAAAAAAAAAGAGAAGGCAAAAAAAAAAGGCCAAAAAAAGAAAATAAATAAAAAGGGCAATGTTACTATCTCTTTTTCCACACTTGTGCTTCAAAGTAGCACCTTGTTTTTCATGTAGTGAGTCTCATATATTGTGCTTCAAAGTAGCACCATGTTTTCATATAGTGAGTCTCATAAGTTGTCTTTTTATACTAGTGGGAATTTTTCATTATAGAACTTGGCTTGTATATTCCCTCGATGGGCTTCCTCAAATGCCCTAGGCCTTCATGAGCAAGCAAGTTGGATGCACACCCACTAGTTTTCTTTTGTTGAGCATTCATAGCCCTAGTGCATCCGTTGCATGGCAATCCCTACTCCTCATGTTGACATCAATTGATGGTCATCTCCATAGCCCGTTGATTATCCTCGTCAATGTGAGATTTTCTCCTTTTTTGTCTTCTCCACACAATCCCCATCATCATATTCTATTCCATCCATAGTGCTATATCCATGGCTCACGCTCATGTATTGCGTGAAGGTTGAAAAAGTTTGATATTATTTAAGTATGAAACAATTGCTTGGCTTATCATCGGGGTTATAGAAGTTGGGAACATCTTTGTGTGACGAAAATGAAGCATAGCCTAACTATATGATTTTATAGGGATGAACTTTCTTTTACCATGCTATTTTGAGAAGACATGATTACTTTGATTAGTATGCTTGAAGTATTATTATTTTTATGTCAATATGAACTTTTGTCTTGAATCTTTCGGATCTGAATATTCATACCACAATTAAGAAGATTTACATTGAAGTTATGCCAAAGTATCACTCCGCATCAAAAATTCTCTTTTTGTCATTTACCTACTAGAGGACGAGCAGGAATTAAGCTTGGGGATGCCTGATACGTCTCCAATGTATCTATAATTTTTGATTGCTCCATGCTATTTTTGGGACTAACCTATTAACCGGAGGCCCAGCCCAGAATTGCTGTTTTTTTTGCCTATTTTAGTGTTTCGAAGAAACGGAATATCAAACGGAGTCCAAATGGAATGAAACCTTCAGGAACGTGATTTTCTCACCGAACGTGATCCAGGGGACTTGGACCCTACTCCAAGGAACAAAAGAGGCGGTCACGAGGGTGGGGGGCGCCCCCCTAGGGCGCGCCCCCTGCCTCGTGGGCCCCCTGTTGCTCCAACGACGTACTCCTTCCTCCTATATATAACCACGTACCCCCAAGCGATCGATATGGGCCAAAACCTAATTCCACCGCCGCAACTTCCTGTATCCACATGATCCCATCTTGGGGCCTGTTCCGAGCTCACGAGGGGGCATCCACAACGGAGGGCTTCTACATCATCACCATAGCCCCTCCGATGAAGTGTGAGTAGTTTACTTTAGACCTTCGGGTCCATAGCTACTATCTTGATGGCTTCTTCTCTCTTTTTGGATCTCAAGACAATGTTCTCCCCCTCTCTCGTGGAGATCTATTCGATGTAATCTTCTTTTTGCGGCGTGTTTGTTGAGACCGATGAATTGTGGGTTTATGATCCAGATTATCTATGAATAATATTTGAATCTTCTCTGAATTCTTTTATGTATGATTGGTTATCTTTGCAAGTCTCTTCGAATTATCCGTTTGGTTTGGCCAACTAGATTGGTAGTTCTTGCAATGGGAGAAGTGCTTAGCTTTGGGTTCAATCTTGCGGTGTCCTTACCCGGATGTGAGAAAGGGTTGCAAGGCACCTATTGTATTGATGCTATCGAGGATAACAAGATGGGGTTTTATCATATTGCATGAATTTATCCCTCTACATCATGTCATCTTGCTTAAGGCGTTACTCTGTTTTTAACTTAATACTCTAGATGCATGCTGGATAGCGGTCGATGAGTGGAGTAATAGTAGTAGACGCAGAATCGTTTTGGTCTACTTGTCTCGGTCGTGATGCCTATATACATGATCATACGTAGATATACTCATAACTATGATCAATTCTGTCAATTGCTCAACAGTAATTTGTTCACCCACCGTAGAATACTTATGCTCTTGAGAGAAGCCACTAGTGAGACCTATGGCCCCCGGGTCTATTCTCATGATATCAATCTCCATCACTTTAATACTTGCTTTGTTTTTACTTTGCCTTTTACTTTTCACTTTGCATCTCTGTATCAAAAATACCAAAAATATTATTTATCATCTCTATCAGATCTCACTCTCTAAAGTGACCGTGAAGGGATTGACAACCCCTAATCTCGTTGGTTGCGAGGAGATATCGTTTTGTGCAGTCTGAGGGACTTGTGCGTGGCCTCCTACTGGATTGATACCTTGGTTCTCAAAAACTGAGGGAAATACTTATGCTACTTTACTTCATCATCCTCTCCTCTTCGGGGAAATCCAACGCAGTGCTCAAGAGGTAGCAGGGCAATGGACGCCCGTGTAGAGGTCTTCGTCACCGGCGATGGCGCCTCTTCCCCGTCGAGCAAGGCGAGAAGAGCCGCCGAAGCCGCAGGCGCCAGGACACGGACGGAGCTTTCCGACCCACTGCGTGCCGCGATGCAGAGGCTCCGCATCCCCATCGGCACCGACGTCGATGCCACCAACGTCGCTGAAGCCCGAACCCAGCTCGAGGACAGGCGCCAGCAAATGCTGGACCTGTCCGAGACGCTGGCCGCCACCAGATGCCGCCTGGAAGCTGCTCAGATGGAGCACGACGCCGCCCACGGATTCACGCCCGCCGCGGCCGAGCCAAGCCGGGTCACCGATACTCGCGCCCGGGGAGGAGCGATCGGCCGGGCCTTCGGCACTGTCCGGACCGTCTACGAGACCCCAGTCAAGAACATGCGTCTTTGCGGAGGCAGCCAGCGGTAAACCTCGACCAACTCGCGGGCGAGGAGCTCAAGGAGCACATCGGGCGGATGCGCGAGCTCCTCCATGCCACCAACACCCAGCAGGATCGCCTCAACCAGCTCGCCAAGCCGGCGGGGTCCGGCTCCGCCCGCCTTGGCGGACCCGGTGAACTCCTGCACACGTCCTCTTGGTCGCCCGGCGAGGCGCACTCCGGCCTAGCCCGGACCCGGCGCAACCCGGCCGGCACCGCCGCCGATGCTCTGGGCAACGAGCCCGCCCTAGAGACCAGCCAGCCAGCTGGCGATGTCGCTCCGGCCGACCCGGGCCCTCGAGGCCTGGCCGCCCGATCGACTTCGGCCACGCGCCATCGGCAACGCCCGGCAGCGCCACCGCCTCGATCAGCTCGCTCGCTCCACAGGTGGAGGAGAAAGCGGCGCTATCGAACGGCGTGTTCGGCCCACACATCCGGGAGGAGCCCTTCCCCAAGGGGTTCGCGCTTCCCCGTGACATCCCCAAGTACAATGGGACCGTGAAGCCAGAAGACTGGCTCACCGACTACACCACGGCCATTGGCATCACCGGTGCCAATCGTCGTCTCGCCGTGTGCTACGCACCGCTCATGCTCCAAGGATCGGCTCGCACATGGTTGAACAGCCTGCCGATGGGCAGCATCAACGCATGGGTCGATTTCGAGGCAGCATTTGTCCGCAACTTCACGGGGACGTACAAGCGGCCCGGTCGCCCCAGCCAGCTCGCCATGTGCATGAAGGGGCCGATGGAGACCGGCCGTGAGTACATCGCACGCTGGACCGAGCTCCGGAACAGCTGTGAGGGCGTCCATGAAGTCCAGGCGATCCAATACTTCGTCAGCGGGTGCCGAGACGGCACCCTCCTCAAGCACAAGCTTCTATGCTCCGAGCCGGCCACCATGGCCGTGCTCATGGTGACGGCGGACAAGTACGCCAAAGCCGACTCCGCCATGAAGATCCAGGTGGCGCTGGACGAGGCCGGCAAGGCGAAGCCGGTCCCTCCACAGAAGCCGGCCGGCAAAAGAAGCTGGCAGCAGCACCACCAGAACAACAAGCACAAGGCCGAGCAGTCGATGCAACGTCACGACAACCGGCTCGTCGCGGCCGCCGAGCCCATGGCCGGACACAGCGATAAGCGTCGGCAGACCGGCAAGATGGCGTGGCAACCCGCCATGAGCTTTGAAGGGATGCTCGACGCCTCATGCAAGCACCACAGTGGCGCAAGACCCTCCACGCACATGCTTCGACAGTGCACCATCACCAAGCGCATCATGAGGGGCGATGTCCCGCCTCCTCCGGCTCCAGCACCGGCTCCGGGCGCGGGGCAGCCGCCTCCGCCTCCACCGCCGCCTCCCGCCGGCGGCGCGCGATGCGAAGCAGCGCCTACCAGACGAGAACGCGGCCTCGCCGTCTTCACCAGCCTCGGCGGCGACAAAGCGCAGCAAACGCCTCCTCCGGCGAGAGTGAACACCGTCGTCCCGGCCAAGACGGATTTCATGCATTGGTCGGATCGCTCGATCACCTGGACCCGGGAGGATCACCCGGCAGTCATGCCGAGTCCGGGTGGATACGCCCTCGTCCTCAACCCTACCATCGTCGCGCGGCGCACCTGCAAGTTCTCCCGAGTCCTCATTGACGGCAGCAGCAGCATCAACATCCTCTACCGCGACCCGATGACCAAGCTCGGCCTCAAGGCCGAGGACCTGGAGCCAACCCGGACCGTCTTCCACGGCATCGTACCCGGCCTCTCCTGTTCACCCATTGGCCGGGTCCGGCTCGACGTCCTGTTCGGCGACAGCAGCCACTTCCGACGCGAACCGATCTGGTTCGAGGTGGTGGACCTGTCCAGCGCGTATCATGCGCTGCTGGGCCGGCCCGCGCTCGCCAAATTCATGGCGGTTCCCCACTACGCGTACCTGAAGATGAAGATGCCGGGTCCCAAGGGCCTCATTACCGTCACCGGCGACTACCACAAGTCTCTAGAGTGCGCCCGAGACGGCGCCAAGCTGGCCGAGTCACTGGTCATTGTCGAGGAGCGGTGCCAGCTCGACCGGATCATCGTCCTGGCTGGCGAGGCCTCCGACGCGTCGATCCCGACCCTGGACCCGGCCGATGAGGCCGCCTTCAAGCCCTCCAAGGAAACCAAGAAAGTGAAGCTGAACCCGGAAGACCCCAGCTGCAGCATGTACGTTGTCGTGGCGCCCGCCTCGGCTGACAAATAGGAAGGCGAGCTCGTCGACTTCCTCCGTGAGAATCGGGATATCTTTGCATGGACCCCCAAAGACATGCTGGGTATCTCGAGGAAGTACGCCGAGCACAAACTCCACGTCCGCAAGGACACCAAGCCTGTCCGTCAACCCCTCCGTCGATTTTCCGAAGAGAAGAGAAGAACCATTGGTGAAGAGGTCGCCTAGCTCTTGGCGGCCGGCTTCATAATGGAAGTGTTTCACCCCGAGTGGCTGGCCAACCCAGTCCTTGTCCTAAAGAAGAAAAAGTCCTTGCACATGTGGATCGACCACACCAGTCTCAACAAGGCCTGTCCCAAGGATCCGTTCGCCCTCCCGCGGATCGACCAAGTCATCGACTCGACCGCCGGGTGCGAACTGCTGTCCTTCCTGGACGCCTACTCCGGCTATCACCAGATCAAGCTGGACCCGGCCGATGCCCTGAAGACGTCCTTCATCACGCCCTCCGGGGCATACTGCTACATCACCATGTCGTTCGGGTTGAAGAACGCCGGCGCCACCTTCCAATGCTGCATGCAGAAATGGCTGCTACCGCAACTCGGCAAGAACATCCACGTGTACGTGGACGATATCGTGGTGAAGACCAAGCAGCACCTCATGCTCCTCGACGATCTGAAGGAAACATTCACCAACCTCCGCGAATACAAGGTCAAGCTCAACCCGAAAAAGTGTGTCTTCGGCGTCCCAGCCGGAAAGCTGCTCGGTTTCCTCGTCTCGGAATGCGGCATTGAGGCGAACCTGGAGAAGATCAAGGCCATCGAGCGCATGCGCAAGCCAACCCGGCTGTGCAATCTCCAGAAGTTCACAGGCTGCTGGCTTGATCGGCGGTTTCTAAGCACTGGGCGAGAAGGCACTGCCTGCACCAGCTAATGAAGAAAACAAGCCCGTTCGAGTGGAGCGGCAAAGCGAACGAGGCCTTCCAAGACCTCAAGCGCATGCTCTCCACCGCACCCGTCCACGGCGCCCGGCCGACAAGAGCCGCTGTTGCTCTACATAGCCGCGACCTCGCGAGCGGTCGGACCGGTGCTTTGGTGGTCGAGCGACCGGAGAAGGGCAAGATCCAGGACGTCGAGCGCCCGGTCTACTACCTGAGCGAAGTGCTCTCCACCTCCAAGCAGAACTACCCGCACTACCAGAAGATGTGTTACGGCGTGTACCTCACCGCCAAGAAGCTGAAGCAGTACTTTCAAGAACACGCCGTCATCATCGTCAGCATGACGCCTATCGGAGAAATAATCGGGTGCCGGGACGCCTCCGGTCGGGTCGCCAAGTGGGTGATCCAGCTAGCCGGCCACACCATCCTCTACGAGCCCCGCACCACGATCAAGTCTCAGGCCCCTGGCCGATTTCCTCGTCGACTGGACCGAGACCCAGTACCTACCGCTGCCTCCTGACTCGACGCATTGGCGCATGCACTTCGACGGGTCCAAGATGCGACTCGGCTTAGGGGCCGGCATCGTACTATCATCTCTGAAGGGTGACCGACTCCGCTACGCTTTTGATGGCTGCGAGTTCCTCCACGTCCCGCGCGTGGAGAATGAGGCAGCCGACACGCTTGCCAAGATTGCCTCGTCATGTCAAGCCATCCCGTCCGGCGTCTCCCTCGAGCACCAGCGCAAGCCGTCCGTCAAGCCGTCGCCGGACTCCGAGTCTATCCACGTCCCAGAAGACCCGGCCGCGCCGCAAGCCGGCCCGTGGACTGCTCAACCCAGTCCGGGAACTGCTGAACCCGACCCGGGGGCTGCTCTACCCAGCCCGGGGGCTGCTCAGCCCAACCCGGCCACCATCACCCCGGACCCGACCGTCGCCGTCACCAACCCGGGGGCTGCTCAACCCGGCCCAGGAGCCACCGACTCGGAACCCACCCAGGTGGCCGTCTTCACCACCGTCACAGCCCCATCTTGGGCCCTACCGATATCAGAATGGCTGGAAAACAGGGTTCTCCCCATGGACGAGACTGAGGCTCGGCAAGTTCAGCGCCGGGCGTCCGCCTACAACATCATCAACAACGAGCTCGTCAATCGCAGCTCTACCGGCGTGTTCCAGCGCTGCGTCGAGCAGGACCGCGGCATCGACATCCTCCTCGACATTCACCAGGGCGAGTGCGGGCACCATGCTGCATCTCGATCCCTCGTGGCCAAGGCGTTCCGCCACGGCTTCTACTGGCCAACGGCCCTCGAAGACGCCGAGTCGCTCGTCCTCAAGTGCGAAGGATGCCAGCGCTTCAGCGAACGCAGCCACCAGCCGGCGTCAGCACTCCGCACCATCCCGATCGCCTGGCCCTTCGCGGTCTGGGGAATCGACATGGTGGGACCCTTCAAAACCGCTTCGGCGGCATGGCGCACTGCTTGGTGGCAGTGGACAAGTTCACCAAATGGATCGAGGCAAGACCAATCAAGAAACTAGACGGGCCAACAGCCGTCCGGTTCATCAAGGACATAGCGGTGCGCTACGGCATGCCGAACAGCATCATCTCCGACAACGGCACCAACTTCGCCAAGGGCTCGCTTGAGCAATACTGCTCCGTCTCCGGCATCCGCCTCGACATGGCCTCCATGGCACATCCGCAGTCCAACGGGCAGGGTCGAGCGGGCCAACGGACTCATCTGTCCCGACATCAAGCGCGACTTCGTCGAGCCACTCGTCCGCTCACCCGGCAGTTGGCTCAACGAGTTGCCCGCGGTTCTCTGGAGTCTGCGCACAACACCAAACCGGTCGACCGGGTTCACCCCGTTCTTCCTTGTCTACGGATCCGAAGCCATCATCCCGACCAACGTCGAGTTCGACTCGCCGCGCGTCACGATGTACACCGAAGCAGAAGCAAGAGAAGCACGCGAAGACGGCGTCGACACAGCGAAGAGCGCGCCGCGGCACTTAGCCGCTCGGCTATCTACCAGCAAGGCCTGAGGCACTACCATAGCAAGAAGATCGAGCCCCTCGCATTCCACGAGGGCGACCTCGTCCTCCGACTCGTCCAAGAGCAGGCAGGCCAACACTAGCTGTCCTCTCCATGGGAAGGCCCGTTCATCGTGAGCAGGAGTTTGCGCGACCGCAATGCCTACTACCTCATCGACGCGCGCAAGTCGAAGAAGCGCAAGAGGGACACCGCCGGTGAAGAAACGACCCGGCTGTGGAACGGGAACTCCTCCGTCCGTTCTACAGTTAGCCGAACGAATGTATGTATCAACGCCTTTTGTAAGCACATGAAACTATGGGGTCCCCGAACGAGACTCGGGGGCTGCCTTTCGCCGACCAATTTATTGCGTCCATATTTCACACCACTTTACTACCGAACCCGGCCATGGCTCGACTAGCTCGACCGGGGCTCGAGGAACCAACTTGATCATCACCCTGCCGCTTTACTTGGTGATTCTTGATAGAGTTAGGATGCCGCGGCCCCCCCACTTTGCCCTAAAATCGCAGATCCAGCTTTGGCTGACGGCGGGCAAGCACAACGGGCTAAAGCTCCCCTACGATTCATACACTAAGTCAAAGCCACCGGGTCGACCAACCCGGCCCGACGCTCGTCAACTAAGCTAGCCGCACGACCGGCTGCTCACCAACCAGCCAAGCCGGATTGCCGCCAGCCGACCCAGTGGGTGTTTCGCTCGCGCTCAACGCTTCTAAGGACCCAATTCCTACGGCCCCCTCTCGAAGAGCCGAACTCCTTGTCATGGACCGGAGCCTCGGCCGTCTTACTCGCGGGGGGGGGGGGGGGGTGGAGGCTTCAGAGAGGAGCAACGCATTAAACAAGTTAGAAAAAATCATAATGCAAAAAACAAATAAAAAAACACAACAATTACAAAAAAATGTTTAAAGCAAAAGCCCATGGCCCGAGTTCATTACACCACAAAACCCCGGTGGGTGGGTGGACCTGCTACTTAACAGAATTTTCTACAAAAGATTCTCAGGCATTCCCAGCGCCGCGTCGCGACGTCGACGGCTCCCCCCGGCCGGCCTCCGGGTCCAGCGAAGCACCGGTGTCCTCTTAGGCTTCCGCGTCGCCGTAGACGCCCGTCTCCTCCGAGCTGCCCTCCGGGTCGCGAAGAAGCAAGCAGTAGTCGTTGCCATCCACAACCGCGCCGTCTTCCGTCCGTTCTAGATGGAACTCGTCGTGGAAGGCGAACTCAGCGATATAGCTGGCCCGGGAGATGATCCGGCCGGCCTGCTCCTGCAGCAACTGCTCCGAGCCAACGCGCTGGCCCATCAGCGTGTCCAGCTGAAGATCCGGATGCCAAGACAGCGCGATCCGGAGCGCCATCTCAGCACCGGCCCGGGCGGCAGAAACGCGCCAGTCGCTAAGGCGATCCGGACCCATCTCCAACCAGCACGCCAGACGTGTGAAGCTGCGCGGATGGACGGAGTCCAGCCACAAGGCCGCCATCATCGCGGTACCGGCTCAGGACAGCCGCTCCATCTGCGTCCCCAAGACCCGCAGCCAGACCTCAGCAGCGGCAATGATCTCCTGGAAGGTCCGGGCCGTGAGCGGATCCGTCCCGGACCCAACAACGCCGGTCGGGTCGTGCTGATAGCGGACGGCTTCCTCCGCCAGCCGCTGCGTCTCCGGAAAGGCCCCTCTAGCCAAAGAAGAAGCAAGTCAGAAGAGCAACAAAGAAGAAAGGGCCGGGTCCCGACCCGGCAAACAACAAAGAAGCAGCACTTACTGGAGAAAGACTCTTCCAGGTGATGCGCCTCGAGCAACGTACCACGTTGCTCCCGCTCCAAGGCACGGTCCCGCTCCCCGAGCGCCTTCTCCAGGTCGGCCGCCTTAGCAAGGGCCGCCTTCAGCTCGGCGTCCTTGTCTTCGGCCGCCTTCTCGGCCGCCTCACGGCGGAGAGCCTCGGCCTGGCGGGCCTCCTCAGCCGTGATGGCCCGCTCCCGCAGACGCTCCACCTCGGCCTGGAGCCAGCCCCTGTCATCGACCAGCTGGCCGCGCTGCTGGTCTGCCTCGACCAGGGCCTGCTGCGCCTCCACCACCTTGGCGGCCTCCGCCTTAAGAAGCTCCACCTCGGCCTCGAGGCGGCTCTTGTGACCCGCCAGCTGCTCGTGCAGCCGGTTGGCCTCGTCAAGAGACCTCCGGGCATGACACGCCTCCGCCCTACGCTGCGCCGCCTCGGCCTTGAGGCGGCGGAATCAGCAACAAGCCGGTCATAGTGATGACCAGCCCGGAACAGCCGGGTACGCCAAGACAGCACCTCGGCTGCAAAGAAGAAGAACTCAGCAGAAAGAACAAGACAAGACCTAAGATTTGGCCCAACTGTTACACAGTTGGCCCGAATCTCGGGGGCTACACCCAGTGGGTGCGCTAGCGCGCCCCCACTAGAAGAAAAGAACACAACAAAGTACCCGCGGCGACGCGAAGCTCCTCCTCCTTGTCAGCAAGCTGCTCCTTGAGCTCCCGATGCTTGCCCAGAAGCCGGTTGAAGGCGGCAACCCGGAAGGCATCAAGGTGCTGAAGAGAAGACCAATGTCAACACGACGTCAACACTCCTAAGGTTCGACACAACTACTACATAGTTGGCCCGAACCTCGGGGGCTACACCCAGTGGGTGCGCTTGCGCGCCCCCACAGAGATGAAATCACAAGAAAACAAGAAGAAGAAGGACTCACCAGGACGGCGCGCTCCAGTGTCAGCGTCCCGTACTCTCGGCTTTGGCGAAGGCCTCAAAAGCGCTCCGTCCGGCCTCGCAGATGGCGGTAGCGGCATCGGCGCCGCCTCCTCCTGGTGCAGGGCGAAAGGCGGCCGCGCCCCGCTCCCGCGAGCTGCGGCAGACGGCAGCTCGGTGCCGCCATACCGAGCACCAAAGCGTGCCCCGCTGGCCGCTTGCGATGCGGCCAACGCCTCCTCCGATGCCCCTTCCGGCGTAGCAGCGATCCGGACACCGGGACACCCCATCGCCACCTCAGGCACCGCCGCCTGCGGTGCCTCCTCCATAGCCGACGGCGCCTGCGGCGCTGCCGCCTGCGGCGCCTCCTCAAGGACACCGCCGCCACCACCATCAGCCCCCGCGCACTCGACGATGTCGGCTCGCTGCAGGGTATCGCCCCCACCTCCACGACCTCCTGGTCGAGGAGCACCACCTCAGGCCGGCCCCCACGGCCGCGCTCCCTCACTGGCGACGGTTCGAAAACCGTCACCTCCACCCCCGTGCCCTCCGGCACCTCACGCCAGGCCGGCTCCGCGCCGCCTCGCGCCCATGCCGCCGCGGCTGGTCCAAGCCGGACCGGCGCCGATTCCAGCTCCGCCTCGGCCGATTCTTGTCCCGCCGAGCTAAGGCCTCGGCGTCGTGCAGGTCGAGCGAGGTCCGAGTCGCCTCGTCCCTCCTCCCCGGCCAGGCCGGCAAGGTCGGACCGGCTCCTGCGGAACGCGGTCCCTTCGACGGCCGCGGCCTCTGCCTCCACCCTCACCAGCGTGATTAGCGACCTGAAGAAGAAGGCAAAATAAGCAAAAGAGACAAGAAATCTAGGCGCAAGCAGGAAATAAAGCTTACCCCGTCAAGACTGAGACCGGGGCCGGCTTCCCGCGCTTCTTCTTGGCCGGCCTCCCGGGCTCGGCCGGATCCGCCCAGCTTCGATCCAGCGAAGGTCGCGGCGCTGTCCTTGCCATCTGCAGGCGGCTCGGCGCCGCCCATCTGAGACCAGCTCCATACGTCGCCGCCTCCCCCGGCCAACGCCGCTACACCAAGCAACCGGCGTCAGCGTCGCCTTCAGCGCGACACGAGCAACAATTCAAGACAAAATGAGGGAGAGAAAGATTCGAAGCTTACCCGCGCGAGGCCCAGCACCGGCGTCGGGCTCGGCCACCTCCTCGCCGCCTTGGGCCGCAGGCTCCTCTGGTGCCACCGGCGCCACCTGCGACGGAGCCCGGGCGTAAGGATGCCGGACCGCGTTCAAGAGAACCTCCTGTGTCGCGTCGGGACGAGAAAAAAGATGCGTGGCGCCAAAGTAAGGAGACCAGATGCTCACCTGCGGCGCCGGGTTCACCTGGCTATACGACGCCTTGCTGAATCGCCAATCCTCTCCAAGATTGGCCCTGGAGATGACGTTGACGGCGCGCGCGGCCTGCTCCACAGACAGTCGCGTTGACCCCATTCGGTTGGGGTCCTGCAGGCCGATCATCTCGCTGATGAGGCAGGAGCGCATCTGAAGCGGGAGGACCCGGCGGGTGATGAACGCGGTTAGAAGGTCCGTGCCGGTGAGCCCCTCCTGCGTCCTCATCACCGTCACCCGCTCGCAGAGGTTGACGACCTCCTGCGACGGGCGCTGGGGCGAGTAGCCCCAGTTCGTCTTCGCCCGCGGCGGCGCGATGATGAAGGGGGGAAGATTGATATGGTCCACGCCATGGTTGCAGACGTAGAAGAAGGAGTTCCGCCACTTCTTGGGAGAATCCTCGAGCGGAATCTTGGGGAAGTCTGCCCCCGACCGCTTGGAGATAACGGCGGCGCCGCAGTCGGCAAACTCCCCGGCCGACGGTCCCTGCTGCTTCAAGGAGAAGAAGCGCGCCCCGAGGTCGATCGTCGGCTCGACCCCCAGGTACCCCTCGCATAGGGTCACGAAGCCAGAGAGTTGGACGATGGCGCCGGTGCCAAGATGGTGCGTTTGAAGCCCGAAGAACTCCAAGAAGGCGCGGAAGAAGGCGCTCACCGGCAGCCCGAGCTCGCGCTCGAAATGAGTAAGGAAGACGACGCGCTCCTGCCCCTCGGGCCGGGGCCTCCGCTCGCCGCGCGGCAGGCGGACACCGACGTCCGTCTCCCGCGGCAAGCGCCGCGAAGCTCGAAGCTGCGTGATGTCCTCGGGGGTGACGTTGGAACCCATCCAAGAGCCCGACGGCAGCGCCATGGATAGAAGCAGAAGGAAGAAGGACGACGGATAAGGTCTCTGCTCAAGGCCGCGGGCGCAGCTGTGCGTCGGTGGCAAGAAGCAGAGCGAGAGCAGGGGGACATGTGGGCGCGAGCGAGAATAATGTCTGCCGCCTCCTTGACCCCTCAATTTATAACCCCCGGTTCAAACGTGGGGGAGTGGGATCGTCTACACGCGCCCATTCCACCACCCCGCAATAAGTGCGCACGTACGCACGCACTAACTGCGCGGGGAAGTGCAACCGCCCCCCAGACGCCGCAATAAATCCGCACGCGTGGCCAAGGGCGCGCGGCGGCGGGCCCCGGCCCGTCGCCCAGTCCCGTCACGCGTGTGGCCTGTCTTGCCCCTCCGACTTCCGGGCACCACATGGCGCCTGCGCGAAGCCCGAGGGATCACCTCAAGATTCGACGGACTCCTCGGTTCCCGCCACGGCCGGGATGCCGCGATCCGGTTTCCGAGAAAACCGGCACAAAGTGGGTGTTGCCGGACCCGGCGTTCGCAGATTCCGCCTTGCTCAAGGGGGAAGTGGCGAAGGCCCATTCATCCGAGCAGCGGACCTTCACAGCCGGGGACTACTGCCGAGGGATGAACCCGGCAGCAACGAACCCGGATCTATTTCAAAAACAGCAGGGCCCGCATCGCCCCGCAAACCGCCGTGCGCCAGGCCGGGTCGCTCGACCCGGCAAAGCGCGCAACTCGGCCAAGACCCTCGACTTGGCAGGGTACGTCGACCCGGCCGCGATGGTGGCACAAAGCAGCTTCGGCCGCAGCGCAACCTTGGCTTCCCCAGCAAGCCAACCCACCCGTGGCGTCCACGGCAACCCAGCCACGGGTCAGCTCCCGTCCCGTCCAGGCCGTACGATGGGACAAGACCTCAATCACTGATGACCAAGACTACGGTGCCCCCGCCCATGCCCATGGTCACCCGGAGCATGTAGCAGTGCCTACCTACCTACCCGACTGTGGCTGGCACGGCAACAGTGTTCCCACCCTCACCGCTGACGACATCAAGCGGCAGCCTGACAGAGAACACTATGCGCGGCTCGACTCGGCCACGCCATGAAGATCGACAAGACGGCACACAGTCCCCCTAGGCACGCGGGGCCTGCACCTAGGGGAACCCGACGAACCACAAGCTCCCAAGTGGGACCCAGCCCGGTACCCCGGACACCGACAATACGGACCCACCGACTCGGCATATTACCATTGTAACCCTGGGTGGGTTGATCTATAAAACCCCCGAGGAGTCCACGCCTAGGAGAAGAGAGATCCCCGGCATGCAAAGCCATACGAGATAAAGCAAGCAAGATAGGACTAGACACTACATAGCAACACCAGAGAGAAGGAGCAGCCGGAGCCTCGGCCAGCCTCCTTCCTCCTCCATACAGCTCCAGGAGCGACATTGTACTATCAACCATCCAACTAAACTCGGCAGGACTAGGGGTGTTATCTCTCTGGAGAGCCCCGAACCTGGGTATGTCCGGCGTCCCGCGCCCGCGCATATCAACCTCGCCTCCGAAGCCCACCAGCGCCCTCGAGCCTCCTCCTCTCTTTAGCCATCCCTTGGCATCTCCCGTGCGCCCACCACGACACTCATATATTACAAAATCATACGGAGTAGAATCTAATATTGTTTGCCATGCAATGTTGTAAAGCTATCATATGTCTCCTGCCATTTATTTTTCAGCCACCCGCTATCTGCTACTTTTAAAGTGCACTAGTTCTTCACCCGTACTCTCACTATTGTGTTTTTATGCAAGGGTATTTCAGACTCTGCTGCCTTGACAGAAGCTACAGAAACAGAAAAGAAAATTTAGAAGTCGCTCCAGCGTCGTACGCGGCTAGGCCAGACACATTTCCGCCTTATAAAGGGTGAAGTGTCAGCAGATGGAGACGGTAAACGTAGCTCTGGAGTTGATGACCTTGCTCGCCATGAACCACCATCCCAGGTGCTTGCTTTAATTTCGCGGTGTCATATGTGGTTGCATGTTGCATATGGTGTCTAGCTTGTATTGAAAGGCTAAAGTCGGTCTTTATTAAGATAAGGAAAGATAGTTTTTACATGAACCACCATCTCGGGAGCACCAAAGACAAATAGCTAGTCAGGGCACTGGCCAAGCCAGTGACAAACCCAGCACAAACAAGCATCACTTGGAAGCCAACTAAAAAGCCACGATGGTGGCGAAGCAGCCTGCCTCCCACCAGGCTCTCAGGTCCTAGATGATCATGCTCACCACTCCAGCCGGATGTCTAGCTTGTATTGCTTCCAATTTTATTAAATTGCATTTGCTTAGCTTACACATTATACCTTTGAATATGACATGCCCTCCTGTTTTTGATACATACTAGTACATCTGTCTATTAACCATGTTCTTACATCAAACTAGTGTTCTTGTGTATCCCTCATCAATCACTTATGATGAGGCAGTCAGGCCAGTGGACTACTGTGAGTAAAGATCCTCATTTAAAGAATGCAGCATCAGCCTCCCGACATGATTCTCAAGAAACAACAAGGCTAGATGAAGATAGTGAATGTAGCTATGTAGTTGATTACCGCATTTCCCCTACACTAGCATCGCAGGTGCTTGCTCTAACTTGGCAGCGTGATATGTGGTTGCATGTGGCATATGGTGTCTAGATTGTAATTCTTCCACTAGTGCGCGTCGGTCCTAAACAAACGGTTTTAACCCCTTTTCGCGATGGCATCTAGAACCGTCGCCAAGTGAGGCGATAGGGGGGTCCTTCCCACACGACCCAGAAACTGTCGGGGATATGCCCTCCTGGCACACACGTTCGGCAAAATGAGGTCGTGTGCGACCGCCGAGCGCTCAAATACGGAAATACGTACAGTATCGCTAAAAAATACAATTATACGGCGGATTATTTCTGGTCGCAAGTACATCCCACACAGTCAGTCCCCGCTAAACGTTTCCGTTCGTATGTACATCCCACATAGTCGCTCCAAGGAAAACGTTTTCGTTCACAGGTACATCACACACAATTTTTACCGTTAAATCGTTTGTGATAGCGTTGCCATTGCACAAGATATTAATAATTTTATCGTTTGCGTTATTGAATGCATCACACACGGTACGTACAAGAAACTTTGTGGCAAAGGCTGTCCATCATACATAGTTTTTATGTGGTAAACGTTTGCGCAGGGTGGCCTAACGCAAACAGTTTTCAAGAGGATGTCGTGTGTGTAGTGGAGATTTATCGCACACGTAGTGGATACTAGAAACGTTTCTGATCTCCACGTCTATCGCAGACGGTTCGCTTTCGCAAACCGTGTGCGGTGTAATCCCTATTTAATCCATAATTAATCCCTAATTTAAAAATCACATGTTATGAATTTGAAAGTAGGCAATCACTTATTTCATATCCAACCATGTTTATTACAAATATAGGTTCAACCACAAATCCATAATTCAATGCACAAGTACATATATGTAAGAACTACATAAGCACCAAGTAAAGAATGATGAACCACAGTTGTACTAAAGACTATAAAGAGAGAGGCGAAAGACATTCTGGTTGCTGGAGAAGGTGAAGCGGAATGCCCATATTGTGCCCTCCTCCATGCGTAAGGCGCGCACGACTCTAGGCCAACCCCTTGTGATGGTTGCCCGTCCATCCTTCACTGTCTTCATTAGGACTTCTTGATGCTCATTGTAGTTTGGATGAAATACTTTAACCTTCATTGCGTGTCCAGCAATAATGTACTTTGCGAGGTAATCTTGAGTGAACTGCTTCGGGAACCACTGGGAACGAAAAAGATTCAGACATTGTTGTCTAACAACTCATTATGGGCAGTAAAAAGAGAATGCTGTAGAGTTTGTAGTTACCATCCTACAGCTCACTGTTGTGTTGGATAGAGCATAAAAAAATAATTTGCTTGCCACCATTTGTATCTTTTTGCTAATAATCCTTATCAGTTTCCTCGCCTGATGCTTGTTCATCAATATCTCATTGCCCCATACGCAAAAAGGCTCGATGCATGGATCCTTGCCAAGGGCATATGTACTTACAAGCAACAAGTCAATATTAGAAGCTAACAAGTGTCCAGGCCTGGATATATATGCACTACATTATGGAACGACGGGGGGAGTACAAACCGATGGATGAAGCTAACCTCGGCGGAAAATGGTGGCCACTCCCGTTGTTGTCCTGCATAAGTAGTGGAAATGCATGATAAGTACAGAAATCTTAACATCAAACAAATATAGCAAAGGTAAACAACATCATCTCCAAATGATAGCTTGAATGTGTTGGTTTCAACATGCTGTTAAAGCAGATATAAAATGGAAGGCAATGTTACCGACAGTAGGCTTAACAGCCATCAAATATTACAATTAAAACTGGTATTGTTGAAAATGAATAGAACGTAGGTAATGCTTAAACATCACACTGGATAAATGTGTAAAACTGAAATAAAGGGCATGTGTTAACTACACCAGGAATAATCGAACCAAATATAGCTGTTCAAACTGGTATTGATGTAGTCGGCGACACAGTTCCGACTTGCACATAATGAACCACACATTGTGAATGACTGAAATAAACAAGGCATAAATGACCCGTTATAACAACCAAATATAGCCATCGAAAATCGGATGTAGTCTCATCAAGAACCAACCTAACAAGCAAATACAGATAAACATGGCATATGCTTGAAAAGCTGGACAAATGCTCACTGCAACCAACCTAACTAGCGAGATAAAGATAAACAATGCATCCGCTTGATAACTGGAGAAATGCTAAAAAACAACCTAACAACCAAATACAGATAAACAAGGCATCCGCTGATAAGCGGACAAATGCTAAAAAAGCAACCTAACAACCAAATACAAATGAACAAGGCATCTACTTGATAACTGGACAAATACTCACGCAGCAAACTAAGAACCAAATACAGATAAACAAGGCATCTGCTCGATAATCAAAAAATGCTCACTCCAACCAACCTAACAATCAAATACAGATAAACAAGGCATCTACTCACTATAAACAACCAAATATAGCCATTCGTGAAACTGAAGTGGACAATTCATACTTAAACATCACATAGACCTATTGAACAATACATTTTTGCATAACTGAAATAATTAAACACGGCACAGTTAAAGCACCACACGACAAATGCTACTACAACAAAGGGTATGGGTTGGCAAGCTAGAAAAGGTAATATTTGCTGATAGAATGTTGCCTCACATTTCATGGACGGATCCTTCCAGTTGGAAGAGCACATACCCATGGTGCGCTCTCTGATGTCACATATGGGCTGTTTCACCTTGGAAGAACCTTCGTGGGTGCCCTCTTCATGGTCGTGGTCCATGAGATCTGACTTGGCAATTGAGGATCCCAAGCTGCCGCCATAGAACGTGTCCTTCAGAAGTGACAAAATGGGCTCGATGGCGTATAAAGCTCACAAATCCTTGACCGCTTGACGGAGGAGATCAGCGGCAGGGCCGTCGAAGAGATCGACGGCGGTTGAACCAGAGGGGTTGGGGATGGACCACTTAACCTGTGACCTGGCCCGCGTGAAGCCGTCGGTGTGCATGAGCTTGATGTCGCAACCAGCTTTCCCGAGATACAGTAATACGCTAGCCCGCTGACATGAAGCCTTCGGCATGGCAACGTAGTCAACGTCTCCACCGGCTTCCGCGGCGATGTGTTGATCCGGGATCGACAGATCGGGGTGAACGGCGGCCACCTCGCCAACGTCCGCCGGAGAGGCCATGATAAACCTCTTCTTGGTCGAACGCTCGTTGGGCTCCCCGGGATACGTGGTCGAGCTTAGGCTACGACATTTTGGAGCAGGGGATATGGATCTGGCCGGGAGGGACACTGCAGGCCTCATCTAAAAACTCAGGGGAGTGGGGCGACGGTATGGGAATCGCTGGATAACCTGAACTTTATTATCTAAGCTAGGAGGAACGGGCAGACCGACAGGGTTGGCGGCGGCGGCGGCGGTGGCGGCGGCCGCGAGCTAGGGTTGAAAGGGGGGAGGGGTGGGTGGGGGACTGTGGAGGGGGTGGTGTTTGAGGATGCGCCGCAGCTACTGAAAATTTTAGTAATGGTGGGTGGAGATGGTGGTGGACAAGGGGCGGAGGGAGGGAGACGGTTCAAATGCCTCGGCTGCTAAAATTTTACTATAAGGTCGGTGCTGGAGGAGTGTGGGCTACGGTTGAAGTACGACGGCTACTAAAATTTTGGGTAAAGGAATTTATGCGGGGCGGGAGTGCCCAAGATCGCGCACGGTCCAATAACCATATGCGTGTATGATAATAAGGAAAAGTGGCGCGAATCCGCCGATTTTTGCAACGCTCAAGGCGGGTAGTTTGTTTTTTATATTTATAGCTAGCTGGTCTATCGCACTTGGTTCGTCCTAATTTCCAAATAAACTTACCCGCCTTTAGCTTCCACAGGTGGTGGTTTTACAGCGTACTTGCATCGCACACGGTTAAGCCAGTACCTCCACCCTTTGCTCGCGATTGCACGGTCATGGTGATTTCAGCGCACTTGCATCACACACGGTTTAGCCAGTACCTCCACCTTAATTTGCTCGCGCTTGCGCGGTCGTGGTGATTCACATCGCACTTCGCACACGGTTTAGATATTATACCCCGTGTCCATTGAGGATCATCGTAGTATTTGCAGCAAAAATAACGTTAGGGAGGGTCAAAAGACAGCCACACCAAAGCATGTGGTCCAAATATATATGAGTGAAAAGGGTGGTATGTGATGTTCAAAATTCCAATGCACAACTTTGACCCAGCTGGCCCACGGTTGGTAGCGTCATTGAAGATCGATGAGAGGGGCCAAGTCAAGAACCACCTGGAAGTGGCCAAATATATGTACGAATATTGGGGATGTTTAAAACTTTAAATACACAATGCATAACTTTGGTGGCACCTGCCTCGCAAACCCGAAAGCACCCTAACAACCACCTAGCTAGTATATATATATATATATATATATATATATATATATATATATATAATGACGTAATGTCGTACCTAGCTATGATGCTTGGCCCACCACCTCCCACTTCGTGTCAGCGGGGTGGATGCACGTAATGATCGATACTTTGGTCATACATGCATGTCGCCATGACCTACCATAAGACGGACCAATGAATCTTTCGTTTGGTCAAATGACAGTTGTTGTTGTCGATAAACCGCTTGGGCCAATAGATTGAACCATCATAAACATCACGCGAGAGGGACCACAAAACCAGCACCTCTTGCATGCAGCCCAAAATGATGTATGTTGGGAAGGGGTGATGTGTGTTTTCAATATGGAATAATGTACAACTTAGATGTGGTGCCTACCTCTCGATACAGACAACAACCATGAAGGCAAGGTAGTTAAGGACGAGATACGTACGCAAGGTTTGATGTAGGTCGAACCCAGCAATCCGAGCATCTGGGAGGGAATCCTGACAACGCATGAGCTCGAGCTTTGGTTGATCGACATTTGATGGTGACTGGCCCTAACATGAACTAGGAGGAATCCATTCATGGCCAACACATACCCCTCATTATCGGTCAAAGGGATGATATATATACACTCGGGGAGCCCACAGATATCCGTGTCGTCACAAAAAAACGCACAAGGGAGATGTGGTCAATCAGAAGACCCCATATACACTGCATGCGGCCTGAAAATATGTATGGGTACGATGGTGTATGATGTGTTTAAATCCCAAATGCACAAATTCGATGGGCCACGCCAATTACATTACAAACCGAACACCGTACCTGACTCCAAGCCTGGTTCAATACCTATGATGTCAGTTTCCCAACTTCGAGGCGGCCTTGCTGGGTCGTCCCACGCATGCGCTCAAACTTTATTTTGTCTAGCATGGGACACACACACACACACACACACACACACACACACACATATATATACATCTATACATCTATACATCTATACATCTATACACATATATAGTGTGCAAATAACTATGAAAGTTTCTCATTGGATGAAGCCAATCTGACGTTACAGAGATGGCAAATCCAAGCACTACTGGCCGTTGGATATCATATACATTCCACCAGATTCTGCCACATGTACAATCTAGAAGACTCCATGGTTGAACTTAAGCATAATGCACAAACCTCTAAACACAAACACTTCTCCTTGGTTCTCTAGAATCTTCAATATCTTAATTGCCCAAACCTTTTTTTTCTAGATGAATTGTCAGTTTTTGTTTTACCTTTACAATGCACAATTCCATGAATCTTAAAATAGTTTTTTTACAAAACTAATTGATTTTGGATGAGATGAACTATAAGAATTAAACGAACATCTACATCATGCATATATGGGAGAAGAGGCGGGAAAACCGATGAGAGGAGTGGCGAGAAACGGTAGCCTGTTTTGAATGAAAAACTAGTAGAGAAGGAAGCGTGAGCTACACGATGCATGCGCACAGTGCTTACCCATGTACTGCATGTGCTGTCAAAAGGGCTCAGGGTTGCCGTTCGATATGGGAGCATCCAACGGTGCACACGTACGATCCGTGGGGTTTGGGTTCTGGCCAGTCAGAACGCATGACTCAGATCACGCGCGCAGCAGGGGGGGGGATATCATACGGAAACCAACATTCGGTGGAAACCGGTGAAAACCACGAGAAAAAGATGTTTTGAAGTTTAAAAAAAATCAAAAAATGCGGGATGTTAAGAGGATGATGTTTTATTGGCACACACAATTTCAAGTTGAAACACATTAAGAGATGTGAGCTATGAAAAAGACAAAATCAGCGTTGAATAGTGCCGACTAGTAATGTCACTATTCAGGGCGGAATTTGTCTTTTTCATAGCTCACATCTCGTAATGTTTTTCAACTTGAAATTTTGTGTCGCAATAAAACATCACGTTCTTAACATCCCTAATTTTTTTCAGATTTTTATGAAACTTTAAAATATGGTTTCCACGAAGTTTTCAACGAATATCGGCTTTCGTGAGTGAACCGTGTGCTATTTGAAAACATTTCGTGAGAAGAATCTCGGTTTTTAAATCCTCGTAAATCCAAAACTAAGCTGAAAATCGTGAAACCTGCCATGGTGTCACGACATCGCACTTATATGTCGAGGAATTTTTTTCGTCCATTGTGGCGCAAGTTTTATTACAAGCCTCTTACAAACCTCGTGGTTCCGATAGGTAAACGTGTCCCCCTTGTGGGCGAAACGTAATCACTGCCTCTTTTCACCTTTTATTTTCTTCTATGGGCAACATGGAACGACAGGATATCCGTGCTGAAATTTAAACTTATTCAGGGTTCGTTTGGCCTTTTTATACACTAATTGAGTTTCCTAGGCATTTAATATCCATAATTCAAATCTGAACTACAAATACATGCTCCAGTTCACCAAAATGGCTAGAAAAATTATACATGTGTCCTTGGGTGCATGTTTAGGTCCCATGCCAGGAATGGGAACGAATTACAACCGTACTGGTGTCATGGCTCGTACTCAAACATTTCGAATCTCGGTTTTTAAGTCCCCATAAATCCTAAACTCACCAGAAAATCATCAAAGGTGGCATGGTGTCATGTCATGGCACATATATGTAAATGGTAAAACATTGTCCAATTTGGGCCAAGCTTTATTACAAACCTCTTACAAAAACTGGAGCTTCTCTCAAAGAAACCTCGTGGTTGTGATAGGGAAACGTGTTCCCCTTGTGGGAAAAACGTAATCAATGCCTCTTTTCGCCTTGTATTTTCTTCCATGGGAAACATGGAACCACAGGATATCCGTGCTAAAATTTAAACTTATTCATGGTTCGTTTGGCCTTTTTATACACTAATTGGGTTTCCTAGTCATTTAATGTCCATAATTCAAATCTGAACTACAAATACATGCTCCAGTTCACCAAAATGGCTAGAAAAATTATACATGTGTCCTTGGGTGCATGTTTAGGTCTCATGCCAGGAACAGGAACGAATTACAACCGTACCGGTGTCCTGGATCTTCCTCAAACATTTCGAATCTCGGTTTATAAGTCCCCATAAATCCTAAACTCACCAGAAAGTCATCAAAGGTGGCAAGGTGTCATGTCATGGGACATATATGTCGTGGTAAAAACATTGCCAATTTGTGCCAAGCTTTATTACAAACCTCTTACAAACCGGAGCCTATCGCAAGAACCCTCGTGGTTTTGATACGAAAACGTGTCCCCTTGTGGACCAAACGATAATCATTCCCTCTTCTAGCCTCGTATTTTCTTCCAGACGCGACACAAAACAACTAGAGATTCGCGCTGAACTTTGAAATTATTCAGGGTTCGTTTGACCTTCTTTATTCATTAATTGAGTTTTCTAGGCATTTAATGTCCATCATTCAAATTCGAACTACAAATACATGCTCCAAGGCACCAAAATGGCTAGAAAAAATGTACATGTTTCTTTGGGGTGCATGTTTAGGTCCCATGGAACGAATGGGAACGAATTCAACCGTCTCCCCGTCCTGGCTTGGCCACAAACATTGTGAACCTCGGTTTTAAATGTCTTTAAATCCAAAACTCACCAGGAAATCATGAAACTTGCCATGGTGTCACTACATGGTATATATAATTGTCCAATCTGGGTGAAGCTAATTACAAGCCTTTTACAAACCGGAGCCTGTCGCAACCCTCATGGTTCCGGTAGGGAAACATTCCCCTCTTGTGGGCCAAACGATAATCGATGCCTTTTCTCGCCTTGAACTTTGTTTTCTACAGGCAACATAGAATAGCAGGAGTGTCGGACTGAAATTTGAAACTGTTCAGGGTTCGTTTGGCCATTGTATATGTATTACTAATTACTAAGTTTTCTATGCATTTCATGTAGTCCATAATTCAAATTTGAACTACAACCACATGCTCCAGTGAAGCAAAATGGGTGGAAAATCATACATGTGTCATTGGGTGCATGTTTAGGTCTCGTTTAAGGAATGAGAATGAACAACAAACTCGTCGTCGTCCTGAAACAAGAAGAATCTCGGTTTTTAAATCCCAGTAAATAAAAAGTCACCCAAAAAACATGAAACTTGGCATGGTTGCATGACATGGCACATATATGTCGTGGTAAAAAAATCTTCCAGTTTGAGAAGAGACGCACACATCAGTAGCCAACAAAGTACTTTTTGAAACAAAAAGCTGACACGTTAATATCGCAAATGGTTGTATTATATTTACCGTGTCAAAATTTAACCATACTCAGTGGCGTGCATGCGCGCAGCTGTTTGATTAGATGGGACGAGCGCCAGAAGTCCGACGTGCAGGTTCGACGGGACGCGTGCGAGCAGTCCGCCCGCGCAGGCTCGACGGGACGCGTGCATCCTGTCCACCTCGCAGGCTCGACGGGACATGTGCGAGCAGCAAGGCCACCCATGCTCACCGGGAAGCATGCTCTTTGACCTCCATGCACCAGCCGCCGCCCGCCTCGCTCACAACTTCTCCATTAATGGGTTAATTAAAGCACCTGGATGGAGGGTGTTTGCTTGTGATCCCATGGCAACATTTGCTTTGTTCGTGTTTTCAACTAGTATTCCGCCCTAATTTAAATTGCCGCATAGGGCAACGGATAATACAACCACAAATAAAATGGCAACGGATAATACAACGACAAATTTACAATGGTGCACATAATAATTGTCTTACATATTCCAGATAATTTAAAATGCCACATGTGGCAAAGCCCGAAAGACACGGGGCAAGAGAAGGAAATTGCAGACAACGATCTGGGTCGCTACTGTCTATACTCGTCGATGGATCGCCGGGCGGCAAAATCCTCCAGCTCATTCTTCAATTCCTCACGACTTTGCTTGAAAGCAGCCATAGATTCCTCCACCTCCTGCTCGCGCTCGACCCGGAGCTTCCTCAAGCCACCCATCAGTTCCTCGAGACCGCTTTCAGCGTCATCTCCGAGGCACTGCTCGGCTCATGCAGCATCTTCCAGCTGGCGGCCTCTTCCTCCTTCTCGGCGACCAACTTGAGGAGCTTCGCATTGTCATCCATGAGTTGCTCGATGAGGCCGATTGCCTTGTCAACCGAGGCATCGCTGATCTTGAGCAGCTTCATCAAGCCATCGACCAGCTCCTGCTGCGTTGTGACGCCAGCGAGAATGTCGTCGCCGGTGAAGGACTTCAGGAATGCCGGCTCGTCGCGATGGACGATGTCGTGAATGCGCTTGTGAGAGCCCTCACGTGCCCATGAGAGCTTGTTCGAGGGCCCCGCAGTGCGCCCGGACATCTCTGTTGCGGCTGCGGCTTCGCGGCGGGACCTCTCTAGTGCTTCCGCGGCCTTGGTCTTTGCTGCATGGTAATATGTCCACCCTAAACTCCTCCTACCGGTCATGGCGGAACGACTTGACAGAGAAAACCAGTTTTGTGGGTGATGAGGAGAGGAACTATGAAGTAATTTTCGAGTGGGTAGTTTTTATAGCCCGGTGCTAAGTGTGGACACATATTAGTTTGATAGGTGTGAATAGATTTGCAATTACTTATTGCGTTGTAATCAGCAATGTGAAGAGAAACAAGGTCAAAATTTATTGATGGTAGAAGGTTGACAATGTGGTTGCTCACCGTTGAGGCGGCCGCGGCGCGCTCCGCTCTGGCGTCCCTGTGCACGCTCTGCTCGCCGTTGAGGCAAAGTTACAATGGCAACTATTAATAATTCTAAGTAATTTCTTACATATTCAGGATAACTTAAAATGCCAAATGCGTCAAGGCTCAGAACACTCACGACCTACATATGCATACAATTATAATAAAATATAAGCTAAAAGTCTGAGTTGGTGGCCTTCCGACGATTGTCTTCTCGGACTCCATGATTAGCATAGCACCCTTACTCCGAGTGTCCCGACCCGCCTCCGCCTACGGAGCTGCTGGCGCTGGGAGGCTCTTGGGCTGCTGGGCCTCTTCCAGAAGAGCTTGACAGCGTGCAATCGCGCGCATGACAACTCTGTGAATTCCAGAACCGCTCCATTTCCATGTGTTTGGCCTGGTAGCAAATTTCGTCGATCACCTGCATCCTCAAGATATCACGTTGGCGATGTTCTACTTTGTCGGGGACGTCAACTCCGCCAAGGATGCGCTCGAGCCTGGCCACCACATCATTGGGATCGAGGTTGACACAGCCGCCGCGGGCAATGATGAAGCCGTAGGCTACCTTTATCTGGACTGATTCGCAGAGGCCTCTGCCCATTTCCTTGCGGGGCATCAGGCTCTCGATGAGCACTGGTGACGGCGGCTCTTCAGGTGGGTCGTCGATCATGCCGCCGAGCAGCTCTGGATCTTTTGCATGGTGGATGGCAAACTGCTCATCACACCTCCTCTACAATATGTCGATTGTGCTCCCAAGGACTGTGACGCCAATATCGCTGCCGATGGGCCATGGTGCCTGCACCGGTCGATGAAGCTCTTGCTCCCTGACCTGCTCCGGCTCGTTCTCCTCGCCGAAGATGTAACGCAGGTAGGCGTCGATGTCGAAGCTTTGGTCGTTGCCTGGCATGCTTGGAATAACTAATGGTAGATGGGTGAGGACTAGATCTTTGCAGAGTGTCGCGGCGGTGCATTGCTGCCTGGGTTATATGAAGCAAGATGTTAGCTGGTGGCGGGAAACAGGCGAGGGAATAGGCGTGGATTTTACGATTCATCCATGTGGAGCGCGGGAAGCATTCGCTGGAGCGCGGGAAGACTAAGTGGAGCACACACACACAACCTGGATACCGTATCCGGTGCCACGTGTTATTTATCACACAAGTGTTAACATAAGGAAACATATGTGTAACTTACTAATCATCGCACACGAGTACTCGCAGACGCATCGTGTGCGATACTCCTAGCCATCGCAAGCAACTAGTTTGCATTTTCCAAAGTTTTTTGTACACATAGAATCGCACACGAACTAACTGTATTGACCGTCTATGTTGTAATTTCTCATCGCAAACAGCTCATCCGAGTCGGATGTTTGCCACGTATCACACACATCTTGTTAAGTTGAACCATTTCTATTGCGTTCCCTAATCAAAAACAGTTCGTCCGAGTGAACCGTATGCCCTATATCACACACACCTTGATCTGGCTAACCTTTTATGCTGCACTGCATAATAGCAAACGGTTCATCGGAGCAAACTGGATGCCGTATATCGCACACACATTGATATGGCTGCCCGTTTCTGTTATTCTGCCTCATCGCAAACAGTTCGAACGGGTTAATTGTATGCCCTACACCGCACACGCAACTAAAATCGGAACCGTGTTTGATGCGTCCTCCATCGCAAACGTTTTACACATTTCTGACGGTTTTCATACACCACCGTTTCCGATTATGGCATCGCACACAGTTTCTCGAAGGGTCTCTGATCGTAATGTCGCGTTAGCAGCATCGTACAGTAGTGTTCCAATCTGGTTAAATTGCATGTGTTATTCTGCTTAGTTTATACATTATACCTGTTAATGTGACATGCCTTCCTATTTTTAGTACATAGTACATCTGTCTATCAAGCATGTCCTTACATAAAACTATTGTTTCTTTTGTATCCCGCATCAATCAATATGATGAGACACCTTTAGTATATGCAGTGCGATATTAGTTGCATCGCTGCTTCTAATTTGTTGAAATGCCATTTATGATGGGACGCTTTTAACTTGGCAGAGTCATATTGGTTGTATCTTTCATGTTGTGTCTAGCTTGCATTGCTTCCTATTTGTTGGAATGGTTTCTGCTTATTTTACACAAATAGTTGTGAATATGCCATGCCATCATGTTTTTCGTACATATTCCATCCTGGTATCATGTGTTTGCCTTACATCAAAGTAGTGATTGTCAGTATCATGCATGAATGAGTTCTGAAGAGTGAATTTTATTGCTTTTTCTACTTGATAATTCAAAATCAATAAAGCGGAAGGAAGTTAGCAAGGCAGCGGATAAAGGTGCTCCTTCCAAATGGAGGGCCTCTACAGATTCTACTCCTCCATCCCCCCAAGATGATTTGCAAGACAACACATGCATAGACACTCAACGTAGCTGTGTTGATGATGAGCACGTCTCCCCTAGTGCACCATGATAATCCCCAAGTGTAGGGAATCATCGTAGCAATTACCAAAGGTGGAAGTGATAAGTATGGAGTGTCGAACCCACAAGGAGCTAAAGGTAAGATCAATATTCTCTCATGTCCTATCTGCCATTGATACGACTCTACGTACACCGAACGTTTGCTTCCAACTAGAAACGAGAAATAAAACTACGTTGTGGGTATGAAGAGGATAACTTTGCATGGTATCGGAGAGCTAAAATATAAAAGTAGGTGTTGTTATCATAAAGTTAGAATATATTACTAAATATTATAAATAGCGAGTGTGGAATAATGATGGCTCGGTGTGCGGAATTATCCTAGGCAATTGTTAAGAAGACAGGTAGTCGCCATTGCAATTTCATATGAGGGAGAGGCATAAGCTAACATACTTTCTCTTCTTGGATCATTTGCACTTATGATTGGAACTCTAGCAAGCATCCGCAACTACTAAAGATCATTAAGGTAAAACCCAACCATAGCATTAACATATCAAATCCCCTTTATCCCATACGCAACAATCCCCTTACTCGGGTTTATGCTTCTGTCACTCAAGCAACCCACTATAAGCGAATCATGAACGTATTGCAACACCCTACAGTGGGAATCCCTCACGCTTGCGCGACACAGAGGGTACAATAGGAGAACACCAAAATAAAACATACAACTCGTACCAATCTAGATCATCGATCAACCCAAGGACAAAAGATATCTACTAAAGACATCAAACACATCATTGGATCATAATATGTGGCATAAAGCACCATGTTCAAGTAGGGATTATAGCGGTGTGCGGGAGAGTGTACCGCGTAAAAGAGATGAGGATGGTGATGTTGATGAAGATGTTCACCGCGACGATGATTCCCCTCCCGATGGCACTCCAGCGCCACCGAGAGAGAGGAGGAGAGGTTCTCCCCCTTGTGCTTCCTCCTCCATGGCCTCCCCCCTAGATGGGGAGAGGTTCTCCCTCTGGTGCTTGGCCTTCATGGTGATGATGGCCCCTCCGGGATCCTCCTCCATGGCCTCCGGTGATGATGGCCCTCTTCGGCAGGATGCCAGAGAGGGCCTAGATTGATTTCTCGTGGCTATAGAGGCTTGCGGCAGTGGAACTTTCGATCTAGGTTATTTTCTGGAAGTTTCTGTATTTATAGGAATTTTTGGCGTAGATCTCACAACAGGGGGGTCTCCGAGTCGTCCATAAGATAGGGGCCCACGCCCAGGGGGTGGGCGCGCCCCCACCCTCGTGGACAGCCCGGGACTCTTCTGGCCCAACTCTTTTACTCCGGGGGCTTCTTTTGGTCCATAAAAATCATCAAAAATTGGCACATAAATTGGACTCCGTTTGGTATTCCTTTTCTGTAAAACTCAAAAACAAGGAAAAAACAGAAACTGGCACTGGGCTCTAGGTTAATAGTTAAGCCCCAAAAATCATATAAAATAGCATATAAATGCATATAAAACATCTAAGATGGATAATATAATAGCATGAATACTTCATAAATTATAGATACGTTGCGTGCACGATCAAGATCCCCAAGCTTAATTCCTGCTCGTCCTCGAGTAGGTAAATGATAAAAGAAATAATTTATGAAGTGTGAATGCTAGCAGGTGCACAAGTTTGATCAATGATAATTTCAATCACCTTTTCTAGCATCATTATATGTCATAACAGTAGCTCATCTCATGATCAAGTAACAAGCTATTCACATGTTAAAGTATAGATCATAAACTTTCTTGAAAACTAACAAACCGTGCTCTTAGTCATCAAACAATTGCAATTCATCTTATTTTTGGGAAGGGTCTATGTAAGAGCTTTGATTCAGCAAACTCCACATACTCAACTATCATTTAATCTTTCACAATTGCTAACACTCATGTGCTATTTATGGGTTCAAAGTTTTAATCGGACACAGAGAAAGATAGGGGCTTATAGTTTCGTCTCCCAACCTTTTACCTCAAGGGTAATGTCAACCATAATAATTTATGAAAACCTACATCCAAGTGGCTATATATATCCAGATCGCTCCAACACAAAGTGCTTGCCGAAGGAAAAAGTGTAAAAAGGAAAGGTGATGATCACCATGACTCTTGTATAAGGGTAGAAGATAAATGTAAAATATAGGACCTTCGCAGAGGGAAGCAGAGGTTGTCATGCGCTTTTATGGTTGGATGCACAAAATCTTAATGCAAAATAACGTCAATTTATATTGCCTCTTGTGATAAAGACCTTTATTATGCAATCCGTCGCTTTTATTTCTTCCCTGTCACAAGTTCGTATAAAGCTTATTTTCTTCGCACTAATTGATCATACATATTTAGAGAGCAATTTTTATTGCATGCACTGATGACAACTTACTTGAAGGATCTTACTCAATCCTTAGGTAGGTATGGTGGACTCTCATGGCAAAACTGGTTTAAGGGATGTTTGGAAGCACAAGTAGTATTTCTACTTGGTGCAAAGAATTTGGATAGCGTGAGAGGGAAAGGCAAGCCCAACATGTTGGATGATCCAAGACAATATAACATTTCGGATATAGGAAAACATAACCCATTAAGTTGTCTTCCTTGTCCAACATCAACCTTTTATCATGTCATATTTTAATGAGTGCTTACAATTACAAAAGATGTCCAAGATAGTATATTTATATGTGAAATCTCTCTTCCTTCAATATTCTTTCATGAATTGTTCAAGTGACCAATTCTGCTTTTGCTAACTTTCAATAAGTTTACTACCTATACTTATTCTGTGTGAAGTCATTACTCCCCATGTTATAAGCATATGAAATGTATATAAATTCAGATTTATGATATTCAATTCATTCAACCATTTACTCATAGGATATACGTGAAGCACGTGAGTAAATGACAAACTACTCCAAAAAGATATAAGTGAAGAACACTGAGTAGTCAAATAATTAACTAGCCATGGGAGGATTCTTTTTTATTCAAGATTTCAGATCCAATGATTTTATTCAAACAACAAGTAAAATTGAAAATACGCTCCAAGCAAAACACATATCATGTGACGAATAAAAATATAGCTCCGAGTAAGGTATACCGATAGTTTTGAAGACGAAAGAGGGGATGCCTTCCGGGGCATCCCCAAGCTTAGGCGCTTGAGTCTTCTTTGAATATTACCTTGGGGTGAATCGGACATCCCCAAGCTTAGGGTATTTCCACTCCTTATTCTCCTCATATCGATATCACACCCAAAGCTTGAAAGCTTCAATCACACAAAACTTAACGGAACTTCGTGAGATGGGTTAGTATGATAAAGAGTAAACCATTCACTTTGGTACTGTAAAAGACAAGGCTCATAATTGTTCTCACACAATACCTACTGTACCATACCATTTCTACAATTTATATTGAAAAATATAAGCCATAGAAACTAGAAAACAAGCAAACTATGCAATGAAAACAGAATCTGTCAGAAACAGAACAGTCTGTAATGATCTGAACAGCAACCATACTTCTGCTACTCCAAAAATTATGAGATAAATTGGTGGACGTGAGGAATTTTTATATTAATCTTCTGCAAAAATAATCAACTCAAAAGCACTCTTCTGTAAAAAAATGGTAGCTAATCCCGTGAGCGCAAAGTTTCTGTTTTTTACAGCAAGATCACATTAACTCTCACCCAAGTCTTCCCAAATGTCTTACTTGGCACTTTATTGAAACAAAAAGCTATAAAACATGATACTACAGTAGCTTAATCATGTAAACACACAAAAACAGTAAGGGTAAATATTGGGTTGTCTCCCAACAAGCGCTTTTCTTTAATGTCTTTTAGCTAGGCATGATGATTTCAATGATGCTCACATAAAAGAAAAGAATTGAAACATAAAGAGAGCATCATGAAGAATATGACTAGCACATTTGAATCTATCCCAATTCCTATGCCTAGGTATTTTGTGAACACATAATTTATAGGAACAAGAATCAACTAGCATAGGAAGGCAAAACAAGTATAACTTCAAAACTTTAAGCACATAGAGAGGAAACTTGATATTATTGCAACTTCTACAAGCATATATTCCTCCCTCATAATAAATTTCAGTAGCATCATGAATGAATTCAACAATATAACCATCACATAAAGGATTCTTTTCATGATCTACAAGCATAGAAATTTTTCTACTCTCCACATAAGCAAAATTCTTCTCATTCGGAATAGTGGGATCACTAATTCCTAATGTTGACACTCTTCCAAACCCGCTTTAGATGATAGTATTATTCATACTCCAAAAGACATAAGTGAAGTTAATGGAGCATTCTACAATTAATATAGACTAACCAATATCCAAGCTCAAAATATATAAGTGAAGCACACAAAGCATTCTATAAAACCATACTCAAAATATTTAAGTGAAGCACAAAGAGCATTCTATAAGGTCATACTCAAAAGGTATAAGTGAAGCACATGAATAATTCTATAAATTGATGAAGGGACATCTCATACTAGCATGGTTCTTAAAGAAAAATAAAAAACACAAAGGACACAAATCATGTGAACAAAACAAAAACCGAAGTATACTGATAATTGTTTAAGAAGAAAGATGGGATGCCAACCGGGGCATCCCCAAGCTTAGATGCTTGAGTATCCTTGGAATATTTACTTGGGGTGCCTTGGGCATCCCCAAGCTTTAACTCTTGCCTCCCTTTATTCTTCTCACATCGGTAACTCCTCGTTCTTCGAACACTTCATCCACAAAAACTTTGTGAGATCCGTTAGTATACTAAAGCAAATCACTATCGTTAGGTACTGTTGCAAACTCATTCCAATTTCATATTAGCACTTTATCTACTGTATTCCAAATTCACCATGGTTCATACCCCCCGATACTACCCATAGATTCATCAAAATAAGCGATCAACACATAGAAAACAGAATCTGTCAAAAACAGGACAGTCTGTAGTAATCTGGAAGTTTAGAAAACATAATCTGTCAAAAAATATGAAAATTTGAAACATTTGTACATAAGTAATGTGCAAAAAGTTTCAGACCCATTTTACTTTCCAGTAAAAAATGAAAATTCACGTGCTATAGCCAAAGTTTCTGTTTTTGTACTGCACATAGTAAACAAGCAATCTAATCATCCTAAAACCAAAGCTTGGCACATTATTTTTATAATACAATGGATATATACAAGGAGAAAATTATTTTAAGAGAAGATTCCATTAATTTTTTTTACATTGTTTCCATGAGCATGAACACAAGTATTCAAGGTCGACCCTCACTTCTTCAATGCATAACCTTCCAATCACTTCTCTTATTGAAAAACTTTTTAGGCATGAGAGGCAAGTAAATTTTTTTGTATTTTCATCCTTAATTTTTTTGTATGTTTCACCCACAACTAAACATAAACAAAAAGGAAAAACAAAATCTACTTAGTGAAGAAAGCAAACAAGCACACAAGAGAATATCAACCCCACGCTATTGCTCCCCGACAACGGCGCCAGAAAAGAGCTTGATAATCCCCAAGTGCACGGAATCATCGTAGCAATTCCCAAAGGTGGAAGTGATAAGTATGGAGTGTCGAACCCACAAGGAGCTAAAGGTAAGATCAATATTTTCTCAAGTCATATCTGCCACTGATACGACTCTACGTACACCGAACGTTTCCTTCCAACTAGAAACGAGAAATAAAACTATGTTGTGGGTATGAAGAGGATAACTTTGCATGGTATCGGAGAGATAAAATATAAAAGTAGGTGCTGTTATCATAAAGTTAGAATATATTACTAAATATTATAAATAGTGAGTGTGGAACAATGATGGGCGGTGTGGAATTATCCTAGGCAATTGTTAAGAAGACCGGTAGTCGTCATTGCAATTTCATATGAGGGAGAGGCATAAGCTAACATACTTTCTCTTCTTGGATCATATGCACTTATTATTGGAACTCTAGCAAGTATCCGCAACTACTAAAGATCATTAAGGTAAAACCCAACCATAGCATTGACATATCAAGTCCCCTTTATCCCATAAGCAACAACCCCCTTACTCGGGTTTATGCTTCTGTCACTCAAGCAACCCACTATAAGAGAATCATGAACGTATTGCAACACCCTACAGCGGGAATCCCTCACGCTTGCGCGACACGGAGGGCACAATAGGACAGCACCAAAAAAACATACAACTCATACCAATCTAGATCATCAATCAACCCAAGGACAAAAGATATCTACTCAAAACATCATAAGATGGCAACACATCATTGGATCATAATATGTGGCATAAAGCACCATGTTCAAGTAGGGATTACAGCGGGCTGCGGGAGAGTGGACCGTGTAAAAGAGATGAGGATGGTGATGATGTTGATTAAGACGATCATCGCGGCGATGATTCCCCTCCCGATGGCACTCCGGCGCCACCGAGAGAGAGGAGGAGAGGTTCTCCCCCTTGTGCTTTCTCCTCCATGGCATCCCCCCTAGATGGGGAGAGGTTCTCCCTCTGGTGCTTGGCCTTCATGGAGATGATGGCCCCTCCGAGATCCTCCTCCATGGCCTCCGGTGATGATGGCCCTCTTCGGCAGGGTGCCAGAGAGGGCCTAGATTGATTCTCGTGGCTACAGAGGCTTGCGGCGGCGGAACTTCCGATCTAGGTTATTTTCAGGAGGTTTCTGTATTTATAGGAATTTTTGGCGTAGGTCTCACGTTAGGGGGGTCTTTGGGTCGTCCACGAGATAGGGGCCCACGCCCAGGGGGTGGGTGCGCCCCCACCCTCGTGGACAGCCCGGGACTCTTCTGGCCCAACTCTTTTACTCCGGGGGCTTCTTTTGGTCCATAAAAAATCATTAAAAATTGGCACGTCAATTGGACTGTGTTTGGTATTCCTTTTCAATAAAACTCAAAAACAAGGAAAAAAACAGAAACTGGCAATGGGCTCTAGGTTAATAGGTTAGTCCCAAAAATCATATAAAATAGCATATAAATGCATATTAAACATCTAAGATGGGTAATATAATAGCATGAATACTTCATAAATTATAGATACGTTGGAGACGTATCACACCATCACAGGTGCTCCCTCTGACTTGGCACTTTTATATGTGGTTGCATGTCATGTATGATGTCTAGCTTGTATTGCTTCTAATTTTGTTGAATTCCATCTGCTTACTTTACACATTATACTTGTGAATAAGACACGTGTTCCTGTTTCTAGAACATACAATATCTGTCTATCACACCATGTTCTTACATCAAAGTACTACTGTTGTGTAACCTGCAACAATCACCTATCATAAGACACGTTTGACTTGGGAGTTTGATATAGGTTACATCTCGTATTCTTTTCTAGCTTGTACTACTTCTAATTTGTCGAAATGGCACTTATGACGAGACATTTTTAACTTGGTAGAGTGATATTCGTTGCATCTTTCATATGGTGTCTAGCTTTCATTGCTTCTAATTTGTTGAAATGCTTTCTCCTTAGTTTACACATCATAAGTTGTGAATATGCAATGGCACTGATGACGAGAGACCTTTAACTTGGTAGTGTGATGTTGTTTGCATCTTGCATATGATTTATTTCTTGTACTGCTTCACATTTGTTTAAACACCATTTATGATGAGACACTGTTATCCTTTTTCTCGAATATGCACGAGTGTGCATATTATAAATTAAAGAAAAAAGGCAAAAGAGTGCCTCCACCATAGTATACAAGGTTCGTTACAACTCACTCCTCACTACTAGCCCACCTAAGCAATCCATGAAAGAAAGGATCAATGTTTCCTTTTTTACTTTCCGGCACCCAGCCAAGTCATGCCCTCGAACCTCACCCTACTCAGGAGCACACTCATCAAAGGAGACGCTCCCTCGAACACAATCGCATTGTGATGCTTCCACAGTTCCCAAAGTGTTAGAATGAAAATTGTGCAGATCCTTCCTTCGTAGGTTATGTGGCTCTTGCTTCTCCCATAGCATGGGCCAAGGGCGTCCTATGCCGTCGGCATCTAGTCCAACTTGCCCAGAGCTTGACATATGACAGCCCATACCGATCTGGCAAACATGCATGTTAGTAGCACATGGTTTATCGTTTCTTCCTCCTGGTCGCACCGAGGGCATGCGTCCTGATGCGGCAATCCTCTCCGTGCAAGTCGATCTGAGGGCCAACATAGGTCCCTCAACGCAAGCCATGTAAAGAACTTGCAAGTGGAAGGTGCCCGAGACTTCGATGTCAGCTCCGCCATGGGCTCAACAGTCCGGCCCCAAAACATTGCTGCATATGCTGACCTCACCAAGTATTGTCCATTTGTCTCCCATGCCCAAGATATTGTATCCGGCATATCCGCGTTTGGCTCCCATACACATACTCTTAACCATAAAGAGAGGAATTCATGTATTGCCTCATCTCCTAGCTTGGGGCCAACATCTAATGCCCAATACCCATCCTCGATGGCCTGTGCCACCAGCCTCGTCGATCTGACTCTTCGCGAGATCCGGCCATAAATAGTTGGCGCAATGTCTTGTACCCCCAGACCATCAATCCAACGATCTTCCCAAAAAAGTGTATTGAGCCCAGCATGCGTTTCGCTCCTAGTTGCTGCATGGAAGAGTCTTTTCGCTTCCCTTGGAACTCTGATGTTAAATCACTCCATGGTCTGCTAGTCCACCCGTTGGAGCCATGGCCATCTGGCCTGCATGGCCACGTTTAGCCACCTAAGATTTGGCAGCCCCAGGCCTCCCGCCCATTTCGGTGTGCGCATCGAGTCCCAGGCGACAACACAGTTGCCACCATTTGCAGCGGCCCTCCGGCACCAAAGGAACCCTCTGCACACCTTGTTCATCGTAGCTATTGTCTTCACCGGGAGATCCAAAGCCATCATGGCATGTATGGGCATGGCGCATAGTACTGATTGGACCAAAGTTAGCCACCCACTCTTTGGCATAAGTTTCGCCTTCCACTTCGGCGAATAGTTTGCCATCTGGTCGACAAGGTATTGCAACTACGCGGTGATAGCTTCCTTAGAGACAACGGTAAACCCAGGTACTTGATTGGGAAGGATCCTCTCGGGCATCCCAGCTCCACACTAGCCAATGTGATTTCCTGATCATTGCATCTTATAGAGAGAGCAGCTGATTTTGCCATATTTATCCGCAGCCCCGATGCTTCCCCAAACATCTCAAAGATTCGCTTACTAATCTCCAACTCCACTGGCTTTGGTTTGATGAACACCACCACGTCATCAGTGTCAGTGCGGATGACACTGTTAACTTGGCAGAGCGATATTTGTAGCATCTTTCATATGGTGTCTACTTTCATTGCATTGCTTCTAATTTAGTGAAATGTCTTATGCTTAGTTTACACATCATAGTTTTGTTATCTCATGCCGTCCTGTTTTTCGTACATATTACATCCTCCTATCATGTGGTTGTCTAACATCAAAGTTCAGTTCGTCTATATCACGCATCAATTTGTTCTGAAGAACTAAATTGTTATTCGTTTTTCTTATCGGCTTGACTTAACATGGCAGAGGGAAAGAGGAAGGAACACAGAATGATAGGGAAAGGGAAGCGGAAGAATCCTGCAGATTCTGCTGGTACTGATGGTGCAATAGAAAGTCAATGTCCAGCGGAAAATTGTAAAAATAGGGTATCCCGTGCTACAAGAGCTGCAGAACAAGCCAAACAGAAACCAATAGCTGCCACCAAACAAGCAGAGACAACCCTAGTTGTTGCAACACCTTCCATACTACCACCAGCTGCACGAGTTACTCGTTGGTCAACTCAGCTAGCATCATGTTCCCAAGCTCCCTTGCCACCTGATACTACTTCTGAAGCACTCATGACACAAGATGAGTTGGCAAGATCAGATGAACTTTGTGAGCTCCAACAACAAGAAGGTAGTTGCCGTTAGATGCTTCTTTATATGTAGTCTCACAGTTTGATGTACACTAACACTTCCTATGTTCGTTGTTGGACTAGCACCTAGGTGCAAGAGGAAACAAACATCAGGGATAATGCTCGATAGGTTAACTAAATCTAGAGGAGGAAGAATGGAGATCCATTTTGAGGTAGGTTTAAAAAGGCCACGTGATGCTACAGAGTCAACCAAGTTAGTATCAGAGGTAGCGGTTGCCGTTAGATGTCATGTACGTGTCCTCCCAACATGGATTCAGTATAGGAATGACAAAGAAGAAACCCAGTTCAACACCTTCCTCAACCATTTATCTGTAAGTATGGTTATGTATGAAAACTAGTAATATCGTATTGCTCTGTCCCATACTTTCTAGGTTGCTGATAATGAGACTCCCATAATTTTCAATAGATGAGGCTCAAGTTGGATAGCCAAGATGATGCAACCAGACAAGCTTGCACCCATGTTTTCAAGTCTGCTCTCACGACAAAGATCGGTATAACTTGAGGAAAACTCACTTTGAAGGCAAGGCTAACAGTGAACTTGCCCAAACATCTCCAAAGGGAAAATATATCGGATGAAGACTGGAGAGGCATCGTTAAACACTGGTCTGATCCAAAGTATCAGGTACATTATATATATGTGATCAGATCACATGTTGAAGTCTTATTTATGCATGTGCCTCACAAATCTATCTTCTTGTAGGTGAACTGTTCAAAGAACAAGGACAACCGTACGAAAGTGAAATTCCAACAGACGACATGATCTCGTAGCTATATTGCACACTGTGAGGCTCTTGTAATTAGCCGTTGTTTCACTCTTTTAGCTGTACCATATTATCGATCTATATTGACTTGGTCCAAATGCGCAGGAAAGCCCGCAAGGACCAAAAGTACCGAACCAAATGTTGTGGAAATCTTCAAGGACTGCCACACCAAAGAAGACGAAGGGCATGACTACACCAAATCAAAGCCGCTGTTGTAAGTCCTTAATCCTCATGCCTTTTAGCTACTACTTACTCTGACTTGTGCCTTGAACTGCATTGTTTGCAGCCAATGTCTATTACTCTTTTCAATTTTATACACAATTGTCTTAGCGTATCGTTGCACCTTACAAGGTTTAGAAGAGAGGAGTGATGTTCCTTTGATCTTGATCTGTAATCTAGTTCCGTGTTGGACTTGCCCACACAACATTACAATTGCCTGTTTGTCTGTTCTCAATTGTTTTGTGATATGAATGATGTCATACTATGCTTACAGTATAATAAACTTTGTCTCTTTATCCTTAGTTGTTAATACAATGTGAGGAAATAGACAATACATTAGCCATGGTACATGGTCATATGTTTGGAACCTGGTTTTATTATGTACTTTGCAGTAAATAGAACTAATATTTTACATGGGTTCACGTAATAAGTTCTCAGATATAGACCAAAGCTATTTTGTTTGGTTTTGCTGCCTCCTTAATATCTTCTGCTCGTACTACTAATGTAAAACTCAACTTTTCAGCAAGCTATGGAAAAAGTGGTGGAACCGCCACCTTCTGAAGGTGGCGAGGCAACTATAACCGCAATATCGTTCCTGCGTAATACTGGGTTGGTTGTTAAGGCAATCTCGTCCAAACTGCCTCATGATCAAGATATGCAAGCTCAAAACAACGTTATATCTGCGCTCCAGACACAAGTCCATTCCCTAACAGAGACCCTTTGTGAAACAAGGACAACCATTGTTTGATGTTATCAAGATATGCATGGTTTTGAAACCAGACTATCAGACTATCGGTGGGAAACGACACCTATGGGATCACTGGAATCCCTTCTACGGTTGCGGGGTGCGGGGATCGTGAGAAGAGCCGGACCAGCAGACAACACAAAGGGATTTTACCCAGGTTCGGGCCGCGAGGATGCGTAAAACCCTAGTCCTGCTTTGGTGGATGTATTTAGTGTTCTTGAGCTCTCGAACTAGCTCTAGGTGCTGCGAGGTTCCAAAGAGCCGAATCCTTTCTCTGTGCGCCATGGGCCTCCTTTTATAGGAGAAAGGGGCTGCCACAGTGGCACACAGGAGGTGGAAAGTGCTACAGTGTCGCGAGTCTATCGCTAGTATTACAGGACAAGACACATTTAATGCGAGGCTTAGGTGTCCCTTCGCTTTATTGGGGATGGGGGTGAGGCCGGTCCCTTCCATCGCTGCTCCTCCTTGCTTTGACACGCGCCCTGGCCAGCGATGCATGCGGTGCCATGTAGGCAAGCAGGCAGCTGAGGTGGCGCGGTGGTGGAGCCTCCATGAAGGATTGCATGCCGCCACGTAGGTGCCTGCCCAACCGGTTGGGTCGGCGGCTGCACGCGAATGGCGGTGAAGGGTTATCTGGTGCGGGCCTAGCAGTGGCCCAGCTGGTGCGCTCTGGCGAGGGCCTTTTCGGGTGGCTCGGCAAGGGTCTTGTCGTGGCACGCTGGCCTCCCAGGAAAGGGTCTCGCCGGGTGGCCCGGCAAGGGTCTCGCCGTGGCGCGCTGGCTTCCCCGGCAAGGGTCTTGCCGGGGGTCTTGTGGGTTTCTTCCGTGAGGATGGTTGCCCTCTTATCCTCATTTGATCTTGAGCATTCTATGTCTTTACAAAGATCTGCATGCCACCACGGAGGTGCCTCCCGAGCCTTGTCCCAATGCATCTGTTTGAGCACTGGTGGGCTCAAGGGTGGCTCGCTCGGCGGCATGGGCGAGCTGCCCCGGCAAGGGTCTTGCCGGGGCCACTGAGGTTGTCCCGGCAAGGACAAGGAAAAACCTACTTCGCCCATCCGATCCTCGTGGCCTTGGTCCTTGTCGTTGCTTCGTTTGTCCTCGTGGCTTCGGTTTCTCTCCAGCTCCCCTTTCCTGCTATGTCTATGCGTGGCCGTGGCGGGAGGCTCTGACTGCCCGTGCACAAGTAAAGGGGTCAAAAGCAGAGCCCCTACTTTTGTACACCGACAGGAGCCCCCGGGCTTGGGCCACACATAAGAGCAGCACGTTGTTGGGCCAGGCCCAGAATGGTGCTCGTGTAGTTTGGGCGGATTTTTACCGCGGCCACTGTTCCGTCCACTGCGCTTCCCCACGACCCGCGTTGAACGCGTGACGTGGGGGTCGTGCTCGTGCGCATGACGTGGGAGGCATGCGTGGGAGAGCGCCCGCACGCATGCGTCACATCGCAGCTAATGGGAAAGGAGGCGGCCCGCGCCTTCCCCATAAAAAGGAATAACCGCGGGCGCGCTGCTCACTTTTACCCCTTCCCTGCGCCTTCCTCCAATCTCAGAACTGCCGCCCCCTTCTTTTCAAGCCTCTCTACTTTTGCCCATCGTCGTCGTGCTTTCGCCGTCCTCTGCTTTTTCCGTTTCCCACAGTCGCCATGGTGCCCAAATCCACCAGGGGTAAAGGAGGGGCCAAGACGTCGGAGTGACGGAGCAGCCGGAGAGCAAGCTGGTGGTGCGGCGGGCGCAGTTCACCTACTTGCTCCCCTCGACGGTCGGCGTGCCCGAGCTTCGGGAGATGTTCAAGTGTTTGTGGGGCATGAAGAGAGAGAAGACGGGGCATCCGGCCACGACCGTCGTCCCTGCCAGCGCGGGGCCCTCCCCCCACCGGTACCCTTTCTTCGTCGATTATTTCTCTTGCGGGCTTGGTCCCCCCTTCTCCGATTTCTTCAAGGACATCATGCACACCTATGGCTTCCGCCTCTTGGATTTCACTCCGAATGCCGTGGCATGCATGGCCCTCTTCGCCCATCTCTGCGAGGGCTTCGTCGGGGTGTACCCCAGCACGACGCTCTTCCGCCATTACTTCTCCCCTCGGATCCAAAAAGGGGGCGCCATTGCTGGCCGCGTCGCCTGGATCCCGAGGGCCAAGGGGGCGTACCCGGACGGCGCCACGAAGGAGAGGTGGGAAGAATGGCGGGGCCGGTGGTGCTGGATTGAGGAGAAGGATCCGCCATCATTCTGCGAGGTTCGCCAGAAGCCGCCGGTCCGTGGTGGCGATTGGGGCGACGTCGACGCCGACGATGCGAAGCTCACGATCGCCACCACCAGGATTCTCTGGCTAACCCAGGCCGGGCTCACCCTCGAGATGATTGGGGCGGACTTCATCCGCCGCCGGATTGCCCCTCTACATAACAAGGGGAGGCTGGCCTGGCTCTACGTGAATGCCGCCGACATCATGATGCTCCGTCCCGGCCTCGACAACAACCTGACGGTGCTGCGGCACGCCCATCTTTGCCAGCGAATCTTCCAGCTCGAGGTCGATGATGCGGGCGAGGTCGAGCGGTCCGGCAAGCTTGCCAGGGTTGCCGCGAAGGCCGACAAGGTCGACAAGGAGCCTGTTTTCAAGCTGCCAGCGGGAGTGGTTCCGCTGAGCAACAACTTCCGTCGGAATGAGATCATCGCCATGATGCCACTCTTCAACGCGCACGGCCTCGACCCAAATTGGGCTGAGCTGGACGAGCTCGCGGTGCAGGAGTTCTTTGACACTCTGCATGATATATACGTCACCGACGAGCCGCGGCTCATCCAGGACACTTCCCCGGCGGAGCTGGACTATATTGCCGCCAGGGTGGAGGAGGCGAGGCTTGCCGAGGAGGAGGCAAGGCTCGTCAAGGAGGCCGGCAGCGCCGGCGGCGTGGTGGACAAGGCCGCGGCGGAGGCGGAGGAGGTGGAGCTCGCCCGGTGGGCAGCAACCGCTGGGGAGGCCAGCGGTGTCGACACCGGGGCTCCCCTCGTCGAGGATGCCGCCGACGGGTCATCGGAGGAGGAGAGCGAGGAGGTGAGGACCGCAACCGCCAACCCTCCGACCACCGGAAGGAGGCGGGTGCTGCTGCGGGCCACCTCCGACGAGCCAGTCCACCTCGACCGGGATGTGCAGCTGCGGCAAGCCCAGGAGGCGCCCATGCGCCAGACAAGGGTGGTGGCGGCGAAGAAAACCGCGAAAGCCGTGGTGTCGAAGAAGACGCTTGCTTCTTCGTCGTCCAAACGCGCCCGGACGCCATCGCCTCCCCCCTCGCCGGCAAACATCGGTGCAGGGATTGGGAATGACTTGTTCGACTTCGGGGCCTCTCAGCCCAGAGATAGAGCTCGGGCCTCTCAGCCCGGAGCGGAAGAGGAAAGCAACCGAGGAAGAGGAGGAAGAGGACGAAGAGTAAGCCTCTGCTTTCCTCCCTCATTCCTTGCACCCCCCCACGACGGCGTTGCTTACCTGTCTTCGTCTTGCAGGGATGTGGAGGTTCTGGCCCAGAGGATCAAGAGGGCCAGGAGTTTCATGAAGGCCAGCCCCAGCAGTACCTCCAAGATACCCACCGGGTGGTGTCGAGCAGTCCGGAGAGCAGCCCCCAGTGTGAGTCCACCACCCACCCTCAATCAACGTGTGTCGCGCGTGCTGCTTCAGTGTTAACCGTGCCGTGGATGCAGGAGGGGAGCAGCACAAAGGGGAGCCACAGGGGGCTTCTCCGATTATGCCGCCCCCGTCGACTACACCGCCCCAAGGGGTGTCCCTGGCAAGGACACCGAGCACCGAGGCTATGCGCACGGAGGAGGGGGAGGGGAACGCAGGTGTCGGTGGCTTCGTCTTGATGCCAGGCCTAGGCGGAGAAGGGGCTTCCGCCTCTCGGCCCGGCATGGGTAAACCACTCAGTCTCCACTTCCGCTTGCATTCTTATTTTTCCCTTATTGACCTTCGACCTTGGCTCCGCCCTATCTATTTCCTGGCATCCAGACTTCTCCTTAGAGGACGTCGACGCCACCATCAAGGACGTCGCCGCGGATGTCGCGGCGGAGGTGGAGAAGATCGCTGCTGAGGAGGGAGCCAGGGGCGCCGCCGAGGATGCCGCCAAGGGGCCCACCGAGGAGCCCGGCAAGGGGCCTGCCGAGGGAGCCAGCAAGGCCACTACCGAGGAGGGGGCGTTAGACGACCTGCCCTCCTCCTCGCTGCTCAGGCTCTGGCAGGTACCTAAGGGTCAGCGACGACCTTTTCGTCCATCTCCTTGGCGCGTCGAGCATCGGGGCTCCCTTTGATGGAGAGGTGTTTGACGAGGAGGCGCTTGCCACCGCCGGGCTTGAGGTTGTTGACGAGCCGGGCGTTGGCGGCGCTGGCTCCCAGGAGGAGCAGCTGCTCCAGGCCATGGGCGCCAGCTTCCGGAAGCTCCAGGCGCTCCACCGCGCTCGCCTGGACAAGGTCAAGTCCAGGACGGCGGTGGTGGAGAGGATGGAGGAGGACTTTGAGGGGCGCGTCGCCGAGGCGTGGGACTGGTTCCGCCAGGCTCAGGACGAGGTGAAGGCCGCCCGGGGTGAGCTGGCCAACCGTGAGGTGGAGCTCGCCCTGAAGCTGTCCGACATCGAGAGGGCCCAGGAGGCGGCGGGCGATCGCCGATGAAGCCGGGCCGTCCGGGTCCCAAAAGACGAGGCCGCCTCAAGACCTGTGGAGGAGGACCTTGCCGAGCGCGAGGAGAAACTTGCTGCCGCGCTCCGTGACAAGGACGAAGAGGTGGACAAGCTCGTCCTGCAGCGGTCCCAAGAGCTGGAGCAGAGGCATCAGGAGGCACTCAACGCCCTAGCTCAGGCCCATGCCGGCAAGGTGAAGGAGCTGGTGGAGCAAGCTCTGAAGCTGGCCCAGGAGAAGCACACGCTCAATGGTGCTCTGACGGTGGCTCAGGGTGAGATCATCAGCAAGTCTGGAGAGCTCTCCGAGGCCAACGCCTCCATCACAGATCTCAAGCTGAAGCTGGGAGAGCTCGAGGAGACGCTGTCAGGGGCCATGACCCGGGAGGGGATCCTGGCCAAGGAGCTGGAGCCGGAGAAGTAGCTGCTGAAGAACGAGACCGCCAACCTCAAGGACTACAAGGCGGGCGAGAAACGCTAGCTCGGGCGCCTTGCCGCCTCGCAAACTCGGCTGCCGATCAACTGGGCATCATGGGGATGCCGGAGATGGGGTACGCACCAGAGGTGAACCTGAGCCCCAACGCCAACCTGACCATATACTTTGAGAAGGTCGTCGACGCCCTGAAGCGGCTTCACTCCAACCGGGCGGCCTCCCTGGCCGAGGAATCCCGGATACTCTACCAGGGGACCATGACCAGGGTGCTCACCAAGATTGGCGACCGCACCCAGACCTCGACTTCGGAGCTGTGCTGCAGAGCTTGCCGGAGGATGCCGACATCGCGGCGCTCAATGAGCGTATCCAGCCCATCCTCAGCCGCATCGACAAAATCATGAGGGTTGAGGGCCAGCGCCGGGACTAGGCATCCCGTTCTCCGTCGCCGCTGCGGGTTCATGACCAAGACAAAGCTATCTTTACTTAGAACCACGGCGGCAATTTGTGAAGTATAACTCTGTAATGCCCCTGAAACTTATGCGTGCTATTTTCCTGTTCGATTTTCCTTTGTATGTCCACCCCACGTCAACTGGGTAAGCTTGCTGGCACGTAAAACCTGTGGCGGCGTTTGAGGACGGATCCTCATTAGCCTGCTGGGTGTGCTTGTTGCCAGGCAAAGCACCTTACCGCCGTTGGCGCGGCCGATCGATCTGTCGAGCCTGACTCGAGTCAGAACCGAGAGCGTTGCTGATGGCAAAAGGCTACCCTGCCGCTCTCAACGCGGCCGCTTGAACTGTTGAGCGGACTCGAAACAGAACAAAGGTGTTGCCGATCGCAGGAGGGCCCCTCTGTGTACAGGCTTCCCATACATAGGCCGAACCGTCGAGGATAATAACCTTATGTTTAAAGAGAAGAAAACTTAAAGTTCAGCATGACTTAGCTCTCTCGTTGCCGCCTCGGTGTCTTTGGCGCCACGGGCGGTGCAGCCTCCTTGGCCGCCTTCCCCGTAGGAGTCGGGGCGATGAAGAACAGCTAGGTCAACTGCTGGACCAGATTCTCACAATTGAGCCCCCTACCTGGCGCGCCAAAGATGTCGGTGGGAAACGACACCTATGGGATCACTGGAATCCCTTCTACGGTTGCGGGGCGCGGGGATTGTGAGAAGAGCGGGACTAGCAGACAACACAAAGGGATTTTACCCAGGTTCGGGCCGCGAGGATGCGTAAAACCCTAGTCCTGCTTTGGTGGATGTATTTAGTGTTCTTGAGCTCTCGAACTAGCTCTAGGTGCTGCGAGGTTTCAAAGAGGCGAATCCTTTCTCTGTGCGCCATGGGCCTCCTTTTATAGGCGAAAGGGGCTGCCACAAAGGGCACACAGGAGGTGGAAAGTGCTACAGGTCGCGAGTCTATCGCTAGTATTACAGGACAAGACGCACTTAATGCGAGGCTTAGGTGTCCCTTCGCTTTATTGGGGGACGGGCGAGGCCCGTCCCGTCTGTCAGCCGCTCCTCCTTGCTTTGACACGCATACAGTCGTTGATGCATGCGGTGCCATGTAGGCAGCAAGGCAGCTGAGGTGGCGCGGTGGTGGAGCCTCCACGAAGGATTGCATGCCGCCACGCAGGTGCCTGCCCAGCCGGTTGGGTCGGTAGCTGCACGCGAACGGCGGCGAAGGGTTATCTGGTGCGGGCCTGGCAGTGGCCTAGCTGGTGCGCTCTGGTGAGGGCCTTGTCGGGTGGCCCGACAAGGGTCTTGTCGTGGCACGCTGGCCTCCCCGGCAAGGGTCTCGCCGGGTGGCCCGGCAAGGGTCTCGCCGTGGCCCGCTGGCTTCCCCGGCAAGGGGCCTGCCGAGGAAGCCGGCAAGGCCACTACCGAGGAGGGGGCGTTTGACGACCTGCCCTCCTCCTCTGCTGCCTCGGGCTCTGGCAGGTACCTGAGGGTCAGTGACGACCTCTTCGTCCATCTCCTTGGCGCGTCGAGCACCGGGGCTCCCTTTGAGGGAGAGGTGTTCGACGAGGAGGCGCTTCCCACCGCCGGGCTTGAGGTTGTTGACGAGCCGGGTGTTGACGGCGCTGGCTCCCAGGAGGAGCAGCTGCTCCAGGCCATGGGCGCCAGCTTCCGAAAGCTCCAGGCGCTCCACCGCGCTCGCCTGCACAAGGTCAAGTCCAGGACGGCGGTGGTGGAGAGGATGGAGGAGGACTCTGAGGGGCGCGTCGCCGAGGCGCAGGACTGGTTCCGCTAGGCTCAGGAGGAGCTGAAGGCCTCCCAGGGTGAGCTGGCCAACCGTGAGGTGGAGCTCGCCCTGAAGCTGTCCGACATCGAGAGGGCCCACGAGGCGGCGAAGAGACTGGCCGATGAAGCCGAAGCCGTCCGGTCCCAGCACGAGGCCGCCTCAAGACCTGTGAGGAGGAGGACCTTGCCGAGCGCGAGGAGAAACTTGCCGCCACGCTCCGCGACAAGGACGAAGAGGTGGACAAGCTCGTCCTGCAGCGGTAAGAGCTGGAGCAGAGGCATCAGGAGGCACTCAACACCCTGGCTCAGGCCCATGCCGGCAAGGTGAAGGAGCTGGAGGAGCAAGCTCTGAAGCTGGCCCAGGAGAAGCACACGCTCAATGGTGCTCGACGGCGGTGGCGCAGGGTGAGATCATCAGCAAGTCTGGAGAGCTCTCCAAGGCCAACGCCTCCATCACAGATCTCAAGATGAAGCTGGGAGAGCTCGAGGAGACGCTGTCGGGGGCCATGACCCGGGAGGAGATCCTGCCGAGGAGCTGGAGACGGAGAAGCAGCTGCTGAAGAACGAGACCGCCAACCTCAAGGACTACAAGGCGGGCGAGAAACGCTAGCCCGGGCGCCTTGCCGCCGTCGCAAACTCGGCCGCCGATCAACTGGGCATCATGGGGATGCCGGAGATGGGGTACGCCTGCAGGCGAACCTGAGCCCCAACGCCAACCTGACCATATACTTTGAGAAGGTCGTCGACGCCCTGAAGTGGCATCACTCCAACCAGGCGGCCTCCCTGGCCGAGGAATCCCGGATACTCTATCGGGGGACCATGACCAGGGTGCTCACCAAGATTGCGCACAGGCACCCAGACCTCGACTTCGGAGCTGCGCTGAAGAGCTTGCCGGAGGATGCCGACATCGCGGTGCTCAATGAGCGTATCCAGCCCATCCTCAGCCGCATCAACGAAATCAAGAGGGTTGAGGGCTAGCGCCGGGACTAGGCATCCCGTTCTCTGTCGCTGCTGCGGGTTCATGACCAAGACAAAGCTATATTTAGTTAGAACCGCGGCGGCAATTTGTGTAGTATAACTCAGAATGCCCTGAAACTTATGCATGTTATTTTCCCTGCTCGATTTTCCTTTGTTTGTCCACCCCACGCCAATCGGGTAAGTTTGTCAGCACGTAAACCCAGGGCGGCGTTTTGAGGACGGATCCTCATTAGCCTGCCGGGTGTGCTTGTTGCCACGCAAAGCACCTTACCGCCCTTGGCGCGGCCGCTCGATCTGTCGAGCTTGACTCGAGTCAGAACCGATAGCGTTGCTGATGGCGAAAGGCTACCCTGCCGCTCTTGATGTGGCCGCTTGAACTGTTGAGCGGACTCGAAACAGAACAAAGGCGTTGCCGATCGTAGGAGGGCCCCTGTACGTACAGGCTTCCCATACATAGGCTGAACCGTCGAGGATAATAACCTTATGTTTAAAGAGAAGAAAACTTAAAGTTCAGCATGACTTAGCTCTCTCGTCGCCGCCTCGGTGTCTTTCGCTCCAAGGGCGGCGCAGCCTCCTTGGCCACCTTCCCCGTAGGAATCGGGGCGATGAAGAACAGCTAGGTCAATTGCTGGACCAGATTCTCACAATTACGCCCCCTACCTGGCGTGCCAAAGATGTCGGTGGGAAAAGACACCTATGGGATCACTGGAATCCCTTCTACGGTTGCGAGGCGCGAGGATCGTGAGAAGAGCGGGACTAGCAGACAACACAAAGGGATTTTACCCAGGTTCAGGCCGCGAGGATGCGTAAAACCCTAGTCCTGCTTTGGTGGATGTATTTAGTGTTCTTGAGCTCTTGAACAAGCTCTAGGTGCTGCGAGGTTCCAAAGAGCCGAATCCTTTCTCTGTGCACCATGGGCCTCCTTTTATAGGCGAAAGGGGCTGCCACAGTGGCACACAGGAGGTGGAAAGTGCTACAGTGTCGCGAGTCTATCGCTAGTATTATAGGATAAGACGCATTTAATGCGAGGCTTAGGTGTCCCTTGCTTTATTGGGGACGGGGGCGAGACCCGTCCCGTCCGTCATCGCTCCTCCTTGCTTTGACACGCGCCCTGGCCAGCGATGCATGCGGTGCCATGTAGGCAGGCAGGCAGCTGAGGTGGCGCGGTGGTGGAGCCTCCATGAAGGATTGTATGCCGCACGCAGGTGCCTGCCCAGCCGGTTGGGTCGGCAGCTGCATGCGAACGGCGGTGAAGGCTTATCTGGTGCGGGCCTGGCAGTGGGCCAGCTGGTGCGCTCTGGCGAGGGCCTTGTCGGGTCGCCCGGCAAGGGTCTTGCCGGGTGGCCCGGCAAGGGTCTTGTCATGGCACGCTGGCCTCCCCAGCAAGGGTCTCGCCGGGTGGCCCGACAAGGGTCTCGCCTTGGCGCGCTGGCTTCCCCGGCAAGGCTCTTGCCGGGGGACTTGTGGGTTTCTTCGGTGAGGATGGTTGCCCTCTTATCCTCATTTGATCTTGAGCATTCTATGTCTTTACAAAGATCTGCATGCCACCACGGAGGTGCCTCCCGAGCCTTGTCCCAATGCGTCTGTTTGAGCACTGGTGGGCTCAAGGGTGGCTCGCTCGGCCAGCGTGGGCGAGCTGCCCCGGCAAGGGTCTTGCCGGGGCCGCTGAGGCTGTCCCGGCAAGGGTCCTTGCCGGGAAAAACCTGCTTCGCCCATCCGATCCTCGTGGCCTTGGTCCTTGTCGTTGCTTGTTTTGTCCTCGTGGCTTCGGTTTCTCTCCAGCTCCCCTTTCCTGCTATGTTTATGTGTGGCCGTGGCGGGAGGCTCTGACTACCCGTGCACAAGTAAAGGGGTCAAAAGCAGAGCCCCTACTTTTGTACACCGACATAGACATTTGCTATGTTGTTCAGGAGCCTAGGAGAAATGAAGGTGAAGGTTCTGGTGCTCCATCAGACAATACAACATGAAAACATAATAGTAAGGTCAAATGAACTTAGCTTCTGAACTTCTGGTGGTGCATTTATCTGCCAGACTATTAACTTTTATGCCAACCTTCCTTTTGTTTTATAGTTGTAATTTGTTTTGTTGCGATACAAAATTTGTTCTTAACGTGCAGCCACCGGTTGAAGAAAACAGCAAGCCATTTTTGTAAAGTGTAGGGTGTTCCCTATATTTGCACTTGTGGAAATCTTTGATGCCCAGTGGATGTAATTTGTGCAATCGCCTTAATAGCCTGGCGTTAGTTTCGGGCTTATTTATTTCCTAGTCTTCTTTTTCCCTGGTTTGCTAGTGGCCGCAACTACCATGGGCCATATACGGACCGTGGTAACCTTGATCCTACTACAGGCCGTAGGATCCATGGGCCTCGTACGGGCCATAGATAAATGGGCCTCCAATAGGGCCGTAGAATCGGCGGGCCTCGCGCCGTCAGATAAATGGGTCTACATGGGCCGTAAACGGGCGTAATTGGTATCAGCCCAGCACGATAACGGGTCGTTAACAGGCCGGAGGATAGCAAAGGCTTAATTCTGTCACAGGCATAACGGGTCTTTAATGGGCCAGAATATAGGATGGGCTGGAAACGGCGCAACGGGTTAACAGGCCACAAACGGGCCGACTCTTGCCACGGGCCGAATTTGGCCCATTAGGGGAACAAGCCAGTAATGGGCTGGAAGTAATCGAGGTCCGGAAAGGAGCCCAAGAACGCATGGGCCGTGAGTAGGCCGAAAGCTAACACCGGTTGGAAACGGCCCATGTGAATCATGGGTCGTTAATGGGTACAAAGAAATTTACTGTTCATTAAGGGCTAGAGTCACCGTGGGCCTCTAAAGTGCCTAAAGATACGAAAGGCCTCATATGGGCCGAAAGACATCGTGGGCCATGAGGGAGTCCTGGATTAAGGGGTCCTCAGGTGTCCGAACTGTTATACATGGACCAAACTGATGGGATGTGAAGATACGAAGACCGAAGACTCTCTCCCGTGTCCGGATGGGACTCTCCTTGGCGTGGACGACAAGCTTGGCGTCCAAATATGAAGATTCCTTTCTCTGTAACCGACCTTATGTAACCCTAGATCCCTCCGGTGTCTATATAAACCGAAGGGCTAGGTCAGTAGAGGCCAATCATCATAATCATAGTCATACATGCTAGACTTCTAGGGTTTTAGCCATTACGATCTCGTGGTAGATATTCATCAAGATCAATCAAGCAGGAACTAGGGTATTACCTCCGTAGAGAGGGCCTGAACCTGGGTAAACATTGTGTCCCCTGTCTCCTGTTACCATCGACCTTAGACGCACAGTTCGGGACCCCCTACCCGAGATCCGCCAGTTTTGACACCGACAGTCCTGCTCGATCACCTTCGATCGCAGGGACCATCCGACTAGTATCCGCCACGGCGGTTCAGCCGCACTGGTCCTTGACCCAATAATCGATGGATTCCACCTCACGCGAGTCCTCATGGATGGGGGCAGCAGTCTTAACCTACTCTATCAGGATACAGTGCGCAAAATGGGCATCGATCCATCAAGGATTAAGCCCACCAAAACTACCTTTAAAGGAGTCATACCAGGTGTAGAGGCCCGCTGTACGGGGTCGATCACACTGGAGGTTGTCTTCGGATCTCCGGACAACTTCCAAAGTGAAGAGTTGATCTTCGATATCGTCCCCTTCCGCAGCGTCTATCACGCACTACTCGGACGAACCGCATTTGCTCGATTCAATGCGGTGCCACACTATGCTTACCTCAAGCTCAAAATGCCCGGACCATGCGGTGCCATAACAGTTAATGGAAACACGGAGCGCTCCCTCCGCACCGAGGACCACACCGCTGCCCTAGTAGCAGAAGTACAAAGCGGCCTTTTTAAGCAGAACCTTAATTCGGCGGCCAAGTTCCCGGACACTATCAAACGAGTACGAACTACTCTACAGAAGGATAGTCCAGCTCGTCAAGAGCTCGACTAGCAATTTGGCCTCCGTCCCAGTCCCGACCAAACGGCAGCATTCATACCGCGCGTACATAACTACGCACTCAAAATACCATGGGCAGAGACGGAGGCATAACCAGACTGTGGTCCATAATACGGCTCGACCTTCCATGGACACACATACTTTCACTCTTCTTTTTATCCTTTTCAGGTTTCTTTTCTGCAGGCCCCTAGCGGCGGTGTCGTGGACTTGTCACGGCAGATGTCCTCATGAAAGGACTTAGTCGTAGGGCCATCGTACGGGTTTACCTAGAGAGGTTAAAGCGGACACAAGACACGGGAATTATACTGGTTCGGCCCCTTCAATGAAGGTAAAAACCTACGTCCGCTTGGGATGTGATTGATATGGTTTTCGCGACTAGGGCGCAATAGCTTTGCCTTAGCCTCGAAATCTCTGTCCCTAACTTCGCCGCTGGTCGTCCCCTTATATACACGGATGGACGCCTTGGCTGATCTATTAGAGTCCCAATCCGGCTCATACAAGAGTCCGCTTGATCTCTCCTTTCTTGTCTTACAACACAAGTTACAATACTAAGGCGGTTTACATAAATGGACCTTAAGTCGCCTCTGGGCTCCGGGCCTCCTTCGTGGGCTCGATCACGGACGAGGGTAAACCGGCCCCTCCGTATGTTCACACTCGATGGTTGTGTCCCCAACATTAGGCCCCAGTTGACTGAACCGGTTCAAGTCAATCTTCAACACCTTCAGGAACCTCTTTGATCTCCTTTCATATTTTGTAAACCGCCATCCGCTTGAACCGCCGTGGACGTCATCCTCCGATTTCCATGTCGAGCACCTTGACGTCATCTTTAATAAAGAAATCCAAACAGAAGATTCCCTTCATTTAATGCTATCCCGGAAATCGAGGCGGCCGCTGCACCGTCCGCCGCTTTTGACTCCTTGATTCTCGCGCCCGTTGATTGCTCCGGTCCCTTATAAATAGACCGGTCGCCCCTTTCTCTTCTTCTTCCGCTCTTCTTCTTCCTCGCGACGCTCTAGCCCTAAAGCTCCACCGTCGCGCCCAACCTTCGAACGACGCTTCGTCGCTGGGCCGCTGCATCAACCTGACCGTATCGTAGTTTTCGCTCCTCCGCGGTTTCCGCTCGTCGAGTAAGGTTCCTCTCAAGCCCTAGATCCCATCTCGTAGATCATGTTAAATCCGCAGTTCATATCAGTTTCCTCTCACTTGCTCCGCCATGGCCGTACGCCTCAGCCATACCGTGCATCTTGTATGAGTGACTGCTCCGCCGTTCATTGAACTCTTTATGCACCCTTCCTTTTGTTCGGATCCTCAAGTTTAGAATATCTGAACCCTCCTGCTCCTTATGAAGGTCTGCATAGGTCGTAAAGTTTTTCTTACTAGAGCTTGGTAGATCCTGATTACCTCCATTCATATGTGAAAACTGTTTACATCCATACTTAGTAGACTTTCCAACTCTACCTTTTTTCGGGCGGTTTAACTTTCGACTGACTAATCCGTCACTCCATTGGTCCTCAGTCAAACCGGAAAGGGAAGCGGATGCTTTGAATCACCGGTTTAACAATGTATGATATGCCCGAACCATTTAATGGTAAACCGTCTCTTACTTTCTTTTCGCAGCTTAGTCGTCCGGAATGGCTCCTCAATTTGCTGCTTGCAATCGGGTCGGTCCAAAATCACCGAGACGCAGCTCAACGGCTACGTCGCCACTGGCGGTTTGGCTCCAAAGGATGTCCTCCATTGGCGTGTTCCGGAGGGCGAGTTTCCTCCCGAGCCGCGAGCGGGGGAAGTAATTGTGTTTATGCAGCACCTAGACCGGGGTTACGCCGCTGGTTCAAAGTTTTTCCGGACGTCCTTGCCGGTTTGCAACTCCATCCGCAGGATATCGGTCCGAATTCGCTTCAAACATATGCAACTTTCAAGTCTTCGTGAAGTCTATCTTCAAGAAGAACCGCTCGTGGAATTGTTCCGGATTTTTTCCATTTGAACCGTCGCACAGAATTTTCTCGATGGTCCCAACACGGAGCTGGGCGGCGTTTCAATTCGTAAGAGGAAGGAAGCCGATTTCCCTCACGCCAAGCACCACAGCCATCCAAAGGATTGGAACCAAACTTGGTTCTCTTGCGCGTAACACCGCGCCTGCCAATGAAAACCCCTTGCCGGGTTACCGTCCTCACCGCTCAAAGAACCATCATCCACCGCCTTCACGCTTAACCGCCGGAACGGAAAAACTTCGCCACAAATAATCAAGCTCCGGGCTCTAATGGCCAATGGCTTAACCGCGTGGATCTTGTGCGTTCTTTGGGTCTCTTGGGCGTGTTGCCACCGAGCCGCCCGGCCGGATTAATGCACGAGGAAACCGTCAGCCTCAAAGATCCACAAAGGAGTCACGAGCTACCCCTAACCGAACAGGAGACCACCGACATCGACAAGAATCTGATCGATGAGCCAAACACAGTCTGCAGCCTCACCGGTTGGCTCCATTTTGTGCCGCCAACAAACCGCCCGGTAAGCTCTTCTTCTTGTCTTCGTGCTCGCAATATCGCTGACATATGCTAATGCTTGCCGCTTCCCAGTGAAAGCTCATACGAAACGCACCAGACCGGTCCGGCGCCACGTGCAAAATCCAAGGCCACTAAGAGAACCGGCAAGAAAAACCACCGAGTCCTCTCGAATCACGGAGGACGAAGAATCGTGCCGAGGTAAAATTTTGACATTTACGAGGGAGCCGCCATAAACCGGCCTTCCGCTTTGTACTTCTTCTTGCATATGCTTGGCCTCTTTACCTTCTTTTTACCGACACTTTTCTTCCCGGGATGATCTTTGAAGCCGATCCATGCCAACTCCTGTTGAGGTAATCCTTCTTTCTTCGAATCTGAGCTTGCGCTTTATTAAGAGAATTACGTCGCGCCGTCCGGAAAGTTAAAAATACCATTCCTGTGCTTATTTGAGTCCAAATCTTTTCTTGAAGACACAACAGATCAAGATACAACCCGCACGAAGGGTCAACAGTTACCTCAGCGGTTTACTGCACACCCCAATCCGGAAGCGTCGTCCGTGAGGTGACTTGTTCTCCGAAAAGCGTTATCCCTTAAAAGGTTTCTTCCGATGTTCTCTCAATCCGTCGACTCAATTATCGTGCCTCTTCCAACTCGTCTGGCGGTTCATCCACCACAGCTGCCTCCGCCGAACATCGCCGCAGGTACGTAATTACCGTCTGTCAATTCGGTTCCCTATTAATTTGGTAATTTTGTCTTGATCCCGCTCTTAATATTGCAGCACCAAGGCTCGTTTGTGCAAGATAGCGAAAACTCTTGATCCTACTCCGTATGGTGATCCGGAAAAAACACCAGAACAGCCACATGAAAATCCTGAAGCTGCCAAGGAAAGCTCCGCGAAGTTGTACAAGGATGATACCGCCGACCCGGAGAAGCTGAACCGGAGGTCCAAGTGGAAACCTCATGTACCGCTTCCACCAAACTCCGGCCCACCGAGCGGATCGTGACCATTGAACCGCCGAGCCAAAGCAAGACGACATCAAGCCCAAACAAGACCGCTGAAAATGACGATGTTCTCGTGGATGTAATCGCTACACCGCCCTAGCCAACCGGTCGCTTTAGCCAAGCATAGCATCAAAGAGAGTTCCACTACTATCAAGAAAGACAAGGGGAAGACCGACATGTCTGCTTATGACAATTTCTCCGCCTAAGAACTTCATTCCGGCTTCGAACGGCTTTACACAAGACGTGAACTTGAAGCAGGTCTAGTAAATCGCATGAAGGACCGCTATTAGGTAATAATTTGAAATTTCTCACCTTTTCACTGAATAGTAGCTCTCAAGGGTCGGTTTAATTTTGCAAAGTTAAACCGACTTAAGTTGCATCTCCTTAGCAAATTTGGATCAACTAGCCATTAGCCCCCAAGTGCCAAGTTGAATACTTGTATTAAGCTTGGGACTTGTATAATGAAACCACTAATATATTTGTCATCAGAATGAAATACATCAGCAAGCTGTGCAACTCAAGGACCTCCAAACCAATCTGGAAACCCAAATAGCAGAAGCCACCAAAACCAAGGATGAGCTAAAGACCGCCCTGACCACCATGGAACAATTGAAGGAGTGGTACAAATCCGAAGCGGGTCAATCGGGACACCGAAAAGCCGGTTTAATAAAACGGGCGGAGGAAGCGGAGGCAGCCCTTAAACCGGTGATCAAGAGCTTACGGACTCAAACGCCAAGTGCATGCCATGACCTCTGCCGCCTTTTGGTAAGTAAATTTATACTGAATAAGCTTGTGCTAATGCTTCACCGGTTTAACTTGGGCTGTCTAAATCTGGTGCGAGCAAGCGTATTGCTCATCTGGGTTACGGCGATGCGAAAAAAGCTCAAGGCTTCGTACACCCTGATTGAACAGCTTTATACCGCGCCACCGGGCCATATGCGCCACGCCATACGACAACACGGGCGCCGCCCCCGATCGTAGAGATCTTTGGACCGCTGTCCATGATTCCGGACAGCTTGAAGAGATGAAGCGATCCGCAGCCCGGCCGGGCGCCTCGCCGTTTCTCACTGCCAAAGGCATGGATAGCGGATCTTGATCCGCCGACATAGCTAAAGGTTTTCCAGCGCTCAAGAGAACGGTGAAGCCTTCGATAACGATGCCTCAAACGGATTACAAAAGAAATGCGTCACCGGGCGAAGTCAACCGCCGCCAAGCCAATCTGGAAGTTCACCGATCTTTTATGACGCAAACAACAAACGGGTGGATTTTGTCATCCCGAAGTGCAGAGCCTGATTCCTCCAATCCGTAAGCACACTTACGCCTCGACGTTGATCCGCTGAGCCGATAAGTGAAGAAGCTGTTTTCGTGCCTTGACCCGGATTGACCGGTCTACCAATGACTTCCGGCTTTGGGTGAAGAAGAAGAAGAAGCTGAACCGACGCCAGCGCCGTGTTCTCCACCTCGCGCCAACCCGGGAAGCAGCGTAATCCGCCAAGCCGGGCGACATATTCACATTTTCAAGGCATAACCGGCGTGAAACGCCGGGCCTCAAAAGACTTTGTAATAGGATAGCAGGTGTCTTTCTTTGAACAATGCCGGTATAATCGCAGTCTGTAAACTTTTGCATGACAGTACGGGACCCGTTGGCTTTCGTAGTAAATCCTGCAACATATTTTGCCTGCAATCACAAGTTCTTAAACCGCCTTGGCGGTTTGACGTCGCTAGCCAAACTGATACCGATATATTGATATGATATAATACCGAGGTAGATGATCAAAGTTATGTGATACGAACATACCTGCCAAGATATTAAGCACAGTTGGCTTTAATCAAACGCCAAGTGAAAACCTTCACAGATAAAACCGATTTACCGTGTAAATCGTGGTCGAACATGATAAGCCCCTGTTACTCCATAATGGGATGTTAACAGCAAAATCAAACCGGAACAAAAAATCGCCAACTTTAAAAAAGGTATTGAATGCGGAACATAAATCCGGTTTAAAGAATTTTGTCGGTTTAAGAAGGCCAACAAAAACCAAATGACAAGCCTAAAGACCCCATAGAAGCAAAATCAATGAGGAAAATCACTTTGCAAGGAAAGGCTGCACTGAGCCGGATCAGATGGCGTTACCATGGTCGGACAGGACCAAGCCCTCTATACGGTGTAGCGGTGGTTCAAGTCAGCCAGTCCCCAATCAACTCATGGCATGACGCCGATCAAATGGCATTGCGATGGTTCGGGTTCACCAAAGCCCCAAGTGATTCTATGGCCTTAGGCCGACCAAGAGGTGTGGACTGGTTCAGACGTGACCATGCCCCCCAAATGATCTGGTGGCTTTACCGCCAAGAGGTGTTGCATTGGTTCGGACACCACCAAGCCCCCAAATGAAAAAAATTTCTTACAACAAGGCCAAGGTTTAAACCGGAGGCCGCTTTATGACATTATCTCCATGTACCCAAACCGGTCCTTTTGGACAGAACAGATACCCCGCTTTAGCCGAGGATCCAGTTTATTGCTTTTATTCATAATATATACATCGCCTTGATATGTACATAAGTGGAGCCAATGGCTCAAGTATAATAAGGTCAAGATGAGCTATGTTCCATGGCTCATTGGTCTCCTCCTCTCGACGCGGCGTGAGTCTTTTTCGCTCTCGAACATCAATCGGATAGTAGGACCCGTTGTATAGAGCCTTCATCGACCACAAAAGGCCCTTCCCAAGGTGGGGACAACTTGTGCATATCTTTCTCGATCTTGAATGAGCCGTAGCACCAAGTCTCCTTCCCGAAGGTTCTGGTTTTAACCCGCCCGTCAGGATACCGATTTAAGGTCCTATAGACCGCCGAGCGAGTTGCTGCCATATCGCGCTCTTCGTCGGTCGATCCAAATCATCTTGCCGTGTTGCCTCGCTATCTGCCTCAACATAAGCTGCTACTTGGGGCGTAGTCGTGACGTATATCATGGGAAGGACCGCCTCCGCTCCATAGACCATAAAGAACGGCGTGTATCCGTGGATCGGTTGGGGGTAGTATTTATACTCCATATCACCGATGGTAGCTCTTCCACCCAACACCCCGGCGTCCTCTCTAAAGGGACCATAAGCCGGGTTTGATACCTTTCAAAATTTCCTGATTAGCTCGTTCCGGCTTGACCATTGGATTGCGGGTGGGCTACGGAAGAAACATCAAGCGGATGTGCTCCTGCTCACAAAATTCCTTCATGGCTCCTTTGGACAAATTAGTGCCATTGTCTGTGATGATACTGTGCGGAAACCCAAACCGAAAATCACCCGCTTGATGAACTGAACCGCCGTGGGTCAAGATCACACTTGCTAATGTGCTCGCCTCGACCCACTTTGTAAATTTATCCACTTTGCTACCAACAGGTGGGTCTTTTGTCCTTGGATCGCTTGAAAGGTCCAACCATATCCAGCCCCAAGTCGCAAACGGCCAAGTAATTGGAATCATCCTCAATTCTTGGCTGGCACATGAGCACGCTCGAGAACTTTTGGCAACCATCACACCGTCGACCAGATCCTCCGCATCAAGATGGGCAGTCAACCAATAGAAGCCATGGCGGAACGCTTTGGCCACCAGGATTTTGAACCGCGTGGTGACCACAATCCCTTCATGAATCTCCGTAATATCTCACGACCCTCTTCGGGACACACAACGCTGAAACGCCTACGACATCGCTGCGACGGTGCAACTCGCCGTTAACAATGGCCATAGACCTAGACCGCCCGAACTATCTGCCGGGCCAACGCCTCATCCTCCGTAACTTCGCCTCGATTCATGTATGCCAAGTAAGGGACCGTCAATCCGGAGTGATGTGCAAGGCCGCCACCAATTGAGCCTCCGGATCAGGGATAGCCAAATCAATTTCATCAGTAGCTTAATCGGCGGCTTATGCAAAGACGTCAAGGAAAACGTTAGGGACCGTTTACGCTGGGACCCCACCGGCTCAAAGCATCACCGCCTCGTTCTTCCGACGATCCACATGGTCCACTGGTACCCCTTAAAATGTCCTGCAACAACATCCACTTCCCGACGATATGCAGCCATGAGTGGATCCTTGGAGTCCCAAGTGCCGGATACCTACCGGGCCACTAAGTCCGAATCACCAAAGCATTTAACCCGGCCGAGGTTCATTTCTCCGCCATCCGGAGGCTATGGAGCAAAGCCTCATACTCATTTGCATTGTTAGTACAAGGGAACATTAGGCGGAGAACATAACAGAACTTATCACCTCGTGGGGAAGTTAATACGACTCCAGCCCCGAGCCTTCCAATTGCTCGGATCCATCAAAATGGATGGTCCAATAGGTGTGATCCGCTTCTTCCGGTGCTTGCAACTTCGTCCAATCATTAATGAAATCCACAAGTGCTCGAGACTTTATAGCCGTCTGTGGCACATATTTTAAACCGTGTGGCCCAAGCTCTATAGCCCACTTAGCAATCCGTCCAGTTGCTTCCCGGTTCAGTATGATATCGCCTAAAGGAGCCGAACTGACCACTGTGATAGGGTGCCCTTGGAAATACTGCTTCAGCTTCCGACTTGCCATAAAAACCCCATATACCAGCTTCTGCCAATGTGGATATCTTTGTTTAGATTCAATGAGGACCTCACTGATGTAGTAAACCGTCACGAACCGGATACTCCTTCCCCGCCTCCTTGCGCTCCACCACGATGGCCACACTTCATCGCCTCGGCATTAGCAAAGAACATATAACAGAGCGGCTCTCGTCAATAGGGGCAGCAAGAACAAAGCGGGTTAGCTACCGCCGCTTTAAGTCCGCCAATGCCTCATCAAAGGTGAACTCCGGATGAATTGATCCGCTTTCTTCAAAGATTCTGGTACAAAGGATGGCCTTCTCTCCTAGGCGACTGATAAACCGGCTTAGCGCAGCAATCCGGCCTGCCAAGCGTTGGACATCGTTGATGCACTTTGGCTTGGCTAAGGAGGTGATAGCTGTAATTTTCTCCGGATTAGCCTCAATCCCCCGGTTAGACACGAGGAAACCCAACAATTTGCCTCATTGGAACACCAAAGACGCACTTGGCAGGTTGAGCATCATCTTGTACCCCGCAAGTTGTCGAAGGTTTCCCTTAAATCCTCAATCAATGTTTCCTTCTGCCTTGATTTCACCACGATATCATCCACGTAAGCGACACATTACGGCCGATCTGTTTATGCAAACAATTTCAGACGTTAACGCCGATAAGTCGCCTGGCGCTCTTGAGCCCAAAAGGCATGGACACATAATGTAAGGCTCCAAAAGGGGTGATAAACGCCGCTTTCTCCTGGTCCTGAACCGCCATCTTAACTGATGATAACCGGAATACGCATCCGTAAAACTCAAACGCCACAACCCGCCGTCGCATCAATAATCTGATCAATGCGGGAGGGCGAAAGGATCTGCCGGACAAGCTTTGTTAAGATCTGTGTAATCTACGACATGCGCCAAGTGCCATTCTTTTTAAGGACCAGAACCGGGTTGGCGAGCCACTCGATGAAAGACTTCAATGATAAACCCTGCAGCCAACAGCTTAGCAACTTCTTCTCCGATGGCCTTGCGCCTTTCCTCATTAAACCGCGCAGAAACTGTTTTACCGGTCTGTATTTGGTCAACATTAAGAGTGTGCTCAATGAGCTCCTCGTACACCGGCATGTCGACGGCTTCCATGCAAAATGTCCCGATTCTCACGGATGAACTTCGATGAGCGCCGCTTTCCTATTTCGGATCCAGGTTGGCACCGATGGTGAACTGTTTGGACGAATCGCCGCCACAAAATCAACAAGCTTCGTCTCACCGCCGATTTGAACTTCAAGTCCGGATCATGCTCAGTAGTTGGCTTCTTCAAAGGGGTCATATCTGCCGGATCAACATTATCTTTATAATACTTTAGCTCTTCCGTGGCACAAACCGACTCACAGAAGCCGCATCACCTTCCTCGCACTCTAGAAGCGATCCGCGGCTCCCATGAACCGTTATCGTTCCTTTGTGACCCGGCATCTTCAGCTGTAAATAAACATAACAGGGCCGTGCCATAAATTTAGCATAAGCCGTCACCAAAGAGGGCGTGGTAAGGGCTTTGAATTTTTACCACCTCAAACGTCAATGTTTCGCTCGAGTCATGTTCGTCCCCAAAGGTCACCTCCGAACAATCTTACCGACCGGGTACGCTGACTTACTGTGCACCACTCCGTGGAACACCGTCTTTGGACGGCCTAAGATGCCTATCTCGTTAACCCCATACGCCGGAAAGTCTCAGAGTACGTGATGTTGATGCTGCTTCCTCCATCCATAAGAACCTTGGTAAACTTGTACCCTCCTACCGGGTGCCACCACCATAAGGCTAACTGACCCGGATTGTAAACCCGGAGGATGATCCTCTCGCTTCCACACAATCGGCTGCTCGGACCAGCGTAGGTAATGCGGCGCCGCCAGTTCAACCACACCGACCGCCCGCCTCGAGTTTTCGGTCCCGTCGGTCCAAACTGGTGGTAAAGACGTGGTATCGCTTCATTCAACCGCTTTGGGTTGCTCGATAACCCGATCGCTGCTGCTGTTGATTGTAGCCCCTTGGGTCCGACTGCTCGATTACCACGATTATTCTCGATTGGCTTGCCGCCGGATTACCACCGAATCCCGGGCCGGAATTTCCTCCATCAGAACCGGAGCGGATCCGAACCGCCGCCGGTCCCTTGATCATACCGGAAAGAGTTGGAATTTTTAAACTCCCGCATAATATAACAATCCTTCCAAAGGTGGTTCACGGTACCTCCTTCGGCCCCATGCTTCGGACAAGGTTGATTTAATATGAAGTTCAAACGATCCGGATTATGACCGCCCGGTTTGATCGCTCGCCTGCCACCGCTGACCCTTATCCTGCGCATTGGTGTTGGCTACATAAAACCCGTGATTGCCGTTAAACTGCGTTTGTTCCCTCCATTGCTCGCCGAATGGTGTTGCTGGACCCCGAGCTGCCGTTCGCTTTCCCTTCCCACTTCATCATTATCGATTCGGGATCCTTGGTACTATCGTAATCAGCGTATTTTACCAACACGCCCATTAGAGTGCCCATGTCATGGCAAAACGCCTTCATGCGACCCAGCTTCAATTTTAATGGCTCGAACCGCAATTGGCTTCCAAGGTCAAGATCGCGGAATCGTGGTTGATCCGTCCGAAGAATGTAAAACTTCCAAACGCGCGCACCCAATGGGTTGTAGATTCTCTCCTCCGCCTCGACACAAGCTGCTAGATCCACCACCGACATGGGCTGCTTACGGTGTGTCTTTGAAATTTTGGATGAACCGGTCCGCAGCTGGGCCCACGAGTTGATGGAGTTGGGCGGTAAGTTTTTCAACCAAGTCCGGCCGTACCTTCCAAAGATCATTGTGAAGTACTTCGCACATGCGGCTTCATCCACGCCCAAAGATCTCCATGGCCATCTCGTAGCTCTCTATCCATGCCTCTGGAGCCAAGTCGGCAAGATAATTCGGCACCTTGCGTGGCCCCTTGAAGTCCTTGGGCAATCGTGACGTTGCGCAAAGCGGGACAAGGCAAGGCACCCCCAAAGAGCCGGACGTGACCCTTGGTTCAAAGGGGTCGGTTGAACCGGTGCGGGCGGATGATCCTCTCGCTTGTGCTATTAACTCGCCTCCTCGCTGCGTTCTCGGCGCGGTCCACTACCACTTGAGCATCTTCAAAACCGCTTGCCGGATTGTTGCCGCGAGGCGGACCACGCCAGCATTGCTCGACACGGCCGGTTCATCGACGCTGCCGGCTGTAGCTCCGGCTCGGGCGGGGTGGAGTGGATCCGATCTCGATGCTGGTACGCTTCTTCTTTGCCGAGCCAAGGCCGCCCCGAGGAGCTCCTTAACCCGGGCGTGTCTCCACCGTCATGTGAATCGCCTTCAATTGGAATCGCCTCCAACCGTGCCGCGGCTGCCACGAGGTTATCCATCGGGTTGGAGTAGTGACCCGGAGGTGTCTGCACGGTCTGGAGCGTAGCGGTTTGATGGCGAGGTAGATCTATCATACGGGGCTGAACCGGCGCGGCTGTCCCAGGTGCTTCCGGCCGGCTTACCAATGGCGGCGGATTACTGGTCCCCCCTTACAGGGTATTGAAAAGCTCCTTCCCTCGAAAAATGTAAGGTAAACGGACTGCATTTCCTCTTCATGACTTCGTGACGCGCTCTGGTCCAACTCGAGCCTATAAGCTCACAGATCCAAAGCGCCCGTTCCGCTGCCATCCTTTCGTCTGGCGGTTGCCGTGTCCGCTTTAGCATTAGTGATCTGTTCCTCACCTTTGCAATCTCCGCGTGGTGCAGGTCCCGATCCGGCGGATTAGCTTCCGCCAAGAGCATGTTTAACGCGTCGAAGAGCTCCGATAAAACTTGAGCCGGCGGGTGCATTGGCCTCCTTCCCGGCTGCCATCATCGCTGTTGACCGGCGACCGGGGCGCGATCGAGGAGTGAAGCGCCGCTGCATCTGCGCCATGAAGATCCCAACCCGGTGGGGTAGATCGTGGGGTCCGGAATACTCTCCGTCGGAACAACCCCGATCCGCCATCTCGTAGCTGGTATAGAGACTCGGTTTCTCCGCCGACGATTTCGCCGCCAGAGTAGACAACAGCTTTCGTCACCAGATGCTGATCCGTCCTCGTAGTCTCCGTGGACGACTCCCACGAAAACATGCTTGACCGCCCGGTTTAGCCAGGCAGGACTCTTCTTCGCCTGCTGAGCCGCCTCGACGAGGTCGGGCAGACGTCTGCCTAGGCTCCGGCTCGCCGATCTTGCCGATAAACACGTGTATGCCGCCAAAGGGGACCCGGTACCCGTATTTCAACCGAAAGCCTCGGGCCCCAAATTCGCATCGTCGATGTAGAGTTTGCCGCGAAGACTCTTAGTCATCCGCCCATCAGATAGCCTTCGAGTCCTTCGAACTTGCCCTCTAAGATCATCAAACCATCGTCGCGATAGCCACGGTGGGCGCCAACCGTCGTGGACTTGTCACGGCAGATGTCCTCATGAAAGGACTTAGTCGTAGGGCCATCGTGCGGGTTTACCTAGAGAGGTTAAAGCGGACACAAGACACGGGAATTATACTGGTTCGTCCCTTCAATGAAGGTAAAAACCCACGCCCAGCTTGGGATGTGATTGATATGGTTTCGCGACTAGGGCGCAATAGCTTTGCCTTAGCCTCGAAATCTCTCGCCCTAACTTCGCCACGGGTCGCCCCTTATATACACGGATGGACGCCCGGCTGATCTCTGAAGTCCCAATCCGCTCATACAAGAGTCCGCTTGATCTCTCCTTTCTTGTCTTACAACACAAGTTACAATACTAAGGCGGTTTACATAAATGGACCTTAAGTCGCCTGGGCTCCGGCCTCCTTCGTGGGCCTCGATCACGGATTTAGGGTAAACCGGCCCCTCCAGTATGTTCACACTCGATGAGTTGTGTCCCCAACAGGCGGCCTGATCATCGGTCCTTTCGAAAGACGGATACACCAAGGTGGCAGGCAGCATAGACGTATGAGGGAATCTCTAGACGTTCTCTTCAACGATCATCCTACCTGTTTTCAGGACCCGCACGCAGCTCCCCCTTGGTCTTGGCATGTTAAATAGCCAGGTTGCTTATTGCACTATTTGTACAAATACGCTTTGACGTATCAATCAAACTATAATGGAAACAATTTGCAGCCCAACTTACGTGGTACTAGCTTACTACTTCATTTTATTTTGCTATTTTTATTGATTGCACCCGTACACTCTAGCACGCTTTAATTCGCCAGGGCCTTCATTTGCGCCCCATACTGTGGCAACAAAGTCCGAACACTTTTACAGTACAGTTCGGCACCCCGAATTCAGCATTATACACTACAAAAAAATACAATTCTGTGATGATACGTGTTTGTCACAGTAGGTCGCGTTTTTTGTCATGCATGTACATCCATGACGATTTTATGACAAAATCAAGATAGTCATACCTGTGTTGTCGTAGAAGTGTTCCATGACATTACCAAAATTATCATCATCACGGAAGTGTCCACTTCCATGACGATAAATCGCGCGTCCGTAAGTGCTTTTCGTCAAGGGTGACCGACACGCGGCATCCACCGTGAACGGAACGCCGTTAAGCTATCGGGTCGGGTTTTGGATCCGATAACCCATTAATGTACGACCAATGGGGATTTTCCACGTGTAAAATCATCATTGGTCGGAGGAAACACGTGTCGGCTCATCGTTGGGACAGATGTCATTCACTCATTGGATGTATACGCCTATGATACGTCGACACGTGGCACGGCCCATCAAGTTTAAATGGGCCGGCCCAACTAAAGGCCCACAAGATTTTGCGAACCATAATGGGCTGGCCCAGCTAAAGGCCCACGAGATTTTGCGGACCATAATGGGCTGGCCCAGCTAAAGGCCCACACGATTTCACGGGCCATAATAGGCCAGTCCAGGTAAAGGCCCACAATATTTTTGTGTGCCATAATGGGCCGGCCCAGGTAAAGGCCCACAAAATTCTGGCGGATCATAATGGGCCGGCCCAGCTAAAGGCCCATGAGATTTCACCGACATTAATGGACCGGCCCAGCTGTAGGCCCACAAGATTTTGAGGACCCTAGTAGGCCGGCCCATTAACTGGCTGCCATGTTTTGGGCCAAATGCCGCCCATATTTGATCCGGTCCATTAATGGATCGCCACGTTCTGGGCCTAATAATGGCCCATATAAGATCCGGCCCGTTAAAAGCCTCCCACTTTCCGGGCCAAATCACGGCCCAGATCAGGTCCTGCCCTTTAAGAGGCATTGGGCTCAATAATGGCCAATATCAGATTCGGCCCGTTAATCAGACGCTTATGCTTTTGGGCCCACTTGCTAAAGGCACATTTAGTAATTCGCCCGATATCGCTTCGGCCTGTTAAGGGCTCGTTTAACATTTCGCCCTATATTAATTTCGCCCGTTAAAAGCCCGTCATATAGTTGGGCCTAACACGGCCCGGGCTTTGCATCCGGCCGCTCACGGCGGATATCCGATTGGGCCAAACAAGGACCGAGACAACTTTGGCTGTTAAAGCCCGTGAATTGATTCGCACAATCATGGGTCGGGTCCATTTCGGCTGCCGCCGCCCGTGAGCTATTCGCACGCTTGTGCCCAACCTACTTCTCACCTCCTAAAGCCCATTGAGTTTTCTTGCGAAAAAGAGGGCCGAGGGTTACTCGGCCTATTAAAGGTCTGAATCTACTAGTGGGCCATTGACGGGGCCCATGATGCGGATCATACATCGTGATTGCATGATGGTTCGATTATGTACCGTAATTTTACGGTTTGGCCGTTTACTCGAAGATGTGATATATATACAAGAAAATAACCGCAGCATCGTGAATAAGAAAAAACCTAGACTATACAATAAAGAAATTACGGCATATTACATCCACTGGCATCAAATTTCGCCACTATGATAATAAAGCACAAGCAGACAACAGATTACATACACTGGGCATCAAAGATCGCCACCAGTGCAAATAAACGCACCGACAAAATAACATACAAAACCGATAAAGACTTCAATAGAGTTCAAGAAAGGTTAGCCTGCTGGGAGCAGCCATAAGCAAATGAAAGCAAGATGATGAGATCACGCTTGTTCAACACTTATATCTTCCTCACTCAAAGATAAACAAGCAAACAGATGATGTGTTTTGCACGTAAAAGTATCAAGGTCTTGACAATTCATCACATTTCTTCACGATTTAATAAAGTGACACAGCTTTAAAATTGCATTAACACAATATGGTATTGTTCAGGTCAAGACATGGCAGGAAATGACATTGTGAAGGAGTTGGCAGCTTCACGACACCAATCGGATTACGATCGAGAACTCATAAGTATCAATGGTTAGTGTGTCATTAATTTATCCCAATTCAGATTGGCAAATAAAGAGACGGTTTAAATAATAGTAGAATGATATGACATTGTTCATAGTTAAGACATTGCAGAATATGACATTGTCTTTGTAGTGGGTAGGTTCACCACACCACCGGATTACGTAGATGAAGAATGTAGCATACATGCAAAGGCAAAGAAGATCACTTGCTCTGTATAGTTTAATTTACATGGTATGAAGAAGGAACTTGGTTGTACAACTGAAAACTTAAATTGAGAAGGACAAACTTTTGTTTATGTACATAATAAACTTTAAACGTGCAATTTGATGCAAACACAAAAAATAAACAACTATTGCAGTCATGCCTAACCAAATATACACAACAAAGTTTGAAGGCTTGAGAAGGACAAACTTACATTACTGGTGAAGACATGCTCTATAAACCGCTTGTCCATGCGGATGGGGGGGGGGCAATTCAAGAAGTTTAGCACAAAATCTTCTTGATAAGCATTGCCTTTATTCTACATTTTGTTAAGAGTAAATATAGATGTGATAATATACGAAAAAATGGAGAATATTTAAGATAAGATGAAGAGTGATGCTACATAACCAAGTAGCTATAAATGTATGTGCAGCGATACAGCAAAAGGCACAGCCAAGAGCAATGCACAACTAAACTTCTTCAAGACCAACCTTATGGTAAGAGTAAATATAGATCCGATGTGTAGAAAATGGAGGGCAAAGGAAAATAAGTTGCAGAGTGATTTGACATGAACAACTACATGTCAATATAAGTACAAAGATAAAGGACAACATGTACTTACAAGAACAATGCAGAGCTAAAAAATTCATTGGCATTGGATATATTCTACACTAATGTAACCATTCATACAGATCGAGATAATTTGGAGCGAACAATTGATAAGCAAGCTATCATGCATACTGCTGTCACATAATGAACCAGGTATGTATGCAAGTACAAAGGATACATGACAACAGGTACTAACAAGAGCAAAGCAGCGGGCAGCATATTTGCGATATCTTGTCGTTCTTTTCAAACCGGAATTCTTCTTCGAGCAGATTTCCTGCAAAAAAGATCCGTAAGGCACATGCGGAGAAGTAGAAGTTCAAATTGTCATGTGATTTCATAGACGGTACCTCATCCTGGGAACGAGACCAGTGCATAACAACGTTTTTCCATTCAATGTCTTCTAAATTTAGCACAGGAGACTTCACGGAAATTCGTTTATAGACTTGCCATCAAAGTGTGATTTCCTTAGGTAACACCGATATCATCGCCGCAATGCTTCCTTGAAAAGCACAAGCAAGCTTTGCTCGTCATGACTATCCAGATTGACCCTCGCCTAGTTACAACAATGTAATGTAAAACATTGATGTGTTCGATCAGCAGTAAAACAGAAAATAATAACCATGAATAATAGCACTTACACGTAAGTTGGACAGAAGATGTGAAAATGGTGTTTGTCTTCACTATAATCTTCCCATGATGGGAATATATGCACGTAGTCCCTAACAACATTGAAAGCATTGTCTTTTAAACTGGGAATAAATGGAATGGGGTTCCAATCTGCGAGGAATTGTCCGTCTCTGCAGCTTGGGATAGGTCTTCGGCCGGTGGACTTGTTGTACTTTTTTGGTCGGAGGGATTTTTCTGTGGTACGGCTGGTGCTATGGCAAATGAAATCGGTATACCTTTTGCTGGAGTGCAGGTCCTGTGTGGTGGGGCTAGTGGTGTGGCCAGTGAAGTATGGGTACAGTCTGCTGGAGTCGGTCCTATGTTTTGTGTCACTGGTTGTACAGCCAATATAAGTGGGGCGCTGTCTGATTTCTCCGGCACCACCACGTTTTTCAAGGACTTTGCTGGTGCTCCTTCAGGTTCGGCAATCACCCTCTTCCTTTTTGATGTCTGATGCACAAGAACAACATTTGAGTGGAAAAACATGGTATGATGATAGATGGAATATGTATTGATAATGGATGGGCATGGCATCTCGAGTTATATGATGAATAAACTAAGCGGATGGCGGTGCAACAAAGTAGAAGAAATGCAAGACAACATATGCAAGATACGCTGCAATCAATAAAACCTTGTCAAATTAGAACAGCACCTTGATGGGTGAACAGGATGTGCCATCTGCCTTTGACTCCTCGAGGTTAGAATAGTCATTAGGATGATATTCTGAACAAGAATCAACAGGTGGGGAGCGTACGAGTTTCATTGCTTCCAGAATGGCACTCAATGCCTTTGGTGCCAACTTTGTAAGTCATTGCAGTGTTCCACAATATTCTTCTGATGCGCGGATTCTGATATTCACTGTAATTGCGGATAATATCTAAGAACCATGAAAACATAAATAGTTTTGAGGTTATCTTTGTAATGCAGATGATATTATAATATAGGGGTGCCCTTGTAAACACTTATGTGCTATCACTTGATTCTGATGAGAGAGCTCATGTGTGCTGTAATATGGTGCGTGCATTTATATAATCTGGCACAAGTACACAAAAAATAGGCTCCAGAAGTAAGGATAGTCATGATGATAGGTTCATAATATACCGTATAGAGAGTTTATTGCCAAACCATGATAACAAGAGCACACAAGAATTAGGCAGATCATAGTGTACATAACAGAGGTACACCATAACCACGATATATAAATCGGGAAAGTGGAACTGGCTTGAAAATACGGTGTTGTATTGCCTCTAGTAATTGAAAGCCTATCGATCACGTACATGCCAGCTCTATCGAACATGGTAAAGAAGAGCAAGCAGATTTTGGATAATAAAATGTTGGTTGCGCAGTGCCCTCACATGATGAACCATCTGTCTCTCGACCATTTCAGGCGGTTGGATGAAGATCCTACGTCTCCTAACCCTTCTTCTTCCTCGTCTCTGATTCTTCCCATACAGAACACCTTGCAGACGGGCCGGGGACCACCGGCCCCCATCGCCTGTGTTCCTCCACCACCCCCATCCCCCACCCGCACCCCAACCCCCACCCGCGTTGACTTTCTTTGTTCGGCGAGGCCCCACAACCACCCGAGCCCCTTCGATCGAACCGGCAAACTCTGGCGAGCTCTGAAAAATTGACTGACCCAATTTTGAAATTTAGTCTACTGTGATTTAACTAGTGTGGAAATAAAAGGGGAAAACCATAAGCATTGGGAGTATAGTCTTGAGCGTGCCATGGCAAATCTGAAGGTGCAAACCGGACAAAGGCAAGTTTGCAACCAAGACAAGAAATCAGAGTAAAGCAGTGGCGATCTATTTTCTTGCTGCGATAAATAAGTTGAGCAGATATGAAAGAGTACCGCCTGCAGTGCGGCGCCGATGTCTGCTTGTCGAGAATTTGACGGTGATGCGGTAGCGATGGCTGTCAGCGGCGTGGAAGCAGATCTAGGAGGGTAGACGGTGGCGGTGGGGCGCGGTGGACGAGACGGTCATAGGAGCGGCGCCGACAAGGTGGACGACGGCGGGGATGAAGCGAGAGGACGGGATGCAAGGATCCCGGTCCGAAGGCGTGGATGAGAGAGGTCGATCTCTTGTAATGGACGGCGGCGTCGGGGTATCAGCTCCGGCATGGTGGAGGAGGACGGCGGTGGATGAGGTGGCGGACGGCGGCGGATGGAGGGCGGTGGGGTGGAGAGGGTGTTTTGGCGCCCACGGAGTATGAATGGGGAAAAGGGAGGTAGAGAGGAAGGGGGGAACCATGTATTCAGGGGGCGCTTGTCTCAAATGCGAGGAAATTTACAAACTTAGCCCCCATTTCAAATTTGTACTACATCACAAAGAACATTAGTCGGTTGGGGATAGGACGGTAATCTCGCATACACCAAATATTTGCCGATTTAGAGTTTGTTTTGGCACCCACCGTATGAATATGAATCGGGAGGGAATCGATTTGGCCGAGGACACATCAGGTTTTGGCGCCCACCGTGTATGAATCCGGGTGAGAGGCGGTTACATCATGTTTGGGTGAAATTACAAACCTACCCCTATTGAAACCTATAGAAATCCAGCAGATAGGCTTTGCGTGGCAGGGATAGGCAGTAGTGATTTCCATCTCGTTTTGGTTTCGGCGATTCGCGACTTTCCCCGCTTCGCTCAAATTTTGCAGAGTGCACGCTATCAGCCAACTCAATTCGAATCCCGTTTGTATTCTATTTTTTCCGGCGGCATCCATTTTCAATTGGAATTACATTCTATATACATCATTTTTTTATATATACTTTCAAAAGCACAACACCATTTATACATGAATATGGTTTACAAATGGCATGATCTCAGATTCATAAGGTTGTATCCATCAATTTGGATTTTCAAATATTTTAAACCACTTTATGTTGAAATCCAATGTATGCATTCCTCGCTAACTGTGTCCAATTAATGTGTGTTTCATGCGGGTTTTTTTAACTTCTCAAACATGTATAATGTGTTTCACATACGCAACATATAGTGTAATCCCGTTTAGACATAAATTGCATATAAACCATGCATTGTTTGTAATTGAAGAATCTATGGATCACCAATATTGATAAACTATATAACATTACACGTGTGCCCAAATTCAAATGAATATGCATGTTTGATACACCAATTTGCGTTACGATATTATCGATGTCGTGATCTCCAGCTTAAATATTTGAATCCCCTTTAATCCAGATATTCGTCTCATATAGCTATCACTCATGCTTATATAGGACTATCTCTCTCGACCTATACGCTGCTCATCGCCTCTCGTATCTCTCGTGCTACCAGATGTCCACAATGATCTTTTATCTTCGTAACACCTCGACGGTACTCTCTCCCTCGACCTTCATCACTCTATCTCTCTCTAAGTATATCTCGCCTCCCTGCTATGTGTCTCTAACTATGATTCTCCATGTGGAATCTCTTTCTCTCACACAAACACAAAACTTTGTCTCCTGTGGTCTCATTTCTCTCTACTATTCCCATGTGTGCCACTCACACCCCTCATACGTAGATGTCTTTCTCTCCTTAGATATGAGAACCTACGATTCTTCCTCTTCAATATCTCTTTCTCACACACAAACACAAACTCTGTCTCCCGGGGTCTCATATTTCTCCATTGTTCTCTTGTATGTCGCTCACACACACCCTCTCTCCCAAGAGATATCTTGCGTTCCCTCATATGTCTCTCTAGCTATCTCTCTCGTTGTGAAATATCTTTCTCTCTCGCAGACACAAAACTCCGTCTCTCTAGATCTCATTTCACTCTGATATCTGTTTGTATGTGACTCACATGCACCCTCTCTCTATCTCTCTCACACCCACACACATAACCCAGCCTTCTGATCCACTCGACTCCTATCTCTAACGCACACTAGCTAGCATCTTTATCTTTCTATTTATCTGCTTTCTCCATCAACCTTCTTTCTCGCCTCACTCTTGATTCCTATCACGCACACTACATATGTTTCTCTCTACATGCAGTCAAGTGCCCTTTCACACACATATATAACTTCACCCTTTGAACCACCCGACGGTCATCTCCAACACCCAAACTAGCGGATGTCCCTCTAGCTAGCATCTCCATCTCTCAGATTCATCTGTAGTTTCTCCGTCAACATTTCTTTCTCGCACGGAGTCTTGCTTCCTATCACCCACACTATATATGTCTCTCCATACATATGCATTTATAGGTTGATCTCTTTTGCACAATCGTTGTGCCTCACCTCCTCTGCTCGCCATAGATGCATGCTCCAGCCCACGCCACTATCTCTGAAAGACAAAAACACATGCTCAATTGTCAGGCCTTGTTCCCTGCATTCTCACATGCATGCATATTGTCATACCGATCCGTCTCTCCCATGTCATTGATCTTATGACTTATGTCTTCTTTCTTTTATCTCGACCATGCACGCGCGCACACACACACACACACATCCCACGTATACATGTATACCTCTCACACATGCACGTTCAAGGTCTCTATGTCTCCATACGTAGTTAATTACCTCAATCCAAACGCCACATCGAATCGTTCTCCTCTTTTGTGCATATAACTTCCGCCAGGATGGGTAAAACACACACTCACACTTAACAATCTCCTTCTAGCTACCCCCCCCCCCCGCCTCTCACTCTTCCCCTATATCCCCGAAACCAATAAGACCATCCCTTTGTTTAGTTCCGCCTACATGCACCATCGATATATAGTAGTCTTCCTTGGTGTCTCTCGAACAAACCACGCTCTCTCGATGTCGACTCCTCTCACGCCAAGACGCACCTTCTCTTCCCTCTCTACGGGAATTTTCTCTCTCGCACCCCATCGTTGGTGGCCTCTGCCATACACATCACCTCTCTATGATGAAGCCATGCACACTTAAATTACATCTGCCACAGAGGACCCCGCGACACACGCACACACACGCACACGCACACACACGCACACGCACGCACGCACACCCCCCCACACACACTAAGACTCCATCTCTCTCTCTCACACACACACACACACAAACACACACACACACACACGCACGCACCCCCCACACACACTTAGACTCCATCTCTCTCTCTCTCTCTCTCACACACACACACACAAACTAAGACTCCATCTCTCTCTCTCTCACACACACACACCCACACACACACTAAGACTCCATCTCACACACACATGCTCTATGCGGAGCATTTGTTCCTACCACCCTTCATCCAACCTTACCCGTATGATAAACAATCACCTTTATTTACTTGCATAACATGGACAAATTCCACTTTACTTTAGTAGTCAAGAAACTTATCATCCTGTACCCTTATAAAAAACGAGTTGGCGATGATGGTGTGCCTGCCATCTTGTAGTACAGACCGTATGATATATATCTGATGGATAGAAAGCAAACTATGATAATTTTACAAAATATACCCGCACCTCTCTCCACATCATTATCTCCCACAACCTCATTGCTCAGAAATTAAAAAAGGAATAAGTCTCTGGAACAATCTAGCATGGATGGTGGCCAGCCAGCCTCACGGGCGCCGTCCATCCCCATGCCTCCGCCCATTCCGACCACCAGTCACCACCACGCCACTCCTCCTCGCCTTATCTCTCATCTTTCATTTTTTCGATGACATTCTCGAGATACCAGTTTCCGATAAAATTCTCGAGATATCATTAGTTTTTACACATGGGATTACTCCTACATGGGTCAATCACAACAGGTGTTTTGTAAAAAAATGCATATTGATGTTCCGTGCAATGCACGAGAATCTTTCTTGTAATTATATAACGCAAATCACGAGCAGGCAATGAAATTTTTTTGACACAACCACGTTAACATGGCCACGTAAATCACTAGCTAAAGTAAATACCATTATACTTATATCCCGATGCAAAAGGTTGAGTACATGTACGAAGAGTAGAGTTGCACACACGCACTCTGTCTCTCAGAATCTCACACACACACACACACACACACACCAGTTACGTGACGCCCACTTAAGCAGACACGAGCATGTTACAATTTGTGCACCCGCGGGTACACGTGATGCTGCGCATTTATTTAAGCCGGAAGGCGAACCCAAACAGTCGCTGCATTCATTCCTCCCGCCGCCTCTTCTCTGGTCGCCGTCGCCCGGTAGCCATGGGCCTACCAAGGTAACAACATACGCCACACTCCCCACGAGCGGCGCTTTAATATGGAAATTTTAGTGGTCATGCATGCATCTTTTTGTGCTAGCACTCCTATATAAGGGTTGACCGGTCGCTTCCCGCGGACGTGCGTGGGCGGTGGAAGAGGAAGGAGAAGGGAAGCGGGCTGTGGAGTAATGTTTTTTACCACAATTTCTTAGGAAACTGAGTGCAATAATTGAGTAGTTTTGCAAACTAACAAGATTACACACAAACGGTTCAAAACCTATACTCCCTTTCCAGCGTGCGCTTCCTGCGTGAAACGGTCAGCGTCGCCCTGGAGCGTCAGTGCCGCATTAATGCCCGGCCAGAGCAGGGGCGACCTCTCACTGGCGCCGGCTTTGAAGTGGCACGACGGCCGAGAGAGCGCCGCTTCCCGGGGCACGCGACTGCTCCGCGTCGAGACTGGCCATAGGCCCTGTTTGGATCCATGGGTTAGAGTTAGTTTGAGCTAGTTGGGGCTCAAATAGCCCTAAAGTATCCAAGCATGAGGGTTTAAATTGGAGCAAGTTGCACCGAACCCACCAAAAAAACTATCCCACCCAAGAGGTGCTAACTGAGATAGTTCTCATTGGGACCACGAAAAATCACTTTTCTCTCTCCATGAAGTGCATTTATTGTCAATCTAACCTCACACCCAAACACCTCTTTGGCTACAGTTAGTTCGTGGTTAGTCATGAGTTAGTCTAACCTCTAGCTAAGTTATAGTATCAAACAGAGCAAGATAGGACATGCAAGTTGCTCAAAGCATACATGCAAATTAAACGTGAAAGGATTTTTTTATTTTCGAAAACGGAACGTGAAAGGAATATTTTTTAGAATGCTCTTGGCATGTCGCTAACATGTGATAGTTAACCGACCTCAATAGACGGCAGAAACGCCAGCCCGCCGCACTTTGATAGAGACGAGGAGGGAGAAGCGATACAGGCTGCTGGATTACTAGATATAGGTGTCGCACGGAAGCCAAGAAATATGGTGATAGCGTGGGTTAGCCATGTACTAGTATGATGTAACTAAACTGGGCTGCCGTGTTTTGTACTCTTCCAAATTCATCGTGGAGATGATTGGTTAATTTTATATCGCTGAATAATATTAAATTTTATGAGTGCGCACGCCCACCACGAGGTTCCTTGCTCCTTCTCGGTCTACCTAATCTATGTTCTTCCACTCTATTTTTTTACGTGAGCTTTGTTCATCCTTTTGCCAACACGCGAGACATCTAGCATCAAGGTGCACGTGTTATGCAAGGATCGCTCCATCTATATGAAGAACACGTGGACTGGAACTACTGAGGACGGACATGTACCCGAGAGTGGACGATGAACCTGAGTAATGTAGCGCAAGAAGTGAAGTAGAAAGGCACAAATGGTATGAACATGCGTGGCATATAGGGTGTGTTTGGTTGCATTCTCGTCTCAAAGATAGTTGTTCCTCTTCATGCATGCTCAACTCAACACCCCTCTTCATGCATGCTCTCTTCATGCATGCTTCTAGTGTATTTGTGCTAAACTAGTGTGGACTCATGCACCCTCCATACACTCTACCAAACACCCAAAAGTAGGTCGAGAAGGGAACTCTTAGGCGGCATTTGTCTCTTACTATGTACTACCACTAATGTTGTACGTGCAATGCACGGTGATGTTATGGAGTATGTGCCTAAGTACTCTACTACTACTATATTAGTTGGAGGCACATATTAACTTTTATATTTGTTTACGTGTATGCCCCGAGACCTTCCAACTAGACGTGTATTTCTCTCCGTGTCGCACTTTGTATCATTCATACCACTAAGTACTACTACGGCGGTCTCCACCCGTAAGTGGAAGAAGTGGAGACGCTCTACCACGCTGTTTTTTTACGCTGGCTCTACCACGCTGTTCATGTCCCACTCCTTTTCACGACGTGTGGGACATCCAAAGACGCCCCGTGTTTGGCACCCTTCGTCAGAAGAGTTGAAACGCTAGCATTCATCAGAAATAAAAAATAATTATAAATCGGCAGTGATACTATTTTTTGCGAACCAATCAGCAGTGATACTATACCACACGGTTTCCTTGCTCCTCGATATCGGAAAGAATACTTCCGTTCGCCAACATGTGGGACGTCGACCATCCCGTCCACTTGCCATGCATGCGTAACTCCAAGGAGAGTCACCTGTCGTCGCCGCTACCGCAGTAACAATGACTAATGAGCCGTCAAATCACAGGCCCACTTCCCACTTTGAAGTTGCTCGGACGAAGGAACCATCATGACTTTGTTGAATTCCGCTTCTTGAAGAAAACTATTGTACCAGCAGTACTGCTAGCTACAGTATTTACTCTGCATTCACGGCCGACGAACCTACTCCGGCGCCAGTTGTCCATCCGTCTGCCGCGGCTCATTGCCATTCGCCCGCTATATTAACTTGAGCCCCAGCTCCCAGCCATAGCCAAAGACCCACACATATTCTCCTCCGGGCCCTTCCTTCGCCGGCACCACTTCAACCATGGCCTCCTCGGCGCCCGAAGCTCTCTTGGACGATTGTCGCAGGAGCAGATGAGGGACATCGGTGGCTCCGCTCGAAGGCTTCCAAAGCTCTCTTCGACGTCTTGTCGCAGGAGCAAACGAAGCGAGATCGCCGGCACTTCCCCCGGCCGCCCTCCGCCGCCACGACCACGGTTAAGCCAGCGGCGCGTGTGGCGCAGCCGCGGAGGAAGAGTAGTACACGGTAGGTCGCCGCCGCTCTGGTCCCGGAAGGCCACCGCTACTCCACTCAACGGACGCCAAGCTTGGCGGGGTAAATATCGGCGTCGATTAGCCGCTTGACGGCGACGTGAGGCGGAAATCTTCGTAACCTTGTGCTCCGAAGGAGGAGGTTATCGAGGCGGATGAGGAGGAGGCAAAGGCAATGGCTGGCTTTCTCGGGCTCATGGCCGGACATGGTGGTCGGGCGCCGGCGATCGTTTAGATTAGGTTTATAGTAGGTTTTAGTACGGTTTGTGCGAAATATGTAATGAATTTCGTCCAGTTTGTAGGAAAAGTTTTCGAAATGTAATGAATTTCATCCGATTAATTTCATCTGGTTAATTTGAAATTTGCTTTGTTTGCACGAATTTCGTCCGATTAGTTCATATAGTTGTCGAAAGGTATGCGGGCAGCATCGGATGGCATCCATCAGTGTCCTCGGACAAATGCCGGTGTAAATTTGTGGGCCAGCGCTGGAGATGCCCTAACTATCATGCTATAATCGCTAACAAATCCTCCATTATTTGGCAGGGAACAGTTATGCCTCGATCAAAATCTGATCCGCGGTGTTTCGCACTCCTCCCGCGTAAGAGTGTAAACTCTTGCTTACATAAAAATGGAGCAAGTGGACGGCACTGTAGCACATCATATCACTCGAACTAGCCCGCCTAATGAGCGGGAAAGCACCGCCCTCGTCATTTTGTTCTGGATTTCTATCGATCGATCGCGCGAAAATGTTACGCTTCGCGAGTTCTAAAGGAAAAGGCGGCACACTTACGACTCGTACGCGTCGCAACCCCGACAGTCCGGCTCGCACGCCGCTCACTAGAGGGGACACACATTGTCTTGCTGTTTCACTGACATGTGGGACCGTAATTTAATAAACCGTCGATAGCCGAAATCTAATCGCTCAGCGGGCGTCGGCTGAGAAGAGAGAAACGGGGGAGGGAGAAGAGATCGCCCGCCGCCACAAGAACTCCAAGAAATATATGGTGATAATGTGAGGTGGGCCATGCTGGAGTCCGGACTACTTCCGAAGCCCGCTCTCACCGCCCTGGCCCCTCAAGACGCTAGCTTCCCGCTGCATGCATAGCAAGTAGTCCCCGCTTATGTGGAGGAGAGAGAGGCATTGACAAAGCCAAGGAGTAACAGTGGAGACAATAGCTTTCATCAAAGATAAACAATGAATACTCGTTACTCGTCCTCTATATCGGAAAGAATACTTTCATTCGCCGACATGTGGGACGTCGACCATCCTGGTCCACCTGCCATGCACAAAATTATCCTGGTCTACCCCGGTCAGATCACATGCCCAACCTTTCCCATCAGTAAGTTGTTCGCACGAAGGAACCATCATGACTTCGTTGAATTCCGCTTCTTCAAGAAAACTTACTGCATTCGCAATATCGCTACCACACGCCAAGACCGGACGGCACTGCACCACGCCATATCATCGAAACCCACTAGGCCAAACTAGCCCGCCTTGGTCATCTATTTTGGAACGGAGGAGTACGCCTTGACCGCTATGATTTTGTGTTGCACGCTCTCCGTACTTTTGCTACGATTTTCCTACCCTATGAACCAAATGAGGCCTGAATGTATGTCGACTATTGTCCGATCAATCGCTAAGCCTACAATTTTAGGAGCTAGGGCTATTGGTCGATCGACGAGGATAAGTATAAGCGTACCACGAGCTCATCAGCCCCAACGTTTCTCTTCGGTGAGTGTTTTGCAAGTACTATAGCTTGCACAGTAGCTAGCCTACTAACACCAAGAATCATCAAACAAGCCCTGCAGATATGATAAACAGTTCAAACATACATCTAAGCATGCCATATATTACATCAAAAGTTGGTGAGGATACATCTGTTTCCATAACTCGGAGAGGGTTCGCATGATTCATCGCATGATTCACTATCAAACAAAAGTAGCAAGATCCGCCCACACAAGACAGTGCACTAGCCCTAAGATGGTTTGATAACACGCATCATTCTGGTAATTAAACACAGGGCAATGCAAACTACCCTGAAGGATTAGCGCGACCAACTATTTCTTGTCATCGATCTCTCGGCAATGACCACAAAGACGGACATGCATGGGAATCGATTTCTAGGGCGATGTCCACAGGATCGACCGCGACATCGGAATCGATCTTCAGGCGATGTCCACAGGATGGACAGCGGCATCGAATCGATCTCGGGCGATGCCAACAGACGGGCCACGACATCGGAATCATCAAGGACAACCACCGGCACATGCACAACCCTAACATATTAGCAAGCACATTACAAATAATCAAAAACCACAACTATGGTAATAAGCCATTATTTTTTACCTTGTGCAGCTCACCGGGGGATATCATCCCTTTGGGGGCCATCTCCTCGTCCTCGATGGGGGCCATCACCTTGCCAGGGGAATACTGCTTCTCAACGGCGACTATCTCCTCAAACTCGGTCTTGAGCCTCACATAGGTGGCAATCAGAGTTCCTGGGGTCGGCACGGTGGGGCCCTTGCTGTTCTTCCAACTTTCTTTGAGGAGTTCGTCTGCCAACGTCCTCAACTCTTTGGACAGTTCTTGTTTCTTGGAGTTCTTCGTCTCCATGGGTTGGCCCGCCAACATGGTCAACTCGTTGGTCGGTGCTCGCTTCCTGGAGATCGCTGTCTCCAGTGGGTTGTCCGTCGGCAACTCTTTGCCTAGTGCTCCAGGATCCATCAATGAGCTGACAAACAAAAAGCAATCGAAAGGAAACCACAAACGCAATGAAAACGGGAAAAGAATAGGATGTGAGAATTGGTCGGTGCTTCGCAAAAATAAGATTATTGGAATGAAAATATAGCAACATAACTGATTCATCCACCTTTCCTTCGCTTGCATGTAAGAAAAATGGCGTAAGTGAGTAGCCCGGAGGAGGTTTTCTTCAAGAAAGGGAAGAAAGGAGCTTGAACGAAGGCTCCAATGAAATGATGGTTGCTTCGCCCAATCCAACTTGGAGGCCACCTTACCACCGCTGGTAAAGATGTGGGTTTTGTGATAAGACGGGTCATGACAGCCACATCGGGTGACAGTGAGTCTCGATCGTAGCACCTCGCTGTGATTTGGTGGATGGCATGCGGGCCGGGATGCTTTGAAATGTCCCGCGTGTAGATAGAGCGGCTAGTCATATAGGAGTGCTCAATATTGTGCACCGCGACCAAGGCGGAGAGGAAAACGAGAGAACTACGTAATTAATGCATGAGTTTAATTAGGGTAGTTTTGTAAAGTACGAGATACATTCCTCCAATCGCAAAATGCCTTGGTTCATGATATTTGAGATTTGAGCCCTATAAACCGGAAGGGAGGGGTAATGCACTGCAGTGTAGTCTAGTCACTTGTTGAAATCTCTAGAAAGGAAAATACTCCTTTCCGGTTTACATGTCTATACTACTCCCTCCGTCTAGGTGTGTAAGTCATCTTACGAAAACCAAATAGTCCCAAAACACTTAGGCGCGGTGCATTAACTTCTACCTTGTTTCTTGTTTCTTGACATATCAACCAATAAGAGATGAGAGGTGTGCATGCTTTTAATGACTTGCAATGGCTAGTTCATTGCATGCAATGCTATTAATTAGCAAATAAACATTGGTGACCCCAGGAGGAAATGGTGCTAAGCGCGTGGACCTATGCAGAATGAGTATCAACCAATGGATAATGGAGTTTAATTGTTAAATAGTACTCCCTCCTTTCCGGTTTATAGGGCTTATCTCAAAATTTTATGTTTTCCATTTTATAAGGCTCAATTTGGTTGTTTTCCATCACATTTTCAGATTCCAAGGTGCATTAAATCATTGCATGCAAGTATTAAGAGAAAATTGACCAATGCTTTTACTTTATGCATGCATGCATTGCAATTAATGCATTAATAAACATAATTTTTTGAGGAAAACAAGAGCATTTATTAGGTGCTTTTGCAAAACTACAAACTGTATTCCACCACTCACCATCTACATTGATTGGTGAGATTTTTGAATTGAGCACTATAAACCAGAAAGGAGGGAGTAGCATTTTTGTCTCATGCAAGAGCTCTGCTAGTATATGCGTGCTCCAAGAAATCGCACCACGCGAGCGCTCAGAATCGCACGCTCGGGTTGCGCTTGGCTCTTTGCCTCTTCGAGAAGACGAACAATGATGCTACTCCTACTTCTACAAGATCGAATCCATCGCTGCATGTCCTTCCACCTCGTGCGGGAGGGAAGCGTAGCGAAAGCTTCTACTATCGCTTCCTCGCTTATGCGTCTATGACAGGTGGGCCCAACAGGTGGTTGGCCCTCCTGTCATGCAGCCAAAGGCAGGCGCAGTTAAGGCACCGGAGCTCAGTCCGCAAGGGAGAGGGTGTCGTAGTAATCAAATTTCTCGGTCTTGTACGAGTTGACGCGACACATCAAAGCACTTCACTTGATAAAAGTCTTTTTACACATTTCAAATGGGCTACTTCGTATGTAGGAGTAGACATATTCTGCTTCGTATGTAGTCACTTGTTGCAATCTCTAAAAAGACTTATATTTGGAAATGGAGGGAGTACAACGCATGCGTGCATGCCGTGACTTTCCTTTTGATACTTGCATGTGTTGATTTGATGCACCTTGCCAAATTTTGACTATAAATTTAACTAACCAAATTTTCATGCATGTCAAAAAAACTTACGAGGCTGTTTGGATTGTGACTATGTTTTGTCTTACGTTGCCACATTATTTTTCCCACACTTCCCACACTTGCCTAACCTGAGTTGCTCAAGTTGTTAGACACACTTTGGCTTGCCTAAGGGAATCTTGCCACAATTTTTGTGTCTATGACATGTGGGGTTCACTGCTAATAAAAAAATTCTTGTCTTAGGTGTGGCTAATAAAAAAGACATATATTTAGGAACGGAGGGAGTAGAAAATATAAATAATAATGCATGTTGGGGCAACCCACGTTTCCGATAATTTTAGCCGTGGGCTTGTTCACAATTTTTATGAGGGGTGGTTGTTCATTTAATGGAGGGACTTGTAGTACCGGACTTGAACGATACAAAGTGCAACCTGGCACACCGTAACACCACTTCGAACAAGCGGGTAGCTATCTCAAAAAAACAATCAACAACTAAAAAACCGCGACACGGCATGTAGTAGTACACAATTTTAAACGATTGTTTTGATGGAGTGAAAAGGAAAACTACCCCACTGCTTATATATAGGCCGGAGCCTCCGCGCTTGCTTGCTAGGGTTGCTCTATTCACATACTCTCATCCTCTCCAGATCTAAACAAGATAGGGGTAGTAACACTGTCTTTCTCCCTTCAAAGAACACTGGCTTTCTATCCTCACCGCTGGTTACAGATCAGGACGTATCCCCCTCTGCCGGTGAAGGGGAGGAGGGGCAGCATTTAGGCCCGCGTTGACAGCGAGGGAGGAGACCCACTGCCGGCCGCACCGTTATCTCTGGCCGAGAGCCGGCGCGGGAGGTCCTCCGATCCCTTCGTCGTTGCCTGTGGGCGGATCCGGCCTCCCGCCGCCCACCTATCCACATCCCGACGACCTTCAGGTATATCTTTGTTCGAAACCGCCCTAGCTCTACTTCCCCAGCTCGCTACGTCGCTGCATGTGCATCATTTTCTACCTCTCAGCCCCTCTCGATCGGATGGTCCAACGTCACCTATTTTTTCTTCTTCTATTGTCAGAGGTAAAGCTACTTCATGGAGTCGAATCTTGTACTCCCTCTGTCCGAAAATACTTGTCATTGAAATGGATGTATCTATATGTATTTTAGTTCTAGACACATCCACTTTGATGACAAGTAATTCCGGACGGAGGGAGTACTTGGTTCAAACAAGAAATAAAGTGGGGGTGGGGGAATTTAGTATGTACATCGGACTTCATACAAACAGGAAGGAAAGGGGTGAAATTAGTACAGACTGGTCATCCAACCGGTCTCTTGGTCGAAAAGGGAAATATAGGGGTAATGCTATACACAGTGGTATGACCAGGACTATATTTGCTATCCACACATAGGAGTAGGTGGCTAGAGTGAACAAAAATGGGACCAACCCAGATATGTTTCTTGGATGTTTGTTTCTCGGGGCGACAAACTATGAATCACCACTTTATGCCCCTGTTTACGTACATGGTGCTGTACTACTGGTGCACCCACTGTCCCATGCCCTTATACCAAATATTTAGGCTTCGGTCGGAATAAAGGGGCAGAAGACATAGATCTTGATGAAAATAGAGGAATAGGAAAGGAATGTAGGTATAAAACTATGGAACAAATAACCGGAGGAAACTCTCAAGAGAATGTGTTCGGATGGACTACGAAATGTACAGATTTGTTTTTAGAGTAGCATGCTTGGCAAGATGAGATGCTATTTGTTTATTCAGCTGCACAGTGACTACTCTTGTCCTCACCTCACGTACCACACATAGGTTGATTTTTTTATTCTAGCAAACACAGCACAACAACCTGTCTAACGCATGGCAGCGAGCGCCTGCCTCGGGCTTCCGCCCAAAAAATGAGTAGCGCGTGGATGTTTCTAGTCCTATGGAATCAGTACTACCAGGACCAGCTTTCCTATGAAACACTATTCACCTTTCCCGTGTTCCGAACGGTTGGAAGGGAAAGAATACCGTAGGAATTGTGTTCCCTGAAAATCCTGCACCAAACCTGTGGAACCGAACGCAGCCTTAGCTGTTCTTAATATAATGTCCCCGTAAAAATGAAGCCATGCCACTATTTTTGCTTGTAATTGTTTGAGACTCGACAAGTTTAGCCAAATGTTTTTGCCTGTAATTGTTTGAGACTCGATTGCTTTCCTTCAGGCCTTTTTGTGCAAACAGTATATCCAATTCACCGTTGTCAAGTGACCTTTTGGTGCACTGCACAAAACTCTTCTTAAAAGAAGTGACTTTTGTGTTGTGTAACTGGAATGTCAGAATGGAACAGTTGGTTCTGTCGGATTTCGGGTTCCGGCAGACCCTTGAGGTTCGAACACTGGGGTGCACGCGGAGATCCAACCCTCCACCGTCTCGTACCTTGCCGAATCGCAGGGACCTAAACTACTAAATGGAACAACACAAGAGACACAAGATTTATACTAGTTCGGGCCACCGTTGTGGTGTAATACCCTACTCTAGTTTGTGGTGTGGTGGATTGCCTCAGGGGCTGATGATGAACAGTACAAGGAAGAACAGCCTCGCGAGGGTCTGTTCTTGGCGGGTGCGATGAACTGCTAAGTGGTGTTCAGTCGCTCTAGCTTGGGGATCGGGTCTCTGTCTTTCTCTTGATTCCGGATCTGGGTGCCGATCGTTTCGATCCCCCTGGTCTGAGTGTGGCTACTCCTATTTATAGGCGAAGGCCCTGGGCCTCTTCCCAAATATTGAGCGGGAAGGGCGCCACCAATTGGCCATTTTGAAGGGGAACAGCGGGTACACTTATCCTGACTAAAGTTGGTCCTCGCCGCCAAAGGCTCGTGATGACGCCTTTGCTTGGGCTCCACGATGACTCCCTTCCAGCCGTTGGGGCTGGTCTTGGTCTTGTTGCACCGAAGCGGATGCCTTTGCTTGATGCTCTCGCCGCGCTTGCTCCATTTGCACCAAACAGAAAGGAGGACGCCAGCTGAGCTAAGCGCCCGACCGCGCCCTTGGTCGTCATGGCTTATGCGTCATGGGCACCTCGCGAGGTACCCTGCCTTGAACTCTCCGCCTCCTCATGAGCCAGCCGACAAGGCCGTGCTCGAGAAGCTCCCCGTCGCCCCGCCCCACGAGGCTTGGCCCCTCGCGAGGGTCTTGAGCTTGTGTTGATGAAGATGGGCTGTCTGGGCCTCCTTTGAGCCACGCTGCAGTGAGCAAGTCTGGGACCCCGTTCCCGAATGCCCGATGATAGCCCCAGGCCTGGCGCCCGAACTTGGCCGAGCGAGAGGCGAAAGGGTAAGTCTGAAGCATCGTGGGCCCCTAACAGCCTGCGGCCTTAGGCGCCAGCGTGGCGGTTGATTGACGCGTCGCGCCTCTGCAACTGCGTGGGTTGATAATAGAGCGGCATCTTCCTTGCCTCCTTTACTTTCTCCGATTCTTGCTCAGATCCCCTTTCTTGCGCCTCCTCTCGCTTCCAAGACCTTCAGATCCACTCTGCGTGCGTGCCCTAGCCAACATGGCTCCTCGCCAAGCCCGGCCGGAGCTTGGTACTCTCCCGCCTTGGACCCGCCAAATGTGTCAAGGGCGAGCTCACTGACAATCGCCGGGTTGGCGGGCGCAAGGCGCCAAGGAACGGCGGTGTTCAAGGCGGCTCCTGCGCCCGAGGGTCGGGGAGTACCTTCTACCCGTTCTTCGTGAGCGCCATCATTGCCTGTCTGGTGCCTCCCTTCTCTGAGTTCTTCTTCTCCGTCCTCCGTCACTACAACATCCAAGCTCTGCACCTCCATCCCAACTCCGTCCTTCTTCTGGCAATCTTCGCCTACTATTGTGAGGCCCATGTTGGGATGAAACCCTCGGTGGCCTTGGTGTGCCACTGCTTCTCCCTCCGAACCTCCCGTGGTTCCAACTCTGCGTCTGAAGCTTGCCGTGATACTGGCGGGGACATTGCCATTTCAAACCCTGGGAAGCGGATTGAGGGCTTCAGGAGCAAGTGGGTCTTGGTGGATGCTGGGTGTATCCACCCACGGCTGATCCTGCCCACGGAGCCCGCCGAGAGCTCCGACGACTGGTCCCGAGTGGAGCTTCTGGATCCCCGCGCGAAGCTGGTGCTGGAGAAGATGGATGCAGATTTGAAGCCGGCCAACGCGGCGGCGGCAAAGCTGACCGGTCTTGTCCGCTGTCGAGGGAGTTCCCTGAGCACCAACCGGCTCCGCTTCATCAAGATTTCGCTTCCGATGTGGAGGCCTCACTCGAGCCCCGTGGCCCTGGCCAGCGAGGACCTGGCGACGGTCCTCCAGTCCTTGGTTGGGGGCGATGTGGCGAGACTGGAGGGCGCCCCCGCGCCCTTGTTCCTTCGTGAGGATTGGGAGCAGGTAGTGGGGCCCATGTCCGTCTTCAATGGGGACGGGCCCGTGCCCGTGGAGGCTCCGGAGGACCTGGTGGACGTGTCCTCTTCCGACTCCAGCGAAGAGGTGGAGGAAAGAGAGCCAGGAGAGGGGGTTGATTTGGGGGCGGAGTCAAGGGCTCCTCCCCTGTGGCGCAGGCCCCGCGTTCTCCGCCTCCCCGAGAGTGATGACGACGAGGACAAGGATGAGCGGGGAGGCAGAAGCATGCCCCCGATCCCGAAGAAGGACCGACTGGGCTGGTCCCCATGGGTCCGCCTTGCCCCGGGCGATCCGCAGACGCCTTTCCGCCTCCTGGTCCCCTTGAAGCTGATCCCTGCAGCCGACTCTCGGGCTTCAAGTATGGCCGGAGGCCGCTCGAGTCCACCAGCGACGACCTGTAAGTGCCTGCTCCCCGTCTTGATTATTGCTCTGTCGACGAGATCTGATGTCCATGTTCTTCGGCCAGGCTGGCGCCCGCGGCGAAGAAGCTGAAGGGGGCTCCTGAGGCCCCATCCGTGGCGGTGCCTCTGCCCGAAAAAGAAGATGATCCCGACACCCAGGCCTCTCCTGCCCGGGCGTCCTCGCGAGGGTTGGCTGAGCCAATGGCGCGAGCTCAAATTTTGACCCAAAGCGACTCGAGGTGCCCTTGCTTGGCGCTGCCTCCACTATTGTCGTGACGCCGCTGGTTCTGCCTCAGGGCGCAGTGGTTACGCCGCCGCCATCTCCTCCTACTCCACCAACTGCTGTCTCTCCGACTCCTGCCATCGCCCCTGGATCGTCTTTGCCGCTGAATTGGACCGGCTGCGGCAGGATCTTCTGGGCGCCGACCCTCGCTTGGTGACCGGGCGCTTGGAGCTGGCCTCTGGCTGGATTCGCTCCGACGCTTCAATTCAGGCGGCGCTGGTCCATGCCTCAACGGCTTGCGACGAGGAGAAGCAGGCTGTTCGTGAGGCGAAGGTTGCCCGCGATGCTGCCCTGGGGAGGCAGCCAGCATCCAAGGTCGCTGTGAGACGCTGGAGGGCGAGCTGAAGGGCCTGCAGAACCAGCTTGCCGAGGAGGCCCGCCTCCGCCAGGAGCAGGAGGAAAGCATGAAGGCTCGCGAGGCGGCCGTCAAGGACCGGGAGGCCAAGCTGAAGAAGCGTCGTGACCGCCTAGGCGCGCTGGAGCAGGAACTGGAGGCGAGGAAGGTCGAGCTGGACGACAAGGCGCGGGTTCTTGCCGAAGATCGCGTGGCCTTCATGGATATGGAGGTGAAGGCTCACGCCTTGCTGAGGGAGCTTTACGATAGCGGCCTGGAGAGCCCACTGGCCGGCGCAGAGGATGGCCCCGCCAAGCTGCTTCCCTTCCTGGTTCGCGCTCTTGAAGACGTCTCCCTTGGTCTTTGCCCCACGGCTGAGGCCGAGGCGCGTGTCTTGTCTTCCGTGGCACTGACGCGGATCCTCACCCACATCTATCTTCGCGATCCCAGCGTCGACATGGACAACTCTTTGGAGCCGATAGCGGCGAGCATGCAGCCGCCACGCCGAGGCTGTGAAGGGTCGCGCGGAGGCTCTGTTGGGAAGTTCCGGGCCTTCAGCACCAAGCCGGGCGGCGCTGCCGGCCCCGCTGCTTCACGAGGCGAGCCCACTCACGCTGCTCCACCGCCGACAAGTGACTCCGTTGTGGCTCTGTCTTGCTTTTAATTCCTGCACATGTATCATGCCTCGAGGAGGCGTTTAAACTTCGCGTTGGTATTGCGATAACAATGTGGACTGTAATATTTGCTTTTGAATTCCTTGAAATTTGTGCTTCCTACTTGCTTATGTTCTACGCCGCAGAGCCCGCCTCACGATACGCCAGTCAGCCGTTAGCCCCGATCGGAAACCAGGACGGGACCAAGGAGTGAGGGCTACGTGACAAGTTAGGCTCTGAGTCGCGATGCTCAGAGTCCCCTTGGCGCCACGAACAGCAAGTAGGGAGGTGAGACGCAGCGGATCCGCCGTTTCACGTCTGCAGAGCCCGGCCTCACAAGATACCTCAACCGCCGTTAGCCTTCGGAACTAAGGCGTGAGGGGCTACGTGACCGATTAGGCTCTGAAGTCGCGATGCTCAGGAGTCCCCCATGACGCTCAAACGACATTCGTACCTTGGCTCCGCTCGGGGAGTGAAGTGCGATGAACCAGGCCCGAGGGGCCTGGCTGGGTGGCGTGCGTCTGGGCGTGACCCAGGCGCAGCCCCCGTGCCCAGCTCCCTCGCGCGGCGCTCCCGAGGGGAGGCGTTCAGCGAGGCGGACATCGAGCTCTGGGCTCCCACGAGGTTAATGCGACCCGAGGCCACCCTCGATTGTTTATCACCGGTAGCCGAGCATAAGCGCTTCCGCATGCGTGACGGGCATAGCCGCTCCTCGGCGGTGTCGTCGACAAGGAGCATGGTGCTTCCACTGGAACGTCGGAGGGGGCTCCCCTCCAGGAGGAGCCCCCAGGGCGTATACAACCCCACCCTGACACGTGGCTGGCACGGTAGGGCTGGACGAGGTGTATCTGGGCACCCGTGAGCCAAAGACGGGACTCACGGGCCCTACCTCAAGGCGAAGTTGCGCTGGCTCTGGGCCTTATCTTCGAGTGTGTTCACCGCAAATTTGGCGGATGCGGTGCTCACGTCTTCGGTCCCGCTCTCGGGCTGGTCTCAGCCGTCGCTGGCAAGCCAAGTCGCGATGCCATGGACAAGACCAGAGGGTGAGGGCCGGAGAGCCGGTAGGAGCCCTGAGTCGCGATGCTCACGCACCCCCCTTTAACGGGCAAGCTGGGTTAGATGACGAAACTCTACGTCCTCGGGTCCCGGCTCTCGGGCTGGTCTCAGCCGTCGGTGGCAAGCCAGTCGCGATGCCATGGACAAGACCAGAGGGTGAGGGCCGGAGCCGGTAGGAGCCCCGAGTCACGATGCTCGGGCACCCCCTTTAGCACGCCAAGCTAGGTCGGATCACAACTCGTCCTCGGGTCACGCCTCTCGGGCTGGTCTCACCGTCGGCCGGCAAGCCAGTCGCGATGCCATGGACAAGACCAGAGGGTGAGGGCCGGAGCCGGTAGGAGCCCTGAGTCGTGATGCTCAGCACCCCCCCTTTAACAGCATAAGCTGGGTTAGATGACGAAACTCTATGTCCTCGGGCCCCGGCTCTCGAGCTAGTCTCAGCCGTCGCTGGCAAGCCAGGTCGTGATGCCATGGACAAGACCAGAGGGTGAGGGACGGAGAGTCGGTAGGAGCCCTGAGTCGCGATGCTCAGGCACCCCCCCCCCTTTAATGTGCAAGATTCCGCCACCCAGGAAAAGGCTCCAAATAACAAGCATGGTGGAGCGAGAGCATAATCCTAAGGAAAACGCAAGAAGGATACATGCCACTGGGACAGGCCCGAGCGGCTTGGGGATGATGCAGCCCGAGGGGCGCCCCCAACAAGATAAGCTAATGAAATAAAAAGGGATACATGCCGCAGGGACGGACCCACGCGGCCTGGGAATAATGCGGCCCTGAAGGCGCTCCCAGCCTAAAACGAAACTTAAAGATGTGTAACATCCCAAAATTCTAAATTTTGGAATGTTATAATAAATAGATAGATTTGAATGATTGTTTGATTGATTGACTGAAAGTGAGTGATTTCGAAACTTTTTGAAAGTTAGATGAGAGGGAATAAAATGACTTTCCCAAACTTTCATTTTGCTTTTATGATCTTCGGGAATTCAAATTCTTTTCATCACAAAACCCTGGAGAGAAGATGACATGACTTCTTCCATTTATTTAAATGACAAGTGGTGTTGAAAATATTTGAATTTCATTTGAAAAATATTTCCAATTCTGAAACTTTATGCAACTCGATGATTTTCACGAGCGAAGATAAAATGACTTCTTCAAAACATATGAAATATGAGTTGGGAGTTTCAAAGAATTAAGTTCAAAGTTCTTTTGAATTTATTTTTCAATTTGGAGTTATTGGAGTTTTATTCAAATTATTTTTCTCCAAAAATAAAATATATGGAAAATAGGGTAACATGATTCCCTACATCAGAAAATTGGAGAGAAATTAATTTGAAATCATTTTGGTATTTTTAAAATGATTTTTATTGGATTTTATTAGAGCTGAAGCACTCTTTGTTTTATTTGGATTTGTGTGTATTTTATTTGAAGCTAAAATAATGTTCATGTTGTAGAAAATGTTTTTCTGAAAATTTTGATATATTATATGCCTATATATTATTTTATTTATTTTGCTTTTTCTTATTTTGTTTTTCTAGAAAAAAATGTTAAAGAAAAAAATCCATACTTCGCTTTGGCTAAGGGCCCAATGCCTGCCCAATGCCGCCCGGCGCCCTCCCTCGCGCGCCCAGCGAGGAGCCCCGCCGCCGCCGCCCAGTCCGGCTCGGCTCACACGCCATGACCGTGCCCCTCCCCAAGGCACCGAGCCCCCTCCTATTTAACCCCTACCGACCCCCTTCTCTCCTCATCCCGTCGCCCGCCCCCCGAGCCGCCGCCGCCCTGAAGCCGCCGCCGCCGCTTCTGTCGCCGTCGCCGGAGCCCCTCGCCGCCCTCGTCGCCACCCGCGCCCTCGCCGCCCCTCGCCCACCCGCCGCCACCATGGGAGCCCAGACGGCGACCAGCGGAGGTAGCCGCCGCCACAACCCACCCCGATCCGATTTATTTAAGAAAACCCAATCCGGTTTTTTTTTCGAGATGTTCGGTTTTTTTTAAAACCCTAGATGGTTTTTAATTTTTCGGTTTTCTTAATTAACGAACGTTCACCGAACCGTTCGTTTCAATGAATGTGTTCGTTGGATCAGTTCTGTTAACGAACGTCTGCTATTTAAACCGTTCGTCGTTTTCTTTTAATCGGATTTAATCCGTTATTTTTCTGATTCGATTTCCGAACCGATTTTCAAATCTGTTTTATTTCTTGCTCATTTATCGAATCGGGTGATTCAAGCGCACGAGTTTCGATTCTGAAACCGCCGTTCCGACTAACCTACTTACACAGAGTTTTGCTACTGTAAAATTTTGACCTAGTTTCAGATTGCTAAACAGAGTCGTTCCGACTAACCTACTTACGCCAAGGACGCTCCATTTTAGTTGAACTGCACAAAAAATTTGGGTGGTTCATTTTCTCAACCGCCTCCTTTCTCGTCTGCAATGTAGAATTTTGGCGAGATACATGACCAAGATGAGCCAAGAACTAGTTGGATGAAAGTAGTGGCCAAGTTGCTCAAACCTCCCTCGGCACGAGGCCACTATTTGAGGATAAACCTACAAGCAAAGTTTAGATTGTCTGTGCTGCCTCTTATGTACTCGAAAGTTTACTCGTACAAGAACTAATTTTAGCAAGAAGTACCTCCGATTGAACACCATTTACCAGTCTGTACCCTAGGTAATTAAAGTTCGTCCATGGATCATATTGGATGTGATCTCAATCATTTGGATGCATAAACAAACTGAACATGTGTATATCTGAATCTTTTTGTGAATTATGTATGAATATTGTCGTGTGATCTATCAATCATTTGAATGCATAGATATGCTGAGCTTGTGTATATATGAATCTTTTGAGTTGTTGATAGTGAATGTTGGCTATGAATATGAACGTGTCCCGTGAACCTGAGTTTGATATGAATGTTTACCTTTTCTGTTGTATTTGTGTGTGAACTTGTTAGTATGCCCTCTTTGTGGGGTATAAAACGCAGGTCTCTTATAAAAGTAATGTTGTGTCGAATTTATGTTTTCCCTTCTAACCACATTATATATATTTATATTATTACTATTATCGTATTTTATAGAGACTTAAATATACATTATAAAAACATCCCACGTGTTATTAACTTATAAAAGTAAATGTTTAACGGAAAATCCTGGTTGTTTTTGACTCACAAGCAAGGAAAATCCTGGTGATTGCGTACAAAAGCTTGCGAAGATTTTAAGGACCAATTTAATAATAACGCGCACATTTTTATTTTGAGCAATAACTCGCTTATTTCTTAATTATATATATATAATGTGCCTCTCCGGTTTATTCTTTGATATTAATTGCTCCTTCTAACATAACATTATATATATAACGAGCCCACCTAATACGTGTATTTCAAGGAAGTGCAAATGGGCTGGGATTTCTTAGAAAATATAAATGGGCCTGATTGGCCGAAATTATTCGCTCACCCAGCCCAAAGAAATGGATTGTACATTCTAGAAAACATGGGTTAAATATATGCCACATTTTTGCGGTGACATGTGGGCCAATAGGTCAACCTCACGCAGGCGTTGTCAACTTGGTCAACAAATGATTGTGTCATCCACAGCCATTGGATTTATATCCAACGGCGGCATGCACCTTCAATCTCTCATCTTCTTCCTCCAGCGTCACCGGGACCGCTGGTCCGGCCTCCGTGACTAAGCGGCTCTGCTTAGCACGCATCGCTATGGCGCTACCCCACCGCCACCAAAGCTATCCCTCCACCCCTCGACACCTCCTGTTATTCTCCACAGACTACAGCCCCACGCCGCAACAGAACCAGATATAACCCTTCTCCTCCTCTCAATCTGCGACTCCACTGCCGTGTTTTCCCATCTCCGAGTCGTTCCCGTCCGGGGCCTCGCCGTCGTCCACCGCCTCGCTGTGTTCGGTGCGGCGTGGTCAATAAACGGGAGTCATCGGAAGAGGACTGTACGTGGAGAGCCTGACGGCTGGGACCCACGAGGTCCATGGTCGCACGTAAGGAAAGTTCCTCCTTATTAAGCTGAAAAAAAATGTTTCCTCCACCTGACAGCTAGGACCCACCGGCTGTATCTTCGCACGGAAGGAAGTGCCTCCTTGTTTTGCAAAAAAAATTATTCATCCCGTTGACAGCTGGGACCAGTCAGATTTGGTGACTGACTTGTGGGCCTACTAAGCGGACGTGTATGCACGGCTTTGTCAACTTAATCAACACATGATTCTAGCAGCTGGAACGTTGGATGTTAATCCAACAGCCGTGCTCCTTCTTCAATATCTGTTCTTGCTCCTGTCTCCCATGGGCGGCACCGCGGCTGTGCTGCCGCGCACCCGAACCAGTGAAGTTTCCCACTCCTCTCCATCTGCGACTCCACTGCCCCGTCTTCCCCATCTCCGGGTCGTTCCAGTCTGGGTGCGCTCGGCACGGTGTGGTCAATGTGGTCAACAACCGAGAGTCATCGGAAGATGACTGTACGTGAGAGGCTGACAGTGGGGACGCACCACGCCCATGGACGCATGCATGCAACGGAACGCCGCGAGGTCAACATGGTCAAGGAACAACTTCCATCAGAAGTATACTGTACGTGGAGAGTCTCAGCTGGGTCCACGGCCGCAGAAAGTAAGTGCCTCCTTATTACGCGGAAAATAATGATTCCTCCAACTGACAGCAGGGACCCACTGGACGAGCCACCGTATTTTTCAAAAAAACTTTTGCCCCCTGACTGCTAGGACCAACCTGACAGGCCACCGTATTTCGCGAAAAAAACGTTCCCCCCACTGTCAGCTCGGACCCATCGGAAGTGCCTCCTTATTACGCACAAAAAAATGAATACTCCCACTGCTAGCTGGGACCCACCTTGGTGGGAGGCTGACTTGTGGGCCTACTAAGTTGACGGGGACGAAGGGCTTTGTCAACTTAGTCAATATGAACGATTCTAGCTCTAGTGACCGTACGATGTCCATCCAACGGCCGTAGTGCTTCTTCAACCTCTGGTCTTCTTGCTCCAGCCGCCCAAACGAGCGCTAGTCGTGCCTCATGCTCCTGCCTCCCGTGGCCGGCTATCTTTGTCATGAGGCCTCACCGCCCCTACTATTCCCACGGTGGCGGGCCTGCGGCGGCAGCAACCTCACACCGCATGACGAACAGGTGAACCCTCGTGCTCCTCTCCGTGGGCATCCTTGCCGCGTCTTCCCGGCTCGCGTCGTCCCCTTCCTAGGCCTCTCGCCGTCGTCCACCGCTGTGGTGCTCTCCAGCGGCATGGTCAATGTGGTCAAGGAACGACTTCCATCGGAAGAAATCTTTGTCGATGGAAAGGTGACAATTTGGGTCCATGGCCACAGCCCAGCTTTTTTGTGATTTGCCAAGTAAGTCGCTTTGTCGGGCTGTTGGGCTGCAAATCTTTCAAGACGAGGAGATCTTTCATTCTGGTGGCCGAGAAAATGGCCCATCAAGAATGAGAAATGGGCTGTACATTTTTAAAACACATCAAACCGGCAATTAGTTTCAAATATCTTTTTTCTCATTTCAAGATTTTAAATTACATAAATTTTTATGCGTGGAGAATTTGTTGGATTTTATATTGATATAAATTTATTTTTAAAATCAGTTTGAATGTGAGTCGAAATTTCGGGATTAAAAACAGTTCGGACCGCACCGAAATGTGCAAAATTTTGTATAATTTTTTAACCGTGGCCATAATATGGGCTGTAATGCTAATAAAAAGAATATGGGCTCCAAAAAAAGCCTTAAGAATTAGCAAATGGGCTGTAAATTATTAGAAATAATGGCAGATGGGTTGTATGTTGTTTTCCACAGATTTAAGGCTCTCCTAAAAAAAGGTTGGCCTTTAAGCGGATCGTTGGATGGCCATCCAACGTCAGTCGTCTTCTTCAATCTCTGCTCTTCCTGCTCGACCACTCAAACAAGCACCGGCAGACTGCTCCCTCCTCCTCAAGGCCGGCTCTGCTGCCATGCAGGCCTCACCGCCCCAGATACTCCCATCGCTGGCCTAGCCATCCCTCTACTCACCCCCACTGCTGTTATTCTCCGGCGGCAGACGAACTAGTAAACCCTAAATGCAACGTACTCCCCTCCGCGTGGGAAACAACTGCCGACTCTTCCCTGCCTCCGTGTCGTTCCCTTCCTAGGCCTCGCCATCATCCACCGCCCTGGTGCTCTCGGCGCGGCCTGGTCAACATGGTCAACGACCTCCCACCGTAACCGGCAACTCCCCGAAATTTTCCTCCCCCTCGCTTCTACCATGGTTTTTTCCATCATGGACGGCCCAAAGAAAGTCATGCAGCTGCGTCTCCGGCCCGCCCAGGATGAAAAGCCCATTTTCTGTCATGATTTTTTTTCATAGAAGTAGGAGCCCACCACATCTATGATGATACCGGGTTTTGTCACAATTATCGCCATAGAAGTGTCATATGTATGACATAAGTTTTTTTCGTTCGGCCCAAAATGTAATGGATGTGTCTTTTTTTTGTAGTGATATGCATTGGCTCCGAATCAAGTCTTTGGTCAATAGTTGGGTTACCCGGCTCCTGTGCTTACTACCTTACGTTTCGCTATATCGGCTAGGGTAGTAAAGGGAGAACTACTGTGATTGTGTCCTGGTTTATCCGGATGAGCACCTCAGTAGAGAAAGCCGAAAACTGAGTGTCATGATGCGGCGTGATCCGGTCAGCTGTTCGGAGGTTACAAATCTTTTGTGATTTTTTCCGCATTATGCGACGGATCGGCCTTTACCCGATCAGGTGTCTACAGCACCCTAGTCCGGATTAAATACCAACCAGGGCTGCGCCTATATTTTTTATTTATCAAACTCCTATGGCTAAGTGAGGGTGATAAAGCCGAATAGTCTAATTGCTTGGTTCGTTGCGCTAAACACCTCCTTCAAGGACCAAACTTTTGGATCAAGAGTGTTTAGATTCCACCCCGAACACCCCCGTACTACCTACGTGGGGGCTGAAGCCGACGACTGGCCAACTCTCAGATTTAACAAAATGGTCGCACAGGAGGTAAAAATTTAAATAATAACAAGCATTATATTACATATCAGCTTTGTTTCACCATGTAGGATAGGATAGCATGAATGTATTCATACAAAAATAATGTCCTTAGCACATTGCTCCGCTACAATGCGGGATCCCTCTAGGACATCGTCAAAATATCGCTCGGGCATGCGGCTCCTTGCCCTTGGGCGGTCCCTCGGTCACGAGCTTGACGGCATTCATCTTCGCCCACTGCACCTTGACATGGGGGAAGGCCATCCGCGCACCTTCGATACAGACCGACCATTTGATGGCGCCAAGCCGGGGGCAAGCATTGACCAGCCGCTTCACGAGCCCGAAGTAGCTGCTGGGTATGGCTTCAGCAGGCCACATCCGGATTGTCAAGTCCTTCATGGCCAGTTCGGCCACCCTATGCAGTTCGACCAGCTGTTTTAGCTGATTGCCAAAGGGCACCGGGTGTTCTGGCGCAAGGTATTGTGACCAGAATAGCTTCTCTGTTGAGCTCCCCTCTTCGGCTCGAAAGAATTCCGCAGTCGAAACATCATGGCGGCAGATCCATAACGCCTGGAGAACTCCAAATCCGGGTTAGTAAGAGATACCTCTTCTTCACATACTTGCTTTGCATAATAAAAGCCTTACCCGCCGTGATTTTCTTGGCCTCTTGGATTTCCCGGAGGGCGCCCTGGGCTTCAACCCGGGCATCTTGTGCGCTTTGACGAGCCTTGGCAAGTTTGGTCGCTCCTGCTGGACCTCATCAACCCTGGCCTCGTGTTTTTCACGGGCGGCTTGCTCCTTTGCCGGTTACGTTTGGGCCTCGGCCAGCGCCTTCTTAAGGGCCCCCACCTCGGTCGCCTCTCCTACAAACATCATGGCACTCTGGTCAAAACACAAATCATTCACCCTTTCTGCTATACAGAAGGTCATTACATACCTTGCTTGTCTTCCAGTTGCTTCTTCACTCGGTCGAGCTCTTCCTCGGCCCGCTCCAGACTCTGCTTCAGTCCGGAGACTTCGGTAGCATGAGAGGTCGTAGCGAGCAGCGACGCCTGTTTATTCGCATAGACATGTATGGTTAGTCTCTTGCGAAAATTATTTGATCCTCTGTCCGGCTTTTCTTTCCGAACACCGGACAGAGTCTCAGGGGCTACTGTCTATACTGTGACATTCTTTTCACATAATTGCGTTCCTTACCTCGAAGCCTGTTAGAAGGCTTGTGCGGGCTTCCGTCAGTCTGCTCTTTGCGGACTGAATCTTCTCCACTGTACCCATGAGGTTACGGTGTTCCTCAACAATGGAAGCACTTCGCAGCGCTTCCAGTAGAGTATCCGGTGCCTCTGGTTGGACAGAGGTCACCGGCGGAATAGGCACACCTCCTTCATTTGAAGGAGGCTGCTTGCCGGATTCCAGAGCTGTATGGGTCTCCTGGACCGTATTCGGCCGGGGGCCGAATTGGATATGGCCCCCATCGCCAGTCTCCATGGGGATTTTCTCCCCCATGTGTCCAGCAGCTGAGGTTTCACCCTCTAGCACCGCCCGGACAGCCTCCTACACCTCTCCCTGGCCTGGGATCATTTGGGACAACACCTTGGTGTCATCCATGGCCCTGGGAGAGGAGGCCGCCGGAAGGGACCCGCTGTCCATCACCTTCGGGTCCAGTGAATTCCCCGAAGATGAGGATCGCTCGAGGTCGGAACGAGTCGGACTGCAAGTGCATGACTCAACATGTTAAAACTACGAAGTAAAGAGGCCGATACATGAATGTGTCAGGGTCTTAGTACTCACAATCCGGCCAGGGGCTTATCTTGGGGGCGCCGCTCTGGGCTGCTATCAATGTCCCACGCGGAGTTATCCGCGAGGGACACCTTCCCCTTCTTGGACGCCTCTGCCTCCAGATTTGTGGAGGCTGCCCTCTCCTTCCCCCCCCCCCTCGGGGGGGAGTTGCTTTCCTCCTCCTTGTCGTCGTCCTCGGCGGCGGAGGAGTGAGTCTCGGCGTCTTCGGACATCACTTCCGAAGCGCCCTTGCGGTGGAGACCACTTCTGGTCTCCTTGACCTTTTTCTTGGCCTTGTTCTCCGACGCCTGGTAGGGTGCCGGAACCAGCATCTTCGTCAGACGCAGGATAACTGGGTCTTCGGGCAGAGGAGCCGGACACTGGATCCGCTCCGCCTTCTTTGTCCAACCCTGAAAAGTTAAATGGGGAAGCTTAGACATCTTCCTCGAATATACAGGTGGAGGATATACCGCGTAATATGGAGAACTCACCGGACTGGCTGAATGAGTCAGGTCATGACCGCGGTCCTCTGTCGTCTCTGGCCACGTCTGGTTTCCCTTGAATAGCACCTTACAGATATCTTCATGCGTGGTGCCAAAGAATCATTGCAAGGTCTGGTGCTTGGCCGAATCAAACTTCCACAGATGGCAAGTTCGGTGTTGGTAGGGAAGGATCCGGCGAACAAGCATCACCTGGATCATGTTGACGAGCTTAATGTTCTTGTCCACCATGCTATGGGTACGTGTCTGCAGCGGCGTCTCCTCATTTGATGAATCCCAGTCCAGACCCTTCTCTAGCCAGGAGGTGAGCCGCATTGGGGCCCCGGACTTAAATTCGGGTACCGCGGCCTAGGTGGTGTCGCGGGGCTCTGTAACGTAGAACCACAGCTGTCGCCACCCTTTTACGGTCTCTACGAAGGTACCTTTGGGCCATGTAACATTGGGCATCTTGCTCACCATGGTGCCTCCGCACTCTGCGTGTTGACCATCCACCACCTTCGGCTTCACATTGGAAATCTTGAGCCACAGTCCGAAGTGGGGTGGGATGCGGAGGAAGGCCTCGCACACGACGATAAATGCCCAGATGATGAGGAAAGAATTTGGGGCTAGATCATGGAAATCTAGCCATAATAGAACATGAGTCCGCAGACGAAAGGGTGGAGAGGAAACCCTAGCCCACGGATGAAGTGGGGGATGAACACCACCCTCTCATGGGGCTTCGGGGTGGGGATGACCTTTCCCTTGGCCGGAAACCAGTGAGCGATTTATTTGGCCAAATACCCCGCCTCTCGGAGCTTCGTGATGTCCTTCTCCTTGACTGAGGAGGCCATCCACTTGCCTTGCGCCCCAGATCTGGACATGGTCTGAGAGCTTTTTTGAGGCGGAAAAGATGAGAACCTGGGCGTTGGAGCTCGAGAATGGGAGGGGCAGAGAGAGAAGGCGTGGGTGAAAGGGGGTGAATCCTTATCTCCTTATAAAGGCAGCAAATATCAAGCGCCTCTCCACTCGCCCTAAAACTCGCCTATTCCCAAGGGCCGTGCAGACGACATAGTTGGATTACCCACGCCCGTATTGATGAGAATCCCGTAATAAGGGGACACGATCTCTGCTTTGACAAGACGTGCCAATGAAACCGCATCTTAAAACATGGACCGGCAGGCTGAAAAACGGTTCGAGATAATGACCGGGAGGTGACGTGGCCTCACGCTATAAAAGTTGTCAGTGGATTGGAATCGTGAAATATTATACTCTCTGCGGTTGTGTGTGGTACTTGTTTTGCAGAGCCGGACACGTTCTTTGTGTTCGAAGGTTGTTTTGGAGTATTCGGGGGAGGAACCCGCCTTGCAATGCCGAAGACAATCTACGCACCGGACACCTCGTCATTGAAGCCTGGTTCAGGGGCTGTCTTGGATTAAGGGGTCCTCGGGCGTCCGGCCTGTTGGACATGGGTCGGACTGATGGGCTATGAAGATACAAGACCGAAGACTCTCACCCGTGTCCGGATGGGACTCTCCTTGGCGTGGATGGCAAGCTTGGCGTCCAAATATGAAGATTCCTTTCTCTGTAATTGACTTTGTACAACCCTAGTCTCCTCCAGTGTCTATATAAACCAGAGGGTTTAGTCCGTAGGGGCAATCAGAATCATACAGGCTAGACTTCTAGGGTTTTAGCAATTACGATCTCATGGTAGATCAACTCTTGTAATAATCATATTCATCAAGATCAATCAAGCAGGAAGTAGGGTATTATCTCCATAGAGAGGGCCAGAACCTGGGTAAACATCGTGTCCCCTGTCTCCTGTTACCATCGACCTTAGACGCACAGTTCGGGACCCCCTACCCGAGATCCGCCGGTTTTGACACCGACAGTTACCTCTTCCTCAACAACAAAATCCTCATCCTCACTGTCAAAATTCCTCTTCTTCCTATGTCTGGTAGCAGCTTTAGGCAAGTTGCTAGGAGTGCTTATGCTACCATCATCATAACTACCACTAGGGCTTGTGCCCTCACTGAGGTTGACCTGTTCCTATGATATGTTCTGACTGTCAGAAGCCTCAGACATCTCTACAAACTGACCCTGTGCATAGATGAATATGGGTAGAGTGGCTAAGCATCACAAAAGACAGCTTGTTTTTACAAAACGTTGAGTCAAATCTTAATTTTAGTTTTCTGCAGAAAGCATTTCGGAGCTACCGATATGATAATCTCGGTGACATCGAAGCACTAACAGTATCGGTCAGACCGAGTTGCAGTTCGGTGACTTCGAGATGCTAGGGTTTCACTAAGAAATTGCTTTTGGTCCCACTGATCGGTAAGCTTCAGTCAGACCGAGTTGTACTAAGTGCAATGGCCAGGGCTAATCGGTGGGACCGAAAACTTCATTTCGGTCGGTCCGAGATGAGCTTGGCGGAAACCTAACCCTAAGATTTTGCATCAAATCTAGTCTAAAGGAACTTTTGTGTGGATAGGAAGTTTCAATCGTGGCAAGAATACATGCAATAACTTTTTACATTGAATTGGATAAAGGAATTTGCACAAAGAGTTCGAACCATACCCTAACTCGGTGATGGCTCGATACGGCAGAAACGGCGGAGAGGATTCCCGTTGACGGCAACAGAGACCTGCGGCAACGACGCACAGGTGGCGACGGCGACGATCCGGAGACCAAGGGGCAACAAAAATGGGGGGCGAGGGCTCGAGTGTTTGAAGGAATTTCCAAACGACGGGTCGCGGTATATATACCACCCATACGCTGTCGGTGGCACCGAGTGGAACGTCTCGGTGGCACCGAGATGCAAAACTTCTTGCAACTCCTGCAACTCAGTGAGACCGAATCGTTCTAATCGGTGGCACGGAGGTGAAAACCTAGATCAATCTAGTGGTTTCGGTGGGACCGAATATGAATTTGTTGGTCTGTCCAAAATTCACCAGAAGGTTTTGGAAGTCAGCCTTTGACGGATTGGTGGCTCCGAGTGCTCCTCACCCAGAGGGTCCGAAAAAGACTTGTTCAAATTTTGTGATGTAGCATGAATAGAATTTGGGAATAGATAAAGCATAGATGGCTAGAGGGAGTACTTAGGCATTCTTGTCCATCCATTTGGCAAATAAAAACCAAACAATCAAAACCACAAATGGATGTCCTCGAATGGAGAAAATTATGCAACCGACATGCTCACTCAATAAGATGGCAAATGAAATATGTGACAAAGCATGCATAAACACTCTAGCATCTATCAAGCAATTGGCGATGACTAGGTCATCTATATATGAGTACATTGACTGAGGAGTCAAATGAGAACATTTGATCGTAGGTCATACTCATCGTTTAAGCACAAGTGGGGTTACCACTTTTACATAAAGCATTGATGTGTTCACATCATTAGAGTTGCTTTAGCTCAATTCTTAGAGCAAAGCTCCCCCTAGATGTGATATCCCCCTAAGAGGTATGAACTAAGCTTGGGTTTTGTCGATGATGACTTCATGTAGATATTGAAGATGTGGATGCTCAATGTTGAAGTAGATCTTTTGGAGCAATCCATTGGAGTGTTGCACTTTCAATACCTACATGGGTTAGTCCCACAAGGAACATACAAGGATATTCATAGACATAGAATGAATTACACATATGATGATGTCCATGAAAGCAATAGGTTACCTTGTCCCCTGTCTTACCAATAAGAGGGTTTGTGACTCCATGAGGTAGTGCAAGATATGAAAGTTGATTGCACATGTTCTTGTCAAAATGAATATGAGTGAAGTAAGTTGGCGGAGTCACCCTCAAGAACACTCTAGTTCTTATTCTTTGGGATCCACATCAACTTGATGGGAATCCTTGGAGTTGTAGTCGTACTTGATGAAGTATAACTTGACCTTGCACTACAAAAAAATGCACTTCCGTGATGATACGTGTTTGTCACAGTAGGTCACGTTTTCTGTCATGCATGTACATCCATGACAAATTTATGACAGAATCAAGGTAGTCATACGTCTTTGTCAGAGAAGTGTTCCATGACATTACCAAAATTATCATCACGGAAGTGTCCACTTCCACGACGATAAATCGCGCGTCACAGAAGTGCTTTTGTCAAGGGTGACCAACAAGTGGCATCCACCGTAACGGAACGCCGTTAAGCTATCAGGTCCGGTTTTGGATCCAATAACCCGCTAACAGCCCCGACCAATGGGGATTTTCCACGTGTAAAATCATCATTGGTACGGGCCAACTGCGATGTCGGCTCACCGTTGGGACAGATGTCATCCACTCATTGGACCGAAGGCGCCTATGATACGTCGACACGTGGCCCGGCTGAATAGAGGCCCATTCCTGTGAAAAGGCCGGCCCGATTGACTTGGTCAAAGGTGGTGGCGGGCCACCTGAAAGCTTTGTTAACGGCATGTTCGCATATAGCCCATTTACAGCCCGCTAACCGAGGGCCCGTTACGACCTATCCGAATTAGGCCCGATGGCGTCATCCGGGCCGTCCAATATGATTCCAAATTTCATTTTAAGTTACGGCCCATGTATGGCCCATGACGTCTTTTGGCCCATATGAGGCCCTTTGTAACTCTTGGCCCATTAACGGCCCGTGGTGAAACTAGCCCGTAATGAACAGTGTATCACTTTATACCCATTAACGGCCCATTAATCCATTGGGCCGTTTGCAGCCCATGTTATCTTTCGCCTTCTCAGGCCCATTTATTCTTGGGCTCATTTCGCATTCGCCATTACGTACCATATCGCCATTTTTACGCTTGTGGGCCAAATTCAGCCCGTGGTTATAGTCGGCCCGTTTGTGGCCTGTTTTCATAGCGTCATCAAATACGGCCTATTAACGACGGCCCGTTATGGTCGGCCCATGAACGGACGACTCCAACTCTAGCCCGTTTACGGCCATAATGCGGTCTGTCTTTGACCCATGTTTGGCCAATCGATCATACAGCCCGCCTAAGGCCCATTGATGATACGGCCCGTAGAAGGCCCATTGTTTCTATGACTCGTAGAAGGCCCATTGTTTCTATGGACCGTAGAAGGCCCATTGTTTCTACGGCCCGTAGGAAGCCCGGTGTCACTACAGTAAATATGTAGCCCATGGCCTGTTAAAGGCGGGAAACTACTATAGGTTTAGACCTGCTAATGGCCCAAGATGATTATAGGCCCATGTTTTGGCCCATATGAGTAACGGGCCGGTCTGAAGACCAACAACACTGAGATCCACTGAACCTTCCGGCCTAAATTACAGCATACCGACCAAAGAAAAAACCTAGACTATACAACAAATAAATTACCGCATATTACATCCACTTGGAATCAAAGTTCGCTACCGGTGATAATAAAGCGCAACATGTTGGAAATATGCCCTAGAGGCAATAATAAATTAGTTATTATTATATTACCTTCTTCACGATAATCGTCTATTATCCGTGCTATAATTGTATTGATAGGAAACTCAGATACATGTGTGGGTACATAGACAACAGCATGTCCCTAGTAAGCCTCTAGTTGACTAGCTCGTTGATCAATAGATGGTTACGGTTTTCCGACCATGGACATTGGATGTCATTGATAACGGTATCACATGATTAGGAGAATGATGTGATGGACAAGACCCAATCCTAAGCCTAGCACAAAGATCGTAGTTCATTATGCTAAAGCTTTTCTAATGTCAAGTATCATTTCCTTAGACCATGAGATTGTGCAACTCCCGGATACCGTAGGAATGCTTTGGGTCTACCAAACGTCACAACGTAACTGGGTGACTATAAAGGTGCACTACAGGTATCTCCGAAAGTGTCTGTCGGGTTGGCACGAATCGAGTGGGAGTTGATCTTCCAGATGAGATAGTGATGTTTCTCCAAAGTCATTGCCACCAAGCTGCTAGAGCTTCGTGATGAACTATAACATATCAGGGATATATATGATGATCCTTGAGGTATTCATGATGTTTGACACCGCGAAAGTAGAAATCAAGAAGGACCATCAATTGTTGATGGTTGGTGAAACCACTAGTTTCAAGAAGGGCACGGGCAAGAAGGGATACTTCATGAAACGACAAATCAGTTGTTGCTCTAGTGAAGAAACCCAAGCTTGAACCCAAACCCGAGACTAAGTGCTTCTGTAATAAGGGGAACAGCCACTGGAGCAGCATTACCCTAGATACTTGGTAGATGAGAAGGCTGGCAAGGTCGATAGAAGTATATTGGATATACATTATGTTAATGTGTACTTTACTAGTACTCCTGGTAGCACCAGGGTGTTAAGATACCGGTTCGGTTGCTAAGTGTTAGTAACTCGAAATAAAAGAGCTACGGAATAAGCGGAGACTAGCTAAAGGTGAGTCGACGATATGTGTTGGAAGTGTTTCCAAGTTTGATGTGATCAAACATCGCACGCTCCCTCTACCATCAAGATTAGTATTAAACCTGAATAATTGTCATTTGGTGTTTATGCTGAGCATAGACATGATTGGATTATGTCTATCGCAATAGGGTTATTCATTTAAGGAGAATAATGGTTACTCTATTTATTTGAATAACACCTTCAATGGTCTTGCACCTAAAGGAATGGTTTATTGAATCTCGATCGTAGTGATACACATTTTCATGACAAAAGATATAAGATAGTAATGATAGTACCACTTACTTGTGGCAATGCCATGTAATTAATATTGGTATATAACACATGAAGAATCTCCATGTTTATGGATCTTTGGACTCACTCGTTTTGAAAAGTTTGAGACATGCGAACCATGTCTATTGGTGCATACGCATGAAGAAACTCCATCTTGCAGATGGATCGTTTAGACTCACTTGATTTTGAATCACTTGAGATATGCAAATCATACCACATGGACAAGATGACCTGAAAAGCCTCGGTTTGATAAGATGGAACTAGATAGCAACTTGTTGGAAGTAACACATTTTGATGTGTGCAGTCCAATGAGTGTTGAGGCATGCAAAGGAATATCGTTATGTTCTTACTTCACGGATGATTCGAGTAGATGTTGAGTATATTTACTTGATGAAACACAAGTCTGAATTATTGAATGGTTCAAGTAATTTCAGAGTGAAGTTTAAGATCTTCGTGACAAGAGGATAGAATGTCTATGATATGATCATAGAGATGAATAACTGAGTTACGAGTTTTGGCACACAATTAAGACATTGTGCAAATTGTTTCACAATTAATACCGCCTGGAATACCATAGTGTGATGGTGTGTCCGAACATCATAGTTGCACTCTATTGGATATGGTGCGTACCATGATATCTCTTATCGAATTACCACTATCGTTCATGGGTTAGGCATTAGAGACAACCGCACTCACTTTAATAGGGCACCACATAATTCCGTCAAGACGACACCGAACTATGGTTTGGAGAAACCTAAGTTGTTGTTTCTTAAAAGTTTGGGGCTGCGACGCTTATGTGAAAAAGTTTCAGGTTGATAAGCTCGAACCCAAAGCGGTAAAATGCATCTTCATAGGACACCCAAAACAGTTGGGTATACCTCCTAATTCAGATCCGAAAGCAATAAGGATTGTTTCTTGAATCGGGTCCTTTCTCGAGGAAAGTTTTGTCTCGAGAATTGAGTGGGAGGATGGTGGAGACTTGATAAGGTTATTGAACCATCACTTCAACCAGTGTGTATTAGGGCACAGGAAGTTGTTCCTGTGGCACCTACACCAATTGAAGTGGAAGCTTATGATAGTGATCATGAAGTTTCGGATCAAGTCACTACCGTACCTCGTAGGATGACAAGGATGCGTACTGCTTCAGAGTGGTACGGTGATCCTGTCTTGAAGGTCATGTTGCTAGACAACAATGAACCTACGAGCTATGGAGAAGCGATGGTGGGCCCAAATTCCGACAAATGGTTAGAAGCCATAAAATCCGAGATAGGATCCATGTATCATAACAAAGCATGGACTTTGGTGGACTTGCCCGATGATTGGCAAGCCATTGAAATAAATGGATCTTTAAGAAGAAGACGGACAAGGACGGTGATGTCACCGTCTATGAAGCTAGACTTGTGGCGAAGAGTTTTTCACAAGTTCAAGGAGTTGACTACGATGAGATTTTCTCATCAGTAGCGATGCTTAAGTCCGTCGGAATCATGTTAGCATTAGCTGCATTTATGAAATCTGGCGGATGGATGTCAAGGCGAGTTTCCTTACCGGTTTACGTAAGGAAAGGTTGTATGTGATACAATCGTAAAAGTTTTTCGATCCTAAGGATGCTAAAAGGTATGCTAGCTCCAATGATCCTTCTAAGGACCGGAGTAAGCATCTCGGAGTTGGAATATGCACTTTGATAGGATGATCAAAGATTTTGGGTTTATACAAAGTTTATGAGAAACTTGTATTTCCAAAGAAGTGAGTGGGAGCACTATAGAATTTCTGATAAGTATATGTTGTTGATCAGAGATGATGTAGAATCACTGGAAAGCATATAGGGTTGTTTGAAAAGTGTTTTTCAATGGAAAACCTGGATTAGGCTACTTGAACAATAAGCATAAAGATCTATAAGATAGATCAAAATGTTTAATAATACTTTCAAATGAGCACATACCTTGACATAATCTTGAAGGTGTTCAAGATGGATCAGTCAAAGAAGGAGTTCTTGACTGAGTTGTAAGGTATGAAGTTAAGAGTTAAAAGCTCGACCACGGTAGAAGAGAGACAAAGGACGAAGGCCGTCCCCTACGCTTCAGACGTAGGCTCTATAGTATGCTATCTTTGTGTACCGCACGGAAGTGTGCCTTGCCATGAGTCACTCAAAGGTACAAGAATGATCCGAGAACGGATCGTTGGACATCGGTCAAAAATTATCCTTAGAAGAATAAGGAAATATTTCTACGATTATGGAGGTGATAAAGAGTTCGGCGTAAAGGGTTACGTCGATGCAAGCTTTAACACCTATCCGAATGACTCTCGAGTAGCAAACCCGGATACGTATAGTGGAGAAACCATTTGGAATAGCTTCAAGTGGAACGTGGAAGCAGCATTTACAATATGACATAGAGAATTGCGAAGTACATACGGATCTGAATCTGCAGACCCGTTGACTAAAACTTCTCTTACAAGCAAAACATGATCAAACCCTAGAACTCATTGAGACTTAATCACATGGTGATGTGAACTAGTTTAAGACACTAGTAGACTCTTTGGATGTTGGTCACATGGCGATGTGACCTATCAGTGTTTATCACATGGCGATGTGAACTAGATTATTGACTCTAGTGCAAGTGGGAGACTGTTGGAAATATGCCCTAGAGGCAATAATAAATTAGTTATTATTATATTTCCTTGTTCACGATAATCGTTTATTATCCATGCTATAATTGTATTGATAGGAAACTCAGATACATGTGTGGGTACATAGACAACAGCATGTCCCTAGTAAGCCTCTAGTTGACTAGCTCGTTGATCAATAGATGGTTACGGTTTCCTGACCATGGACATTGGATGTCATTGATAACGGGATCACATGATTAGGAGAATGATGTGATGGACAAGACCCAATCCTAAGCCTAGCACAAAGATCGTAGTTCGTATGCTAAAGCTTTTCTAATGTCAAGTATCATTTCCTTAGACCATGAGATTGTGCAACTCCGGATACCGTAGGAATGCTTTGGGTGTACCAAAGCGTCACAACGAATCGGGTGACTATAAAGGTGCACTACGGTATCTCCAAAAGTGTCATTGGGTTGGCACGAATCGAGATCGATTTGTCACTCCGTGTAAACGGAGAGGTATCTCTGGGCCCACTCGGTAGGACATCATCATAATGTGCACAATGTGACCAAGGGGTTGATCACGGGATGATGTGTTACGGAATGAGTAAAGAGACTTGCCGGTAACGAGATTGAACAAGGTATCGGGATACCGACGATCGAATCTCGGGCAAGTACAATACCGCTAGACAAAGGGAATTGTATACGGGATCGATTGAGTCCTTGACATCGTGGTTCATCCGATGAGATCATCGTGGAACATGTGGGAGCCAACATGGGTATCCAGATCCCGCTGTTGGTTATTGACCGAGAACGTCTCGGTCATGTACGCATGGTTCCCGAACCCGTAGGGTCTACACTTAAGGTTCGATGGCGCTAGGGTTATAAAGGAAGTTTGTATGTGGTTACCAAATGTTGTTCGAGTCCGGATGAGATCCCGAGCGTCACGAGGAGTTCCGGAATGGTCCGGAGGTAAAGATTTATATATGGGAAGTCCTGTTTTGGTCACCGGAAAAGTTTGGGTTTTTCCAGAACGCATCTGGGACCACCGGGAGGGTCCCGAGGTCCACCAAGTGGGGCCACCGTCCCGGAGGGCTGCATGGGCTAAGTGTGGGAGGGACCAGCCCTGTGGGCTGGTGCACCCCCACATGGCCCAAGGCGCAGCTAGGTGGGGAGAGGGAAACCCTAGGTGCAGATGGGCCTAAAGGCCCACCCTAGGGGCGCCTCTCTCCCCTCTTGGCCGCCCCCCAACTCCCATCTAGGGCTGCCGCACCCCTTGGGTGGGAACCCTAGATGGGGGCGCAGCCACCTCCCTCCTCCTATAAATAGTGGGGGTTTTGGGGCTGCCCAACACATGAGAACTTCTCCCTCTTGGTGCAGCCACCTCTCCTCCTCCTCCTCTCCCGTGGTGCTTGGCGAAGCCCTGCTGGATTGCCACGCTCCTCCATCACCACCACGCCGTTGTGCTGCTGCTGGACGGAGTCTTCCTCAACCTCTCCCTCTCTCCTTGCTGGATCAAGGCGTGGGAGACGTCACCGGGCTGTACGTGTGTTGAACGCGGAGGTGCCGTCCGTTCGGCACTAGGATCTCCGGTGATTTGGATCACGATGAGTATGACTCCTTCAACCCCGTTCTCTCGAACGCTTCCGCTTAGCGATCTACAAGGGTATGTAGATGCACTCTCCTTCCCTCGTTGCTAGTTTCTCCATAGATAGATCTTGGTGACACGTAGGAAAATTTTGAATTTCTGCTACGTTCCCCAACACAACATGACCGCGGATTACATACACTGGGCATCAAAGGTCGCCACCAGTGCATATAAACGCACCGACAAAAGAATATACAAAACTGAGAGCACTTCAGAAGGCACTAGACCTGGCAAGCTCAGGCCCCGCAAGTGCTACGTCTCGAGCTTGCGTTGGTTTTCCCTGAAGAAGAGGGGGTGATGCAGCACAGTAGCGTAAGTATTTCCCTCAGTTTTTGAGAACCAAGGTATCAATCCAGTAGGAGGTCACGCGCAAGTCCCTCGTACCTGCACAACACGATAGCATCTCGCAACCAACACTTAGGGGTTGTCAATCCCTTCACGGTCACTTACGAGAGTGAGATCTGATAGAGATAATATTTTTGGTATTTTTGATATAAAGATGCAAAGTAAAAAGTAAAAGCAAAGCAATTAAATAAAGTAATGGAGATTGATATGATGAGAATAGACCCGGGGGCCATAGGTTCACTAGTGGCTTCTCTCAAGAGCATAAGTATTCTACGGTGGGTGAACAAATTACTGTTGAGAAATTGATAGAATTGAGTATAGTTATGAGGTTATCTAGGTATGATCATGTATATAGGCATCACGTCCGTGACAAGTAGATCGAAATGATTCTGCATCTACTACTATTACTCCACTCATCGACCGCTATCCAAAGATGCATCTAGAGTATTAAGTTAAAAACAGAGTAACGCCTAAGCAAGATGACATGATGTAGAGGAATAAATTCATGCAATATGATAAATACCCCATCTTGTTATCCTCGATGGTAACAATACAATACGTGCCTTGCAACCCTTTACATCCTTTGGGTAAGGACACCGTAAGATTGAACCCAAAGCCATGCACTTCTCCCATTGCAAGAACTACCAATCTAGTTGGCCAAACCAAACGGATAATTCGAAGATACTTGCAAAGATAACTCAATCATACATAAAATAATTCAGAGAAGATTCAAATATTATTCATAGATAAGCTGGATCATAAACCCACAATTCATCGATCTCAACAAACACACCGCAAAAAGAAGATTACATGGAATAGATCTCCACGAGAGAGGGGGAGAACATTGTATTGAGATCCAAAAAGAGAGAAGAAGCCATCTAGCTACTAGCTATGGACCCGAAGGTCTGAAGTAAACTACTCACACTTCATCGGAGGGGCTATGGTGTTGATGTAGAAGCCCTCCATGGTGGATGCCCCCTCCGGCGGAGCTCCGGAACAGGCCCCATGTCACACCCTGATTTTCATGCCACAACACTTAAGCTAAAAAATCATGATAAAATGTGGTTTGACAAAAACTTTTGAGTGTTTTGGACCTTGCCTTGATTGGATTTCATGTGTTGTTTGCAAGTGCTCTAAAAATCAAATAAATCCCCCAACTCCTATACTTCATCTCCTTGATCCAAAACCTTTTCCCAATGATCATGCCATGTGTATAGAGCAATATAGTATTTTCTGACAAAAATAATTTGGCCAAAAAGTATTTTCAAAAATTAGTTTTCCAAAAACCCCTGAATTGAGGTTTGCTCTACAAGTACTTAATTAAGGGCAGTAAAAATCTTTCCAGAAATATATTTGACTCCTATTAGATATAGGATACCCAGAAACCACAAAAATATAATTTTAAAAGTTAATTTCCTATTTTATTTAAAGTCTTTTTCTTAAGACCAGAAATGGTCTTTAATAGGTTAAAATTATTTTAAAGCTTTAAAAATATTTGAGGAAAATTAGGTAGACTCAATGGACATATATTTTCCATATATATGAGTTTCAACACATGGTCATGATCAAAATATTGGACAAAACCTCCCAAAACCATTTACGCCCATTTCAAGGATTTGAAATATTTCTACAGAAATATTTCCATAAAAATCCAAGAAAATTCCAGCATGTCACATATGACATTTGTGATGATCTTGCTAAATACCATGTCATGGAGAATAGTATAAACCCATGAAACCCTCTCAAAACCACTTCTGTCCTTTTTCAAGTTTGAACATTTTTGCACTGTCAAACATGTCCAAATGATCTCAAACTTGGTGCACATGCTCAAATGGTGTAATAATGCATCTAGACCAAATGGCACAAGTTGGAGAGAATGTTATCTTGATCAAAGTACCCCAAAACCCTTTACATCCAGTAACCAAATTTGAACATCTCTACATTGCCAAGTGTGTCCTTTTGATCTGAATTTTTGTGGACATGTTCAAATCCTCAAATGATGACACTACACCAAGTGGTGCATCAAGGAGAATAGATTTTCATGACTAAATCTTGGTAAAGCCATTTCTGCTGGTTTCTAGGGTTTACCAAAGTTACATTGGCAACTTTCTTCAAATGGACTCAAACTTGGTGGTCAACCTCAATTATGTGTGAAACTTGATCCTGTTAATTCTCATGTCAAGTGGAGTTAATTTGCTTGCCCAAATTTGCATCAAACACCTTCTGTCACTTCTCAAAAATCACCGTTTTCACCACTTACACTATTCTCCTTGAGCTCAAATTTTTACCACAGCTCCTCCTAGTCTTCTCCTATCTCCAGTAACTCTTCTCTGGCCTCAGCTCAATGATTGAGGGGTAAAACACCCCCATTTACCCTACTGGACAGCACCATTCTCCTCCCTTCTCACCTCCCTCCTCATTCCAGTGGCCCTCCATGGCATCCAATGCTTCCTCCCCTTTATTTACTCACCCCACAAAGCCCCAGACACTAGTGGACACGCCCCTGGCACATAAACAATGCCATGGCGTGCAGAGCTCGCGCTCTGGAGCATGCTACAGTGCTCTCCCAAGACTGTAGCATGCCCATTCCAAGGCCTCCCGTCGACCTTGGGCTCCGGAATCGTGTCCCCCGAGGCCGCCTCGGCGTCCACGACACGCAACACTGGCGGCCCCTTCCTCCCTCGCCCTCCTTCTCCCTCCACGAGCTCACCCGAGCACGTCCATGGACGCTGCCCACGGTGCACCGCGGCCTCACCCATTTTAAGCCACCCCGACCCTCTCTCTCGCTTGGTTTCGAACCTCCTCTCTCCCGTGCACCCCTCAGACATCCTCCTTCTCCCCCTCGTGCCCTCCAGCACCTTCCGTGGCCGGAGTGCCGCCGCCGGCCTCCACTTCGATTCGGGCAAGGGCGGGCTTCTCCCCTCCTCCTCTCCTCACCAGGAAAGCATCCACGGTCCGGCGACCCTTCCCCCCCATCTCCCTGGCCGCCGGGGCACTGTGCCCCTGCCCATCACCGCCTGGGTGTCCGCCCGCCTTGGCTGCCGCGCCAGCGCCTCGGCCACCCTCCCTGCCATCCCCGGGGAGCCCCTGATGCGCCGCTCCCTGGCGATCCCTCCGGTGGCCGCGGCTTGGCCAGAGGTGGCCTGTGTCGCCGGGGGAAGGCGCCAGCCAGCAGACAGGCTCGATCCACTCCTGCGGCGGGAGGAGGAAAGACCTGCGGTGGGCCCTTGGTCGATGACCCGCCGGCCGCCACGTCATTTAAGTGGAGACGGGCGGCCGTTCTACGCTTCCCTTGGGAAAGCGTTACCCATGAATCGCCTTGGCGTGGCCTCCCATCGGGGTCCATGAGGAGCTGGGCCAGGCCCAGTCGCTGCCGGCTAAATTACGCCAACAAGCGTGAGATTAGGTATAAAACCCTTTTCTCATTTTCTTTATCCAAAGTGAACTTCAAAATCTCTAATCAATTCAAATTAACTCCAAATTTGATGATTCAAATTTCTAGTAGTTTCTAAATTCATTCCCTATCACATGGTGCTACTTGCACATTTTTACAGAAATATTTCTTTCACAAATAATTAGCAAATCCTATTTTTTCCATTTCTTTGATAAATTTTAGAAAATCACAGAGAGCCCACTTTTATCCAAATTCCATGATTCAAAATCCTAGATGTCTATAAGTTCAAAACTTAGTTTTTGAACATTTTTACTAATACTTTTTGTATCACCTCAAATAATGGTCTGTTTCTTCATATATAGCCAACTTTGCAAATTCATAGAGAAATCATTTGAACTCCAAATCTAGTGAAACCAATTCCTAGATGCTTCTAAAATCATCCTTTGTTAAATGGGTGCCTTTGCTCATTTTTTGAAAATATGTGTCTGTACACTTCTTGCAAATCCATAAACCCCTTGATTCCATCATATTGAAATGTGCAGAAATATTCACTAATCCAATTCTAGTGAAACCACCCTGGTTATTTTTCATATAACCAGGAAGTCCTAGAAAAGTCAAATCCATATTTTTAGAGCACTTTTACTTTTGCCTTGTTGTGTTGCTTATTGTGTTTGTTTCCTCGTTAGTTGACGAAGTAGACGGAGTACTTGGAGAAGGACCGTAAGATTTGAAGACTCAAGGGCAAGGCAAGCAGCCCTTTGACCATGTCTATGAAACCCTTTTTATGCATCTCATATAGCACTTTATTATTGTTGCATCGGAAACATGATGAGATGGTTGCCACTTTGGTGGGTTGCCTTCATTCTTCCTCATTGATACTTGCATTGTGCATGACCCTACCTTCTTATGAGGGTTATGCCGGTGGGAGTGATAGGATGCTAAGTAGTGCTACGCAAAAGGGACGGGAATATGCATAGAGATGGAGACAAAAGTATTTTAAAAGGACTTTTCGAAAACCCGTCGGGTGCCACTTATGCCCGAGGGAGATGATGAGTTGGGTAGCCACTTGATGACGAAGTGGCGTACCGAGGCAAGTGTGTGTGTTGTTTCCGAAAACGGATTAGATTTAAGATTTTTCGACTGTCCCAACCTTACATGCGCAGCCACTCTACCCTTATATGGGAAAGGGAATTATTGACTACTTAGGCCGATACTAGCTTGGAGCCCGCATTACTAGTAACGGGGGAGAGTTGGTGCTCTCTCTCGGGACGGGTCGTGCTGTAGGGCGGCCATGACTGTTTTCACGAGGCACCGGATACACCGTTGTGTCCCTCTCGGATGTTACGATCTCGAGTGAGTCTCGTATGATGTACATCGTGAGGATACGGAACAACGAGTGGACTCCTTGTTAGTGTCGTCTAGGGAAAGATAGTGATCGGGTGCTTACCCTGGGTACTTGAAGTACCGTGGGTCGTGGATGACACGGAAGTTCCCCGGATCTTGTGGGTAAAGTGTGCAACCTCTGCAGAGTGTAAAACTATTCGAATAGCCGTGTCCACGGTCAAGGACAGTTGGGCGGTGCTTCTTAAACTACGTCCAGAGTTTACAACCGTGTGTGTGAGTTGATAAAACTACTTGGGTCAAGTCAAAGGACTTGACATGATTGAGTTGGGTTGGTGCCCACTCTATTTATGTTGATATCTGTAACCTGTCCTCATGGTTACTTGAATTCTCATGATGCATGTCTTACAAGTTGTTGAACATGTCATTGCACTCAAAACTAGCTTTCTGCAAAATTTACCTATATCATGCATTGTTGTATCTCGAACCAAAACATGGGTTGCTTAAGTACATTCAAAGTACTCATTGGCTTGCCACTTGTTATTTTATTGGCCAGGCATGAAAGAACAGGATATGATGAAGAATACTTCGGTGACGAACATGCGAGCTAGGACGCTTCCCAGTCAGAATGCCTGTAGGGTTAAGGCAGATGGCATGGGTCCAAGTTTTCGACGAAGATTTCTGCTGAAATGTTATACTCAAGACTTGACCATAATGGTCCTACTTATGAAATACGGTATGTATGGATGTAAGAATCTTGTTATTCAGCTTCTGTGTGTTCAGTGAGCATTGATCTCTCGGATCACTGTACACGTGCATTCAGTGATCACGACTTATGAGTCGGGGTCCCCACAGAGCTTGTACCAGAGCCATCCTGACTGTAGGAAGCCTTAGTTAGCATGGTCGTTAGTTAGGGTAAAACTATTTCCAAAACTATTATAATTTTTCAAAACTATCTATACTTCTCTTCCCTTCTCAGTTTTTCAAAAACTAAGGTATACTTTCCCCATCGATCTCTTCCCTTCAAAACTATTGCAAACGGTCGCTAGCACCCTCAAGCCCCTGACCACGGGATTCCTTGTAATCCTCATGGATAGCCTAGAAGGAGTACACCTTGCCAAACACTCACCCACCTCTTCTGAACCCAAGATTCGCGACACCACAACAAGACGATGCCAACAGAAGATACGCCTTTGAAGAATGAGGACATGAAGACCCAGAGGATGGTGACACCTTTGAATTTGCCCGGGATGATGCAACCTTGTCCTATGACGATCAGGGTGTAAGATATGCAAGACCATGATAGACATCGCTAATAGAGCAACCATGTCCTTACCGTTGTTGTATCGACAACCACCGGTGGATGAGAACCTCGCCATTTGGTCCGCCTCACTATAGTGAGCAGGAAAAGCAGTTCTCTTCATCCCCCGCTCTTGGTGTCGATGTTCTCATCAACATAACCGACATGTTGGACCTCTACTATGCCTTGTTAATGTCCTTGCATAAAGGATTGCAAACCTGGTACCATCGACGCCTTAGAAGACAAAAAGTGATTGTCATGATTAAGAAGACAACAGAAGACCGAGTCAATGCACCTTTCTGAAGCCACCTCCACCCCGTCGGCTCATCGGTGAGAGATTGTTGAAGATTCTTCAGGCCAACCCGGATTGTTTCATCGAACAACTACAAGAGACGTAGCAACACACCGAGGAAAACCAGAGATCGCATTTGACGAGGCACGGAGCAAAGCACGACTCATCAATCCGAGAACCCCTAGGGTAGGATGAGTCGTGTACCCCCTATCTTGTGATCGAGTCCGTATGATGGTTCGAATTGAACCATGATTGTGTGTTGCTTGCTTTTATTTGTTTGTGTTTTGATATCAGTCGCCCTTTTGCCCTAGGCAACAAGTACACAACTATATCACCTGCCTTATTTTGTTGTTTGTGTTTGGCCCTTTTTGGAACTTGTTTGTTTGCACCTGCACTATAGAACCCCTTTAGGCATCCCCCTTTATGCTACTTATCCCTCTCATCTCTCTCCCCAACTGAAGACCAGCAAGACAAGATGCACCAAGGAGTCTACTTCGGCGACCAACTAGCTTGAAGACTTTTGTTGCAGCCTCCTCGACCAAGAGCAGCCTAGTAGAGTTATGTTTACCCCTCCGGACTAGAAACCCATTCCTAGACCCTTGAGACTTCATGAGATACCCCAGTCCTTAACCATGTGCTTAACCCACAGAATTGCAAGAGAACCAGTTAAGTCTCTGTAAACCTGGCACAACACTGGGTTCATTATGGAACTAGTGGACATAGTGAACACGCACATTATCGTCCTAATCTAGCACCAGGATCCATTTATGCCATAGGGAACACCAGTTTGAGGATATAGGAATAGAGGACGCATGACTTGATGAGTTTATATCAATGACTTGAGGAATTATATGAGACTATTTGGTGGATTATGAGGCTTTGATGTTGGTAGATGAACTTGGTGGGATCATGAGTATAGATTAGCATAGCTTTCATTACCCACAGAGTAAATTGGATTTTGTGGGACAATTATAATCGCAACATGAAATTCTTGGAAGTATACGGATTTGACTGAGCCAGGGGATATGATAGAAGATAGTTGACATTACGGAAATGACTTGGGGGAATAGATAGGAATTCTCGTTGGACATGAGATTTGGATTCAATACATTATCCTAGTGGAGTATGGATGTAGAGTAATTCTACATGGTTCGGAGTAAATTGGATTTAGGTGATGATCTTGATCATGATACCATGTTTCTTGGAGGACAATAAACTAGGAGATTGGATTAATTGTCGGAGTTGATATAAGCATGACCTTGGAGTTCACTTGACCATGATAATGGAAATTGGTGGACTGACTATAGTAAAGATAACCCGTTTCAAGTATTTGAGGATTATAGGACATTAGAAGATCATGTGGAACACCATAAACATTGGATTTGTAGAATTAATGAATTATGTAATTAATGGGCTTATAGAGTTGATTCATAGGAAGGAAACAAGATCTTGGAGTGGTATACAACGTGTTTCCTTAGGATAGAGATGCTTTATCATGGACCTTGGATCAATAGACTGAGCACTTGGATTGTGGCGATTAAATTCAGGCTTAGCAGCTTATATGCTCTACCCATGGATTTTTAGGGGTAGCCATACATATGAGTTTGGGGATAGTTGACATGTATAGATTTATTAGAACTCCCCTTGGGAGTCATGAGGATAATAATAGCATGAGGGATGATTGGAGCTGACCTATAAGAGTTGATGCTTTCGGTGGTATAAGGTTATTTGTTTAAAGGACTAGATAGAACAATTGGCATCTCAGGAACCGTGCTTAAGGATAAGGTGACAAACGTTACATTTCGCACACTAGAATCCTTGAAACCCTTAAGCCCTACCAAGCCACAACATGGTCGGATCCGACCTTGGGCTTTGGCTCTAGGACAAGGAAACCTTGGCCAATACCCAACCATGACCACCACCGATACCCCAACCTATACCCTATGTACCCCGTGGGCAAGTCTTCACGGAGTACTCGGACAAGTTAATTGCCATCTTTCCTTGATGACATACTTGCCTACCGAAGACGGAAAAAGAACCGTTCAACCCGGTTAGGGAACATCTGAAGACCGCCATGTCAAGGAGGAAGAACTATACCAACCATCATCGTCAAGGAGTGAACTTCCTTGTCAAAGACTGTGCATATCTACAAACCACTCCTCTCAAGGGAACCAAGCATTTTCATGACAAGGAAACCCACGCCAAGATTCAACGGCCCTCTTCGAGATCACTCAAAGATTTAACAACCCCCTCCAAGATCACCACAAGACGAAGAATAGATGGATACCAGTTAGAGTTACCGCCTGAGTTACCCACTGTGCACAGCGTTTTCCACACGACACACCCCCGAAAGTGTTTCCAACTTCCTAACTAGCCCGGTCTCAACAAGGACATCGATCACCGAGCCATCGACCTCCAGCCCTATATGACATCTGCGAGAGACCCCAATTGCAATCTGGATCAAGCAGACGACAAACACAAAGCCACGCCATCAAGTACTTCAAGGTTCAATGGAGCACCAAACGGAAGCAGAAGCAGTATGAGGACGTGAAGACTACCCCAAATCCAAGTTTTCGTATTCCTTTCCGCGCCTAGTCTGGGAATCTCGGGGACGAGATTCTTGTAAGGGGGGTAGGTCTGTCACACCCTGATTTTCATGCCACAACACTTAAGCTAATAAATCGTGATAAAATGTGGTTTGATAAAAACTTTTGAGTGTTTTGGACCTTGCCTTGATTGGATTTCGTGTGTTGTTTGCAAGTGCTCTAAAAATCAAATAAATCCCCCAACTCCTATACTTCATCTCCTTGATCCAAAACCTTTTCCCAATGATCATGCCATGTGTATAGAGCAATATAGTATTTTCTTACAAAAATAATTTGGCCAAAAAGTATTTTCAAAATTAGTTTTCCAAAACCCCTGAATTGAGGTTTGCATGCAAGTACTTAATTAAGGGCAGTAAAAATCTTTCCAGAAATATGTTTGACTCCTATTAGATATAGGATACCCAGAAACCACAAAAATATAATTTTAAAAGTTAATTTCCTATTTTATTTAAAGGCTTTTTCTTAAGACCAGAAATGGTCTTTAATAGGTTAAAATTATTTTAAAGCTTTAAAAATATTTGAGGAAAATTAGGGAGACTCAATGGACATATATTTTCCATATATATGAGTTTCAACACATGGTCATGATCAAAATATTGGACAAAACCTCCCAAAACCATTTCTGCCCATTTCAAGGATTTGAAATATTTCTACAGGAAATATTTCCATAAAAATCCAAGAAAATTCCAGCATGTCACATATGAAATTTTTGATGATCTTGCTAAATACCATGTCATGGAGAATAGTATAAACCCATGAAACCCTCTCAAAACAACTTCTGTCCTTTTTCAAGTTTGAACATTTTTGCACTGTCAAACATGTCCAAATGATCTCAAACTTGGTGCACATGCTCAAATGGTGTAATAATGCATCTAGACCAAATGGCACAAGTTGGAGAGAATGTTATCTTGATCAAAGTACACCAAAACCCTTTCTGTCCAGAACCAAATTTGAACAACTCTACATTGCCAAGTGTGTCCTTTTGATCTGAATTTTTGTGGACATGTTCAAATCCTCAAATGATGACACTACACCAAGTGGTGCATCAAGGAGAATAGATTTTCATGACTAAATCTTGGTAAATCCATTTCTGCTAGTTTCTAGGGTTTACCAAAGTTACATTGGCAACTTTCTTCAAATGGACTCAAACTTGGTGGTCAACCTCAATTATGTGTGAAACTTGATCCTGTTAATTCTCATGTCAAGTGGAGTTAATTTCGTTGCCCAAATTTGCATCAAACACCTTCTGTCACTTCTCAAAAATCACCGTTTTGACCACTTACACTATTCTCCTTGAGCTCAAATTTTTACCACAGCTCCTCCTAGTCTTCTCCTATCTCCAGTAACTCTTCTCTGGCCTCAGCTCAATGATTGAGGGGTAAAACACCCCCATTTACCCTTCTGGACAGCAGCATTCTCCTCCATTCTCACCTCCCTCCTCATTCCAGTGGCCCTCCATGGCATCCAATGCTTCCTCCCCTTTGTTTACTTACCCCACAAAGCCCCAGACACTAGTGGACACGCCCCTGGCACATAAACAATGCCATGGCATGCAGGCTCAAGCGCTCTGGAGCACGCTCTGATGCTCTCCCAAGACTGTAGCACGCCCATTCCAAGGCCTCCTGTCGACCTTGGGCTCCGGAATCGTGTCCCCCGAGGCCGCCTCGGCGTCCATGACATGCAACACTGCTGGCCCCTTCCTCCCTCGCCCTCCTTCTCCCTCCACGAGCTCACCCGAGCACGTCCATGGACGCTTCCCACGGTGCACCGCGGCCTCGCCCATTTTAAGCCACCCGACCCTCTCTCTCGCTTGGTTTCGAACCTCCTCTCTCCCGTGCACCCCTCAGACATCCTCCTTCTCCCCCTCGTACCCTCCAGCACCTTCCGTGGCCGGAGTGCCGCCGCCGGCCTCCACTCCGATTCGGGCAAGGGGGGCTTCTCCCCTCTCCTCACCAGAAAGCATCCAGGTCCGTGACCCTTCCCCCATCTCCTCGACCCCGGGCACTGTGCCCCTGCCCATCATCGCACAGGTGTCCGCCCGCCTTGGCCAAGGCTGCCACTGCGCCTCGGCCACGCTCCCGCCATCCCCGGGAGCCCCGATGCGCCGCTCCTGGCGACCCCTCCCGGTGGTCGCGGCTTGGCCAGAGGTGGCCTGTGTCGCCGGGGGAAAGCGCCGGCCGGCGCGCAGATGGGCTCGATCCCCTCCTGTCGCGAGCGCGGGAGGAGGAAGAAGACCCTGCGGGTGGGCCCCGCAGGTCAGTGACCCCGCCGGCCGGCCACGTCATTTAAGTGGAGACGGGCCAGCCGTTCTACGCTTCCCTTCGGGGAAAGCGTTACCCGCGAATACGCCTTCGGCGTGGCTTGCCATCGGGGTCCGTGAGGAGCTGGGCCAGGCCCAGTGCGCTGCCCGGCTAAATTACGCTCAGCGCGTGAGATTAGGTATAAAACCCTTTTCTCATTTTCTTTATCCAGTAAACTTCAAAAATCTCTAAACAATTCAAATTAACTCCAAATTTGATGATTCAAATTTTTAGTAGTTTCTAAATTCATTCCCTATCACATGGTGCTACTTGCACATTTTTACAGAAATATTTCTTTCACAAATAATTAGCAAATCCTATTTTTTCCATTTCTTTGATAAACTTTAGAAAATCACAGAGAGCCCACTTTTTATCCAAATTCCATGATTCAAAATCCTAGATGTCTATAAGTTCAAAACTTAGTTTTTGAACATTTTTACTAATACTTTTTGTATCACCTCAAATAATGGTCTGTTTCTTCATATATAGCCAACTTTGCAAATTCATAGAGAAATCATTTGAACTCCAAATCTAGTGAAACCAATTCCTAGATGCTTCTAAAATCATCATTTTTTAAATGGGTGCCTTTGCTCATTTTTCAAAAATATGTTTCTGTACACTTCTTGCAAATCCATAAACCCCTTGATTCCATCATATTGAAATGTGGAGAAATATTCACTAATCCAATTCTAGTGAAACCACCCTGGTTATTTTTCATATAACCAGGGAAGTCCTAGATAAGTCAAATCCATATTTTTAGAAAACTTTTACTTTTGCCTTGATGTGTTGCTTATTGTGTTTGTTTCCGACGTTAGTTGACGAAGTAGATGGAGTACTTGGAGAAGGACCAGAAGATTTGAAGACTCTGAAGGACAAGGCAAGCAGCCCTTTGACCATGTCTATGAAACCCTTTTTATGCATCTCATATGGCACTTTATTATTGTTGAATCGGAAACATGATGAGATGGTAGCCAGTTTGGTGGGTTGCCTTCATTCTTCCTCATTGATGCTTGCATTGTGCATGACCCTACCTTCTTATGAGGGTTATGCCGGTAGGAGTAGATAGGATGCTAAGTAGTGCTACTTTCATAAAGGGACGGAATATGCATAGAGATGGAGACAAAAGTATTTTAAAAAGGACTTTTCGAAAACCCCGTCGGGTGCCACTTATGCCCGAGGGAGATGATGAGTTGGGTAGCCACTTGATGACGAAGTGGCGTAACGAGGCAAGTGTGTGTGTTGTTTCCGAAAAGGGATTAGATTTAAGATTTGTCGACTGTCCCAACCTTACATGCGCAACCACTCTACCCTTATATGGGAAATGGCATTATTGACTACTTAGGCCGATACTAGCTTGGAGCCCGCATTACTAGTAACGGGGGAGAGTTGGTGCGCTCTCTCGGGACGGGATCGTGCCAGGTAGGGCGGCCATGACTGTTTTCATAGGGCACCGAATACACCGTTGTGTCCCCTCTCGGATGTTACGATCTCGAGTGAGTCTCGTATGATGTACATCGTGAGGATATGGAACAACGAGTGGACTCCTTGTTAGTGTCGTCTAGGGAAAGATAGTGATCGGGTGCTTACCCCGGGTACTTGAAGTACCGCGGGTCGTGGATGACACGGAAGTTCCCCGGATCTTGTGGGTAAAGTGTGCAACCTCTGCAGAGTGTAATACTATTCGAATAGTCGTGTCCACGGTCAAGGACAGTTGGGCGGTGCTACTTAAACTATGTCCAGAGTTTACAACCGTGTGTGTGAGTTGATAAAACTACTTGGGTCAAGTCAAAGGACTTGACATGATTGAGTTGGGTTGGTTCCCACTCTATTTATGTTGATATCTGTAACCTGTCCTCATGGTTACTTGAATTCTCATGATGCATGTCTTACAAGTTGTTGAACATGTCATTGCACTCAAAACTAGCTTTCTGCAAAAATTTACCTATATCATGCATTGTTGTATCTCGAACCAAAACATGGGTTGCTTGCGAGTACATTCAAAGTACTCATTGGCTTGCCACTTGTTATTTTATTGGCCAGGCATGAAAGAACATGATATGATGAAGAATACTTCGGTGACGAACCTGCGAGCTAGGACGCTTCCCAGTCAAAATGCTTGTAGGGTTAAGGCAGATGGCATGGGTCCAAGTTATCGACGAAGATTTCCGCTGAAATGTTATACTCAAGACTTGACCATAATGGTCCTACTTGTGTAATACGGTATGTATGGATGCAAGACTCTTGTTATTCAGCTTCTGTGTGTTCAGTGAGCATTGATCTCTGGGATCACTGTACACGTGTATTCAGTGATCACGACTTATGAGTCGGGGTCCCCACACCCCAAGATGGGATCTCGTGGATACAGGAAGGTACGGCGGTGGAATTAGGTTTTTGGCTCCGTATCTGGTCTATTAGGGATACGTAGGTATATATAGGAGGAAGGAGTACGTCGGTGGAGTTCCGAGGGGCCCACGAGGCGGGCGCGCCTGTGGGCGCGCCTCCACCCTCGTGACCTCCTCGGAAGCTTCTTGGAGTAGGGTCCAAGTCTCTGGATCACGTTCGGTGAGAAGATCACGTTCGAAGGTTTCATTCCGTTTGGACTCCGTTTGATATTCTGTTTCTTTGAAATCTTGAAATAGGCAAAAAGCGACAATTCAGGCTGGGCCTCCGGTTAGTAGGTTAGTCCCAAAAATAATATAAAAGTGGAAAATAAAGCTCATTATAGTCCAAAACAATAGATAAAGTAGCATGGAGCAATCAAAAATTATAGATACGTTGGAGACGTATCGAGGCATCCCAAGCTTAATTCACGCTTTCGTCCTCGAGTAGGTAAATGATAAAAAGAGAATTTTTGATGCGGAGTGATACTTGGCATAATTTCAATGTAAATCTTCTTAATTGATATGAATATTCAGATCCGAAAGATTCAAGACAAAAGTTCATATTGACACAAAAATAATAATACTTCAAGCATACTAATCAAAGCAATCATGTCTTCTCAAAATAACATGGCAAAAGAAAGTTCATCCCTACAAAATCATATAGTTAGGCTATGCTTCATTTTCGTCACACAAAGATGTTCCCAACTTCTATACCCCGATGACAAGCCAAGCAATTGTTTGATACTTAAATAATCTCAAACTTTTTCAACCTTCACGCAATACATGAGCGTGAGCCATGGATATAGCACTATGGGGGGAATAGAATATGATGATGGGGATTGTGTGGAGAACACAAAAAAGGAGAAAGTCTCACATCAACGAGGCTAATCAATGAGATGTGGAGATGCCCATCGATTGATGTTAATGCAAGGAGTAGGGATTTCCATGCAACGGATGCACTAGAGCTATGAATGCTCAACAAAAGAAAACTAGTGGGTGTGCATCCAACTTGCTTGCTCATGAAGACCTAGGGCATTTTGAGGAAGCCCATCGTTGGAATATACAAGCCAAGTTCTATAATGAAAAATTCCCACTAGTATGAACAAGACAACTCACTATATGAAAAACATGGTGCTACTTTGAAGCACAATAAATGAGACTCACTACATGAAGAACAAGGTGCTACTTTGAAGCACAAGTGTGGAAAAAGAGATAGTAACATTGCCCTTTTTATTTATTTTCTTTTTTTGGGCCTTTCTTTTTTTTCTTTTTGACCTTTCTCTTTTTTTGGGCAATGCTCTAATAATGATGATCATCACACTTCTATTGATTACAACATATGGATTACAACTCGAAACTAGAACAAGATATGACTCTATATGAATGCCTCCGTGATGTGCGGGATGGTGCAATGAATCAAGAGTGACATGTATGAAAAATAATGCAAGGTGGCTTTGCCACAAATACGATGTCAACTACATGATCATGCAATGGCAATATGACAAAAGTAAAGTATGTCATGATGATGATGAACGGAACGGTGGAAAGTTGCATGGCAATATATCTCGGAATGGCTATGGAAATTCCATGATAGGTAGAAAAGGTGGCTGTTTTGAGGAAGATATAAGGAGGTTTATGTGTGATAGAGCGTATCGTATCACGGGGTTTGGATGCACCGGCGAAGTTTGCACCAACTCTCAAGGTGAGAAAGGGCAATGCACGGTACCGAAGAGGCTAGTAAGGGCGGAAAGATAAAAGTGTGTATAATCCATGGACTCAACATTAGTCAAAAGAACTCATATACTTATTGCAAAAATTTAGAAGTTATCAAAAATCAAGTACTACGCTATACTCCTAGGGGGATAGATTGGTAGGAAAAGACCATCTCTCGTCCCCGACCGCCACTCATAAGGATGCACAAGCCAGGTACACTTCATGTTTCAAATTTGTTACAGAACTTTAGCCATACGTGCATGCTACGGGATTTGCAATCTTCAACGCAAGTATTTCTCAAATTCACAACTACTCAACTAGCACGACTTTGATATTATCACCTCCATATCTCAAAACAATTATCAAGCATCAAACTTATCTTAGTATTCAACGCACTCTAAAGAAAGTTTCACATATCTTGAATACCAAGTATATTATCATTAAGCAAATTACCATGCTATTAACGACTCTCAAAATAATCTAAGTGAAGCATGAGAGATCAAGTTTCTTTAAAACAAACCACCACCGTGCTCTAAAAGATCTAAGTGAAGCACTAGAGCAAAAATTATCACGCTCAAAAGATATAAGTGAAGCACTATGAGCAAAACTATCAAGCTCAAAAGATATAAGTGAAGCACATAGAGTATTCTAACAAATTTCAATTCATGTATGGTTCTCTCAAAAGGTGTGTACAGCAAGGATGATTGTCGTAGACTAACAAACAAAGACTCAAATAATACAAGACGCTCCAAGCAAAACACATATCATGTGGTGAATAAAAATATAGCTCCAAGTAAATTACCGATGGAAGTGGATTTAAAGAGGGATGCCTTCCGGGCATCCCCAAGCTTTGACTTTTGGTGTCCTTGGATTATCTTGGGGGTGCCATGGGCATCCCCAAGCTTAGGCTCTTGCCACTCCTTGTTCCATAATCCATCAAAAGAATTCACCCAAAACTTGAAAACTTCACAACACAAAACTCAACAGAAATCTCGTGAGCTCCGTTAGAGAAAGAAAACAAAAGACTACTTTAAGGTACTGTAATGAACTCATTATTTATTTTTATTGGTGTTAAACCTACTTTATTCCAACTTCTCTATGGTTTATAAACTATTTTACTAGCCATAGATTCATCAAAATAAGCAAACAACACACGCAAAACAGAATCTGTCAAAAACAGAACAGTCTGTAGTAATCTGTAACTAACGCAAACTTCTGGAACCCAAAAAATTCTACCAAAATTAGACGGCCTGGGCAATTTGTTTATTTATCATCAGCAATTGGAATAACTATTTTATCACATTCTGGTGATCTTTAACAATTCGAGCACTGAGCGCAAAGATTCTGGAAATTACAGCAAGATCAAATAACTATCTCCCAAGAAGATTTAATAGGTTTAACTTGGCACAAACACTAATTAAAAGATAAAACCACATCTAAACAGAATCTAGATGGATTATTTATTCCTAAACAGAACCAAAAACAAAAACACAAAATAAAATTGGGTTGCCTCCCAACAAGCGCTATCGTTTAACGCCCCTAGCTAGGCATAAAAGCAAGGATAGATCTAGGTATTGCCATCTTTGGTAGGCAATCCATAAGTGGCTCTCATGATAGATTCATATGGTAATTTTATTTTATTTCTAGGAAAGTGTTCCATGCCCTTCTTTAAGGGAAATTGGAATTTAATATTCCCTCCCTTCATATCAATAATTGCACCAATCGTTCTAAGGAAAGGTCTACCAAGAATAATAGGACATGAAGAATTGCAATCTATATCAAGAATAATAAAATCTACGGGCACATAATTCCTATTTGCAACAATAAGAACATCATTAATTTTTCCCATAGGCTTTTTAATAGTGGAGTCCCCAAGATGCAAGTTTAGAGAGCAATCATCAAAATCACGGAAATCGAGAAAATCACATAAAGTTTTGGGAATAGTAGAGACACTAGCACCCAAATCACACAAAGCATGAAACCCATAATATTTAATTTTAATTTTAATGGTAGGTTCCCACTCATCATGGAGTTTTCTTGTAACACCCCGGATTCGATGCGCCAGGTGTCTGCCAGTTTTTCACCATCGTTGCCATGTCGCTTGCATGTCGCATTTTATCATGTCATCATGTGCATCTCATTTTGCATACGTGTTCATCTCTTGCATTCGAGCATTTTCCCCGTTGTTCGTTTTGCAATCCGGCACTCCTATGTCCCCCGGCGTCCCCCTTTTGTCTCTCCTTGTGAGCGGGTGTTAAACTTTCTCGGAATGGCCTGAGGTTTGCCAAGCGGCCTTGGTATAGCACAGGTAGACCGCCTATCAAGTTTCGTGCCATTTGCAGGTCGTTTGATACTCCAACGGTTAACCGGGTAACCGTAAAGGCCTCTTTTGTGTGCAGCCCAACACCATTTTCAAAGTGGCCCAAAACCCAGTAAACTCCCCTCTATGCTCTCGGTCGTTCGATCACGATCGCGTGGCCGAAAACTGCACCTCATTCTGACTCTCCTAACTCCCTCTACCTATTTATATGTGTCTCCCCTGAAAATTCGCGGACGAAACCCTAGCCTCTTCCCCTGCGCGCCGCCGAACATGTCCGTCCACGCCGGACGCGTCCACCGCCCGCCGCCACGTTGCTCCAGCCAATCGGAGGACGCCACCTCAGCGCCCGCCGCCCGCCAGCATGTCGCGGCCACGTGGCGCCGCTCCCCGCGCCAGCCGGCTTCGCCCGGGCAATGGCCCAGAGCTCCGCGACCCGCCGCCGCCCGGCCCGTGCGAGCTCCCGCAGCCTCGCGCCCGCTTCGCCGCCGCCGCTAGCCTCCGGTGACCTCGTCGCCCGGCCACGGAGGTCTTCTCCGCCGGATCTCGGCGTCCGCGCCGCCCGCCGCCGCGCCGCGCCATGCGCCGCCCTCGCCGCCTAAATCACCGTCCCGCCGGCCTCGGCCTCCGCCGTCCGCCGCCCCCCGCCGGCGCCCTCTTGCTGCCAGCGCGCCCTTCCGCCTCTGCCAGGCCGCTCTCGCGCCCCGCCGCCTCCGATCCGGCCTCCCCGCCGCCGTACCTCGCCATGGCCTCGCCTCCCATGCCGCCCCATCTCCCTCCTCAACTCCGGTCGTCTCCGACGACAACTCCGGCTGGATCCGGCGAGATCCGTCCCGGGACCTGCTAGGTGGATGAGATCCACCGGGATCTGAGCCAAAAACACCTCCGCCGCGCCCTGGATCCCTCCATCCCGTTCGTCCTCGTCCCGGGTTGACTTTTCGTGAGGGTATATTTCTGCCAAGTCCCTGTTTTTCAGCATTCTGGTGCCTAGTTTAACATGCCATAACTTCATGTGTGCTACTCCGTTTCATGCATACGATATATCAAAATGTTCGCTGTGAGATGATCTTCATTTCATTCCATTGCATCATGTTCATTTGAGTTCATCTTGATGCCTGAATCATCATTGTAAGAGTGCTATGTGATGTTAATCTGCTGAAACTGTTATAACATGCACTTTTGTCATTTTTTCCGTGATTGATGTGTGCATCCTATGAACTTGAGTCCTACATGTGTTTTGTAATATGAAATTCCATATTTACAAGGGTGCCATCCATGTATTTGTTTGAGTCATTTACTGAGTGCATCGAGCTTGTTAAGTAGGGTACTCGCTGTTGCTATTTTACATGTCTGAATCTGCTATATCATGATGCTATATTAACCTGCTTCTACAAGTCATTCTATGCATAAACTGGAGATATTCACTAAGGATGTTTTGTTATACATGTCTTGCTCTATCCATCCGTGCCCTTTGTTGCAATTATAATCTGCTGTAACTTTTTGTAATCTTGCTCTCAAATTGCTAAATAATGTTGCTGTCAGCCTGTTAACATTAAGTTCAATGTTGCCATGATTGTTGCTAGTGATACATGCACCCTATGAACTTTCTATTGCCATGCTTAGCTTCATAAAGATGTCTTCTTACGGTTGGTCACCTTGCCATGCCATGTATTGCTCTGTGGTGAGTGGTTCAAGCTCACCAACATGCCTACATCTTGTTGTTCCTGCCATGTATGAATCTGTAATATAACTTGCTATGTTTACATGGGTGCCATCATATCTTCTGATCCTTTTTGGCTCATGGTCAGTAAAGGACAATTGTTCTATGCATTTATTAGATCCATGCCATGCCTTTGTTTGCCATGATAAGTTCCTGTAACATGTTGTTTGATAGCTCTAAACATTGCAACCTGATGTTATTTCCTGATAAGTCTGAAACTGTTAGTATTTGCAATCTTGCCATGTCATTTTGAGCATGTTTTAGTCATTTATGGAGATAGCTCAGTGATCATGTTTTGTCATGCTTTACCTGTACATCACGTCCATGCCTTTTGTTATCATGTTAAGATGCTGTAGCTTGTTGTTTTGATACTTGCAATATGCCTAGTTGCTGTTTTGGACAGATTGTTGCTATAACTTGTATAGAGTGGATATGTTGAACCGTTGCTCCGTTTTGAGTGCGCTCTATATGAAACTTGCTTGATTTTGCATATAGTTTCATATTATCATGTTTCATCCTTGTTTTGAGGTGTTTGCTTGAGGTTTGTATGCATTTTGCATCAATGCCATGTTTAACTTGTTTTGCTCATATCTTCTAGGCCGTAGCTCCAAATCTAATTAACTTTATATGTAACTTGACAAGAATTTCGTGTAGATCATCGTGGTGCATCTTAACTTGCTGTTTAAAAACTTGGACATAAGGTTTATTCAGATCTGGACCTATTTCAAAATTTGCATATGAGGAATTACCGGAATTGTTCTATGTTGTTTCCGGCCTCATTTAAACTTGCTTTGATGTGTTGTTCTTGTATGCATCATCTCTTGCCATGAGTAGCTTCATGTAGCTTTGACATGCATCATGCTTGTTGTGCATCATGCCTTGTTCATGTGTGGTGTGTTTACTATGTTGTGTGCTTCTTCTCGATAGTTCCCGTTTCGTTGCGATCGTGAGGATTCGCTCGCTCACGCTTGGTTCGTATTCGTGGCTTCATCTTCTTCATGGACTCGTTCTTCTTCCTTGCGGGATTTCAGGCAAGATGGCCGTCACCTTGGATCTCATTACTATCATTGCTATGCTAGTTACTTCGTTCTATCGCTATGCTGCGCTACCTATCACTTGCTGCTCAAGCCTCCCAAATTGCCATGAACCTCTAACCCATTGTCACCCTTCCCAGCAAACCGTTGCTTGGCTATCTTACCACTTTGCTCAGCCCCTCTTATAGCGTTGCTAGTTGCAGGTGAAGATGAAGATTGCTCCATGTTGGATTATGTTTATGTTGGGATATCACAATATCTCTTATATTATTAATGCATCTATATACTTGGTAAAGGGTGGAAGGCTCGGCCTTATGCACGGTGTTTTGTTCCACTCTTGCCGCCCTAGTTTCCGTCATATCGGTATTATGTTCCCGGATTTTGCGTCCCTAACGCGGTTGGGTGATTTATGGGACCCCCTTGACAGTTCGCTTTGAATAAGACTCCTCCAAAGAAGGCCCAACATTGGTTTTACCATTTGCCTCACCTAGCCCTTTTTTCCCTCGGGTTTTAGCCCCGAGGGTCATCTTTATTTTAGCCCCCCGGGCCAGTGCTCCTTCGAGTGTTGGTCCGAAACGGGCAGATCATGGCCACCAATGGGCAACTCGAGGGCTGGTTTTACTCGTAGGGCTGACCTATCCGGTGTGCCACGAGAACGAGATATGTGCAGCTCCTATCGGGATTTGTCGGCACATCGGGCGGCTTTTGCTGGTCTTGTTTTATTACCGTCGAAATGTCTTGTAGCCGGGATTCCGAGACTGATTGGGTCTTCCCGGGAGAAGGAATATCCTTCGTTGATCGCGAGAGCTTATCATGGGCTAAGTTGGGACACCCCTGCAGGGTATAAACTTTCGAGAGCCGTGCCCGCGGTTATGTGGCAGATGGGAATTTGTTGATATCCGGTTGTAGTAAACTTGAAGCAAACTCTTCTAAAATACACCAACCGTAGCGTAATCGTGAGTTTCTCTTTTCGGGTTAATCGAGAGGAGAACACGGTTTCGGGTTATTTCGGCGTAAGTAGGAGTTCGTGATCACTTCTTGATCATTACTAGTTGACGACCGTTCCTTTGTTTCTCTTCTCGCTCTCATTTGCGTATGTTAGCCACCATATATGCTTAGCCGCTGCTGCAACCTCACCACTTTACCCCTTCCTTTCCCATTAAGCTTTGCTAGTCTTGATACCCATGGTAATGGGATTGCTTTGAGTCCTCGTGGCTCATAGATTACTACACCAACAGATTGCAGTGTACAGGTTATGCAATGATCATGACGCGAGAGCGATGTTTGCTTGTTTTGGAGTTCTTCTTCCGCTTCTTCTTCGATCGGGGATAGGTTCCGTGTCGGCACTGGGCTAGCGAGGTGGATATTGTTGAGTTTCATTTATGACTCATCCGTAGTCGGATGTTGTTCTTGTATGTTGTATTGTTGTATTCTGGTGACATTGTATGTATTGGATGTATCCCTACCTATTATGTAATGTTGATGTAATGATATCCACCTTGCAAAAGCGTCTTCAAGATGCGCTTCTATCCTTGGTGGGACCTTCGAGTTCCTTTAGGATAGGGTCGCATCTTGGGCGTGACATTTCTAGGGATAGAAACTTTCAACTCAAGCTTTTCTTCATAAGATTGCATCAAGGGATCAACAATGTGTTCGATGAAGGCCTTATTTTGACTATAAGCATGAGGAGAATCTAGCACGGATTGTAACAAGGAAATACAATCAATTAAAGAGCAATTTTCATAATTAAATTCCTTGAGATCCAATATAGTAGGTTTAGCAACATCACGGTTTCTATTTATTTCAATCCCACTTTTATCAATTTCATCATCAAGATCTAAAAACTCCGAATTCTTAGAACGCCTTCTAGGGAAAGGAAGATCATATTCAGATTCATCAAGATTCATATTGCAAAACAAAGATTTAATAGGGGACACATCAATAACTTTTAGATCTTTATCTTGATTTTCATAGGAATTAGAAGAACACGCTTTAATAAAGGCATCTTTGGAAGCACGCATCCTAGCGGTTCTTTCTTTGCACTCATCAATGGAAATTCTCATGGCTTTGAGAGACTCATTGATGTCATGCTTAGGAGGAATAGATCTAAGCTTTAAAGAATCAACCTCGAGAGAAATTCTATCAACGTTCCTAGCCAAATCATCAACTTTAAGCAATTTCTCTTCAAGCAAAGCATTAAAATTCTTTTGTGAATTCATAAACTCTTTAACACTACTCTCAAATTTAGAGGGCATCTTATTAAAATTTCCATAAGAGTTGTTGTAGGAATTTCCATAATTTCCATAAGGCCTAGGATTAAAATTCCCTCTATAAGCATTGTTACCAAAATTCACATCCATAGATTCATTATTATTCTCAAGCAAAGTAGATAAAGTCATATTATTAGGATCAGAAGAAACACTCTTAACAAATAAATTCCTAAGTTCATCCATCTTTTCACTCAAAACATTGATTTCTTCTATAGCATGCACCTTTTATTAGTAGATCTTTCAGTATGCCATTGAGAATAATTGACCATAATATTATCTAGGAGTTTAGTAGCATCTCCTAAAGTGATTTCCATAAAAGTGCCTCCCGTGGCCGAATCTAAAAGATTTCTAGAAGCAAAATTCATCCAGCATAAAAATTTTGTATAATCATCCACAACTTCAAACCATGAGTGGGACAATTACGTAGCATTAATTTCATTCTCTCCCAAGCTTGCGCAACATGTTCATGATCAAGTTGCTTAAAATTCATAATATCGTTTCTAAGAGAGATAATCTTAGCGGGAGGAAAATACTTAGAGATAAAAGCATCTTTGCACTTGTTCCAAGAATCAATACTATTTTTAGGCAAAGATGAAAACCACGCTTTAGCACGATCTCTAAGCGAAAAGGAAATAGCTTCAATTTAACGACATCATTATCGACATCTTTTTATTTTGCATATCACATAAATCAACGAAGCTATTCAGATGAGTAGCGGCATCTTCACTAGGAAGGCCGAATTGATCTTTCATAACAAGATTCAACAAAGCGTTATTGATTTCACAAGATTCAAGATTGGCAAGAGGAGCAATCGGAGTGCTAAGGAAATCATTATTATTGGTATTGGTGAAGTCACACAATTTGGTAGCATCTTGAGCCATCGCGACAAACAAGCAAACTAACGCACGAGCAAACAAAAGGCAAAGGGAAAAAGAGGAGGAGATTGGGAAAGAGAGGGCAAATAAAACGGCAAGGGTGAAGTGGGGGAGAGGAAAACGAGAGGCAAATGGCAAATTGTCGGCGTTCTGGGAAAGGGGGTCCCCAGACTTGCCTGCCTCCGGCCTGCGGCGTGGCTCGAAGGAGGCCCAGCACGGCCCATCTTCATCAACGCAAGCTCAAGACCCTCGCGAGGCCAAGCCTCATGAGGCGGGCGACAAGGAGCTTCCTCGTGCACGGCCTCGTCGGCTGGCTCATGAGGAGGCGGAGACTTCAAGGCAGGGTACCTCGCGAGGTGCCCATGACGCATAACCATGACGACCAAGGGCGCCCGGTCAGGCGCCACCCAGAATGTCCTCCTTTCCTCTTTGGTGCAAAGGGAGCAAGCGCAGCGAGAGCATCAAGCAAAGGCATCCGTTTGATTGCAACAAGACCAAGACCAGCCCAACGGCTGGAAGGGAGTCATCATGGAGCCCAAGCAAAGGCGTCATCACCAGAGCCTTTGGCGACGAGGACCAACTTTAGTCAGGATAAGTGTACCCGCTGTTCCCCTTCAAAATGGCCAATTGTTGGCGCCCTTCCCGCTCAATATTTGGGAAGAGGCCCAGGGCCTTCGCCTATAAATAGGACTAGCCACCCACAGGGTAGAGGCAGCTGGATCGAAGATCCGAACCCTCATCAAGAAGCCAGTAGCTAGAGCGACTGAACACCACCTAGCAGTTCATCGCACCCGCCAAGAACAGACCCTCGCGAGGCTGTTCTTCCTTGTATTGTTCCTCATCAGCCCAAGAGGCAATCCACCACACCACCCACTGGAGTAGGGTATTACACCACAATGGTGGCCCGAACGATATAAATCTCATGTCTCTTGTGCTGTTCCGTTTAGTAGTTTAGGTCCCAGCGATTGGCGAGGTGCGAGGCGGTGGAAGGTTGGATCTCCGGCGCACCCTAGTGTTCGAACCTCAAGGGTCTGCCGGAACCCGAAATCCGACATTTGGCGCGCCCGAGGTAGGTGCGCGGAATCTCTGCCTTCGTCGCCTCGTTCTTCCCCGACCACCGCAACCATGTTCGACGCCTGCCGTCGCGCTGAAGCGCCGAGCCGCCCTCGCCTCCCATGTCGCCCAGACAGCTCCCGTCGGCGGCGCGCCTCGTCGTTCCCGTCACTTGCCGTCAACGCCGCCACCGGCCCGGCGAAACGGCAGCAAGCATCATCCCAAAGCACCGTCCATGAGGCGGGACGACCGCACCGCCACGCCCGCTCACCCCGCTGGTTCTTTCGTCCACACGCGCCTTGGCAACCATGGAGGCCCGAGCTGCACTCCTCGCGGCAACGAGCTCTGCGCTACCGCCCGTCGATGACGTCTCACGAAGAATGGCTCGACCGAAGTCGCTGAGCTTCGTCCGCTGCTGCAGGAGGCGCCCGCACCGTCCTTCTCGCTGCACCGCACCGCTGCTGAAGCTCCGGGCGCCTCCTCCTCAAGAAGGCGCCTGCCCCAAGGTGCGCGGCCCTGGCGGAACCCGCTCCGCCAGCGCCGGCTGCAAGAGCAGAGCTGTCAAGAAGTTCCTCGCCCACAAGAAGTTGCCCGAGCGCTCCCCGCTCCAGCACGTCGGGACCCTGAGCTGCCCCCAGCCGCGGCGCAGGGAGGCCCGCAAGACCAAGCTCTCTGTCGTCCGAGGCCCCCCGCGGCCACGGTGGGCTGCCCGCCTTCACCTCCGAGCTGTGCAGCGTCGCGTGGCCCGCCAAGTTCAAGCCAGACCTGCCTCCTCGCTACGACAGCAGAGCTGACCCTACGGAGTTCCTCCAGCTCACTGAGCTGGGCATCGAGGCTGCCAACGGGATGAAAAGGTCATGGCGAACTGGTTTCCCATGGCGCTCAAGGGCGGAGCCTGCACTGGCTCTGAATCGGCCCTGTGCACGATCTCTTCCTGGGCCGAGATGCGCACCCGCTTCATCGCCAACTTCCAGGGTACTCGTGACCGGCCACCCGCCGTGAGCGACATGCGCCGAATCAAGCAGCAGCCAGGGGAAGCCTCCTTCCATCACATAGGAAAGCGCGCCCGGCGCCCTCCTCAGGCCGGGCTCGGGGGCTCTCCCCTGGAGGGCCGCCGACCTCGCCAAGGTCACGAGGGAGGCGCTTGGGCCCCACGTGAGGCGTGCTTGAAGCACGCTTCCCGCAAGGTGAGCAAGGCAAGGAGGGCCGAACCCTCGGGAGTTCGTCGGCAAGGCCATTCAGAGCCACAGGAGTCAAGGGTCATGAGGGCAGCCGCCGCCTACCCGTTGTGGCCCCCCATCCAGGCGAGGATGGTGGGCTGCGCGTCTGCATCGACATACCAGGGCTCAACCGAGCCGCGTCTCAAGAACGCCTCTGGCCCTCGCGAGTGGGACGTTGCGAGGGACTGCCCCACAGCTACGTGTGCATGCCTCACGGCCTGCCAAACACGGCTGCTGCGCACCAGCACCTCATGAGGGCCATCCTGGAGGCTCGAGAGGTCAGGCACGCCACAGCCCGGGCGGAGATGGAGATGGCCCCCGAGGAGCCGCCAGCGCCTCCGGAGCCTCCCGAGGCCCCCGGGCCTGGGGGCTCGTGAGGATCGGCTCCTGCAGCCCACCGAGTCTGCTACACCAACACCCCTTCGTCCTCAACATCACCAGGTGACATCTTTAAGTTTTATTCGGTGGGAGCGCCTTGAGGCGCATTATTCCCAGGTCGCGTGGGTCCGTCCCTGCGGCATGTATCCCTTTTATTTCATGTCATTAGCCTATCCTGTTGGGGGCGCCCCTCGGGCTGCATCATCCCCAAGCCGCTCGGGTCTGTCCCAGCGGTATGTATCCTTCTTACGTTTTCCTCAGGGTTATGCTCTCGCTCCATCATGCTTGTTATTTGGTGCCTTTTCCTGGGTGACGGAATCTTGCACGTTAAAGGGGGGTGCCTGAGCATCGCGACTCAGGGCTCCTACCGGCTCTCCGGCCCTCACCCTCTGGTCTTGTCCATGGCATCGCGACCTGGCTTGCCAGCGACGGCTGAGACCAGCCCGAGAGCTGGGACCCGAGGACGTAGAGTTTCGTCATCCAATCCAGCTTGCGCGTTAAAGGGGGGGTGCCTGAGCATCGCGACTCAGGGCTCCTACCGGCTCTCCGGCCCTCACCCTCCGGTCTTGTCCATGGCATCGCGACACGGCTTGCCGGCCGACGGTGAGACCAGCCCGAGAGCCGGGACCCGAGGACGAGAGTTGCTGCATCTAACCCACTTGCGTGTTAAAGGGGGTGCACGAGCATCGCGACTCGGGGCTCCTACCGCTCTCCGCCCTCACCCTCTAGTCTTGTCCATGGCATCGCGACTGGCTTGCCCGGTGACGGCTGAGACCAGCCCGAGAGCCGGACCAAGACATAGAGCACCGACATCCGCCAAATTTGCAGGAACACACACGAAGATAAGGCCCAGAGCCAGGCGCAACCCGCCTTGAGGTAGGGCCCCGTGAGTCACGCGCTGGCTCACGGGTGCCCCAACACACCTCGCGAGGCCTCTCGCGCCTCTCCCAAGCAACTAATGGCAGAACTAACGATCGCCACGGCGAGCTCTTGTTCCTTTTGTGGTGAACCTGCAGGGTCCCTCCAAGGAGCACAAAACAACCTCGCCACGCAATCTCTCGCCGGCCAAGGCACGGACCTAGCGCCGCACCAGGAGGCATTGTCCTGACCCTTGAGATAAGTCACCGCCCGGACACACTAGTTATCGCAACACCATCCCCACACTCAATGCAACCCCGTGTTAGCAATGTCGCTCTCCTTTCTCACCGAATGATGGCTGCTTGAGCGCCAAGGGAGACCCCCTGAGCATCGCGACTCAGAGGCTCTTACCGGACCTCGGGCCGCTCAACTCCTGGCCTTGACCACGGCATCGCGACCTGGCATACCAGCGACGGCTGAAGCCGCCTTGGGATCAGGACTGTCGCGCAGAGCATCAGGCCCTCGTGAGGATTGAAAGGAGGAAACTGAGCTAGAACGGAATGAGCATCTCGCGCTGCTTGACAATAAGGATCATATTGACAAACAAAGCTACAAACATCTTACAAGCCCCCGCGGGGTACATTCTTGGCTCCTCGCAGGGACAAAAGACGCGAATCCTAGGGAGTCCTACCTACAGGGACCACCGCGGCAGACGCCATCATCAACAGTGGGCCACCCGGTCCGGCGCCAACCCCATCCAGATCGGGCGGCGACGGCTCGACGAGCCTGCCTGCTCCGGGAAGCGGCGCGCAGCTCGGTGGCTCGTCGTCGCCGCTTCGTCTCCGGCGTCGCGAAGAGCTCGGGCGAGTCGCTGGATCCTCCGGCGCCGCCGTCGCTGAGGAGCTGCCAAGGAGTGGTCGGTCGGCCTCTGTCTCACCGCAGCAGACCGCGACCACCTCTCCCGGGCAGCACTCCAGCCGACGACCCTCCGCGCCGAAGACCTTGAAGGACACCACCGGGCACCATCGTACTCGGGTGGATCGTGAGGCGCGCCTCGTCCTGCAGACCGGGCGACCTCGCCCAGCCTCGAGTCATGAAGACCTCGCCTGGGCACTACGCGACCTCTGCCCTGTCATGAGGGTGCCGCAGCCGGCGTGTGCAGCCGAGTCCCGGGGTTCCTTCACGGACGACGGAGGCGAAGAAAGAAGGAAGACGAATCCAAGATTTAGGAGGCGTGGCGACATGAAGCACGAACTCCCGGCAGGAGCCCTCGGCGTGGACTCCAGGGGGGAAGACGCACACCCTCGTGACCCGCCGGCACCGTCGGCGGCGCCCTCGTGGCGCCCGGCGTCGCCTCCTTCGGAGCCGCCAATGCGCGCATACAAGGGAAGTGGGACCCCGGGTGGCGGCCGCTCGCACCAGCACGCAGGCGCGCCTCTGGCGGCGCTCTTGCCTGACACCGAGGGCAAGCCGCTTCTTTGGGGGAGCAGGTCGGGATCCTCTTGAGGAGCCTTTCCCTTCTCTTCCGTGGAGAACCGGGCGGATCGGAGCCATGGCAACCAGACGAAGCGAGGAGGAGGAGAAGCGGAAGGATAGACGGAAGGGCGCGCCGTTCGTGCATTATAAGCCGGGCGAAGGCCAACCGTCGGCCTCCACGATCACCGGTAATCATGACCGACTACGCATGCGAGACTTGTCGAATCCGGGTGGTTACCGAGGCATCGTGGGGAAGCGATGCGCCGCGTCCAATCAATCGCCACGTGGCGCCCAAGGCCGCAGTCGTTAGGGGCCCGGCGACGCTCGCACTTGCCCTTTCGCCTCTCTGCCGGCCAAGTTCGGGCGCGCCATGGGCACAGGGGGCTCTTGTCGGCGTTACGGGAACGGGGTCCCCAGACTTGCCTTCCTGCGGCTCTTGGCGTGGCTCGAAGGAGGCCCAAGACGGCCCATCTTCATCAACGCAAGCTCAAGACCCTCGCGAGGGCCAAGCCTCATGAGGCGGGCGACAAGGAGCTTCCTCGAGCACGGCCTCGTCAGCCGGGCTCATGAGGAGGAGGAGAGTTCAAGGCAGGGTACCTCGCGAGGTGCCCATGGCATAACCATGACGCGACCAAAGGCGCCCGGTCGGGCGCCAATCGAGCGCCCGCCTGCCAGTTGTCCTTCTTTCCTCTTTGGTGCAAAGGGAGCAAGCGCGGCGAAAGCATCAAGCAAAGGCATCCGTTTTGGTGCAACAAGACCAAGACCAGCCCAACGGCCGGAAGGAGTCATCGTGGAGCCCAAGCAGGCGTCATCACCAGAGCCTTTGGCAGACGAGGACCAACTTTAGTCAGGATAAATGTACCCGTTGTTCCCCTTCAAAATGGCCAATTGTTGGCGCCCTTCCCGCTCAATACTTGGGAAGAGGCCCAGGGCCTTCGCCTATAAATAGGACTAGCCACCCACAGGGTAGAGGCAATGGATCAAGATCCGAACCCTCATCAAGAAGCCGGTAGCTAGAGCGATCGAACACCACCTAGCAGTTCATCGCACTCCGCCAAGAATGCACTCGCGAGGCTGTTCTTCCTTGTATTGTTCCTCATCAGCCCAAGAGGCAATCCACCACACCACACACTAGAGTAGGGTATTACACCACAATGGTGGCCCGAGCCAGTATAAATCTCGTGTCTCTTGTGTTGTTCCGTTTAGTAGTTTAGGTCCCAGCGATTCGGCGAGGTGCGAGACGATGGAAGGTTGGATCTCCGAGCGCACCCCAGTGTTCGAACCTCAAGGGTCTGCCGGAACCCGAAATCTGACACAAATAATGTAATGCGAGAGATAGGGATTGTGATGGGTACTTGGTATGTTGACTTTTGCGTAAGCCTCCCCGGCAACGGCGCTAGAAATCCTTCTTGCTACGTCTCGAGCTTGCGTTGGTTTTCCCGAAGAGGAGGGGTGATGCAACCTGATGAGTGTAAGTATTTCCCTCGGTTTTGAGAACCAAGGTATCAATCCAGTAGGAGGTCACGCGCAAGTCCCTCGTACCTGCACAACACGATAGCATCTCGCAACCAACGCTTAGGGGTTGTCAATCCCTTCACGGTCACTTACGAGAGTGAGATATGATAGAGATAATATTTTTGGTATTTTTGATATAAAGATGCAAAGTAAAAAGTAAAAGCAAAGCAAGTAAATAAAGTAATGGAGATTGATATGATGAGAATAGACCCGGGGGCCATAGGTTTCACTCGTGGCTTCTCTCAAGAGCATAAGTATTCTACGGTGGGTGAACAAATTACTGTTGAGCAATTGATAGAAATGAGCATAGTTATGAGGTTATCTAGGTATGATCATGTATATAGGCATCACGTCCGTGCCAAGTAGATCGAAACGATTCTGCATCTACTACTATTACTCCACTCATCGACCGCTATCCAGCATGCATCTAGAGTATTAAGTTATTGGAAAAAGAGTAAGGCCTTAAGCAAGATGACATGATGTAGAGGAATAAATGCATGCAATATGATAAATACCCCATCTTGTTATCCTCGATGGCAACAATACATTATGTGCCTTGCAACCCTTTCTGTCACTGGCTAAGGACACCGCAAGATTGAACCCAAAGCCATGCACTTCTCCCATTGCAAGAACTACCAATCTAGTTGGCCAAACCAAACGGATAATTCGAAGAGACTTGCAAAGATAACTCGATCGTACATAAAAGAACTCAGAGAAGATTCAAATATTATTCATAGATAAGCTGGATCATAAACCCACAATTCATCGATCTCAACAAACACACCGCAAAAAGAAGATTACATCGAATAGATCTCCACGAGAGAGGGGGGAACATTGTATTGAGATCCAAAAAGAGAGAAGAAGCCATCTAGCTACTAGCTATGGACCCGAAGGTATGAAGTAAACTACTCACACTTCATCGGAGGGGCTATGGTGTTGATGTAGAAGCCCTCCATGGTGGATACCCCCCTCGTGAGCTCTAACAGGCCCCAAGATGGGATCTCGTGGATCTGAGGAAAGGTGCGGCGGTGGAATTAGGTTTTGGCTCCGTGTCTGGTCTATTGGGGATACGTAGGTATATATAGGAGGAAGGAGTACGTCGGTGGAGTTCGAGGGGCCCACGAGGCGGCGCGCCTGAGGCGCTCACTCCCCCCTCGTGACCTCCTCGGAAGCTTCTTGGAGTAGGGTCCAAGTCTCCTGGATCACGTTCGGTGAGAAGATCATGTTCCCGAAGGTTTGATTCCGTTTGGTCTCTGTTTGATATTCTGTTTCTTCAAAATACTGAAATAGGCAAAAAAACAGCAATTCTGGGCTGGGCCTCCAGTTAGTAGGTTAGTCCCAAAAATAATATAAAAGTGGAAAATAAATCCCATTATAGTCCAAAACAATAGATAAAGTAGCATGGAGCAATTAAAAATTATAGATACGTTGGAGACGTATCAGCAAGCAGCCGAACAAGCTGATGAGACCTCACTTGTGTCAACGATAGATGCTTCATCCCTAGCTGTATGGCACCATAGTGCGCAAGGCAGTCCCCTGACATCTTCATTACATCTTTGACTTCAAGTCGGAGCTGAGCTGAAGCAAGCCTTTCCGCTTTAAGTTGAGATCAAGAAGTCGAATCGATTGAGGCAGCGGCGCATGAGAGGTTGTCTCACACCTGGCCGGTGAGTAGCTTCAACTCACAGTCTTCATCAAGACAGGACCTTGGGGTCATCTCGTTGTCCTCAAGATGGTTTGGCTCACTATCTTTCCTAAAGTTCTGCCTGGCATAAGAGATACGACTCTGAAAGAGAAACAAGGAGACACGTAACAGGTTTTACAATTATATAAGCAAATAAATGGATCCGTTCTGCATAAGGAACATGTTTTTACAACTACCATTTGAAACTGGTAGTTATTGCAAACATCCAATCAGATGTAAACAGCAGTGGAGGAAATGATGCCTATCCAAATCTATACTAGAACAAAGTTTGAAGGCTTGAGAAGGATGAACTTACATTACATGTTAACACGGGCTGGACAAAGCCCTTCTCCATGTTGATGGAAACATAATTCAATAAATTCCCCAAAGAAAATTCTTTATAAGCGTTGCCACTATTCTACATTTTGCAAAGAGTAAATATAGATCAAATAATATTGGAAGAAATAGAGGATAATGAAGCTCAAAAGTGCATCGATGATACATAATCAAATAGCAATTAATTAAGTACATCATTACAAGGCAAAAGGTACTGACAAGAGGAATGCAGACATCAACGTGTGCAGTGGCATTGGCTTTATTCAACATTTTGGCAAGAGTAAATGTAGATATGATAATTTGGAGAAAGTGGAGGGCAGGGCAGATAAGATGTAGAGTAATGCTAGACAATCAACTATCTCGCGATGCATGTACAGTAATACCACCATCGTCCATTATTAGTTGTCGTTCAAATGGATGTATCTAGCACTATTAAGTTCTAAATACATTGATCAACAATTAATTCGATACAGAGGGAGTACATGACAACAGGTACTTACATGAGCAATCTAAAACTTCATAACCATTGTGTTAATTCTACATTTATCTAAGAGTAAATATAGGTCTTATAATTTCAAGCAAAGGGAGGATAAAGAAGCAAACATTTACAGTGATGCTACATAATCAAACAAAGAATGAGTGTAAGTATCTTTGACAAAGGGCAAGAGGTCTTGACAAGAGCAATGCAGAGCCCAGTATTGTCGTGAGATCCTATGATCCTCTGAGCAAGGAGATTCATCTGAAATTAGTTTTCACAAGAGAGAAGGTAAGGCACATGCAGAAATTTAGGAGTTCAAATTTTGAATTGATATCATAGACAATACTGGCTGAAATTTGTCGGCCAGTTCTAATAGGGGTTTGGCCACCGGAGTAGGGGTAAAGTCTGTTACAGTTGGGCATGTGTTTTACTGTGGCTCTTGATCTATCTGATTTAACAGTATCACTACCTTTTCCAAATACCTAGTTTGTACTCCTTGAGGATCTGCAATCACCCTCTTCCTTTTGGACATCTATTACGAAAGAACAACATTTGACTGGAAAAACATAGTATGACGACACATGGAATAGGTATAGAAAATGGATAGTTATGGAATATACTCATATATGATGCTTAAACTAAGCAGATGGTGTAACAAAGTAGAAGTAATGCAAGAGGTCAGATCCAAAATATGTGCGACCAATACAACCTTGCCAAGTTAGAGCATGCACCTTGATGGGTGAATAAGATAGGCCATCCTCCATCATGCCAAGTTTGTTAGCCACCGATTGTTCCATAATATTCCTCTCGTCGCCCATTCTCATATTCACTTTGATAATGTTCAATACGACATGCATGAAAACATAAAAACAAGTGAGATTATCTTTGTAATGCAGAAGTGATTCTAATCCAATACTTCCTCCCTGTAAACCCCTTTGTGCTATCTCTGCAATTCTTCTAAGAGGTGCCATGCATGCTGTAATTTGGTGTGTGCATTAATATAATGTGCCCTACTACTCAAAATATGAGAGCTCCAGAAGTGATGATACTTATGCAGATGACAGCTTCAACATATAGTAAAGAAGAACAAGTCGACTGACTGTGATTCAAAATATACTAAGGGAGAATAACTCGACCTGACCAGTCGACTGCAAGAGAAGAGGATCATCTTAAAGAAGAGCAGAAGAGCAAGCAGATTGAAGATATTACAAGTCTTTCTATACAATGTCGGTTGGCCACCCATGATGAACCAGAGCGCACAGAGAAATACTATTCCTTACGGTCTCTCCATATGTGGCTCACATGCATTTCGAAACTAAAGTAGGAACATTTAGCTGACCAATTAAACATCTCTCAGTTTTACTAATATCAGCATAATATCATATTTGAATTGGTACAACTAAGCTTGTTTAGCTTGATGGGTTGAGCAGTGCTATTACGACACGAACCACGTAGGCTGATCGTGGTCATCATAAAATGGGGAAACCGTAAGCATGATGCGTATAGTGTTGACCGTGTTAGTGGGATGGCAGATCTGAAGTCGCAAAACCGCCAAGAAAGGGTAGTTAGCAACCGATATTTGCTTTGAATAACAACTAAGATTTGGTATGGACAAGAAAGTACAGTCAACAAGTGACAAAGAAATGCAATTCTGTTGTCTCTCTATATGTCGCGACATGCATTTGGAAACTCAAGTGGGACCTTTAGCGAACCAATTAAATGTGTCTGTTAACTAATATCAATATCATATCACAATCATATTTGAACAACTAAGCTTTGGAATTTTGAGTGTTGTGTTGTTTAGCTTGAAGGGTGGAGTAATGCTAGTATGACAAAAAGCACCTACGCAGATCATAGTAGAGTAGATGAAGGGGAAAACCCTAAGCATCAAGAGTAAAATCAGGAAAGTGGAACTAGCTGGACCAGTGGGTGGCGCACATGCTTTTCGAAACGAATATATGAACATTAGGTGACCAATTAGATGTTCTCTATTTTAGTAATATGAGCATCATATCAGATTCGTATTTCAACATGTAAGCTTTGGAATTATGAGTGGCATGTTGTTTCGCTTGATGGGTTGAGGTCTTGAGGAGCAGTGCTAGCACGACACAAAGCAGTGAAGCACCTAAGATGATGGTAGTGAATATAAAGGGGGGAAACCATAAGCTTTACTAGTATAATGACCGTGACATGGCGGATCTGAAGGTTCAAACCAGACAAAGCTACTTCGCAACCAATGTTTGCATTCAACTAGCCGCTACGATTTGGTACGGACAAGAAAAGTACAGTAAACAATTTAAGATCTATTTTCCAGCTGAGATCAACAACTTAAGCACATATGGAAGAGTGCCACCTCTCTTGCGACGCCGTGTAGGCCCCTGCTGATACGTTGAGGGTGCTGCGGGTGCGATGGCTGTGGCGGCGGGGAAGAAGACTTTAGATGGCAGACGGCCGGGTTGGGGGATAAATCATGTTGCCATGGACGAGGCGGTCGTAGGAGCGGCAATGGCAAAGTGGACGACGGCGCTGATGAAGCGAGACGACGCGATGAAAGGATCCTGGTCTGGCACCGTGGATGAGAGACGTCCATCTCTTGCAGTGGACGACGGGGTAGGGGTAGCGGCTCCGGCAAGGTGGAGGATGGGGTGGAGGACGGATGAGGCTGGCCGAAGTGGGGAGGTTGTCGTGGCACCGACGGTGTATGAATGGGGAAATGGAGGGGGAGGGGGATCTCAAACTTTGGGACGCGCTTGTCTGAAATGTGGCAAAGTTACGAACTTATCCCCCATTTAAAATTTCGGACATCACGTCGGTTGGGGATAGGACGGTAATCTCGCATCTCCCAAATATTTGCCGGTAACGATTTCGGGTGAGGACAGGGTGTTTTGATGCCCACGATTGGCACCTGTGGTGTATGAACGGGGCTGACAGGTAGGGCAGTTGTGTCACGTCTGACGGAAGTTACACATCTGCCCCTATTTAAAATATTAGCCTACATCGATTTCGAACGAGGAGAGTTTGTTTTGCCGCCCACCGTGGATGAATGGGGAAATGGAGGGAGAGACACATGTCTTTCAGACGAGCTTGAATCAAATGTGTTTTTGCCACGTCTGGCGCCCACCGTGTCTGAATGGGCTCAGAGGCCGTCGTGTGACGTCGATTGAAGTTACTAGTCTACCCCTATCGACAGCGGTGTAAATCCGGTCGATAAGGATGTCAGTGTCGTGGGTAGACAAGAATTTCCATCTCACAAACACTTGCTTCGGGCAGCCCACAAATGATAGTGGGTGTTTAGCCGCTTCGTTCAAAACTTGGGAGAATTAGCATTCACGTTTGCCACAGGCCACGGCAACTAAATCCAAATCCAATTTTTATTCGATTACGAATATCCACAGATAATTCTACGTTTTGTTATTTATTTCTTCAAAACCACAACAAATATTTATTCCACCTTTATATATGATTATGATTTAGAAATGCAGTGATCTTCGAATTCAGTAGGTTGGATACACTTTGAGTCAAATAGTTATTTCATCCAATACAATATGCTCACACGAAAAACAGTTCACCTTATGTCAATCATACAAGTACTGAGGATTACCTCGCCTAAAAAATTCGGATCATTACAACACATGGACAACATAGGGGGTCTTACAACATAATCCATTCAGAGACATGACACAACATCAAGTACAATAATCTAATGATAGTTTCAACTGCTATCTAAAGAAGAATCGGGATTACCACAGGCTTCGGATAGCGTATGCAACGAGACCACCTCCGTCTTCAAATGCAACATTCTTACTTCCTCTAATTCTTGGGTTGCTTGCATAATGCGCGCAGCTAATTGCATAATTTCCAGCTTCAAGATCGAGATTACCTCATTCATGGCAGCCACATCATCTCTTTCTGCCTCTAGTAGAGCCTCAAGAACTATAATATATGTGCTCAGACTGCTCTCCCGCGGTGTTGCCTCTGAACTGCTACAATCTGGTAACATGGATGGCGCACTACTTCCACAAATAGATTCTGGGGTTGTACATTGTGTCCTAGTGTGATCGGCATCCTGAAAGGTTTCCGCTGGACATAAGTAAGAGATAGTTATCGCATGATCCAAGCAGTAAGCTTACATGGTAAATGACATACAAATTATTGCCGAGCATGGCAAGCTATATTTAAATGGTCCGAAGCAGCATAAACCGAAAATAAATTAAAATGGTAAGATGAAACTAGGGATGTAAGTGGCAAATAAACGACATCCGCCAGTCCCATCTAGTTAATTTTTGCTAGCTCCCTAGTTCATTTTCCTCAAAAAACAAAACTCTTTTGAACTATCATACCACTAGTGGACTTTAATCGGGATTAAACGGGACCCAGTTGACATCCCTAGTTGAAAGGGAGTGTACCGCCGCTATATTCAAGTTGCCAAGGCATCTAAGCAGTTGAAATAATCTAAGAAAGCACTTAACAGTGTGGCCTCATATAAACTATGAAGACAGTCTTGTGATGAAGTCCAGAGGAAAATTTAAGGACTCAAATGAACTAGGCATGCATTTCTTTACGATAGTACAGCAGAACCTACACGACATATTAATAACTTCGGTATAGTGTAACAAGTAACAAAAAAAGCATTCGAATCAAGCAATACAGCAAAGCAGACAACTGAACTATTTGTTATTCTGTAGGATTACAGGTTGAAGGCACAAGCCAAGAAATCAGCCCACACGCAATACATTTCACATGTACTAAAACACACTGGCTTACCATATGTTGCTGTGAAGCCTTGCTGCCATTGCAATGTTCTTTGAAGATATCGTCAGCATCCCGTGGTTGCAAATCTACTTGTTGTAGTTTATTCTGCACCCTCTATTTAGGTAAAATTAATTTACTCGCATGCACTGGTTCGAATTGATCATCAATGGTTCATCTAAACTAATGAAAGAAGGGTGTGTGCATACACGACAATATATCTGCTTCCCTCTATTTTTTATGCTTGTTCGAGGTGCCAGCCCCAAAAGAACAAATATTTTGCTTGATGGGGTTGGCAGCTCCATAATTAATAGAAGCATCAATTAGTCATGCAACTTGGGAAGATCAAGAACACACAAAAAAGTAATGATCAGAGACTCGTAGCAGTGATGTAATAGCTAGCATCAGAAAATGTAGGGTAAAACGAACAAAAACCAGCGGAACCACATGCTAGTTTGCTGATGTGTAATTAAGCATAGAGAACATGAAGCAGTTTGATGGAACCAACAGGTGGCATCGTAACAACACCATTATCATAAATATAGCATGCAAGAAGTAAAATGGTAGGCGTGATATCTAGGAAGTACAGAATACTTAGGACAAAACTAAAGCATATTAACTATATGTGCACTTTGGTATGTAATTTAGCACATGTAACATGTTCAACGCCGTAAGTATGGCCCTACGTGCAAAGCGAATAAAGCGTCTCTTGAAGAACTGAATGATGCCCTGAAAAAATTCAAAGGTGCGGTGCTTATGCTAAGAAAGTGAACGTAGGCGCCTGCCGTTGGATTATAGTACCTGATTCTCGGCGGCGTATGGGTATCGTTGGCATACTTGATAGCTAAGGATCGTCAATGGTGCTCGTGTTGCGGTTGAGTTTGGGCCGGCTGTCGCCGTCGCTGAAGCGGCTCCGGTGCTATGGTTGCGGCGCCTGTCGACATACAAGAAAGCTCATCTGTGGTAAGTGAATAGTTGCACGATCAAGAGAAAAACCGAAGGAGTACCGATTGAAATAACCTGATGAGGCTGTGGCGTCGGTAAAGCAGGGCCGGTGGAGTTGAATATGGCGTCTGTGGAGCGGGTCCGGTGTAGTGGACGAAGGCTTCATGGTAGCGTTATGCGATTAAGCTTCGGTGAGGCGGATCTGTTGTGGCGGACGAGGGATTGTATGAAGGGCCAGCGAAGGGACGGACGAGGGAGTCAGTGAAGGGCCTACACTGTGGTGGATGAGGGTGCCGGTTAAGCAGATCCGGTGTGGTGGACCATGATGGCGGTCAAGGAGATCTGGAGCGGTGTACAAGCCAGTCGCTGAAGCGGCTCCGGTGAAGTGGTGAGTTGGCAGTTGGGGGTTCCAAGGTGCGGAAGGTAGATCCGTCGGGGTGTGAGGTCCTCCACTGTGGTGGAGGACTAGATTCGGTGGCTTGCCATGGTTGGGGGGGCGGGGAGGGGAAGGGGAGGGGCTCTGGGGAAGAATGATGGGGGCAAAGAGGGGAAAACAATGGAGTTATCAAAGCAGCCTTTTTCGTTCATGTGGCAGGGGTAAAACAGGAATATCGCAGGGCTAAACTTTCGGGCGTGAGATATTTCGATGTGAGCGGGAAGTTTGAAAGCTTTTGGCGCCTGAAATTATATTCTGCTCTTGTACGACCGACTATAATATCATGGCCGAGAATTTGTTTGTTTTGCACGCAAAAAAAGTGCAAGTTTTGAAAATCAATGTCTCCAACTCGAAACTTAGATTGTCCATTCAATTCAAATATGGATCATTGAGCTACTACAAGCAAATACCAACATATGGTCCAATTCAAATGAAATTCCAAATGTGTTTATCCTAAATATGATGACAAAAGCAAAAAAATGTGTATGTGTATGAATAAAGTGGATGATTATAAAGTTTGAACATGCCCGTATGTGTATATCTCTAGGTTTGATATATGAATTTGAAATCACGAAATCCCGGCTTAAAATGTACCTCCGTTTAAATGAATTACAAAAGCTAATGATGGAGTCGAATTCCAAAATTACAATCTTAGGTTTGTAATTCTGGTACATCAAAGTATATCACGCATGTTCAAAAGTATCGTTATCTCATAGTGCAAACTATGAAACAAATTGATCAACCTTGAGTGCACACACTATTGACCATGTATATCTCAATTACGCTAAAGTCCCTCAAATATAGACACCTCACTCTTCATCTGAAGCCAACCCCCCTCGTCAGCCCCTGCACACACACACACAGAGAAGTCGTTCTCTCCCCCAAACACCAACACACGAGCACATTAACACCCCTCTATTTTCTAAAGTTCGGACCCCAATATAGGTCTCTATCACTTTATCTCTTGGGCATGCACACATCTCTTCCCCCACTCTCTAGCTAGGTCTCCCGGCATGTCTCTTTCCCAAGCACACGCACTATGTAGAGTGTATCTTTCCCATACACACAAAACGTTGCCCCCAAACGTCTATCTCCCTAGTTATGTGGTTCTCGCACACTCACCTCACACATCACCCCCACTGCAAAACAAGCAAACTTTGTCTCCTTGTGCACCACTCTCCTCTTTCTATCTCTCCCACATGCGGACCCGCCCCAGCTCTTCCCTGTATACATATATGTCGTGACTCTTTCCATAGCTCCCTAATATATCATCGTTCTCGATCTTGCACATTGTTCTCTACACCATCTATTCTAGATCTCTCATGAAGTCCCTATCACACACACGATGACTCGCTTCCCTTGCGTCTCCGTACATAGGCCAATTTCAAACAACATCAACATTGTCTCCCTATCTATACGCCATTTATGGACACAAACGCCCCCTCTCTTCCTCTCTCTCTCTCTCTCTCTCTCTCTCTCTCTCTCTCCGTTGCTAGCTCTCTCTCTCTCTCTGGCTCTCGCTCTCACACCCCTCTCCCACACACAATTGATGTCTCTTCCAAATAGTCTGCTCCCCCCGCCCGCACCCATGCTATCCCGCTACTACACGTGTCACACCATTCCCCCTTCCCTTATACTGGGTTTACATCATTAGTGGTCTCTCTACTCCACATACACACACTCCCTCTCACACACAAACGCCACACAAACACACAGACACGCACAAACACCCATTAACTGGATCCTCATCTCTCCCCATGTCCGCATGTGTATCTCGCACACTCACTCTCTAATTATGTATATGTGTCTTCACATTACACAACACAAAGCCCCATGTACATGTCTCTCTCTATCCTCCACACACATAGACACAAAGAATCTGTTATCATTGCCTCAGTCTCTAGACATATCACACACGCACACTGTCTCTCTCTCTCGCAAACACGCTCAACAAGGGTTTCCCCGTGAATAACTTACCGTCTATTCATCAACAATGTGGCAGTCTGGCCGAACACGAGATGTGAAAAAGAATAAATCTACACGTGCTTAGACCACCTAGTATGACTACTAGGACTAGAGCAAGCCAAAAAGGGCGCCACGTCACCCCTCCTTATCGTGACGGAAAACCTTTGTTTTACATAGTCGAGAAGTCATTGTGCTAAGAGGCCTCACATGTTGAGGCGTTGAATAGAATGTAGATGCTAGTTTACGGAAACAAGTATCGATAATACGTTTGTACCTCCATACTTATATTTCTTCTCTTATAAAAAACCGAGTTGGTGATGATGGTACGCGTGCCATCTTGCAATATAGACCGTCCGATCTATATCTGACTGATGGAAATTAAACTAAAAGATACCCGCACCCCTCTCCACATTTGCAGACAAGGCCTTCCCTCGTTCATCCTTATCTCCAACAACCTCATTGTTGAGCAATTAAGAAAGGAAGCCTCTGGAACAAACTGGCCCGGTGGCCGCTGCCGGCGTCGTCAATCCCCATGCCTCCGCTCAGCGACCACCAATCACCACCGCGCCCCACTCCTCTTCACCTTATCTCCTATTTCTCGAGATATCATTAGTTTTTACACATGGGATTACTCCCGCATGGGTCAATCACAACGAGTGTTTTTATAAAAAATGCATCTTGATGTTACTGCAATGCACGGATCTTGCTAGTACCCCTACAGAAGACTAAGTGGGCGATGATGGTGTGTCTGCCATCTGTCGTTTGTGACCATTAGATCTACATATAACGACTGTGAGGTAAGTTGTTGCCTTTTCTCACAACATCCCACTTGTCTACCAATTTGCAGAAAACCCCATAATTAGTATCTTAAAACCAACCACATCCCTCCCTGACCTCACCAAAACAGCCCAAGGAATATCTTCTAATTGAAACATAATATATCACTAGTGATATATGTATATCAAAATTAGAGTGTTTTGTATCAAGTTTGTGAATAAGTATTATTCTAATTATGATTCGTTGCAATGCACATGAACATTGCTAGTATTTCAAACCATGCAAAAAAAATTCCCTAGTATTCCACAGTTTCGAGTTCTCCATCAAGATATTAGTCACTCATGGTTGATATTTACTTTCAATCATGTACACATATGCACTATGTAACTAGCCTTGCTTATTGGGTTCCAAAGCTTAACTTTCACTCCTACTTACAATATGTAGAGTATTTAACAAAAAAAACTACCACTTTCAACCAGGCCTAGGAAGAATCTATTGTACAAAACATAGCAAAAACATACCCAAAATTTCTTAATCCACGCCAAAAACTACTACCTACCGATTAGGTTAGTTTAAACCCATTTATGACAGGGCTGGCCCACACGTGCGTCTTTGGCGTGGCAGCTTAAACCAACACATTTTGTTTGATCGTTGACACGAGGGACCCACATCCGACCTTCTATCCTGTTATTCCCCTCAAATCATTATTTTTCCTGAACATTACTTCAAACAAGATCGATGTGTGTTTGTCGGTGGCGCCGTAATGAGCGATTTGGCCGCTCCGTCGAACGGGCAGACGCCGTGCTACCGCCGCCGCACTTGTTGGCGGTGGCCCGAGCGTGACTCACGAAGCGAGCAAGCTGCCGCCATACCGCCTTCGCCGAGCGAGATGGTTGGCCTTAAGCGCTGCTTGAAAGCAAGCCGCCGCGCCACCGTGCCAATCTAGCTAGCAAACCTTGCAGACAAGCAGCTGGACGGAGCTATCTTGGCTAGCTAGCGGCCGCGAGCGTCGGACGGAGCTGGTATCCGGCTGCCGCAAGATGGGCTCCGCACCGCCGGTGGTTTTGACCTCGCCTTCTGCCGGCGACGGTAGCTGCGTCCCATGGCCAAGGATGACTAGGTGGATGGGCCGGAGGTAGGAGGTCACTCGGGGATTTTTGTGCAGACTGGCATGTAGGTCCCACAAGTCATAACGCCTGGTCGAATAGAAGGCGTTGACTTAATGGGCGACATGGGCCCTGTTTGGATACTCTAAGTCAGAGGTTAGATTCTAACCCTGAACTAACTCTAACCAAAGTGGTGTTTGGATGGCAGGGTTAGATTGACAACAAATGTATCCAAACAGGGCCATGGGTTGAAACGTGCCTATAACGGCACTTTGTAGAGTAGTCGTTTCTTGGTAGGGCTGGTTGGTAAGAGCATGTACAATGGTTGATAAGGTAGTCTTGTCTTAAGTCTGCCACGTATGCAAGTGGTAATAGTTTCTTGGCATTATTAGTGGTTTCTTGCATTATTAGGGGTTTCTTGTAAGGAACAATGTACTACTAGCGACAAAAGGCGATTCTAGGTTGCGTTGTACTCCAACGAGTACTACTAGTGGTCGCGGGAGTGTATACCTCGTTTTGTGGGTTCGATCCCGGTCGAACGCACGATGGCCTTTTTTTAAATAGTAACTTTGCTGCGAGCCAATATTTTACATGGGTAGTTTGAGTTTTGAAGTCAAATAGACGTACGGCACCACAATCTGGGTGCACTAGATAACCTAGCCACGTGAACGGGTTTTCCTTCCCAGCATCTCGTGGCTCACGTGCTCGCCCTAGCCGCACCTCGCTTGCAGCTTCCTCATCAGCTAGTAGCATATTTAAACTAGCGCCTCCCAATTAAGCCCGAGGAGCCGTAAAAGCTGGCGGGGCATTGGGAATCGTGCAATATGGCTCTGTCGTGAAGTGCTCTACTACTACTCAGAGCTTGTGGCGTTGCACGCATGGACTTCACTCCATTATCGGCACTACTATAAAAGAAATTCCTCTTGACGTGTTTTTTTGAAACGGAGGCAAAAGCTTTGCTTCATATCATTCATAAAGAAGGAACTACTAACAAAGTTCGACGAGATCCATTACACCTCCACGAAAATCCTAGTCTCGCTGTATCAAATAACTCAAATGTTACGCCCCTTGATGACTGTCATTGATAAACAGGCTGCTAGTGTGTGCGTGAGGAACGGCTGAGTAGGCCAGCTACATGAGAGGAGGGCTGAATAGAGCACCGAGAGTACCCACTAGGCCACTATGCAGGTGTACTTTCCCTGCATTGATAGTACAGTGATGGTTCTAGAGAACAGTAGTACCCTCCACTTCCAACTGTAGCTCCTTGGCCCTGAGATTCAAGAGTTCAAAACTGGTGCACTATGCTAGAAGTATAGTACATAGAACTAGTAGTACCCTCGCACTACTAGTTCAGAACATAGTACTAGTACTGCTACAGTATGAGTACGTACTCCTCCATCACATAATGTAAGACATTTTTTGACACTAGTTGGCGTGTACAAAAAATAGCAAAAACATACCCAAAATTTCTTAATCCACGCCAAAAACTACTAGCTAGTGCCAAAAATTTCTTACTAGTGCTATTATTTACAGTATAATGCAATCCCATAACATCCCATAATGCTAGTACTAGTAGTAAATAATAGCCTCACCCCTTCGCTACAGTTGGAAAGGACGATCTACAGTTGGAAGGGATGAGGCCCTGCGGTTACTACGCTCTTATCTCCTCCTCGCCAGTTCCCTCCCCCCAAAGAGAAGGCAGTTCATCGCTGCTCCCATGGATTCGCCAGGCGATTCTCCTCCTCATCGGGGATGGGAGACCTTGGATGACGATCCTCTGGGACAAATCACACGCCGCTCCGACGTCCTCACCGCCGCAAGACTCGGTGCTTCCAGCACCAACTATTTTCAAGACGGTGCTTAAAATGGCTTGGGAAAAGGCCATGCTTGTTGGTCTTCCATGCGTCCTCGAGGAGAAGGTTCTTCTATGGGACAATCCTTCGAACAGTACACCGCTCCCTGGCCATGGTTGCACGTTGGCTCCGCTAGAGTTGCCGATGTTGAGAGGTAGTCGGATTTTGTCCGATGAGCGTGTCGATAATGGAGTTTGATCATGTAGTACTTAGTTATTCCATTTCCATCCCGTAATTTCTCTGCTGCCCACCGTCTTATATATATAGGTGCAGGTCGGTGCCAACGAAGATTGGCTTGCATACCTCCGGCGGATACCACCATCATTTTGCACAACATCCACAAAGAAGGCGGCCGTTCCGGTAGACCCTTCTCCACCATTGGGATCGGCCTTCCGGACTGGCTGCGCTTGAATACGTATGATGATGCCTACATGAGATTGAAGAAGATAGCAATTGCGGACCCGCTGACAAAGCGACACGGCTACGACGATTACTATCTCATTGCAGTGTTTGACATAAGGATTGCCATCAATGCAAGAGGCAGTAATGGCAAAGGCTGGCGCATGTTGGTGGCGGCAGATTTGTACCCCTACACATTCGAAGACGCCGTGCGCCATCTAGGCCGCATCTTCGCGGTGACAAGCCAGGGGACTTGTTTCATCTGGTTGCCATCCTACGGTACGGGAGATTACAAATGGAATGCACAAACCATCATTTGCATCCCTAACGGTAATCCATTATTTTGCAGGGACCAGTCATCCCGCGATCAAAATAAGATCGCCGATCCTGGATGTGCATTTGCATCCGCTATTCGGTCTAACCTAGAACCTTGTAGCTGACTTTGGCATATTGGGATCAACTATCTTAGCAGTCGTTACCCATGGTACCACTGATGTGCAACATGGTCACACAATCTACCATGATTGGACCGTCACCACTCACCATCTACCCAGGTATTCCATTTTTTAACCCTCTCGCCTTCTCTTTCATTGTTGTACTACTACCTCCGTCCGGGTTTTTAGGTCCCCTTAGCACCAAACGCATGTACCATATTTACAAGGCCGCTGCCTCGAGTGCCATGCAAAAAGTAAAACACCCGGCTGCATGCAAGGGAGAGAGAGGGAGTAATGATAAGCTGCATGCACACAAGGGGGAGCGAGCGAGTAATCAAGGGAGAGAGAGTGTACTACTTCTGCCTGCATGCATGCGTGTGAGGGAAAACCAAAGTGTCCCCATGCATGGAGTAATTGCATGCGAAGCTCAAGCCGCTTGCTTTCTGCTCGAATATATCGGTATGATTACAACAGATCACGCCTTGGTCCATGCGCTTCGGTCGGGGGGACTTAAAAACCCGAACGGAGGTAGTAGTACTCTACTTACGTACTAGTAGGAGTACTTTTTACCTTGGACGACGCGTATAGTAAGCTAGGCCCTTGAAGACTTGAACCCACTAGCTGCCACCATTTTTGTTTTTCCATGGCCTGTTTGGATACTCTAACTCAGTTAGAGGTTAGGGTTAGATTCTAACCCTGAAGTAACCCGAAACTAACTCTAACCAAAGAGCTGTTTGGATGGTAGGGTTAAATTGACAATAAATATTCTTTCTCAATCATTTAACTACTTTGTACCCTGTTTGGATGGGAGGGGTAACTTTTTTTTACTAATTTTTCTAGTGGACCCAGGAGAACTAACCCAAATAAGCTCCTCTAGTGTGGGCTATTTTTTGGGGTGGGTTAGATCCAACTAACCCAAACTAACCCATCATGTTTGGATACTTTTGGGTTATTTGAGCCCTAACTAACTAAAACTAACTCTAACTTAGGGATCCAAACAGGGCCCATGTCTTACTATCTCATCCATGTAGCCAAGCGTGGCTATATACAATAAGCCGGTTATTTTACTTCCTCTATACCGGAGTAGTACTATTTGCTGCACAGTATTCTTGACCGCCATATTTGAGCACAACATTATTATGCATGGACCTTGACTATGTACGTCACCATGTGTCCAGATCTGAGATGCCGCGTGTACCGGATGAACGGCGCCGAGTTCGACCCCCGTGATGCTACGTGGGTGTCGAGGAGCACTCTTGGAGAGTACTCGCTTTTCATTGGGGACAACTACCCCATTGTGAAGCGGATGCCACCTTCCGTGCACGACACGGAAGGCCTACCGTTCATGAAGCATGGTTGTGTCTTCAGTGCGCACCGCCGAATGAACGACATGCTGGGACACGCTATCCCTGATTTATGCCGCTTCAGCTTGGATGATTCTCCATCGTGTGGAACCGGACTAGAAAGCTGCGACAATGATTCCCGTTGCCCACCGCTATGGATCGTGCCATCCATGAAGAACACACACAGGATCGGAACTGGAGGAGGACATGTAGCCCATCTATAACGTGTAAGTTGAGTACGGTAAATTGTGAACGGTAGCACTGTGAATATATGTAGACTAGTCGTGCACAAATTTATCACATGAATTGGAGATGAACTTGTGTGTTATACTGGCATTTGTCCTTTAGAATTTATTACTAGTGTATGTGTTATGTGTACGTGCAACTTGTGTGGTTGTTGCACGGGCTCCAACACGCTCTTTGAGAGAAAAAAGTTGGCACAGCATTGGATATACGTGATGTGGCGGCATCATACAGTAGCATCGTTCGCTATAGTTGTAGTATGCTCCTACTAGGACGACAACTCCTATAAAACCTTGCGCTTGGCTCTTTGCCTCTTCGGGAGGTTCAACAGTTCGTACTCGTGTGAACCTTGCACTTGGCTCTTCGCCTCTTCGGAAGGTCCAACAATGATGATACTACAGTACACATTATGCTTCTGGCAATCTGACACCGATTGAACTGCTACACGTCCACCGCGAGGGCGAGGGCGAGGGAGAGGGCGTTGTAGTCAAAACCCTCTCCTCGTCCTGCGAACCATCATGCGCGTGGGCGAGGAGAGGCGTAGTAAGCAAGCTTCTCCTCGTTCGGCGAGTTGACGGGACACATCAAAGCAGTACTAGTACTAGTCCATACTGCGTCCTTTCCGGTTAATATGGCTTAATTTGAAATGAGAAAAATACACTGGCGGTCAACGTATGTAACAATACGCTCTTACAGTCACTATATATAGTTTTGTGGTGATTATACGATCAATAGCTCATCGTAGAGCACCGTATTGCACCCTACTGACTGGCCACAAAGTCGACGTGGCACTTTGTTGACTGGTTAAATTGTCACCTGGTTTCTGGGTCCCACACGCCGGTTGGCGAGCAAAGAAATCAGCTAAAAACAAAGAGTGTAGTACATCTACACTTCCAATGCGATTAGCCTTTAATCTAAATCGATCTTGATTGACTAATGCACCAACTTGTGCTCTAGGTATAGGCTACATGTCTATCCTTAATTACTGACATGCAACCACCTTCATTTCATCTTCTTCTCTCAAGGGTCGCATGCACACATAAGTCTGCTACTTTTGGGCGTTAATTATGCCCTGGTCAATGTGTAAATCTCTAAATCTACAGTCTTTCACGGACGTAGGGAGTAGGTTGAGCACTTGAGCTTGAGCGTGTGTGTTGCGTCGTGTGCTGTGTGCCGCATGGGTGCGTGAGTGTTGCGTGCGTCCATGTGTACGTGTGAGTGTTGCATGTTGCATGCATGCATGCATGCATGGGGCTTACTCCCTCCCATTGACATGTTCATATTTCAAGCTTCCTCTGTTCCCTCCATATGGTGATACTCCCTCTATTCCCAAATACGGAGTAAAATCCTCCCTCTGTTCCCAAATACGGAGTAAAATCCTCCCTCTGAAGCCAAATACGGAGTATTTGTCTTTCTAGAGATTTCAACAAGTGACTACGTACGGAGAAAAATGAGTGAAGTGAGCGTAGAGGCATAGGGATAATGTAGAAAGGAAGTCTTCGCGATCCATTATTCCCCATCTCGGTCGAGAGAGAACTATTCAACTAGTCTTCGCAGTTGAAGTGACAATACATGCCGCGATAGATGGGACACATAATTAATAACCTGAACCAGCGTGTTGGTGTTACTAAATCAGCCTTACCCGATCGCCATCATGTTTGCCAAGAGAGCATGCTTCATCCTCCATTAAGCGACATATGGGCCCTCTTGTGGTAGACACATATGTCATCGGTGTAACTATTTACACTCCGAAGGACGGTATATCCTGGTAGTAGTAGTAGAATTGAGATTTAATGCACTTTCTTCCCCGTCTTCCACTCTTCTTCCTCCTCTCTTCTTATTCCTCCTCTCTTCCCCATAGTCGGCCGCACACCATTTCCCCCCGCTCTCTGCTTACCCGCCCGCACCAAAAAACCCAATGGCAGAACCGACTGACACGCAGAGCCGCGATTGGAATTCCCTCCCCGGTGTTCTCTTGGAGCAGATTTGTAATCGTATGGACCTACTCAGCACCGTCCGTCTGTCCGCATGCTTGGTGTCTTTGTACCGTCTACTCGTCTGCAACCGACCGGCTCTTTTTAAGACACCCTGCTTGCTGATGCTCGATCCTTGCAGGTGGCCCAGACACCGACTTGACAACCCTACGGAGGTTGCCGTGGTGCCCCTCGACATGCTACCACTACCCGTCCACATGTCCTTCATGCGCGGCCACTACTGGGCGGGCATGAAGGCCAACTGGATCGTCCTCATCCACCAATCCGGTAGTCCGTGGCGTCTCGTGGATATCTACACCCAGCGAGAGATCACCTTCCATATTTGGATACCGCCGCCATCAAGCCTCGCAGCCCACGGACACTCCACGCCTACTACAAGACGAGACGTCGAGCTTTTGGCTCGACCTCTGTTTGCTGAAGGTTGTAATCTGCGAAGTGCCCACACCATCAGAAGACTACATGGATTACAAGCTCATTGCCATGTTCAACATGGGATTAGTCTATCTGGAATCCGGTCGCCATACATGGTTATGGCTCATCGTCGATCCTCTTTACCCAACACTTCTGTCTGATGCTATAGTGCATGATGGAATCTATCGTCCTGTAATTGTTCTATCTCGTCTCATCTTTACCTTAAGAATACGACTGCCTGTTCATTGTTACAAATTTAGAATATATAGTATGTCTATAACCACATCATTACTATATGTTCCTCTCATTTCCTAGATTTTTATGACCACACATGTTATTGTTAGAGTTGATATGAGAAAAATTGGTATCTAATGATTGTTAGAATAGATATTATGAGTATAACCTCATGATTGCTATATGTTACTCTCATTTCCAGGATTTTTATAACAACGCATGTTATTGCTTAGAGTTGATATGATAACTGTAGTAAGTGCTATGGTAGAATATGAGTAGGCCCTGTCATATCTATTTTCCTCTCATTGTTACATGATGTTTGAACCATGATATATTGCTAGAATATGAAACCCATTGGCTTATTTTTTTTAACTTGGGGTATGATTATGACCACAGCATTGCAATTCTCTGTCTATGATATGTGTCACTGTTATAATAATCTTAATTCCACACATACTCTGAACATGGTTGTTTATTTTTGTCCTTTCGGTCTCCAATTTAAATTGTTGCAACAGACGCAAATGCACCGGCCTTCATGATTCCGGGACCTGGAATCATACCAGCCGATGGGTGGTGGTTTATCGCTCGTTCAGCTGACGGTGGTCATTTGATGCTCATTTGCACGTACCAAATTGACCAAACCATTTCATCAAACCACATGCGATACAATGCAGGCGTTCGTGACATTGATGGCTATGGCTGCTTCGTGTTCGAGAAAGATCCCAGCTCTGTTGGGCCAGGCGTATTCAATTGGAGGCGGGTTTACAGCCTCGGCAACCACTCCATGTTCCTCGGGCTCAATTATCCGATCATCCAACCAATCATCGATCATATCACCGGCGATGATTACCGTGCTATGCAGCTTCCATTCGGCAGGGGGACTGTGTTTACACATCATACCATGGGTTTCATGAATCGCCATATCCAGAGATTCGTCGACACAGCTTGTTGCCAGATATCTTCAGTGTGTGAAAGGCATCAAGCTTCCATGCGATGGATGGCTTTTGCAAACCCGACATGCGGCAATGTGGTTCATGCCAACAGCAAATATGCACAACTTGATTCAGACCGATATGTAGATCGAGCCATGTATTCTCTGCTGTAGCACGACCCTCTTTTGTTGGATATTATGTAATCGTTGTTAGTTTGAAGCACTCCTGGTTTGAAGGATAGATACCTTTCTGGGATCAAGTACATCCTAACTCACCTGCGCAGGATGTACTGATAATGATGTTGGAGATGTTGTGCAGTATATATATATATATATATATATATATATATATCACTTAGGCTTCAAGTGCGTACTTGTTAGTTAAACCTATGGTTAAAATGTGACACTAAATACGACTAGTAAGTAGTACAGTAGCAGTACTAGTATACGTCGGTCAAATTATTCATCATGTCCACACATTGAATTGACGTGACAACACGCTGCGCGTGAGGTGACACAAGAATCCTGGCGGCGTGTTCAGGTATTCTGGACTTCAGATTTGGAGTACCACTTATCTGTCGAAATCTTTCATCATTCACTTAAAACAGTCGATTGATCATACATTGAGTACCATATAACCGAAATTAACCCATGCAAGTCGAAGAAGGATTGGCGGTGCCGCTGGCGTCAAGTTCGATCCCACGGATCGAGGAGCTGATCGAGCACCTTGAGGCCAAAGTGAGTGCCGACAGCGAGATCTCACCCTCTCATTGATTTTTCATACCAACCAACAAATGAAAGCACGGCATATGCTACACCCATCCTGAGAAACTTCCAGGTAAGACACCGATCGGCTGTCTACTTGCACAAACATATTCCTTTGTTTATAGCTCTATTTTTCTTTTTAGACGCAGACTTGGTGAAGCAATTACAATTTGACAGTTATGAAAAGTGAAACAAGTGACTGCAGCATGCCAAAGATGTTATGAAAATGCCAACTACGTACACTAAAACCTGTATTCGACAATACTGCAGGTATCACACTAAGTGGCCTAAGCAAGCATTTCTTCCAGCGCAATTCCAGGGCGTTCAAAAGGGGCACGTGGACGCGTCGCAAGATACAGTCGGAGTGCGGCATGTACGCAATGTGGCACAACACCGGCAATACCTCGCCAGTGATGGTCAACAGCCGGCAGACGGGCAGCAAAAAGGTTCTGGTGTTGCACACCAACAAGAACTTCGACCAGCAGAGGACCAAATGGGTGATGCACCAGTACCACCTCGGGGACCTGGAGCAAGAGAAGGAGCAGGAGCTGGTCCTCTGCAAGATTTTCTATCAGACGAACACTAGGGCCAGGAGTAAAAAGATTATAAGTTAGTTTGGTATTGGTACTTGTACTACCTTGCCGTCCGCAAGTTGGTATTGTTGTTAACGATCTTTTGGTATGAACTTGGCATTTTCTTCCAACCATCATGCCGAGGGTCGACGTGGATATAAAGTTGAATCATTTGTTTCGAAACGAATTTTCAGGCACCTGATTTTTATTTGACGGGTAGCATAAGCACCAGCCGTTCGAATTCCCAGTTCTCCAAATTTTTCGAAACAAGTGCATGCTCTTATTATCACGACGAAAAAACAATATCCCTGTTGCATCCCAGTTATCAGTCTGTACTTGTAGAATTCTCTCGTTTATTGAGCACGTATATTGTTTTTTCAAGTCGAGCAAGTTTCAACTGGTGTAGATCGCTTGTGAGCTTGGTTTTGTTTTTAACAGGCCCAGCCCATGACGACAATGGGGCACAAAGATCCAGCAGGTATCTACTGGCCTCTGGCCCGCCAGCGTTAGTTATATTTTGTCTTACAATATCCGTAGGTACTTTTTTTTACTGAATCAAACACACAGCCCAGTTCTATTTTCCTCTTGAAACGCATGTCCTACATCCGTTTTCTAATCTCTACCTATAGTTTTACTAGTTCATATACACGTATCATTATATTGAAAATACATAAAATTCACTTTTCATATTTACATCCTTATTTTTTTTGTTGTTTTCCTCCCAAATTGATTTTTTTACCACCGGTTTTCCCTTAAACCAACTCAATTGTCCCACGTCTTATTTGCTTACAAAAACAAAACGATTTTTTTGGCAAATCAATAAGTTCTTAAAAATGTTTATCATTTCGAGATTACAAAAGTTTGGACTCCACTGAAATATGCAAAATAAGGTTAAACTTTTTGACCGTGGTCCTGGGCAGAAAATGGGCTGTAATAAATTACTTATAAGAATTAGCAAATGGGCTACAAATTATTAAAAAATAGCAAATGGGCTCTATGTTGTCTGCCACATATTTGGAGGCTGACTTGTGGGCCTACTAAGTTCATGCGTACACAAGGTTTATCAAAAAAGAAACTTAGTCAACAATCGACTCTACTAGCGTCAGACCGTTAGATGCCAATCTAACGCCAATCGTGCTTCTTCAGTCTCTCATCTTCCTGCCCAGCGCCCAAACCAAAGGTCTGCCGGAACCGCTTTGCTCCGCCTCCCGTGGCGGGTCTTTGCCGGGCAGGCCTCACGACCCCATCATATACTCACATCCCTGGCCTGTCTATCCCTCTACTCACCCACACCTCCTGTTATTTTCCGGCGACGGCAGCCGAACCAGTCAACCCTCGTACTCTCCACAGTGTGGGCAACCACTGCGTGTCTTCCCCGGCTCCGTGTCATTCCCTTCGTAGGCCTCGCCATCGTCCACCGCCCTAGTGCTCTCGACGCAGCCTGGTCAACATGGTCAATGAACGACATCCATCGGAAGTGGACTGTACGTGGAGAGGCTGACAGCTCGGTCCACGGCCGCACACAAGGAAATGCCTCCTTATTACGCGCAAAATAATGATTCCTCCACCTGACAACTGGGACCCACCGGAAGGGCCTCTGTATTTAGCGAAAAAAACGTTCCCTGTGCTAACAGGTCGGACCCACCAACTATATCTTCGCACGCAAGGAAGTGCCTCCTTATTGCGCACAAAAAAAATGAATACCCCCTGCTAGCTAGGACCCACCACTGTGGGAGGCTGACTTGTGGGCCCACTAAGTTGACGGGGACGGAGGGCTTTGTCAACTTAGTCAATATGAACGATTCTATCTCCAGTGACCATACGATGTCCATCCAACGGCCTTAGTGCTTCTTCAACCTCTGGTCTTCTTGCTCCAGCCGCCCAAAGCGGCGCCACGGTCGTGCCGTCGCTTCTCCTCCGTGGCCGGGTCTTTGCGTCGGAGGCCTCACCGCCCCCATACTACTCCCACCGCTGCCAGGCCATCCCTCCACTCACCCACACCCCCTGTTATTCTGCAGCGACGGCAGCCTCACACCGCAGCCGAACGAGTGAACCCTCGTACTCCTCTCTGCGTGGGCATCCACTGCCACGTCTTCCCCGGCTCCGCGTCGTCCCCTTCCTAGCCCTCGCCGTCGTCCACCGCCTTGGTGCTCTCGGCGCGGTGTGGTCAATGTGGTCAACGACCGACTTCCATCAGAAGAGTACTGTACATGGAGAGGCTGACAGCTGGGTCCACGGCCACAACCCGGTTTTTTTGTGATTCGCCAAGTAAGTCGCTTTGTCAAGCCTGTTGGGCTGTAAATCTTTCAAGACGAGGAGAGCTTCATTCGGCTGGCCGAGAAAATGGCCTATCAGTAATGAGAAATGGGTTGTACATTTTTAAAACACATCAACCCGGCAATTAGTTTCAAGTTTCTTTTTTTTTCATCTCAAGATTTTAAATTGCATTGATTTTTATGCGTGGACAATTTGTTGGATTTTATATTGATATACATTTATTTTTAAAATCAGTTTGAATGTGAATCGAAATTTCGGGATTAAAAACAGTTAGGACCGCACCGAAATATGCAAAATTTCAGATAATTTTTAACCGTGGCCACAATATGGGCTGTAATGCTAACAAAAAGAATATGGGCTCCAAAAAACCTTAAGAATTAGTAAATGGGCTGTAAATTATTAGAAATAATGGCGGATGGGTTGTATGATGTTTTCCGCATGATTTGAGGCTTTCCTAAAAAAGGTTGACGCCTGGCAAAGGTGGCTGTTGGATGTCCTTCCAACGGCCGTCGTGCTTCTTCAATCTCTGCTCTTCCTGCTCCAGCTGCTCAAACAAGTGTCGGCGGGACTGCATGCTCCCTCCTCCCCACGGGCCGGGTCTTTGCCGCCAAGCAGCCTCACCGCCCCACCGTACTCCCATCACTGGCCTAGCCATCCCTCTACTCACCCACACCTGCTGTTATTCTCCGACGATGGCAGACGAACCAGTAAACCCTCATACAGTCATACTTCCCTCCGCATGGGAAACAACTGCTGAGTCTTCCCTGCCTCTGTGTCGTTCCCTTCCTAGGCCTCGCCGTCGTCCACCGCCCTGGTGCTCTCGGCGTGGCCTGGTCAACGTGGTCAACGACCGACATGCATCTGAAGTGGATTGTACGTGGAGAGGCTGACAGCTGGGTCCACGGCCGCACGCAAGGAAATGCCTCCTTATTACGCGCAAAATAATGATTCCTCCACCTGACATCTGGGATCCACCGGAAGGGCCTCTGTATTTCGCGAAAAAAATGTTACCACCACGACTTGGACCCACCACTATATCTTCGCACACAAGGAAGTGCCTCCTTATTATGCACAAAAAATTAATACTCCCCTGCTAGCTGGGACCGAGCATAGTGGTAGGCTGACTTGTGGGCCTACTAAGTTGACGGGGACGGAGGGCTTTGTCAACTTAGTCAATATGCACGATTCTAGCTCCAGTGACTGTATGATGTCCATCCAACGCCCGTAGTGCTTCTTCAACCTCTGGTCTTCTTGCTCCAGCCGCCCAAACCAGCGTCGGTCGTGCCTCGTGATCCTGCCTCTGGTGGCCGGCTGCGATGCAGCAGAGGCCTCACCGCCCCCTACTACTCCCATCGCTGGCCAGGCCATCCCTCTACTCACCCACACCCCCTGTTATTCTGCGACGACGACAACCTCACACCGCAGCGAACCAGTGAACCCTCATACTCCTCTACGCGTGGGCATCCACTACCGCGTCTTCCCCGGCTCCGCGTCGGCCCCTTCCTAGGCCTTGCCGTCGTCCACCGCCCTAGTGCTCTCGGCGCGGCGTGGTCAACGTGGTCAAGGAACGGCTTCCATCGGGCGTGGATCAGACGTGGAGAGGTCGACACCGGGTCCACGACCGCAGCAAGGAAGTGCCTCCTTATTACGCCGCAAAATAATTATTCCTCCACCGACGGGGACCCACCGGATGGGCCACGATGTTCGTGAAAAAATGTTTCCCCGACTCATCGGGACCCACCAGCTACATCTTCGCAGGCAAGGAAGTGCCTGACAGTCGGGACCCACCTGGTCGAAGCGTACGTAACGTTGTCATTCTGGTCGCTACGTACATACTGGTCGATGTAGAGGCGTGCACGTGTCGTAGTAGAGGCACGCACGTAGCATGTACACGTACTTACAACATCCAGTGTGCAAGAAAGAAAATACGGCCACGTACGTACATACGGTAGGGTCTCGAACGCCTACTCGCGCATACGTACGGCCAGGGCTCGTGTACATGGCTGGGTCGGAATGGAGAAACTGCGTCGTCGTGTTCATGGGGAGCCAACCGGCTGGGTCGGAACGGAATGCGTCGTCGTGTTCATCGGGAGGGCTTGGACGGAACAGCCGATGCAAACGAGGCCTGGCGTACCGCAGAACAGAGGAAACGGCCTTGTGTTCAACCGGCCACGTTCGAAACGGGATCCTGTTCATTGGGAGGGGTCTGGCGTACCGCAAAATGAAGGAAACGGACCTCCTACGGTCGAAACGGGGTCCTGTTGATCGGGAGGGGTGTGGCGTACTGCAAAACGGAGGAAACGGACTTGTGTTGGAGCGCTACAGTTGAAACGGGGATCTTGTTCATTGGGAGGGGTGTGGCATACCGCAAAACGGGACTCCACGGGGTACTGTTCATCTCCACCGTTGACCCCCCCCCCCCACCTCCACGGGCTACTGTCATCCACCGTTGACCTCCTCCAGTCTCCACCTGTGACTGTTCATCCACAGGCTCCTGTTCATCTAGCCTCCACCGCGCACTACTCCACCGGCTACTGTTCAACTAGCCCTCTCCAAGGGCTCCTGTTCAACCACCCCTCCATGGGCTACTGTTCATCCAGCCCTCCACTGTCTACTGTTTATCCTGCCCTCCACGGGGTGGTCCTGTTCATCCTGCCCTCCACGGGGTCCTGTTCATCCAGCCCCAACCGGCTCGATCAACCGGGGTCCTGTTCATCCAGAGGCAACACCACGGGGTCCTGTTCATCCACCCCACCGAACTGTTCATCAAAACCCCCAAAGAATGCTCATCGTTCATCCAGAGGCGATCGGTCGGCTTGATTAGCAGCGATGGCGAAGAATCGCTCGACCGGGTTCAGTTAACAGCCATCGATCGATCGCTCGGGTTCAGTAATGCGTAGCCTGAAGTGCAATCGCTCGGGTTCAGTTAGAGCCCAATGCCTCGCACCCACGCGCGTGCGTGCATGAGAGAAACGCGCATCGCTCGGCCCCGACCACCCACCGTACCCGTGAACACCCAGATATTTTCATCGCCCTCGCTTCTACCATGTTTTTTTCTGTCATGGACGACCCAAAGAATGTCATGCAGCTGCGTCTCCGGCCCGCCCAGGATGAAAAGCCCATTTTCTATCATGTTTTTTTGTCATAGAAGTAGGACCTCACCACATCTATGATGATACTGATTTTTGTCACGATTATCGTCATAGAAGTGTCATAAGTATGACAGAAAAATATTCGTTCGGCCCAAAATGTCACGGATGTGTCTTTTTTTTGTAGTGTTGTCTTGGGAACCCACTTGACCATGGCCTTAGATGCTTCTTCAAATGAATCAATCTCTTCTTGAAGCTTGTCCTTGCCTTTTAGCTTGTGGTCTTGTGGTGGAAGATCATCTTGAGCTTGTGTTCCCTTGAAAGAAGTGGGGTCATACTTCTCTTGTTGAGGAACAAACTTCGTCTTGGGGTACTGATCTTCTTCCCACTCAACTCCATTGGCATTGAACTTTCACTCAAAACCAACGCCTTGATTCTTCCGGTGCCTTCCTTGCTTGCGTACAATTTCCTCATATTGCTTACTTCTGGAAAGGCTCTTATAAACACCTTTCTCTATAATTCCCTTCAATAAGATATTTTCCTGCTCAAGTGTAACTTGGCTACGAGAATCATTAGTGGAATCAAGAGAACTACTAGAGGAAGAATATTTCCTGTTCTTGTTGCTAGATTTTACTTGTGGCATATAAGTAGACAAGAGGAGACGTTTGGCAAGATAAGAAGAACTCTTCTTTCTAAGATCATCATTGATAGCTTTTAGAAACTCATGCTCTTGCTCTAAATTTAGCTTCTCGAAGCGTAGCTTCTCATGAGTTCTTAGGAGCTCTCTATGATCCTCTAGAGTTGTCTCATGAGCTAATTTAAGAGTGTTTAGTTCTTCAGTTAGACGCTCGATCTCCTTCTTATCATTGTCATTCGTTTCATCTTGATTAGCATGATTATTAGCAAGTTCATCATAGTTTTCATCACTAGTGTTGTCAACAAGTAAATCATCATCACCTGGCAAATCATCTTCAACACTATTGAAATCGACATACTCAGGGTGTGATACCTTAGGGCGTTTAGCCATGAAGCATCTTCCAATTCCTTCATTTGGCGAGTAAAATATCTCGTAGGAGTTGGATGACACATGGGCAAGACCGGCAACACCTTCATCTTTAGTACCTTCAGAGTCGGAGTGATAGCTTCTCTCGGAGTAGTTGTCGGAGTCAGAACCGGATACCCATTCACCAATGTGAGCTTGATGTCTTCGTCTTGTTTATCTCTTTGATGACTTGCCTTCCTTTCCGAATCCTTGCTTCTACGAGAGGATCTTCGTTCACAATGATCATCTCTACTCCTTCTCTCTCTCGGAGGTGATTCATCTCTTCTACTCCTCCTTTTTGGTGAATCTTCTCTTTTCTTGTAGGGAATCGTACACTCATTGTAGTAGTGTCCGAGTCTTCCACAATTGTAGCAATTACGATCACGACTAGAAGATCTTTTGTCATTGTAGGATCTTAACTTGAAGCTTCTCTCTTTGCTTCTATTCTTGTAGAACTTGTTGAAGTTCTTCACCATTAAGCTCAATTCTTCATTGGAGACTTGCTTCTCACTTGATGTTGTAGGAGCATCACTTGAAGCTTTGTAAGCACCGCTTGACTTGTTGTGGAGATCTGCTTTATCCTTGAGTGACATCTCATGAGCAACAATTCTACCAATGACTTCCGTGGGCTTGAGATCTTTGTAGTTGGGCATCATTTGGATCAAGGTGCACACGATATCATATTTTTCATCCAAGGCTCTTAAGATCTTCTTGATGATGAATTTGTCGGTCATCTCTTCGCTTCCTAAGCCGGCAATCTCATTTGTGATGAGAGCAAGCCTAGAGTACATCTCGACGAATCCTTCACCATCCTTCATCTTGAACTTGTTAAGTTGACTTTGAAGCACATCCAATTTGGATTCCTTGAAGGACTTGGTACCTTCGTGCATATCAACCAAAGTATCCCAAATTTCCTTTGCATTCTCAAGGCGGCTGATTTTGTTGAATTCTTCGGGGCACAATCCATTGAAGAGGATATCGCAAGCTTGAGCATTGTATTTCAACATCTTCATTTCTTCCACTGTCGCTTCACAATCCGGTTATTTTCCATCCTCGAAGAAAATCACCTTGCAAGCCAATACGCACAACAGCCCAACGACGGGGTTATGACCAAGAATATGCATTTTCATCTTATGCTTCCAAGTAGCAAAATTTGTACCATCAAAGTAAGGACCTCTACGGTGGTAATTTCCGTCGCTATACGCCATACTCTCCTAGGATGTGAAACCAAGGCTATGATCACCAAAGCTATGGAAATCAAGGCAAATGGAGACCAAAGCTCTGATATCACTTGAAGGATCAAAAGTAGGTCTAGAGGGGGGTGATTAGACTGCTTGACCAACTACAAATCTAACCTTTTCCCAATTCTAGTTATGGGCATATTTTAGCAACTAGCACAAGTCAAGCAATCAACCTACACATGCAATTCTAAGAGTGTAGCAGCGGAAAGTAAAACATTGCATATGAAGGTAAAGGGAAGGGTTTAGAGAGTGCAAACACAATGGAGACACGAAGATTTTTGGCTGGTTCCGATAGGTGGTGTTATCGTACATCCACATTGATGGAGACTTCAACCCACAAAGGGTAACGGTTGCGGGAGTCCACGGAGGACTCCACCCACGAATGGTCCACGAAGAAGCAACCTTGTCTATCCCACCATGGCCATCGCCCATTAAGGACTTGCCTCACTCGGGTAGATCTTCACGAAGTAGCCGATCCCCTTGCCCTTACAAACTTCTTGGTTCAACTGCACAACTTGATGGAGGCCCCCAAGCGACACCTAACCAATCTAGGAGACACCACTCTCCAAAAGGTAATAGATGTTGTGTTGTTGATGAACTCCTTGCTCTTGTGCTTCAAATGATAGTCTCCCCAACACTCAACTCTCTCTCACTGATTTGGATATGGTGGAAAGATGATTTGAGTGGAAAGCAACTTGGGCAAGGCTAGAGATCAAGAATCTTGTGGTAGGATTAGAATATCTTGATCTCAACACATGAGTAGGTGGTTCTCTCTTAGAAAATGTATGCTAGAAGTGAGGAACGTTTTGATGGCTCTCTAACCAATGGAGAAGGGGGTGGAGGGGCATATATAGCTGATACGTCTCAGTTGTATCTACTTTTCCAAACACTTTTGCCCTTGTTTTGGACTCTAACTTGTATGATTTGAATGGAACTAACCCGGACTGACGTTGTTTTCAGCAGAATTGCTATGATGTTGTTTTATGTGCAGAAAACAAAAGTTCTCGGAATGACCTGGAACTCCACGGAACATCTTAGAAAAAATAATAAAAAATCCGTGCCAAATATGAAGACCAGGGGGCCCACACCCTGTCCACGAGGGTGGGGGGCGCCCCCCCCTCCTGGGCGCGCCCCATACCTCGTGGGCCCCCTGGAGACCTTCCGATGCCAACTCCAACTCTATATATTGGCTTTTGGGGAGAAAAAAAATCAGGGAGAAGAAATCATCGCGTTTTACGATACGGAGCCGCCGCCAAGCCCTAATCTCTCTCGGGAGGGCTGATCTGGAGTCCGTTCGGGGCTCCGGAGAGGGAGATTCGTCGCCGTCATCATCAACCATCCTCCATCACCAATTTCATGATGCTCACCGCCGTCGTGAGTAATTTCATCGTAGGCTTGCTGGACGGTGATGGGTTGGATGAGATTTATCATGTAATCGAGTTAGTTTTGTTAGGGTTTGATCCCTAGTGTCCAAAGATGTTCTGAGATTGATGTTGCTATGACTTTGCTATGCTTAATGCTTGTCACTAGGGCCCGAGTGCCATGATTTCAGATCTGAACCTATTATGTTTTCATGAATATATGTGAGTTCTTGATCCTATCTTGCAAGTCTATAGTCACCTACTACGTGTTATGATCCGGCAACCCCGAAGTGACTATAATCGGGACCACTCCCGGTGGTTTGAGGAGTTCATGTATTCACTATGTGCTAATGCTTTGTTCCGGTTATCTATTAAAAGGAGACCTTAATATCCCTTAGTTTCCATTAGGACCCCACTGCCACGGGAGGGTAGGACATAAGATGTCATGCAAGTTCTTTTCCATAAGCACGTATGACTATATATGGAATACATGCCTACATTACATTGATGAATTGGAGCTAGTTCTGTGTCACCTATGTTATGACTATTACATGACGAACCACATCCGGCATAATTATCCATCACTGATCCGGTGCCTACGAGCTTTCCATATACTGGTTCTCGCTTATTTACCTTTCCGTTTCTACTATTACAATCACTACAAAATACCAAAAACATTACTTTTGTTGTCTTTACTTTTGTTACCGTTACCACCACTATCATATTACTTTGCTACTAAACACTTTGCTGCAGATACTAAGTTTCCGTGTGGTTGAATTGAAAACTCAGCTGCTAATACTTGAGAATATTCTTTGGCTCCCCTTGTGTCGAATCAATAAATTTGGGTTGAATACTCTACCCTCGAAAACTGTTGCGATCCCCTATACTTGTGGGTTATCAATAGCCTCCACACAAAATCCAACCGTTACACACATTTGACCCAACTTGGTCAGACTGAATAGACAAACTCGGTGAGACCAATTTAGTTCAAAATGTGAACGTTAGGAATCTCGGTGGGACCAACTGGAACAACTCATTGGGACCGATGTGCTAGGGCGTAGGGCAAACCTCATCTCGGTGGTGCCGATTGCATCAACTCGGTGAGACTGAAGTGAAGCAATAGGGCAACAAAGAATTGGTCAAGTCATCTCGGTGAGACCGATCGCTATTTCGGTGAGACCAAAATAATTGCAACAGGCAACAGAGAATTGACAAGGCCATCTCGGTGAGACCGAGATCCGTATCGGTGTGACCAAATTGTTAGGGTTTCTGGCAGTGGTTATGTCATATGAACTCGGTGGCGCCGGATAGAGTGAATCGGTGGGGCCGAGTTGGAGTTTAGGGTTTTGACATAATTGGAATGAGAAAGTGTTGAGAGTTTTGGAGCAATATCACTAAGCATTTGAGCAAGCAAGCCATTAAGCAACACATCACCCCCTTTTAATAGTATTGGCTTTCCTATGGACTCAATGTGATCTTGGATCACTAAAATAGAAGTGAAGAGTCTTGAGCTTTTGCCATTATGTGTCCTTGGCATTTTGAGGGGTCCACATCTCTAGTACATGCCATGCCATTCATTGAACTTCCTGAAATAATAAACTTGAATGGATATTAGTTCAATGAGCTATATGTTGTTATGAATTACCAAAACCACCCGGGGATTAGTTGCACTTTCAATCTTGGGCCCCACATCCTTCTTGTCGAGGTCCTCTGGGTGCACTCGAGTGGGGTCACTCGGCCCCTCATACCAGGGGCGGAGCCACGTTTGGGCCAAGCCCCGGGCCCCAGGCTTGCTACAGTACAGCTACAGTGTCAAATAGTGCACATCATGCTTCAGTCAAGGAAGGAAATTTTCCTGACACCCCGGGCCCAGGCCCCATGGCTTGGGTCCTGTCTACGCCACTGCCTCATACAACCACATGGGGTGGGCCCTTTCCTGCAGCGGTTGGATTTGCAGAGTGAGTGTCGGTGTCAAAACCAGCGGATCTCGGGTAGGGGCCCCGAACTGTGCGTCTAGGCAGATGGTAACAGGAGACAAGGGACACGATGTTTTTACCCAGGTTCGGGCCCTCTCGATGGAGGTAAAACCCTACTCCTGCTTGATTAATATTGATGATATGGGTAGAACAAGAGTAGATCTACCACGAGATCGAGAGGCTAAACCCTAGAAGCTAGCCTATGGTATGATTGTTGTTCGTCCCCATCGACTAAAACCCTCCGGTTTATATAGACAATCAAGAGGGTTAGGGTTACACAGAGTCGGTTACAATGGTAGGAGATCTACATATCCAGATCGCCAAGCTTGCCTCCACGCCAAGGAAAGTCCCATCCGCACACGGGATGAAGTCTTCAATCTTGTATCTTCATAGTCCGTGAGTCCGGCCAAGGTGATAGTTCGGCTATCCGGACACCCCCTAATCCGGGACTCCCTCAGTAGCCCCCGAACCAGGCTTCAATGACGATGAGTCCGGCGCGTAGATTGTCTTCGGCATTGCAAGGCGGGTTCTTCTCCAAATCCTGTGCACCTGTTGAATAGCATCCAGCTTCTCATAAATATCACACTCCTCGGCTTCTACGCCCAATAATGGCCACCTTCCACGTGTTGAATGAATGCGAAAAGCCAGGGTTTCTTTACTTTTACCCCCCTAGCTGCGCAAATGAGCCGTCTATAAAAGAGATGAGGATCCAGATCCGAATCACACCATCCTCCCTTCGCGAGCATTCATCGGTACGCCTCTGACGAAAATCCATTCCATCATGGACAGTTCACGCGGCTCCTCCTCTCGCGCTCCCAGCCCTCAGCCCGGAGATTGGGAGAGATGCCCAGTCCCGCATAGCGAGCTAGTGACGCTCCAAACCAAGGGATTTCTTCCCCCAGCCTTCATGGTTCCGGTTCGAGCCGGACTCGCCACCTATAAGGGCGGAAAGCAAGCGGAGAGCGTCCCCGATCCCTACAAAGGGGAGCGGGTATGCTTCATCTCTTATCTGATAAGAGGGCTCGGATTTCCAATTCATCTGTTTCTCCGGGGGCTCCTGGAGTTCTACGGCCTCTAGTTGTACAACCTCACACCTGCTTCCATTTTGCATATCGCGGGCTTCATGGCCCTTTGCGAGCTGTTTTTGGGCATCGAGGCTCATTTCGCGCTGTGGAAGAGATTGTTCTGCCTTGTACCCCGCTCTCACGAGGGGTCAATATATCAAGTGGGCGGAGCCGAGCTATGGCGCATCACCGGGACCGGATATCTATCCGGAACCCCGAAGAAGGCGTCCAAAGACTGGCCTTCGGAATGGTTTTATATAGAAGACGTCCCGCTACCGGATCCTGTTCGGATCGGCCTCCCGGAGTTCTGTAATGCTCCCTTGAAGAAACGCCTAAGTTGGCGTCCACGGAGCCCCCAGAGAGAAAATGACAGGGACGTCCTTTACCTGATGAGCCGAATAAGGTTGTTGGCTCATTCCGGACTGACCATGATCGGGGTCATGGCCACATGCATTATGCGGGGGGTACAGCCGCTCCAGTATAGGGGCCACCCTATGTGGGATTTCAACGGGAGGATTATGCCACCCGTCCACGGCCGTAAGGGCCGGATCGGTCGCCGATCCGTGAAGATCTTGTCGCGTTGTACAAAGGGAAGAGGAGGATTTTCTCCGCTACCCAATCGAACGGATTTTCTATGAACAATCCTCAAGCCGGGTAAGCGGACATTTCTTTCTCGCCCATCCGATCCATATTCCCATGGTTAAGTATCTCATTTTGTGATTTCGACGAGGAACCGCTACCGGGCTGTAAAAGATATAAACAGCCCGTCTCCACAACCCGAGGATCCGGAACGGTCCCTCGACCCGGCTTCCCAAGAAGACCCGGACATAAAGGTGGAGCTGATCGATGGGGTATTTCACCAACTTAGCATCGACAATGCTTTGGTCGCCATTACGGCCGACACCGGAATATTTCCAGCCTCACAGTAATCGTGACCAAGTCCCAATACCATGACCCATCCGTGCTTATTTCGATCACCGTGTACCAATGGTGTTTCGCAGGGGTGCCTTTGAGGCGGGAAGCCGAGCCAGCGGCTGGCCAACAAGGGCAGCACGGCCCAAAGAGCTAAAAAGAAGTGCGGTCCGGATCGAACGCCGCCAAGAACGGTATGGCGTACACCGTGTTCCAAGGTTTGATTCTGGAAGGCATACTAACGCTTGTGATCTTTTCAGGAAAAAGAGCGCTCGCCGGACTGTGTCCGGAGAGGTTGCCAATCGAGCCTCCGCCAGCCAGGCTCCAAAGCCAGGTCCGGAAGCGGAGGCGAACATGAGGCGTGCGTCGGATGCTCCTTCAACGGAGGATGCCGACAGATTGTCCGCCACCAACTCTGAGGTGGAGAGTGCCATGAATCATAGGCGCCGCCAGACAGTTCTTTGTGACGCATGTTTCTCCCAAGAGGCATTGAATGCCTTTAATTCGGGAGATGCAAGACTGCGTGCCGCTCAAGATGGTCTAGCCAGAGCCACGGAGCGGTATGTAAAAGACATACGGGTGAGGAATTTTGATGATTATATATGCCAAGAGTCTCTTGAGACTTAAAATAGTTAGAATAACTGATTTAAGGATCATTTGTTATGCAGTGATCTTACGGAAAAGAATACACGCTCGTCCTGTGAGCTTGAAGAGTGCAAGGCCCAACTTGAGGCCTCACTAGCCGCTACAGGGGAAGCCACAAAGACCCCCGCTGGTAATATATGCTTCAAAAGATAAGCAGTTTGTGAAGTGCGGCGTGTGTATAAACCTGACAATAATATTGCAGATGGCGCCGGGATAGATCCGAACAAGCAACAACTCTTACACCAGTTAAAGGCCGGCGAGAGTGTGCTTACCAGGGTGAGGCGAGAGAAAATTAGTCTCCAAGATGCCAACACCCAGTTGGGTGAGGAACTAAAGGATGTTCGCGCCCAGCTGTCTGACTTCGTGAAGGAGAATCGGCGGCTTCGTCGCGGCATTTTTAGTAAGTGCTTGAACGAACTTTGAAAAAGAGTTCGGCGAGGAAGTCGACTAACAGAGATATGTCTGTAGGTATGCTCACAGGTCGTCCTGCGGAGGAAATGCCCGCTTCTACGGGTGACCTTCTTCCCGAAGCCTGCAACTGCACGAGCGAAGTTCGGCAGTGTGATGAAAGGCGCCGCCTGTGCCTTGTGGCCATCTATCTCCCCGCTCAAGGCCTTGGAGAGCTTGCAGAGAGGCTTCAGGGAGCACGGCGGCGCTTCCGTCTATGGAAGATATCGGCCTGCCGTCAAGGCGCCAGGGAGGCCTGGGCCATGGTGAAGACGCGGTACACGAAGGCTGACCCAAACCACATGGCCGAGGTCGGACCTGTCGGACCCGATGGGAAGGAGATCCCTGTGAGCTTAGTGTACGGCCAAGTAGAATTGGCCGCAAAGTATTCCCAGCAGGATCAGAACTAGACAGCCTATTAGATGGCATTGAAGAGGAATACAATCAGTCAAGTTGACTATATAATGTAAGGTGACATGTAAAATGCCTTCTAGCCGGATTGTGGATCGTTTGTCGTAGCGGACCTTTTCGCTTCAACCTCTGGACCCAATAGTCCGGAGTGTGTCCGAATACCCTCGCGGTTATAAAAACCGGGGGCATGCGTGGAGACCAGGCGTAGGGGTCATTAGTGCTTTATAAGACAAGTGCCCAACTAGTTATGTTATATTACATGGTTAGTAAGAAACATCTTCCAGGAGAATAGTTCCGTTAGGGGTTCCTTTCTCGGCAGGCATGCCCTAAAGTGCATGTCCCATCATGCGAAAAGAGCGTAAAAACATCCGGGGCAGGTAAATGAATAGGTAAGAAATCATCTTTTAGTTCACCGATCGAATATTCCCTTAAGAACGCTTAGCTTTCGGCTTCACCTACCGAGGTACACATCCGCCGACCCGGGCAAGAATAATCGCAGAGGTGCTCCTTTTCCACCTAGCCGAACAATCGGGAACGAGGGGTAAGCACAGAGCCGTGCAACCCAAATTTTGGCCAAAACTTAAGTCATATCGATGCATATAATGGTGAATAAAAGGTACATGCGGAAGTGTGACACATGTGTTGGGCATAAAGCCCGACATTAATAAGCTTCATAAAGAAGCCCCTGTGTATAATGAGCGCGGGTAGCGCGTCAAGTGTGTGCGAACAATGCGCAGATGAGCCTCCAAAGGCTGCAAGAAAAGGGAGGGAGAAGGAGAGAAATAAAAGACAACTAATGTATAAAATATAGACGGAGGAAGGAGGCGAACTCGTAATCCGCGCTTAGGCGAGAATCTTCGGAGACGGGCTGCGTTCCATTGTTTCGGCTCGAGTCAGTTATCCGATGCGTTTCGCAGACGGTACGCTCCGCCGGTCAGGACTTGGTCAATGATGAAGGGACCTTCCCATTTGGGCTTGAGTTTGTCCTTTTTCTTGTCTGGCAGGCGTAGAACTAATTCGCCAACATAGTAAGCTTTGGCCCGTACTTCTCTGCTTTGATATCTTCGAGCCTGCTGTTGATAGAATGCGGAACGAGCTTTTGCCACGTCGCGCTCCTCCTCCAAGGCGTCCAAACTGTCCAGCCGATCGAGCTCGGCTTCTCTTTCTTCGTACATGTGCATGCGAGGTGAGTCATGAATTATGTCGCAGGGCAAAACTGCCTCTGCGCCGTATACCATAAAAATGGTGTGAATCCGTAGTGCGATTCGGGCGTGGTCCGCAACCCCGTAGTACGGAGTCGAGCTCCTCTACCCAAAGGTCGTATTAGATTCCTTGAGGGACCGCACTAGTCCGGGTTTAATGCCGCTCATGATTAGACCATTTGCTCGCTCGACTTGACCGTTAGTTTGAGGGTGATAGATCAAGCGTAGTCGAGCTTGATGCCCATGTTTTTGCACCGTAGTTTAACCTCGTCGGCCGTGAAGTTCGTGCCGTTATCGATAATGATGCTATGGGGGCGCCCGAACGGTGTACTACCCCCGATATGAAGTCTATCATCGGTCCGGATTCGGCCGTCTTAATGTGCTTGGCCTCTATCCATTTGGTGAATTTATCCACCATGACCAATAGGTATTTTTGCTTGTGGGTTCCTCCTTTAAGGGGTCCAACCATGTCAAGCCCCTGCACCATGAACGGCCAGGTGATGGGTATAGTTTTGAGGGCGGTGGGTGGCATGTGGCTTTGATTAGCAAAGAGCTGGCAATCGACGCATCGTTGGACTAAGTCCTGAGCATCTGCCCGGGCCGTTGGCCAATAAAATCCTGTACGAAAGGCCTTGCCTACAAGGGCCCGGGCTGCGGCGTGGTGCCCACCCAGTCCGGCGTGAATTTCAGCCAGAAGATTCCGCCCTTCCTCTTCGGAGATACACCTTTGAAGGACTCTGGTTGTGCTTTTCTTATAAAGCTCTCCCTCGTGGATTTTATAGGCTTTAGAGGGCCGCACTATGCAGCGTGCCTCGTTTTGGTCCTCGGGGAGTTCCTTCCTGGTTAGGTAGGATAGGAATGGTTCCGTCCATGGGGCGATGACTGCCATTATTTCGTGGGCTGAAGGTGTTACTTCGTTGGCAGACCGACCGATGATGTTAGAGTGTTCGGTGTCGGGCAGTACGATTGGGTCCGGATTGTTGTTTCCGGACTCCCCCTCCCATAGTACGGATGGCTTGAACAGCCGCTCCAGGAAGATGTTGGGAGGGACGGCATCTCGCTTTGCGCCAATATGTGCCAATACGTCTGCCGCCTGGTTATTATCCCGGGCTATATGGTGAAATTCGAGCCTTCAAACCGAGCTGACATTTTTAGGACGGCGTTGCGTAAGCTGCCATTTTCGGATCCTTGGCATCGAAGTCTCCATTTATTTGGGATATCGCGAGGTTTGAATCCCCGCGCACCTCTAGGTGTTGAATGCCCATGGAGACTGCCATCCGGAGGCCATGTAGAAGGGCCTCGTATTCGGCTGCGTTGTTGGAGTCCATGTACATTATCTAGAGTACGTATTGAACTGTGTCTCCGGTTGGGGACGTCGAACACGCCAAATTTCAGCCGGCCAACATTTTGGAGTCGTCAAGTGCATGATCCAATTGGGATATGCGCCGTACTCTTTAGGGAGTTCGTCAGTCCATTCGCGACGAAGTCGGCCAAAACTTCGACTTAATAGCTCGCCGTGGCTTATAGGTTATGTCAAATGGGAGGAGCTCGATGGCCCATTTGGCAATTCATCCGTCGCGTCATGTTGTTTATAATGTCATTAAGAGGTACTTGAGGCTATCATTATCGAACACTCTTGAAAGTAGTGTTGCAGCTTCCGGATGCCCTGAACACCGCTGCACGCTATCTTTTGATAATGCGGATACCGACTTGCATGGAGTTAGGACGGTGGACACGTAGTAAACTGGTTTTTGAAGGGGAACTTGTGTTCGTCTCGTTCGCTCGACAACGAGCACCTCGGTTACAACTTGATGGGTTGCCGCGATATACAATAGCATTGGTTCGCCCATGTTGGGCGCGCCAGACCGGATTTGTTGCCAATATGGCTTTGATTTCTTCAAGTCCGGCCATTGGCGGCATCCGCCCACTCGAAGTGTTCGGTGCACGGAGGAGGCGATAAAGGGGTAATGCCTTTTCTCCCAAACGGGAGATAAAGAGGCTTAGAGCCGCCACGCATCCAGTCAATTTTTGTATTTGTTTGAGGTCTTTTGGGATATCCAATTGTGACAGGGCTCGGATCTTGGCTAGGTTTGCTTCAATTCCTCTACCGGATACAATGAAGCCCAAGAGCTTTCCGGCTGGTACGCCGAAAACACATTTTTCCGGGTTGAGCTTAATGTCATATGTTCGGAGATTATCGAATGTGAGACTCAAGTCGTCTATTAGAGTTTCAACATGCTTGGATTTGACGACCACATCATCTACGTATGCCTCCACTGTTTTGCCGATCTGGTTTGCCAGACATGTCTGAATCATGCGCTGATATGTTGCGCCGGCGTTTTTGAGCCCGAAGGGCATTGTGTTGAAGCAGAATGGACCGTATGGAGTGATGAATGCCGTTATGCTTGGTGCTGCTCTGCCATCTTAATTTGGTGGTAGCCGGAGTATGCGTCGAGGAAGCACAATTAATCGTGCCCTGCGGTAGCATCGATAATTTGATCGATGCGGGGGAGGGGGAAGGGATCCTTTGGGCAAGCCTTGTTAAGGTCCTTGAAATCGACACATAGGCGCCAGGATTTGTCCTTCTTTGGTACCATCACCAGGTTTGCTAGCCATCCGGATGTTTTATATCTCCGATGAATCCGGCCTCTAATAGTTTGGCTAGCTCCTCTCTCATGGCCTGTCTCTTGGGTTCTAAAACGCCAAGAGCCTGTTTGACTGCTTGAATCCTTTTAGGATATTTAGGTGTGCTTTCGGCCGGCGTGGGATTCTGGCATGTCCGAAGGGTGCCAGGCAAAATTGTCCCAATTTTCGCGTAGGAATTCTCGTAGTGCGGCGTCTACATCTGGGTTTAATTGCGCCCCGATGGAGGCCGTTTTGTAGGGTCCGTTGGATGGACTTGGAATTTGACTATTTCGTCCGCCAGTTTAAAAGAGGTGGAATTGGATCTCTTATCGAGTATCACATCGTCCCTGTTCACCGTGGAGCGCAGTTGAGTTCCTCGGCCGCTAGGGCTTTGGATAGTGCCTCAAGGGCTGCGGCTGTCTTGTTTTCGCGCAGTGCTATGTCCTTCACCGTAAGAGTGATGATTCTGTTGGGCCCGGGCATTTTTGAGCTTCATGTACCCGTAATGGGGTATAGCTTAAAAAATTGTAAATGCCTCTCGCCCTAATAAAGCGTCATATCCGCTGCTGAACGGGGCCACTTGGAACGTGACCTCCTCGGACCTGTAATTATCCGGCGTGCCGAATACCACATCCAGTGTGATTTTTCCTGTACAACATGCTTCCCGACTGGGGATTATTCCTCTAAAGGTAGTGCTGCTTCGCTCAATGCGGCTCCAGTCTATTTCCATTTTTTGGAGGGTTTTCTCGTAAATGAGGTTCAGTCCGCTGCCGCCGTCCATGAGTACCTTGGTAAGGCGAAAGCCGTCCACTATTGGACTGAGGACAAGTAGACTTCGGCAAGGCTGCGGAGTGTTCGTTTTCGCATATTATTTGATGCGAAAGTCTCAAAGACTATTAATACCGTACTGGTATCCTTGGGCTGGTGCTCTGGAGCTAGAAGCTCTTCACCACTTTTGGCCGCCTGCCGTAGTATCCAACATGTTCTGAGGCTATGAGTTGGAGTGGAGCCCTCTGTACTATGAATTTTGCAGGGTCCGTTGAGCCATCCCTCCAGTACGGTTCCATGCTCTTTAGAGGGTTTTTTCCTTTTTGGTATTTAACCCAGGTGCCTGGTGATGATGCACCCTTTTATTTCGGACTAGGGTTGTATTCAGGGCCGGATTATCCCAAAATTTGATTTCGGTTTTCCAGGCGCTCTCCATCGCACAGTACTTTTGTACTATGGACGCTAAGTCAGTAAAGCGTGTGATTTCACAATGACTTATGGCGTTTAGGATTCCCTTGTCCGTGCAATTATTGCAGAAGAATGAAATTGCATCCTCCTCGCGGCAATCCTTTATCATGTCCATAACCAGAGGAATCGCCCAAGAATGGTGTAATCGTTTCAGCCGGCTCTTGCCGGATTTGGGATAGATCGCTTATGTTTGAGTGGGCGGGTGGAATTAAATTGAGCCCCGCCAGCCTAAGACTCGAGGCTAAGAAGTTTCGAACTTGGAAGCTTGGGTTTTGGATGTTGTCCAATGAATCTAGCCCGCTGCCTGACTTTAGGTTCAGGGCTTGAGTGACGTCCGTCCCTCCGCGGGAATCCGGCGTAGAGGGGTCGGGAATCCGGACATAGCTAGTCCTTAAGATAGAAGAAGGGTTGCCGTATTGTTCCTCTACCACAAAGAACGCAGGGTAGCCTGGGGAGAGTTGATTTCTCTCAGATCGGGTTTAGGCCCAACTTGATCGTAGTCTGTAGCGACTCCCAGGGCGGCGATGCGATCCAAGAGCTCGTTTAAGGAAGAGAGCTCCATCGGATCTAACTGCTCGGCGAATTCCGAGTTAACGTGGAGATTGCTTTTGATGACCCGAGAAGTCATCGTCGGCGTGGCGGCTGAACAGGCGGTCATGAGAAAACCGCCTAGCCGGAGGGTTTGGCTGGTGGCCAAAGCCCCTTTAGCAACGGTGCCGTCTTTAAAGACGGGATGAGGCATCCTTCCTGACGGCGAAAGCACAGAGGAACTCTTAATGAAAGCACCAATGTCGGTGTCAAAACCGGCGGATCTCGGGTAGGGGGCCCCAAACTGTGCGTCTAGGCGGATGGTAACAGGAGACAAGGGATACGATGTTTTTACCCAGGTTCGGGCCCTCTCGATGGAGGTAAAACCCTACTCCTGCTTGATTAATATTGATGATATGGGTAGTACAAGAGTAGATCTACCACGAGATCAGAGAGGCTAAACCCTAGAAGCTAGCCTATGGTATGATTGTTGTTTGTCCTACGGACTAAAACCCTTCGGTTTATATAGACACCGCAGAGGGTTAGGGTTACACAGAGTCGGTTACAATGGTAGGAGATCTACATATCCGTATTGCCAAGCTTGCCTTCCACGCCAAGGAAAGTCCCATCCGGACACGGGACGAAGTCTTCAATCTTGTATCTTCATAGTCCAGGAGTCCGGCCGAAGGTGATAGTTCGGCTATCCGGACATCCCCTAATCCGGGACTCCCTCAGTGAGGAAGGTGTCTAGTAGATCCATTTCGTTCACGCCGGCGTTCACAACCCCAACGAAGGCGCTGGCTAAGATGCCGACCTTGTCTTCTCCTCCTTCATCACAGAAAGGGACTCGGGAGCCCTCACCCTCTCCGTGTCGAGTACGGCGGGAGGCCCGATTGGTTGTTGGCCCCAGGGACGTCTGCAGTAGAACCAATTCCCCTGCCACCCCTTAACGGAGTTGGGGAAGCTCATCTTCGAGAAGGCACTCCCACCCCTGAGCTGGATCCCAGATCTCCGCCACAACTGGGTGACGTTGGTCTTGGCGCCAGTTGGCTAATCCTTCTTGACAGTCATCGACCGACAAGTGAAGATGTGCTTGAAAAGGCCCCAATGGGGATGGCAACCGAGGAAATTCTTGCAGAGGGAGATGAAAGCGGAAAAGTAGATGACGGCGTTTGGGGGGAGACGGTGGAGTTGCGCACCGAAATAATCGAGGAATGCTCAGAAGAAAGGATGCGGAGGCATCGAGAAACCTCTCTCGATGTGGGTGACCAGAAGGACGCGCTCGTCCTCCTACGGCGCCGGCTCGATCTTCCCGCCTTCGGATGACGCCACCGTCTTATGTAAAAATAGGAGATACAAGTCCATACAAAAACACTTGCTTCACATTGCATTTTAGACTCGTTTCTCATTAGGTATGCACAAATTATTTTGGTACCCGTAAGCACATGTCGAAATTGCATTAAATAACATTTTAAGTTGAACAAACTTGAGATGCATCACATCATCATGGTCATGAAATCAAAGGTGTTGCTGTCGTGAGATATGCAACGTCATCTAAATGAATGGAGATAATTACGTGTCTCGTATAACTATTTGGTCCCTTGCTTAATCAGTAGTTGGTACTTTGTCGTCATCACAGTCCATAGCTGCACATCACCACACAATCACACATGAGTGTGTTTCCACTTTCCACACGTCACGTAGGTTGAAAATATTTGTCCAACACGTATAAGCGTTACCTGATATGTAGTCTCAGTCCTCGTATACAAATTCAAGTTAATGCCTCTAAATATGTCCTTAGGGCATCTTCAAGGTGTACAAGTAAACCTCCCGCAACCGTCCGGACCATGGTGTCCACGAAAGCCATCCAACGTTGATCTGTATCAGTCCGCGGGATGGTCGGATACGATTTCTCCCACAAATTGGAGACAAAAGTGTGGGAGATTTGCGGAAGTCCACACACCCGAAACGTTTATATGTAGCCCATACGCGCCGCTGTGATGTATCACAGGTTAGAGGAATGGTCATTTATGTGCACATACTGTTGGATAAAGTTGAATGAGAAGTATGTGTGGGAGGACATGATCAGTTCATGAAAAACTTGTTGGACATCTGGGATCTAGTCGAATTTGAGACCTTACTGTACTAAACTTAATTTAAATGCCATGTGTGGATAATTTATGTTATTTTCTATCCGAACTTTGATGAATCCGAGCGTTTGCATGAATTTCTCTGCTTTATTAAAATGCAGTTTGAAATATATGCAACTAGCGTTGGATGACTATCTCCCACATTCGTGTCTGCGGACTAGTCCCCCTGTCCGCGGACGAATGTGGAAGGATTTTTATGGGTTGTCATTGGAAATGTCCTTAGAAACCAAAATATATCCAAGCACATGGTTCATGGGATGTTGTCCCTATTTTATTACTCACCTCTTTGTAAATGACATGACCATCATTAGAGGAATAAAGTCTATAAAAAAAGCAAAATATGGCATTAACAGGGGAATGCCTCCCTTGGTCAGCTTATGGGCATTTGATAGCTGAAGTTAAGCGTGAACAAAATAGGCTCGCAGATCGGTTGTCTTTTTATAGTCGTATTAGGAGAATGCTACTGCTGTATGACTACATAGTGAACCGCTGTGTATAGAGGATCTTCTGCCTCTCTTTTTTAACCCTATTACCAAGGAATAAAATTCTTTCACCTCGTAAAAAAATAGAACTTGCTATAGGGTGTATATGCACAAGTTAGCTAACATATAAATGTACCTCAGCAAGAATTTTCTTCTTTTTGCCAAAATTTCCGTTCTTCCTCATATATGAGTACCATTTTTTTTCAACTAAAAAGAAGTAATTTTTTGGAACTATCACCTAACTTGTGTTTGCCTCTGGGTGACATCAACCTTACATGTCTCAAGGGCACATGTCGTTAGGGTTTCCTCTGCCCCCCATCGGTTGGCCGCCAGGAGGGTTGTGTTTTTGGGTGTGTGTTTTAAGTTTGATTAGGGTTCGTGTTCTACTTAGAAAGGTGAGGTGATGACGGCTTCCTGAAGATAGAATAAGGTTCTTTTTACCTTGCCTCCATCCCGATTATGCGTCTAGCATCGTCGGAGGGCGTTTGAAGGTGTGTTTTTGATGTATCCCATGGGATTTGGTCGATGTTTGTCTTGATTGGATTAGGTTGGACCCGATATTCATTCATCTATGTCCGTGTGTCTACATGTTGGATTCTTTCAATGTACGCTTCTCATCATCAGCGATGGTTGCTGTTCTGATGCACTGGTCATGTGGGGTCTTACCGCGATGACTTCCTGACTGTCTACTAGATAAGGTTTGTCCGGCTCCGGTGGCTTCGGCTAGTAAAGGGCGATGACATCGACGTGCTCCAGTGTTTGTAGTTGTGTCTATGTGGTCTACGAACCTAAATGTAATTTATGTTACTTATGACGTTCTTCGTACTGCCTTGGCGGTTGATGAGTAGAAAATTTTTCTGATGTTTATTTACTTTCTAATCTGATGTCATGAATAATCACATTCAGTTAGTTAAGTAGTACTACCCGCCATTGTTTACCAGCCCCCCTTGTATTCTGGGTAATATTGTGACCATGATTTTAACTAATAAAATAAAGATTATATGTAACAAAAACAATATCATTAGTTTATATTTAAATATGAGTACAGTAATATAATTTTTGATGACATGCATTGCTAATGTGTTAAACTTTAACTTAAAAACACTAGTGATGATTCTACGTACAAGTTGTGGGGTCAACTGACCCGCAACTTTTGATAGAAACAACCTATACTTATTGCACACTAGAAATAAATAATTTAAAAATTTGTGGGGTCAACTGACCCGCAACTTTTGATAGAAACAACCTAAAATTACTGTACACTTATTGTACACTAGGAAGTAATAATCCTAAAATTAACAGTAGTAACCTTCTAGATTTTTCCGGCTGGCTTCATTATTGATGCGAACTAATAAACTTAGAGGGAGGTAGGAATTTCAAAGAAAAACTTAAAGGGAGGTAGTAATAAACATGATAAAAGCTGAATGGAAAGATACCCAGTAATAAAACCTTAAAGCATCTACATCCGGGCACCTCAAACCCGCTTCAAACGCCTAGATGGTCGGCCCGGCTCAGTGACCGGTCATAGAAAACCAACTCAGCCGGGCGCCTCAAACCCCCACTCATATGCCTGGGCTGATCGATACCCATCATATCCAGCCCAAATATGGGACGGAAATGGGGAGGCTCAGGCGCGTCCGCTAAGTCGGACCTGACACATGTTGGCACATCTGACCCCACATATATTCATCCCCCTCCACTCCCCAGATCAAGCCCTACCCACTTCACTCCCCTCCTCCACCCAAGCTCCTTTCCGGCGATCTCCGGCCTTCTCGGGCATGGCGAGCGCGGGAGTAGGCGGCAGCCCTCGCGGCGGTGGACATCGGTGAGGCGGAGTCGCATTCTCCGGCGGCCCGTATGGTGCACCAATCTGGGCACCGCGACCACGTTGTGGTGGATGTCGCCGGCTCGTCCCAGGACGGATCCATCGTCAATTTGATGTCCACCAGCACTGTCAGGGTTCCAGGCTCCAACGAGAAAGAGTAGGCTCGTGTTCCATCTCCTACTCTACCTCGCCGGTGACCGGACCAATACTCCGGGGAGCGTAGGCGGCAGTTAAGTTTCGTGTTTTGACCCTTTTTCAAAACTTGATCGAGATCTGACCCTGCCTTGCAAAAATTTCGGAATCTCGCCCTTTTCTTACCGCCAGGGTCCATGGCGGTAAGGTATAACAGCCTGCCGCCAAGGTCCTTGGCGGTAGGGTTGCACGACCAGAAATTTTTCCTAAGGAACACAGTGCATGGTCGCACCTACCGCCGGGCATCTTGGCGGCAGGGTTGTACATGCTACTGCCAGCCTGTTTAGCGGTATGGGTGTTTCCTACCGCCAAGGTACCTGGAGGTAGCAAAAAGGTCAGATCCCAAATTGTTTACAAACTGAGGTCAGATCTCGATTAACTTTCAGAAAAGGGTCAATAAGCACGACAGAGCCGGATGAGCTCCGCTTAGAGACCTGTTTACATTGCATGTAATAGTATGAATTTGAGGTTTCCAATTTAAGATATCCGGTTGTATAATGGATTATTTGAAGCATGACATGTCACTGTCCACGGGCTTTTAAGGGATCGGGTTTGTCAAGTCCGGCTATAGATGCTCTTACGCAGCCTCCCTCACCCCCCCCCCCTCCCCTGGCCCACATCCGGTACCACTGCCACCACCTAGCGCATGCTGTCGCACATTACCTTGGCCTTAGGGCATCGTGTCTTCTTTTTGAATAAAATAAACCTAAATGCACCCATAAGTTACCGGGCTAGTCACAGAGATTAACTTCGCTGCTTACCATCTCATCTCGAGTCTCTTACTAACAAACTCTTAATCCCCGCGCGCAAAAAGAAACAAATTATTAATTCCAGTGTATTGGTTGGAGCACTAGCACTAGAGGGAGGCGTTCCCTTGAGGTGTGAAGAAGGAAGGGTGGAGCGTGTGCGTGTGCTTTACTTTGCGTTCACCACTGACTTCGCTTGGCTGGGGTGCTTTCTTCCGCGTCACTCCCGTCCGCCCCGACCGACTGACGGACTGCTCCTCTCTCTCTCACCTCGCCTCGCGTCCACTACCAACCACGCTGACAACTCCCCTTCTCCTGCCGCCACCACCTTCCAATTCCATCTCCAAATCCCCTCTTCCTTCCTTCCCCATACATTCCCTCCCCACGCTGCAATTGCTGCCATCCTTCGTCCTCTTCCTCCTCCCGCTGCTGCGCTGGATCCCAGGTACCCTATCCATCCATCCAATTCCCCTTCACCCCCTCTTCTTGGAATGCGAGCGTCTCGGCTTACTGGATCTCACTCATCCCCGAGTTCCTCTTTTCACTCCTCCCCCTCCCCCCTCCGCCATTACCCCCAATGCTCGCGCTGATTCGATTTCACCGTCCAGATTTCGGACTACAAACAGTTTTTATTTCATTCTTCTCTCCATCTTGCTCTTCAGATTTATAAGATTCATCAACTTTGGCATTTAGGATGCTCGCTTAAGGTAGTAATTTACGCCTCTTCTGTTCTAGCTTTGCTTAGCTTGCGTGCAGCTAGCTGCTTTGTCGGTTCCCTGAACCGTGCCCAGTTTTCTGTTTCTGTGGAGAGATGCTACATCTATATGCGGTATCCATCCATAATCAAAGGGCGGGTTGGCCTGATGTTCAATTTCTACTTATTTCTCTGCTCTAGTGTGAAACGCATCAGGATGTCTCAAGAACTCGTGTCTTCATACCTCTTTACTTGTTTAAGCCTGTAGCTCTTGGATTGGACATACTTAATTCTCAACAGCAAGTAAGCTCTAGGTATGGGAATGGTGGTTGGCACGTCAGTCCGCTTCACTTGATCTTGGCCACTTGTCACTGTGTTGTTCTTTCTGCATAAGTAATATGTAGTTTGAAGCTACATTCGTGTGCAAACTTAATTTGCATTTGCCGACCCTCTAAATGCACGCGGGACACGCCACCTTTGCGTGGTCTTCAGCTTGGTGGTTGCAATGTAGCTTTCTCATTAATTCCCAAATCAGCAAACAGTTCCACCATTTCTTTTATATTAGGTTTATTTATTATCTCCGAGAGAACGCTACAAACAGTTTGAAACAGATAATATTAAGTGTCCACAGACCAAGCAATCAAGTTAATATAGACAAGTGTTTCTTTGCATCTGTGACTAACATCTTCTTATCCTTTGAATGCAGGTGCTTGATGATCACAAGATGTCATCAAACTCCACGCTCACAGAATCACTTCATGAGAAAACAATCGTCTTTGGGCTTAAACTTTGGGTTGTGATTGGGATCGCTGTTGGAGCATCCCTCCTGGGTATTCTTCTTATCCTTGTGATATGCCTTACCATCCAAACCTGGATCAGACGGTCACGAAGGGCATTCAAGGAGCTTCCTATGACCCAGATACCTTCTGCATTCAAAGACATCACAGAAGTCAGGGTGGCTGACCAATTTTCACCAAATGATTATGTTGTACATGATGGGCTTCTACTCGCCATTGAGAATGGGCCTGTTGAATCAACAGATAAAGATGCAGTTCAATCGGCACAGGAGGACAATTCGAGGCATAGAGAAGAGAACAATCTTTCAGGTTCTTTAGTTCACACTGATGGCTGTGATGGAATTCAATCTGTTTCTGTCTGTGAACAGCCTTCTGTACATGCTACTGCCGATTCTGCGCCTTTGGACGGCCTACCGGAGTTTTCTTACCTTGGATGGGGCCATTGGTTCACTCTCAGAGATCTAGATGTTGCAACCGACCATTTTGCAAAGGACAACGTAATTGGTGAGGGCGGATATGGTGTTGTGTATCGTGGCAGATTATCAAATGGCACCCCAGTCGCTGTCAAGAAAATCCTTAACAATTTGTGAGTTTTCCTATAATGATATTTCGGTGACGAAATGGATGTCTATGGGTTTATTGTGTTGACATTTTTGGCTGGAAAGTTTATCGTGTCACCTCCTTTCTGCTTATACAAGAATTGCTTGACTTTGTGCAGAGGGCAGGCTGAGCGGGAATTCAGAGTGGAAGTTGAGGCAATTGGTAATGTTCGCCACAAGAATTTGGTCCGGCTTTTGGGATATTGTGTTGAGGGTACCCAGAGGTCAGAATATGTCTTCATTTTGTACTTCCATTTTTTCTCTAAAGCATGGCCTGTTATGTTTCTATTGTTTTAGCATCAGATAAACAAGAAGGTCATAACATGAATTGCTTGATGTGTTTGCTTGCATAACCAGGATGCTTGTATACGAGTTTGTTAACAACGGTAATCTTGAAAGTTGGCTCCACGGAGAATTGTCCCAGTACAGCTCTCTCACCTGGTTAGCTCGCATGAAAGTTCTTCTGGGGACTGCAAAGGCGTGAGTAGCTCCTTCACTAAACTCATTCTTTTCTTAGGATCTCTGTACTTCCAAAATTCTGTTCATCACGCGATAGTGTGCAAGAGCTAACAATCATCATTCTGATTGATGCACATCGGCACATGTTTCAGTCGTAACTGCATCTGGGTTTAACTATCGTACCAAGTTGTTAGCCACTAGAAATTATTGTATATACTGTTGTGAACAGAAAGAAGTTTTGATTTGGATCAGACCTGAAATATGATTACAGTAAAGGTTGAGATTACACAAATTTTTAGCCAGTCCTTGTCGGTACCATGTCGCAATGGCTTTAACTAGTGCTTCTTTTTGTCGTTGCAAGTAACTAGTGCTCTTCTTTTTCTGACTAACATGGTGGTGTTCTGTTCGGTCATTAGATATAGTTCTTAATTTTACCTATAGCTTTGGCGCTCTTGGAAACATCAATTTGATACAGACTCCGCATTTGCCTGCAGCCTTGCATACTTACATGAGGCACTTGAACCAAAGGTTGTGCATCGTGACATCAAGGCCAGCAATATCTTGATCGATGATGAGTTCAATGCCAAAATATCTGACTTTGGTTTGGCCAAGATGCTTGGTGCTGGTAAAAGTCATATTGCTACTCGAGTTATGGGTACCTTTGGGTAAGTTTTTCATGCCATGGTATATATGAGTTTCTCTTTTCATTTCCTCCAAAATTTGTCCATTATAATTCGAGAGATAAGTTGTGGATGCTAACAATTAGTTTCACTCAATAACTATTCTATTTTTGTTGTGCAGCTATGTTGCGCCCGAGTATGCTAACAGTGGGCTTTTGAATGAGAAGAGTGATGTCTACAGCTTTGGGGTTCTTTTATTGGAAGTTATTACAGGTAGAGATCCAATTGACTATGATCGCCCCCCAAGTGAGGTAATACTTGCAAAATCTTCTTCTGTTATGTTTGAGATCCCTAATTGTTGTCTTCATCTCTTCTCTTACCAAACAACTCAGTGCCCTTCATTTCTTTCTAACACACTGCTATTGCTATTCACGTGTAGGTAAACCTAGTCGATTGGCTTAAATTGATGGTCGCCAACAGACGTTCTGACGAAGTGGTGGATCCACACCTTGAGAGAAGACCGTCGACAAAGGAGCTCAAACGTGCCCTTTTGACAGCTCTGCGGTGTATCGATCTGAATGCGGAGAAGAGACCAAGGATGGATCAGGTCGTCCGGATGTTGGATTCCAGCGAAACCATACCTCAAGAGGTTTGATTCACAAAAGAATACCATTCACATATGATTATTAGTTTACCTGGGAATCATGCATTTTCCTGCTACTTTCATCCATTGTATGATCAATTGGTCATTGCACAGTAGAATATACTTGCCATCTTATTTGATTATCCTATATGCTTGTTCTATCGACTCCATTTGGCTTAGAGAGGATTGTTTAGCTTGGCTTTGATGCTTATTGCCTACATATGCATCATCACAAAAGTTGAACATGCAAGTGACTGGATTTGCAGGAACGAAGACCACGACAGAACCGGATCTCTGAGAATACTGAAACCGTGCCATTGAGGGGCAAGAACAGCATCGAGAAGAGTGATGCCCCTGAGCACGAGGAGAGGCCCCCTCGGTCGAAGAGTCGTCCATTTTCGTCCAAATGAGGTAACGAAGAGAAGTAAAGCCATCTTCTGGAGATGTAAAGATAGAGAGATACCTGCGCACGGAACAACATGGTGGAGAATTCTTCTGAATACGTAACAGATTGATCGATTTTATTTTTCACCCCTCGGAGCGGGGATTTTTGCATTTGTTGATACATGGAATGGAATGTACAGTGGTGTGTATGACGGCTCAAGGATGTACAGTACTAGCTTGTAAAACGGTCTGAAAGGCTCTCAGCTGGTGTGGTTGCTGGTATGAGCTACAGACTTCTCTTATCTCTACTATCATATTGTACACACCAAGAGTATAAAGCAAAGAAAGAGAAAAAAAAGAGAGTCTCGTGGGTGGTTGTCAGTGTGTGTTTCTGCTGTCTGAATCTGAAAAAAATTATCCTAGAATAGAGAGTGATGTATCAAGTAAAGGAAGAATTGTTTTTGACCAATAAGGATGGCTATCCTTATGAAGCTAAAATGATTCTGTTATTGTTTCAGAGATAAAATGATTACTAGTACCTTCGTTTTGGTTTATTAGCCCCTTTTGTATTTTGCGCAACACTTTAACCTTAGATTTGATTAGCAAAATATAAGTTATATGCTACAAAATTACATTGGTAGATTCCTATTTGAAAGAAGTTTCCAAATGATATCATTTTTGCTGCATATAAATATATTTTGCTAGTAAAATCTATGATCAAAATTTGACCCAAAATACGAGGGGACTAATAAACCTGGATGAATATAGTACTTGAAAGAAAGGTGTTTATCAGTCACAAGTCTTTCAGGATTCAGAAGTAAGATGTTTGTTTTCAAAGAAACGATTTTTTATCTACAAAATAGAAAGTATTCATTTGCCACTAGACTGTTTGGATTCAGAATAAATGAGGAATTCGATATATTTTTTTGTCACTAGTCTCTTTTGGAATTATCTTCACTAGCTCTATCTTACCTTCTTCTCAGCGCGTTCGCCTCCGCATTGCCTGCCAACTCCACCTCCATGGCGCTAGCCGGCGCCGCCAACGCCACCTTCCGGCCCCGCGTGGTCACCGCCGCCGCTGACACCTCCGACACTAATACTCGCCGCCGCCACTGGAAGGCCGGCGAATTCCCATTCCCCACCACCTCCCCCTCGTCCGGCGCGCAGCAGCGCCGGAGACCCCGGACCACGGAGCGCCCGCCCCCACCTCCACCGTCCAAGGGGGAAGACCCGGAGGGGAGAGGGCGCCAGAGGCACTGGAAGGCGGGGGAAGACCCGGAGGGGGGAGGGCGCCAGAGACACTGGAGGGCGGGGGAGTTCCCGGCGGCGGCCGAGTCCCAATCCCAGTCCGGGAGGAGGGGCCGCGCTCGCACCCCTATCAAGAACGTCCAGAAGAGGCTCGATGCGCGCGCCGATGCCAAAGCCTGGGCCTGCACCGTCACCGAGGCCCTCGCCGACCGCATCGCCGCCAAGAACTGGCGAGAGGCGCTTCAGGTATACCAATCAAATTGTCCTTACAAATTTGTAATTTCCCTTTTACGTTGCATCGCACCATTTTAGGAATTAATTGATTTGATTTCCGAAAATGAATAAATATGTGTAGGTCTTCGAGATGCTCAAGGAGCAACCCTTCTACTATCCCAAAGAGGGCACCTACATGAAGCTCCTCCTGTTGCTGGGGAGATCAGGCCAGCCTTCTCTAGCACAACACCTTTTCACCGAGATGCAGCAGCAAGGATGCCAGCCAACACCCGAGCTTTACAGCGCCTTGATTGGAGCCTACTGCCGGAACGGCCTCCTAGACGAGGCACTCAAGCTTCTTGAAGACATGAAAGCCGCCCCGCTGTGCCAGCCTGATGTCTACACCTATAGTATCCTCATCAAGGCCTTCGTGGACGCCTCAAGGTTCGACCTCGTCAATGCTATGTACAAAGAGATGGCTGAGCGCTCCGTGACACCCAACACGGTCACGCAGAACATTGTTCTCAGTGGCTACTGCAGAGCAGGAAGGCTGGACGATATGGAGAAGCTACTCTCGGCGATGCTCGAAAGTGCAAATTGTAAACCGGATGTCTGGACCATGAACATTATCCTAAGCCTGTTTGGGAACAGTGGCCAGGTTGAGCTGATGGAGAAGTGGTATGAGAAATTCCGAGGCTATGGGGTCGAGCCGGAGACTCGGACGTTCAACATTCTCATTGGTGCTTACGGGAAGAAGCGGATGTATGACAAGATGTCTGCGGTGATGGAATACATGCGCAGGCTAGCATTTCCATGGACGACCGCCACTTACAACAACGTAATCGAGGCATTTGCTGAGGCTGGCGATGCAAAGAACATGGAGGACACATTTAACCAGATGCGCTCAGAAGGGATGAAGCCGGATACAAAGACCTTCTGTTGTCTCATAAACGGGTTTAGCAATGCAGCCCTTTTCCACAAGGTGGTAGGCATGGTAAAGCTTGCTGAGAGGCTCGATGTACCGAATACATCTTTTCACAACTCTGTTCTTGCGGCATGTGCGAAAGCGGAGGATCTGATGGAAATGGAGAGGGTCTTCAGGCACATGAAGCATATGCAGTGTGAACCAGATGCCATCACATACTCCATCTTGTTAGAAGCTTATCGGAAAGAAGGAATGACTGACAAGATGTACGCTCTGCAACAGGAGAACCCAAGTTTGGTTTCGACTGAGCTTGTCATGGTGTAACTGACCTCATGAATTGATTATGGTGTTGAGTTCATCTGACTGGAATGAAAAATCCGTTCCTCTTCATGTCTGGAATCCATAATGCAACCAAGCAAATTAACTACTGCCAGAATTGTTTCATTTCTGTTGACCTACAAGATTAGTATGTACTCTGTCCGTCCCATATTAATTGACGCTCAAACGGATGCATCTAGCACTGAAAGTCTGAAATACGTTGAGATACATCCATTTGAGCGTCAATTAATATGGGACGGAGGTAGTATATCTCTTGATAACTGTATTGCTGTAAGGACAAAGAAGCTTCATTATATCAACTCTCAAGTGATATTCCACTTTTTTTGTATACATTTTGATCCTAGCAGTCATAGTCATTTTGTTTTGGATGTGTCTGTAAGCTGATTCACAGAGAAGTTTGTGTGGAGTGAATATCCTTCTAGCTTGTCAAGTAAAGTTGAGATTATATCAGGCTCATTTTCATGTTAATAGTAACTGCTAAAATAACAAATGGTCATTTTATTTGGCGCCACAGCCAAGTTGACCTGTTTTTATTGCTAGGTGAACGATATGTGCTTTTGATTTACTAACTGTGGTTTCTATAATAGCATGTATCATGTCAGGACTCAGGAGAGTTGCAGCACTCATCTCTTAGGTCTGCAGTCTGTTCAGATATAATTTGTACTACTTAGTTTGAGAAGGTACTTTGTCGAGAAAGCGCAAAGGACCTTTGAAAAGGTAGAGTTTGGATACAATCCTCCTAGGAGGTCAAGTACAAATGAGAAAACAGTGAAACTAGTGCACATCCCAGGTGGACGGCAGGATGACACGAAGGCCACGGGCTCCAGCTCGTGCCCACTGCTCAGCTTCATCCTTGATCTTGGAGATCAGGATTTGAGAAGGTACTGACGATAAACCCCTTTCTCTACCACACCTCATCTGAAGTACTCTGTTTGTTTATTGTTTTCCCATCTCATGATAGAATGGTTTCAGGAACTAGAAAAATATGACCCTTATTCTTGTAGCCAAGCCCATCTGGAACTGGAATATGGGGTTAAAAAGCACCTTATGTTTGTACTATTCCTTAGTATAATATGCCTTCTTGTCTTTTATCAGTATAGATTTGGCGAACTAAATAACTAGTACTCCCTCCGTAAAGAAATATAAGAGCGTTTAGATCACTACTAGTGATCTAAACGCCCTTATATTTCTTTACAGAGGGAGTAGCATACAATCTTGGTATACATTCTGAAATTTCCTTTTGGTTGCTGTAACATGCTGTTGTATTTTCTCAGCAAATTTTTTTTTTGCTATATAGTTTTAGGTATAAACTGGGACACACTTATGATAAATACTCCAGATGAAGCCTGAAGACATACGATTAACAAGCTAGTGCGAGGATGCCTCCTACAAATATCACTTGGCACGCCAGAGTAAATCTTTATCCATTTAGCTACTTTGGAATAATAAGCAAATAAAGAAGCAAAGATAAAAAGAGGAGAGTGAGAGAACAGAAGCCCCATTGTTATGGTTGACAGTAAATTTTGGCTTGGAGCCACATGATACATACATGGGTAACTGGGCATGCTACTCTATCTTAACCAGTCTGAGAATATCTAAAGCATTCTTTTGAGTATCCAGGTGTTTGTAGCCAGCATATGCAAAATCTATTTCTAGCTGCATTCTCGAGTGATGTGGAGGTAACATCCGTCAATACATGTTACCAGCTTGTAGTCGGCCCTAGTTCTTGGCACCCCCAGAAGCTTTGCTTGGAGAACGAAATGTTGAGAGCACACCGTAAATGTTTGCAAGTACTCCGTCCGGTCCTTTTTACTTTGCACATTGGATTTGCCGAAAGTCAAACTTTGCTAAGTTTGACCAAATTTATATTGAAAATTATTAGCATCTATAATATCTAATAAATATAATATGAAAATATATTCCAAGATGGATCTAATGATATTGATGTTGTTATGTGAATGTTAATAATTTTTTGTATGAACTTAGTCAAAGTTGGATGAGATTGACTTCAGACAAACCTAATATGCAGAGTAAAAAGGACCGGAGGGAGTATGGTCGGAAAGCTGTAAATAGAACAGAATCTAACTTACAGGAAGAACTCGGCCTTTGGGTTACCATATCATACTTATCAGTTTTTTTTTGACAACTCATCTTGTTCCATGCATTTAAGTGTTTCTTATGGCTACAGGAATTTGAACCATCTCAGGGCTAATTTGGTAGCAGCCGAGTCAAAACCAGGGCAGCAAACCCCAGCCGGGGGAATTTTCATGGCATATGAGATCCCCTTCCACCACAAGGAGATTTCCCCAATCTCTTGTTTATCATTTGGACGTTCGGTGACGAGGAGACATCGCCCCAGGTTGCTAGGTGGGCGTTGATCGCGTCAGACAAGCGGATGCGTGGATTTTCTCTCCGACCTTACGAGGCGTGGATTGCTCTCCTAGGGAAACGACAAGGATCGGGCCAGAAAGTCCCCGAGCTATGAGTGACCAAACAATGCGCTAGCTTTCCACGGGCCGATTTGCCCCATGGGCTCCGAGCCCTGGGTTCTGACGGGGATCCCTCCGGGATACCGGACGACCAAATGAGGCCAGGTGGGTGGTTAATCCAGAGAAGCTGACCAGCTGTCTCATACAGGTAGCTAAGGAATGAGCTTCACCAATCGTGGTCCTTCGCTCAAAAATTATCTCGGCACTCTCAAAATCATGCATCTTCTCTGATATTTCACGTGCTATGTGTAAAAATCACCATCATTCCTCACTACGGGCTACACGCTATAACCACTCAAGCTCGATGATCAACTCATACGGACAAGGATTATCAACTTATATTATATGCCAACACCATGCTCCTTGTACACTTGGATTATGAACAAGAGATGCAACTTTCTTTAGAGGTTTCTTGGCATCAATCTTGACTCTTAACCCTGAAGAAGTTGCCCTCAAAATCTTGGGAAACACACCCATAAAAAAATCTTGGGAAATAGCGCTGCAAAAACGAATTCTCCCACTTGTCCTACAAGGATTTCAGCAATTTGTGTGTACCCATGTGGAAGATCATGTATTTGAATCCATATCAACAGATCTAACTTCATCCAATAGGGTTTGGTGAAGCCATCATAAGGTGCAAGAATAATAGTGTTCCCCAAAAAGTCTAGGGGTCCTCTTCAATGACTCTCCCAATCACCCAGACACGAAAGCTGAGTCGTATACAGATTGTCAAATAGCGGGCAAGGCTTCACATCCTGCACAAGATCCTAGGCTACCCGCACGTTCTTGTAGGACCAAGGTTAGATACAAGGTTTAGCCGTGGGAACCCCGATGATGGCCATCCAACATGTTGTAGCCACCAGCAGTGCTTTCTCCTGCTCTACAACAACAACATCTTGGTCTTTCTCCGTCAAATGAGTTCTTTCATCATTGCTTCGACGTCACTCAAGACTCCTCCTGATCCTAACGCTTCCTTCTCCATTGGTTATCCTAGCCCGAAGATCAATCTACCGGGCCATGGGGAACCCGAGTAAGCTAGCCAAGACCAGGAAACGACACTAGGTCGTCCCTTAATCAGTTTGAACTAGTCCTGCCAGGAGATGGCGGAAGGTTGGGGAGGAAACTCGACGTTGGCTGGAATCGGTACCGTGAGGAACAGAAACCCTAACTCGAGGGGGATGGCAATGAAAAAGGTGGCACACTGCACGCATACACTTTTTTTGAGGCGGCATTGCTAAGCTTTATTAATTGACTGAAATGTTTACAGGAATAGACACGGTGTTGAAGCCAATTTCAAGCCACACATGGCGTCCCAAACTCAAAGAACTCGTGAACTTAGCTATGTATTGAGCTTCGTAATTATTATTACGCCGCTTATGGGTAAAAAGACATTCTGAAGAGGATCAGACCGCTGCCCGATCTCCTTTGTGATGGCTGCATGAAATCGCATACCCCCATTCTTGATATCGTTAGTTATAACTTTGCAATCCGAGGCAATGTGAATCTTCTGTTGTGCGAAATCTTTTGCTGAGCAAAGGCCTTTTTGACATGCAATTGCTTGAGCCGAGTTGGGTCAGATATGCCTCTATACACCAGGGCTGAAGCATCCAAGTAGGTGTCATCCATACAACATTCAAGGGATTGTGAATTTTCTCGGCAACTTTAATTTCTTCAATATAGTTATTGATGAACAATGGGTTGATGATGGGCTTTCCAATGTATCCTCATGTATTGACTTGCTCCTTGCTGACCAAATAGCCATTACTGAAAAAAGATTTAGGTGGGCTCAAATTAGAGCCGGGCGAGGATAGGTACCGTCACTGCTATTTTGGAAAAGTAGCAGTGGGGGTAAAAAATGTCGTCAGCCACTCCTGTGTGGATAGCAGTGGCGGGCAAAAATAACCACCTGCCACTCATAATTTTTTACAAATTTACCCGTGGGATCATAACCAGCAGTGGCGAGCGACAAAGTTAAGTCCGCCACTGGTTTGTCATGCACCAGTGGCGGGCGAAAAGTTTGTCTGCCACAACAATATTTCAGTGACATGCCTCAATTTCTCCCAAAGTTTCTAGAAGTAAGCAGTGGTGGGTACACTAAAGCGCCCGTCACAAATATAGTAAGTCAGGAAAATGCTTGAAAGATCATATTTACTAAACTCAGATTAGTCTAAAATTTGGTGTGTATTAAATATAGATTTTTTTTGAAGTTGAAATGTGTAGAAAAATAGAGTTCTGTGTGGTAGGCAGCGGTTTCCTTTCGAAACCCTAACACTTCCCCGGAGAGTGTTCGGCTTGTACTTGAAGTGCATCAAATTTTACCGTAACACTCTCAATTTTTTATCAAACCCTCGGGCGATCCTATGAAGACAACATGCCAGTTCCATCCATTTTCGAACTTGTTTGCACGTTATTTGAAACCGAAGAGCATTTTTCCCTTTTTAATGGCCGAAAAATCAGTTAATGCTTTAAAAATAGAAAACCATCTAAAAAAGTATCTAAATTTGAGAATGGGACTTCCAATGGTGTATACTCCTCCCTCCTTCCCAAAATATAAGGCGTCGGTTGATTTTCTTGGTCTTCATTGCACAACTTTGACTATGATTTTCATGTATTGTATGTCAATAAAATTAGTATACAGACATATGAAATTAAATTATTTTGCAAGACAAATACAACGACGCATTTATACATGTTCAATCCATGGATTTAATATATATTAATGGTCAAACTCGTGCGTCAAAGACTGTGCAAAGTCAATCACGCCTTATATTTTGGGAAAGATGGAGTATTAGACATAGAAACAAATTGAAGTTAAAATGATGAAAAAAGAGTTGTCCGTGAAGCCGGTGGTATCCGTTCGTGAAGGAAATATGCCCTAGAGTCAATGATAAAGTTGTTATTTATATTTCCTTATATCATGATAAATGTTTATTATTCATGCTAGAATTGTATTAACTGGAAACTTAGTACATGTGTGAATACATAGACAAACAGAGTGTCACTAGTATGCCTCTACTTGACTAGCTCGTTGAATCAAAGATGGTTAAGTTTCCTGGCCATAGACATGAGTTGTCATTTGATTAACGGGATCACATCATTAGAGAATGATGTGATTGACTTGACCCATTCCGTTAGCTTAGCATTTGATCGTTTAGTATATTGCTATTGCTTTCTTCATGACTTATATATGTTCCTATGACTATGAGATTATGCAACTCCCGAATATCGGAGGAACACATTGTGTGCTACCAAACGTCACAACGTAACTGGGTGACTATAAAGGTGCTCTACAGGTGTCTCCGATGGTACTTGTTGAGTTGGCATAGATCGAGATTAGGATTTGTCACTCCGATTGTCGGAGAGGTATCTCTGGGCCCTCTCGGTAATGCACATCACTATAAGCCTTGCAAACAATGCAACTAATGAGTTAGTTGCGGGATGATGTATTACGGAACGAGTAAAGAGACTTGCCGGTAACGAGATTGAACTAGGTATTGAGATACCGACGATCGAATATCGGGCAAGTAACATACCGATGACAAAGGGAACAACGTATGTTGTTATGCGGTTTGACCAATAAAGATCTTCGTAGAATATGTAGGAGCCAATATGAGCATTGATACGTCTCCAACGTATCTATAATTTTTGATTGCTCCATGCTACTTTATCTATTGTTTTGGACTATAATGGGCTTTATTTTCCACTTTCATATTATTTTTGGGACTAACCTATTAACCGGAGACCCAGCCCAGAATTGTTGTTTTTTTGCCTATTTCAAGATTTCAAGAAAGCAGAATATCAAAGCGAGTCCAAACGGAATGAAACCTTCGAACGTAATCTTCTCACCGAACGTGATCCAGGAGACTTGGACCCTACTCCAAGAAGCTTGAGGAGGTCACGAGGGTGGGCGCGCCCCCCTGGCGCGCCCCACCTCGTGGGCCTCGAGCTCCACCGACGCATCCTTCCTCCTATATATACCTCGTACCCCAATAGACCAGATCACGGAGCCAAAACCTAATTCCACCGCCGCAACCTTCTCAGATCCACGAGATCCCATCTTGGGGCCTGTTAGGAGCTCACGGAGGGGGCATCCACCACGGAGGGCTTCAACATCAACATCATAGCCCCTCCGATGAAGTGTGAGTAGTTTACTTCAGACCTTCGGGTCCATAGCTAGTAGCTAGATGGCTTCTTCTGTCTTTTTGGGTCTCAATACAATGTTCTCCCCCTCTCGTGGAGATCTATTCGATGTAATCTTCTTTTTGCGGTGTGTTTGTTGAGACCGATGAATTGTGGGTTTATGATCCAGCTTATCTATGAATAATATTTGAATCTTCTCTGAATTCTTTTATGTATGATTGAGTTATCTTTGCAAGTCTCTTGAATTATCTGTTTGGTTTGGCCAACTAGATTGGTAGTTCTTGCAATGGGAGAAGTGCATGGCTTTGGGTTCAATCTTGCGGTGTCCTTACTCGATGTGAGAAAGAGTTGCAAGGCACGTATTGTATTGTTGCCATCGAGGATAACAAGATGGGGTATTTATCATATTGCATGAATTTATTCCTCTACATCATGTCATCTTGCTTAAGGCGTTACTCTGTTTTTAACTTAATACTCTAGATGCATGTTGGATAGCGGTCGATGAGTGGAGTAATAGTAGTAGATGCAGAATCGTTTCTATCTACTTGTCACGGACGTGATGCCTATATACATGATCATACCTAGATAACCTCATAACTATGCTCAATTCTATCAATTGCTCAACAGTAATTTGTTCACCCAATAGAATACTTATGCTCTTGAGAGAAGCCACTAGTGAAACCTATGGCCCCCGGGTCTATTCTCATCATATCAATCTCCATTACTTTATTTACTTGCTTTTCTTTTACTTTTTACTTTGTATCTTTATATCAAAAATACCAAAAATATTATCCCTATCAGATCTCACTCTCGTAAGTGACCGTGAAGGGATTGACAACCCCTAAGCATTGGTTGTGAGTTGCTATCTTGTTGTGCAGGTATGAGGGACTTGCGGGTGACCTCCTACTGGATTGATACCTTGATTCTCAAAAACTGAGGGAAATACTTACACTACTGTGCTGCATCACCCCCTCCTCTTCGGGGAAAACCAACGCAAGCTCGAGACGTAGCAAGAAGGATTTCTGGCACCGTTGCCGGGGAGGCCTATGCAAAAGTCAACATACCAAGTACCCATCACAATCCCTATCTATCGCATTACATTATTTGCCATTTGCCTCTCGTTTTCCTCTCCCCCACTTCACCCTTGCCGTTTTATTCGCCCTCTCTTTCCCAATCTCCTCCTCTCTTTTGCTTGCCCTTTCGTTTCTCGTTTGGTTGGTTTAGATGCTTATTTATTCCTAAACAAAGAAGCCAATATCTATGGATCCTGATCCGCTTGCCAATCTTTTTAAGGGATCCAATTATGATGAACCAATTCCTAGTAATTTGGATGCACTAGATTATCTTTATAAGGTTTTGCCTGAAATCCGTGAAGTGACTCACAATAGATCTTTGAATAAAAAGCATGATTGGAATGATTTTATTATAAATTATTTTGTTGTCAATTGTTCTAATAAGATGCAAAACCCTAAGCTTGGGGATGCTAGTTTTGCTATGTCTACTACTTGTTGCAATGATCATGATTGGGGTGATTCTTCTTATGATCTTGAAAAATTATTTAAGCCCCATGATGAATATGAGATTGATAATACTGTTTGCAATAATATTGGAAGTGGGTTTGGAAGAGTGTCAACTTTAGATCCCACATATTTGGATAACATTCAATCTTATGAAATTTTTGATAAAAGTGGGCTTGGAGAAATCATGACTTCAGTTAATGATAATCCCACTATTTTGGAAGAGTGTCAACTTTGCATACATGTGGATCATGCTAAGAATATGTTATGTGATAGCTATTTTGTTGAATTTGCTTATGATCCTACATGTAATTATTATGAGAGAGGAAAATATGGTTGTAGAAGTTTTCATGTTACTAAATTACCTCTCTTCACGTTGAGATTGCTATCGTCACCTTCTTCTTCCTTGCATATGCTAGTTTTTGCTTGCTACGATAACTTGTTTGCCTATAATATGCCTATGCATAGGAAGTATGTTAGACTCAAGTGTGTTTGTCACATGTTTTACGATGCTCTCTTTGTGCCTCAATTCTTGTCTTTCTTGTGAGCATCATTGAAATCTCAATGCCTAGCTAAAAGGCTTTTAAAGAAAAGCGCTTGTTGGGAGACAACCCAATATTTTTCCTTGCTGCTTAGGAATAAATAATCCATCTAGATTCTGTTTAGATGTGGTTTTATCTTTTAATTAGTGTTTGTGCCAAGTTAAACCTATTGGATCTTCTTAGGAGATAGTTATTTGATCTTGCTGTAATTTCCAGAATCTTTGCGCTCAGTGCCCGAATTGTTAAAAATCACCAGAACGTGATAAAATAGTGATTCCAATTGCTGCTGATCAATAAACAAATTTCCCAGGTCGTCTAATTTTTGTAGAAATATTTGGGTTCCAGAAGTTTGCGTTAGTTACAGATTACTACAGACTGTTCTATTTTTGACAGATTCTGTTTTGCGTGTGTTTTTTGCTTATTTTGATGAATCTATGGCTAGTAAAATAGTTTATAAACCATAGAGAAGTTGGAATACAGTAGGTTTAACACCAATACAAATAAATAATGAGTTCATTACAGTACCTTAAAGTAGGCTTTTGTTTTCTTTCTCTAACGGAGCTCACGAGATTTCTATTGAGTTTTGTGTTGTGAAGTTTTCAAGTTTTGGGTGAATTCTTTTGATGGATTATGGAACAAGGAGTGGCAAGAGCCTAAGCTTGGGATGCACATGGCACCCCCAAGATAATCCAAGGACACCAAAAAGTCAAAGCTTGGGGATGCCCCGGAAGGCATCCCTCTTTAAATCCACTTCCATCGGTAATTTACTTGGAGCTATATTTTTATTCACCACATGATATGTGTTTTGCTTGGAGCGTCTTGTATTATTTGTGTCTTTGCTTGTTAGTCTACCACAATCATCTTTGCTGTACACACCTTTTGAGAGAGCCATACATGAATTGAAATTTGTTAGAATACTCTGTGTGCTTCACTTATATCTTTTGAGCTTGATAGTTTGCTCATAGTTCTTCACTTATATCTTTTTGAGCTTGATAATTTTTGCTCTAGTGCTTCATTTAGATCTTTTAGAGCACGGTGGTGGATTTGTTTTAAATAAACTTGATCTCTCATGCTTCACTTAGATTATTTTGAGAGTCGTTAATAGCATGGTAATTTGCTTAATGTTAATATACTTGGTATTCAAGATATGTGAAACTTTCTTTTGAGTGCGTTGAATACTAAGATAAGTTTGATGCTTGATAATTGTTTTGAGATATGGAGGTGATAATATCAAAGTCGTGCTAGTTGAGTAGTTGTGAATTTGAGAAATACTTGTGTTGAAGATTGCAAATCCCGTAGCATGCACGTATGGTTAAAGTTGTGTAACAAATTTAAAACATGAAGTGTACCTGGCTTGTGCATCCTTATGAGTGGCGGCCGGGGACGAGCAATGGTCTTTTCCTACCAATCTATCCCCCTAGGAGCATGCGCATGGTACTTGATTTTTTATGACTTCTAAATTTTTGCAATAAGTATATGAGTTCTTTTGACTAATGTTGAGTCCATGGATTATACGCACTTTTATCTTTCCGCCCTTGCTAGCCTCTTGATTGCAGTGCATTGCCCTTTCTCACCTTGAGAGTTGGTGCAAACTTCGCCGGTGCATCCAAACCCCGTGATACGATACGCTCTATCACACATAAACCTCCTTATATCTTCCTCAAAACAGCCACCATACCTACCTATCATGGCATTTCCATAGCCACTCTGACATATATTGTCATGCAACTTTCCACCGTTCCGTTCATCATTATGACATACGTTACTTTTGTCATATTGCCATTGCATGATCATGTAGTTGACATCGTATTTGTGGCAAAGCCACCTTGCATTATTTTTCATACATGTCACTCTTGATTCATTGCACCATCCCGGTACACCGCCGGAGGCATTCATATAGAGTCATATCTTGTTCTAGTTTTGAGTTGTAATCCTTATGTTGTAATCAATAGAAGTGTGATGATCATCACTATTAGAGCATTGCCCAAAAAAAAGGAGAAAGGCCAAAAAGAGGAAAAAAAGAAAGGCCCAAAAAAAGAAAATAAATAAAAAGGGCAATGTTACTATCTCTTTTTCCACACTTGTGCTTCAAAGTAGCACCTTGTTCTTCATGTAGTAAGTCTCATATATTGTGCTTCAAAGTAGCACCATGTTTTTCATATAGTGAGTTGTCTTGTTCATACTAGTGGGAATTTTTCATTATAGAACTTGGCTTGTATATTCCAACGATGGGCCTCCTCAAAATGCCCTAGGTCTTCTTGAGCAAGCAAGTTGGATGCACACCCACTAGTTTTCTTTTGTTGAGCATTCATAGCTCTAGTGCATCCATTGCATGGCAATCCCTACTCCTTGCATTAACATCAATCGATGGGCATCTCCATAGCTCATTGATTAGCCTCGTTGATGTGAGACTTTCTCTTTTTTGTCTTCTCCACACAATCCCCATCATCATATTCTATTCCACCCATGGTGCTATATCCATGGCTCACGCTCATGTATTGCCTGAAGGTTGAAAAAGTTTGAGATTATTTAAGTATGAAACAATTGCTTGGCTTGTCATCGGGGGTATAGAAGTTGGGAACATCTTTGTGTGACGAAAATGAAGCATAGCCTAACTATATGATTTTGTAGGGATGAACTTTCTTTTGCCATGTTATTTTGAGAAGACATGATTGCTTTGATTAGTATGCTTGAAGTATTATTATTTTTGTGTCAATATGAACTTTTGTCTTGAATCTTTCGGATCTGAATATTCATATCACAATTAAGAAGATTTACATTGAAATTATGCCAAGTATCACTCCGCATCAAAAATTCTTTTTTATTATTTACCTACTCGAGAATGACGAGGAATTAAGCTTGGGGATGCCTGATACGTCTCCAACGTATCTATAATTTTTGATTGATCCATGCTACTTTATCTTTTGTTTTAGACTATAATGGGCTTTATTTTCCACTTTTATATTATTTTTGGGACTAACCTATTAACCGGAGGCCCAGCCCAGAATTGCTGTTTTTTGCCTATTTCAGTATTTCGAAGAAACATAATATCAAACGGAGTCCAAACGGAATGAAACCTTCGGGAACGTAATCTTCTCACCGAACGTGATCCAGGAGACTTGGACCCTACTCCAAGAAGCTTCTGAGGAGGTCACGAGGGTGGAGGGCGCGCCCCCCTGCCTCGTGGGCCCCTCGAGCTCCACCGACGCATTCTTCCTCCTATATATACCTCGCACCCCAATAGACTAGATACGGAGCCAAAAACCTAATTCCACCGCCGCAACCTTCTGTATCCACGAGATCCCATCTTGGGGCCTGTTCCGGAGCTCCGACGGAGAGGGCATCCACCACGGAGGGCTTCTACATCAACATCATAGCCCCTCCGATGAAGTGTGAGTAGTTTACTTCAGACCTTCGGGTCCATAGCTAGTAGCTAGATGGCTTCTTCTCTCTTTTTGGATCTCAATACAATGTTCTCCCCCTCTCTCGTGGAGATCTATTCGATGTAATCTTCTTTTTGCGGTGTGTTTGTTGAGACCGATGAATTGTGGGTTTATGATCCAATTTATCTATGAATAATATTTGAATCTTCTCTGAATTCTTTTATGTATGATTGAGTTATCTTTGCAAGTCTCTTCGAATTATCCGTTTGGTTTGGCCAACTAGATTGGTAGTTCTTGAATTGGGAGAAGTGTATGGCTTTGGGTTCAATCTTGCGGTGTCCTTACTCGATGTAAAGAGTTGCAAGGCACGTATTGTATTGTTGCCATCGAGGATAACAAGATGGGGTATTTATCATATTGCATGAATTTATTCCTCTACATCATGTCATCTTGCTTAAGGCGTTACTCTGTTTTAACTTAATACTCTAGATGCATGCTGGATAGCGGTCGATGAGTGGAGTATTAGTAGTAGATGCATAATCGTTTCGATCTACTTGTCACGGACGTGATTCCTATATACATGATCATACCTAGATAACCTCATAACTATGCTCAATTCTATCAATTGCTCAACAGTAATTTTTTCACCCACCGTAGAATACTTATGCTCTTGAGAGAAGCCACTAGTGAAACCTATGGCCCCCGGGTCTATTATCACCATATCAATCTCCATTACTTTATTTACTTGCTTTGCTTTTACTTTTTACTTTGTATCTTTATATCAAAAATACCAAAAATATTATCTCTATCAGATCTCACTCTCGTAAGTGACCGTGAAGGGATTGACAACACCTAAGCGTTGGTTGCGAGTTGCTATCGTGTTGTGCAGGTACGAGGGACTTGCGCGTGACCTCCTACTGGATTGATACCTTGGTTCTCAAAAACTGAGGGAAATAATTACGCTATTGTGCTGTATCACCCCCTCCTCTTTGGGGAAAACCAACGCAAGCTCGAGACGTAGCAAGCATCTAGGTTCCGCTATTGGTTATTGACCGGAGACGAGTCTCAGTCATTCTACATAGTTCTCGAACCCGTAGGGTCCGCACGCTTAACGTTCGGCGACGATCGGTATTATGAGTTTATGTGTTTTAATGTACCGAAGATAGTTCGGAGTCCCGGATGTGATCACGGACATGACGAGTCTCGAAATGGTCGAGATGTAAAGATTGATATATTGGACGGATATATTCGGACACCGGAAATGTTCCGGGTGATTTCGGAGAAAACCGGAGTGCCGGAGGGGTTATCGGAACCCCCCGGGGAAGTATTGGGCCTTAGTGGGCCCGAGAGGAGAGAGAGGGCAGCAGCCCAGGAGGTGGCGCGCCCCCTCCCATGAGGAGTCCGAATTGGACTAGGGGAGTGATACGTCCATTTTGCATCATGCTTTTATATCGATATGTATCGCATTACGGGCTGTTATTTCACGTTATGTCACAATACTTATGGCTATTCTCTCTTATTTTACAAGGTTTACTATGAAGAGGGGGAATGCCGGCAGCTGGAATTCTGGCTGGAAAAGGAGCAAATATTGGAGACCTATCCTGCGCAACTCCAAAAGTCCTGAAACTCCATGGAATATCTTAAAATAAATAAAGAAAAATCGTCGCCAAAGATGAAGGCCAGGGGGCCCACATCCTGCTCACGAGGGTGGGGCGTGCGTCCCTCGCCCTGGGCGCGCCCCCTACCTCGTGGCCCCCCTGGTGGCTCTCCGATGCCCATCTTCTCCTATATGAGCTCTTTCGATGACAAAAAAATCATAAGCAACCTTTCGGGACGAGACTCACGCCACGAGGCGGAACCTTGGCGGAACCAATCTAGGGCTCCGCAGAGCTGTTCGCTGGGACACTTCCGGGAGGGGGAAATCATCGCCATCATCATCACCAACGCTCCTCTCATCGGGAGAGGGCAATATCCTTCAACATCTTCACCAGCACCATCTCATCTCCAAACCTTAGTTCATCTCTTGTATCCAATTCTTGTCTCCAAGTCCGGGATTGGTGCTAGTAGGTTGCTAGTAGTGTTGATTACTCCTTGTAGTTGATGCTAGTTGGTTTACTTGGTGGAAGATCATATGTTCAGATCCTTTATGCATATTATTACCCCTCTGATTATGAACATGATATGCTTTGTGAGTAGTTACGTTTGTTCCTGAGGACAAGGGAGAAGTCTTGCTATTAGTAGTCATGTGAATTTGGTATTCGTTCGATATTTTGATAAGATGTATGTTGTCTAACCTCTAGTGGTGTTATGTGAACGTCGACTACATAACACTTCACCATTATTTGGGCCTAGAGGAAGACATTGGGAAGTAATAAGTAGATGATGGGTTGCTAGAGTGAAAGAAGCTTAAACCCTAGTTTATGCGTTGCTTCGTAAGAGGCTGATTTGGATCCATATGTTTCATGCTATGGTTAGGTTTACCTTAATACTTTTGTTGTAGTTGCGGATGCTTGCAATAGAGGTTAATCATAAGTGGGATGTTTGTTCAAGTAAGAACAGCACCCAAGCACCGGTCTACCCACATATCAAATTATCAAAGTACCGAACGCGAAGCATATGAGCGTGATGAAAACTAGCTTGACGATATTCTCATGTGTCCTCGGGAGCGCTTTTCCTATTATAAGAGTTTGTTCCGGCTTGTCCTTTGCTACAAAAAGGATTGGGCCACCTTGCTGCACCTTATTTACTTTTGTTACTTGTTGCTTGTTACAATTTACCTTATCACAAAACTATCTGTTACCACTTATTTCAAGATTTGCAGAGAATACCTTGCTGAAAACCGCTTATCATTTCCTTCTGCTCCTCGTTGGGTTCGACACTCTTACTTATCGAAAGGACTATGATAGATCCCCTATAAATGTGGGTCATCAAGACTCTTTTCCGGCGCCGTTGCCGGGGAGTGTAGCGCCTTTGGTAAGGAAAAATTTATATAGTGTGCTGAAATTTTCTGTCACTTGTTACTATGGAAACTGAATCTCTGAGGGGCTTGTTCGGGGTATCTTCACCCCGTCCAGTAGAGCAAAGAGTTGATCCTCAACCTACTGAACTTATTGAAAATGAAACTCCTTTTGTATTTCCTTCGGGTATTATGGAAAAACTGCTGGCTAATGCTTTTACAGGAGATGGGACAAAGCATCCCGACGAGCATCTACGCTATTTGGATGATATTTGTGGATAATTTAAGCTTGCAGGTATACCCGATGATGTTGTTAAGAAGAAGGCTTTCCCTTTATCTTTGGAGGGAGACGCATCGACATGGTATAAGCTATGTGATGACACGAGATCGTGGAACTATAAAAGAATGAAATTGGAATTTCATCAAAAGTATTACCCTATGCATCTTGTTCATCGTGATCGCAATTACATATATAATTTTTGGCCTCGCGAAGGAGAAAGCATCGCTCAAGCTTGGGGGAGGCTTAAATCAATGTTATATTCATGCCCCAATCATGAGCTCTCAAAATTGACAATTCTCCAGAATTTTTATGCTCGGCTTTCTCATAATAATCGCACCATGCTCGATACTTCTTGTGCAGGCTCTTTTATGATGAAGACTATTGAATTCAGATGGAATTTATTGGATAGAATTAAATGCAACTCTGAAGATTGGGACCTCGACGAAGGTAAGGAGTCAGGTATGACACCTAAGTTTGATTGTGTTAAATATTTTATGGATACCGATATTTTCCGTAAGTTTAGCACTAAATATGGACTTGACTCTGAGATAGTAGCTTCTTTCTGTGAATCTTTTGCTACTTATATTGATCTCCCCAAGGATAAGTGGTTTAAATATCATCCTCCCATAGAAGTAAAAGTAGCTGCACCTATTAAAGTTGAAGAAAAGACCATCACTTATAATGATCCTATTGTTCCCACCTCTTATGTTGAGAAACCACCTTTCCCTGCTAGAGTAAAGGATCATGCTAAAGCTTCAACTGTTGTTCGTAAAAGTAATATTAGGACTTATACGCCTTCTGAGCAAGTCAAAGTAGAACCCAATATTGCAATTGTTAAAGATCTCTTGTCTGATAATATTGATTGGCATGTTATTTAGTTCGAAGGTGAAACTGCTAGAATTGCTAAACCATGCGATAGAGATAAACATAGACCTGTGGTAGGCGTGCCTGTTATTTCTGTTAAAATAGGAGATCATTGTTATCATGGCTTATGTGATATGGGTGCGAGTGCTAGTGTTATACCACATACTTTATATGAGGAAATTAAGAATGAAATTGCACCAGCTGAGTTAGAAGATATTGATGTTACAATTAAACTTGCCAATAGAGATACTATATCTGCAGTGGGAATTGTTAGAGATGTTGAAGTCTTGTGTGGGAAAACTAAATATCCTGCTGATTTTCTTGTTCTTTGTTCTCCACAAGATAGCTTTTGTCCCATTATTTTTGGTAGACCCTTCTTGAACACTGTTAATGCTAGGATAGATTGCGAAAAGAATGTTATTACTATTGGCTTGGATGATATGGTTCATGAGTTTAATTTCTCTAAATTTAGTAAACAACATCGTGAAGAAGAATTACCTAGTAAGGATGAAATTATTGGTCTTGCTTCTATTGCCGTACCTCCTAGTGATCCTTTGGAACACTATTTGCTAGACCATGAAAATGAGATGTTCATGAATGAAAGAAGGGAAATAGACGAAATATTCTTTAAACAAGAACCTATTCTGAAACACAATTTGCTTGTTGAAATCTTAGGGGATCCTCCTCCACCCAAGGGTGATCCCGTGTTTGAGCTTAAACCGTTGCCTGATAATCTTAAATATGCTTATCTTGATGAAAAGAAAATATATCCTGTTATTATTAGTGCTAACCTTTCAGAGCATGAAGAAGAAAGATTATTGAAAACTCTGAAGAAGCACCGTGCAGCTATTGGATATACTCTCAATGATCTTAAGGGCATTAGTCCCACTCTATGTCAGCATAAAATAAATTTGGAAGCGGATGCTAAACCAGTATGTGATCCTCAACAACGTTTGAATCCTAAAATGAAAGAAGTGGTAAGGAAGGAAATACTCAAGCTTCTGGAGGCAGGTATAATTTATCCCGTTCTTTGATAGTCAAGGTAAGTCCTGTCCATTGTGTCCCTAAGAAGGGAGGTATTACTGTTGTCCCTAATGATAAAGATGAATTGATTCCTCAAAGAATTATCACAGATTATAGGATGGTAATTGATTTCCATAAATTAAATAAAGCTACTAAGAAAGATCATTAGCCCTTACCTTTTATTGATCAAATGCTAGAAAGATTATGCAAACATACACATTATTGCTTTCTAGATGGTTATTCTGGTTTCTCTCAAATACCTGTGTCGGCTAAAGATCAATCAAAGACTACTTTTACTTGCCCTTTTGGTACTTTTGCTTGTAGACGTATGCCTTTTGGTTTATGTAATGCACCTGCTACCTTTCAAAGATGCATGATGGCTATATTCTCCGATTTTTGTGAAAAGATTTGTGAGGTTTTCATGGATGGATCCTCTTTTGATGATTGCTTGAGCAATCTTGATCGAGTTTTGCAGAGATGTGAAGAAACTAATCTTGTCTTGAATTGGGAAAAGTGCCACTTTATGGTTAACGAAGGTATTGTCTTGGGGCACAAAGTTTCTAAAAGAGGTATTGAAGTTGATAAAGCCAAGGTTGATGCTATTGAAAAGATGCCATGTCCCAAGGACATCAAAGGTATAAGAAGTTTCCTTGGTCATGCCGGATTTTATAGGAGGTTCATTAAGGACTTCTCAAAAATTTCTCGGCCTCTGACTAATTTATTACAAAAAGATGTACCATTTGTCTTTGATGATGATTGTGTAGAAGCATTTGAGATACTTCAGAAAGCATTAGTCTCTGCACCTACTGTTCAGCCACCTGATTGGAATTTACCCTTTGAAATTATGTGTGATGCTAGTGATTATGCTGTAGGTGCTGTTCTAGGGAAAAGAGTTGATAAGAAATTAAATGTTATCCACTATGCTAGTAAGACTCTAGACAATGCTCAAAGAAATTATGCTACTACCGAAAAGGAACTTTTAGCAGTTGTATTTGCTTGTGATAAATTCAGACCCTATATTGTTGATTCTAAAGTAACTATTCACACCGATCATGCTGCTATTAAATATCTTATGGAAAAGAAAGATGCTAAACCTAGACTTATTAGATGGGTTCTCTTGCTGCAAGATTTTGATTTGCATATTGTTGATAGAAAAGGAGCTGAGAACCCGTTGCATAAATTGTCTAGGTTAGAGAATGTTCTTGATGACCCACTACCTATTGATGATAGCTTTCCGATGAACAATTAAATGTCATAAGCACTTCTCGTAGCACTCCATGGTATGCTGATTATGCTAATTATATTGTTGCTAAATTTATACCACCTAGCTTCACATACCAACAAAAGAAAAAGTTCTTTTATGATTTGCGACATTACTTTTGGGATGACCCACATCTTTATAAAGAAGGAGTAGATGGTGTTATTAGACGTTGTGTACCTGAGCTTGAACAGGAACAAATCCTACGCAAGTGTCACTCCGAAGCTTATGGAGGGCACCACGCTGGAGATAGAACTGCACATAAGGTATTGCAATCCGGTTTTTATTGGCCTACTCTCTTCAAGGATGCCCGTAAGTTTGTTTTGTCTTGTGATGAATGTCAAAGAATTGGTAATATTAGTAGACGTCAAGAAATGCCTATGAATTATTCACTTGTTATTGAACCATTTGATGTTTGGGGCTTTGATTATATGGGACCTTTTCCTGCTTCCAATGGATACACTCATATTTTAGTTCTTTGTTGATTACGTTACTAAGTGGGTAGAAGCTATTCCAACTAGTAGTGCTGATCATAACACTTCTATTAAAATGCTTAAGGAAGTTATTTTTTCGAGGTTTGGAGTCCCTAGATATTTAATGACCGATGGTGGTTTACACTTTATTCATGGCGCTTCCGTAAAATGCTTGCTAAATATGACGTTAATCATAGAATTGCATCTCCTTATCACCTGCAGTCTAGTGGTCAAGTAGAATTGAGCAATAGAGAGCTCAAATTAATTTTGCAAAAGACTGTTAATAGGTCTAGAAAGAATTGGTCCAAGAAAGTTGATGATGCATTATGGGCCTATATAACTGCATATAAGAATCCTATGGGTATGTCTCCGTATAAAATGGTTTATGGAAAAGCATGTCACTTACCTCTCGAACTAGAACATAAGGCATATTGGGCTATTAAAGAGCTCAACTATGATTTTAAACTTGCCGGTGAGAAGAGGTTATTTGATATTAGCTCACTTGATGAATGGAGAACCCAAGCTTATGAAAATGCCAAGTTGTTTAAAGAAAAAGTTAAAAGATGGCATGACAAAAGGATACAAAAGCGTGAGTTTAATGTAGGTGATTATGTATTGCTATACAACTCTCATTTAAGATTTTGCAGGAAAACTTCTCTCTAAATGGGAAGGTCCCTACATTATCGAGGAGGTCTATCGTTTCGTGCCATAAAAATTAAGAATTTCGAAGGCACAAATCCGAAGGTGGTAAACGGTCAAAGAATCAAACACTATATCTCAGGTAATCCTATAAATGTTGAAACCAATGTTATTGAAACCGTAACCCCGGAGGAATATATAAGGGATACTTTCCGGAACATTTCAGACTCTGAAAAGGAATAGGTATGTGGTACGGTAAGTAAACCGACTCCAAAACAATTTTTAAAGCAATATTTCTCCGTTTTGGAATATTTAGAAAAATAGAAAAATAAGTAGCAGCCCAGGGAGGACACGAGGCCTCCACGAAGGTGGAGGGCGCGCCCTACCCCCCTGGGCGTGCCCCCCTACCTCGTGAGCACCTCGTGTGCCCTCCAGACTCCGTTTTCTTGCACGATACGTATTTTGGTCGATAAAAATTCATTATATATTCTCCCGAAGGTTTTGACGACCGTATCACGCAAATATCCTCTGTTCGTTTCGAGCTGTTTTTGCTTGATTTGAGGATTCCGGAGACTCGATCATCCTTCTATGAGGGTGAGCCTACGCCATGGAAGGTGGACGACAAGCTTGCATCATCAACAACACCTCCACCGCCAACAACAAAGAAGGAGACATAATCACATGGGTATGGGCACTCCCCTTGGCAACTGCCAAGCTTGGGGGAGGTGCCCCAGTATCGTATCACCATCACAACTCCTATCTTTACCGTTTTTCTTAGTTCGATCCTATTAGTAGTATCTTGTTATAGTAGAATAAAGTCATCGCATGATCTAGTTTTGAAGTTTTGCCTTATGATCCCTCTATGCAATCGAGTCCGTGAGCTATACATATATAATAAAGATTAGTGTTGAGTCAAGGGCTTGATTACTTTGCCATGATCCTGGGTGAATAACAGAAAAGAATAAAAAGAAACAAAGAGTTCATATTGACCTTATTGAGAGTAATGACTTCACATAGAAAGAGTATGATGATTAAAAAGTTGTTGGGAGTTGGCAAATATAGCTTTGGTCATCGTTGCAATTAATAGGAAGTAATAAGGAGAGAGAGGTTCCACATATAGATATATTATCATTGACATCTTTTATGATTGGGAACACTCATTAAAATATGACATGCTAAGGAGTTGATGTTGGACAAGGAAGACAACGTAATGAGTTATGTTTTCTTATATCTGAGATAAAGTATATTGTCATGGATCTCCTAACATGTTGAGCTTGCCTTTCCCCTCATGCTAGCCAAATTCTCAAAGCACCAAGTAGAGATACTACTTGTGTTTCCAAATACCCTTAAACCAGTTTAGCCATGAGAGTCCACCATATCTACCTATGGATTGAGTAAGATCCTTCAAGTAAGTTGTCATCAGTGCAATCAATAAAAATTGCTCTCTAAATATGCATGACTTATTAGTGCAGAGAAATAGCTTTGTACGAACTTGTTGTGGACGCAATAAAAGCGACGGACTGCATAATAAAGGTTCACATACAAGGGGCAATATAAAGTGACGTTCTTTTGCATTAAGATTTTGTGCATCCAACCATAAAAGCGCATGGCAACCTCTGCTTCCCTCTGCGAAGGGCCTATCTTTTATTATTATCTTCTATCTTATGCAAGAGTCACGGTGATCTTCACCTTTCCTTTTTCATTTTATCCTATGGCAAGCCCAGCATGTTGGAAAGAACATGATATATATATATCTAATTGGATGTAGGGGAGCATGAATTGTTATTGTTGACATTACCCTTGCGGTAAAAGGTTGTGGGGCAAAACTATAAGCCCCTATCTTTCTCTGTGTTCGATTAAAACTCCGTAACCACAAGTATTGCGTGAGTGCTAGCAATTATGAAGGACTAAGTGATAGTTGAGTATGTGGACTTGCTTTTAAGCTCTGACATAGACTCTTTCCGATGTTATGATAAATTGCTATTGCTTCAATGACTGAGGTTATAATTTGTTAGTGCCCAATAAGGTTTCTGATTCATACTTTTGCATTGTGAAAAGATCATCACTTGAACATAAGTAATCATATGACAAATCTATATATGTTGATGTTATGAGAATAATCATGATGACTTCATGTCCGTATTTTATTTTTATCGACGCCTCTACCTCTAAACATGAGGACATATTTATTGTTATCGGCTTTTCGCTTGAGGACAAGCGACGTCTAAGCTTGGGGGAGTTGATACGTCCATTTTGCATCATGCTTTTATATCGATATTTATCGCATTATGGGCTGTTATTTCATGTTATATCACAATACTTATGGCTATTCTCTCTTATTTTACAAGGTTTACCATGAAGAGGGGCAATGCCGGCAGCTGGAATTCTGGCTGGAAAAGGAGCAAATATTGGAGACCTATCCTGCGCAACTCCAAAAGTCCTGAAACTCCATGGAATATCTTAAAATAAATAAAGAAAAATCGTCACCAAAGATGAAGGCCAAGGGGCCCACACCCTGCTCACGAGGGTGGGGGGCGCGTCCCTCCCCCCTGGGCACGCGCCCTACCTCGTGGGCCCCCTGGTGGCTCTCTGATGCCCATCTTCTCCTATATGAGCTCTTTCGATGAGAAAAAAATCATAAGCAACCTTTCGGGACGAGACTCCGCCGCCACGAGGCGGAACCTTGGCGGAACCAATCTAGGTCTCCGACAGAGCTGTTCTGCCGGGGACACTTCCCTCCGGGAGGGGGAAATCATCGTCATCATCATCACCAACGCCTCCTCATCGGGAGAGGGCAATATCCTTCAACATCTTCACCAGCACCATCTCATCTCCAAACCCTAGTTCATCTCTTGTATCCAATTCTTGTCTCCAAGTCCGGGATTGGTGCTAGTAGGTTGCTAGTAGTGTTGATTACTTTGTAGTTGATGCTAGTTGGTTTACTTGGTGGAAGATCATATGTTCAGATCCTTTATGCATATTATTACCCTCTGATTATGAACATGAATATGCTTTGTGAGTAGTTACGTTTGTTCACGAGGACAAGGGAATTCTTGCTATTAGTAGTCATGTGAATTTGGTATTCGCTCGATATTTTGATAAGATGTATGTTGTCTAACCTCTAGTGGTGTTATGTGAACGTCGACTACATAACACTTCACCATTATTTGGGCCTAGAGGGAGGCATTGGGAAGTAATAAGTAGATGATGGGTTGCTAGAGTGAAAGAAGCTTAAACCCTAGTTTATGCGTTGTTTCGTAAGGGGCTGATTTGGATCCATATGTTTCATGCTATGGTTAGGTTTACCTTAATACTTTTGTTGTAGTTGCGGATGTTTGCAATAGAGGTTAATCATAAGTGGGATGTTTGTTCAAGTAAGAACAGCACCCAAGCACCGGTCCACCCACATATCAAATTATCAAAGTACCGAACGCGAATCATATGAGCGTGATGAAAACTAGCTTGACGATATTCCCATGTGTCCTCGGAGCGCTTTTCCTATTATAAGAGTTTGTTCCGGCTTGTCCTTTGCTACAAAAAGGATTGGGCCACCTTGCTGCACCTTATTTACTTTTGTTACTTGTTGCTCGTTACAATTTACCTTATCACAAAACTATGTGTTACCACTTATTTCAGTACTTGCAGGGAATACCTTGCTGAAAACTGCTTATCATTTCCTTCTGCTCCTCGTTGGGTTCGACACTCTTACTTATCGAAAGGACTACGATAGATCCCCTATACTTGTGGGTCATCAGGGAGGGGGCGCGGCCCCTCTTTCCCTCTCCCTCTCTTTCCTTCCCCCTTCCCCCTTCCTAGTAGGACTAGGAAAGGATGAATCCTACTCCTACTAGGATGAGGATTCCTCCTCTCCTTGGGGCGCACCAAGGCTGGCCGGCCTCCCCCTTGCTCCTTTATATACTAGGGCGGGGGAGGGGGCACCCAAAGACACACAAGTTGATTGTTCCAAGCCGTGTGCGGTGCCCACCTCCACCATAATCCACCTCGGTCATATCGTAGCGGTGCTTAGGAGAAGCCCTGCGTCGGTAGCAACATCATCACCGTCATCATGCCGTCGTGCTGACGAAACTCTCTCGCGAAGCTCTGCTGGATCGTGAGTTCGTGGGACGTCATCGAGCTAAACGTGTGCTGAACTTGGAGGTATCGTGCATTCGGTACTTCGATCGGTCGGATCGTGAAGACGTACGACTACATCAACCGCGTTGTCATAACGCTTCCGCTTTCGGTCTACGAGGGTACATGGAGAACACTCTCCCCTCTCGTTGCTGTGCATCACCATGATCTTGCGTGTGCGTAGGAAAATTTTGAAATTACTACATTCCCCAACAGTGGTATCAGAGCCAGGTTTATGCGTAGATGTTATATGCACGAGTAGAACACAGGTGAGTTGTGGGCGATACAAGTCATACTGCTTACCAGCATTGTCATACTTTGATTCGGCGGTATTGTTGGATGAAGCGTCCCGGACCAACATTACGCGTACGCTTACGCGAGACTGGTGCTACTGACGTGCTTTGCACATAGGTGGCTGGCGGGTGTCAGTTTCTTCAACTTTAGTTGAATCGGGTGTGGCTACGCCCGGTCCTTGTGAAGGTTAAAACAGCACATACTTGACAAAATATCATTGTGGTTTTGTTGCGTAGGTAAGAACGATTCTTGCTCAGCCCGTAGCAGCCACGTAAAACTTGCAACAACAAAGTAGAGGACATCTAACTTGTTTTTGCAGGGCATGATGTGATGTGATATGGTCAAGACATGATGCTAAATTTTATTGTATGAGATGATCATGTTTTTTGTAACGGAGTTACCGGCAACTGGCAGGAGCCATGTGGTTGTCGCTTTATTGTATGAAATGCAATCGCCATGTAATTGCTTTACTTTATCACTAAGCGGTAGCGATAGTCGTAGAAGCAATAGTTGGCGAGACGACAACGATGCTACGATGGAGATCAAGGTGTCGCGCCGGTGACGATGGTGATCATGACGGTGCTTTGGAGATGGAGATCAAAGGCACAAGATGATGATGGCCATATCATATCACTTATATTGATTGCATGTGATGTCTATCCTTTATGCATCTTATTTTTCTTAGTTCGGCGGTAGCATTATAAGATGATCTCTCACTAAATTTCAAGGTACAAGTGTTCTCCCTGAGTATGCACCGCTATGACAGTTCTTCGTGCGAGACACCACGTGATGATCGGGTGTGATAAGCTCTACGTTCACATACAACGGGTGCAAGCCAGTTTTGCACAAGCAAAATACTCGGGTTAAACTTGACGAGCCTAGCATATGCAGATATGGCCTCGGAACACTGCAGGCCGAAAGGTCGAGCGTGAATCATATAGTAGATACGATCAACATAGTGATGTTTACCATTGAAAACTACTCAATCTCACGTGATGATCGGACATGGTTTAGTTGATTTGGATCACGTGATCATTTAGATGACTAGAGGGATGTCTATCTAAGTGGGAGTTCTTAAGTAATATGATTAATTGAACTTTAAATTTATCATGAACTTAGTCCTGGTAGTATTAGCATATCTATGTTGTAGATCAATAGCTCGCGTTTAGCTTCCCTGTTTTATTTTTCATATGTTCCTAGAGAAAACTAAGTTGAAAGATGTTAGTAGTAATGATGCGGATTGGATCCATGATCTGATTATCCTCATTGCTGCATAGAAGAATTATGTCCTTGATGCATCGCTGGTGACAGACCGATTGCAGGAGCAGATGCAGACGTTATGAACGTTTGGCAAGCTCGATATGATGACTACTTGATAGTTTAGTGCACCATGCTTTACGGCTTAGAATCGGGGCTTCAAAGACGTTTTGAACGCCACAGAGCATATGAGATGTTCCAAGAGTTGAAATTAGTATTTCAGACTCATGCCCATGTTGAAAGGTATGAGACCTTTGACAAGCACTTTGCCTACAAGATGGAGGAGAATTGCTTAGCTAATGAGCATGTGCTTAGAATGTCTGAGTACTACAATCGCTTGAATCAAGTGCGAGTTAATCTTCCAGATAAGATAGTGATTGACAGAGTTCTCTAGTCACTATCACCAAGTCACTAGAACTTCGTGATGAACTATAATATGCAAGGGATAACGGAAACGATTCCCAAGCTCTTCGTGATGCTGAAATCGAAGAAGGTAGAAATCAAGAAAAGCATCAAGTGTTGATGGTTGACAAGACCACTAGTTTCAAGAAAAGGTCAAAGGGAAGAAGGGGAACTTCAAGAAGAACGGCAAGCAAGTTGCTGCTCAAGTGAAGAAGCCCAAGTCTGGACCTAAGCCTCGAGACTAAGTGCTTCTCTTGCAAAGGGACATTCCTTTGGAAGCGTAATCGCCCCAAGTATTTGGCGGATAAGAAGGATGGCAAAGTGAACAAAGGTATATTTGATATACATGTTATTGATGTGTACATTACTAGTGTTTATAGCAACCCCTCAGTATTTGATACTAGTTCAGTTTCTAAGATTAGTAACTCGGAACGGGAGTTGCATAATGACAGAGACTAGTTAAGGGTGAAGTGACGATGTGTGTTGGAAGTGGTTTAAAGATTGATATGATCATCATCGCACACTCCCTATACTTTTGGGATTAGTGTTGAACCTAAATAAATGTTATTTGGTGTTTGCGTTAAGCATGAATATGATTAGATCATGTTTATTGCAATACGATTATTCATTTAAAGTCAGAATAATTGTTGTTCTGTTTACATGAATAAAACCTTCAATGGTCATACACCCAAGGTGAATGGTTTATTGAATCTCGATCGTAGTGATACACATATTCATAGTATTGAAGCCAAAAGATGCAAAGTTAATAATGATAGTGCAAGTTATTTGTGGCACTTCCGTTTAGGTCATATTGGTGTAAAGCGCATGAAGAAAATCCATGCTGATGGGCTTTTGGAATCACTTGATTATGAATCAGTTGATGCTTGCGAACCATGCCTCATGGGAAAGATGACTAAGACTCCGTTCCCCGGAACAATGGAGCGAGCAATAGACTTGTTGGAAATAATACATACTGATGTATGCAGTCCGATGAGTGTTGAGGCTCGCGGCAGGTATCGTTATTTTCTGACCTTCACAGATGATTTGAGCAGATATGGGTATATATACTTGATGAAACATAAATCTGAAACATTTGAAAAGTTCAAATAATTTCGGAGTGAAGTGGAAAATCATCGTAACAAGAAAATAAAGTTTCTACAATCTGATCGTGGAGGAGAATATTTCAGTTACGAGTTTGGTCTTCATTTAAAACAATGCGGAATAGTTTCGCAACTCACTCCACCTGGAACACCACGGCGTAATGGTGTGTCCGAACATCGTAACCGTACTTTATTAGATATGGTGCAAACTATGATGTCTCTTACCGATTTACCACTATGGTTTTGGGGTTATGCATTAGAGACGGCTGCATTCACGTTAAATAGGGCACCATCTAAATCCGTTGAGACGACACCATATGAACTGTGGTTTGGCAAGAAACCAAAGTTGTCGTTTCTTAAAGTTTGGGGTTGCGATGCTTATGTGAAAAGGTTTCATCCTGATAAGCTCAAACCCAAATCGGAGAAATGTGTCTTCATAGGATACCCAAAGGAGACAGTTGGGTACACCTTCTATCACAGATCCGAAGGCAAGACATTCGTTGCTAAGAATGGATCCTTTCTAGAGAAGGATTTTCTCTCGAAAGAAGTGAGTGGGAGGAAAGTAGAACTTGATGAGGTAATCGTACTGCTCCCTTATTGGAAAGTAGTTCATCACAGAAATTTGTTCTGTGACTCCTACACCAATTAGTGAGGAAGCTAATGATGATGATCATATAACTTCAGATCAAGTTACTACCGAACCTCGTGGTCAACCAGAGTGAGATCCGCACTGTGAGTGGTACAGTAATCCTGTTCGGAGGTCATGTTACTTGACCATGACGAACCTCTGACTGTGAGGAAGCGATGATGAGCCCAGATTCCGCGAAATGGCTTGAGGCCATGAAATCTGAGATGGGATCCATGTATGAGAACAAAGTGTTGACTTTGGTTGACTTTCCCGATGATCGGCAAGCCATAGAAAAATGGATCATCAAGAGGAAGACGGACGCTGATAGTAGTGTTACTATCTACAAGCTAGACTTAACGAAAAGAGGTTTTGACAAAAGTTCAAGGTGTTGACTACGATGCGATTTTCTCACTCGTAGCGATGCTTAAGTCTGTTCGAATCATGTTAGCAAATTGCCACATTTTATGAAATTTGGCAAATGGATGTCAAAACTACATTCCTTAATGGATTTATTAAAGAAGAGTTGTATATGATGCAACCAGAAGGTTTTGTCGATCCTAAAGGTGCTAACAAATTGTGCAAGCTCCAGCGATCCATCTATGGACTAGTGCAAGCATCTCGGAGTTGGAATATACGCTTTGATGAGTTGATCAAAGCATATAGTTTGATATAGACTTGCGGTGAAGCCTGTATTTACAAGAAAGTGAGTGGGAGTGATAACCCACAAGTATAGGGGATCAATTGTAGCGTCTTTCGATAACTAAGAGTGTCGAACCCAACGAGGAGCTAAATGTAGAACAAATATTCCCTCAAGTTCTATCGACCACCGATACAACTCTACGCACACTTGACGTTCGCTTTACCGGAAACAAGTATGAAACTAGAAGTACTTTGTAGGTGTTTTTGGATAGGTTGCAAGGTAATAAAGAGCGCCAGAATAAAAGGTAGGGGCTGCTTAGATAAAGACACAACTAAATTAGTTTTAGTAAAGAGCTTTTTGTTACGAGAAAGTTATTTGTCCCTAGGCAATCGATAACTAGACCGGTAATCATTATTGCAATTTTATTTGAGGGAGAGGCATAAGCTAACATACTTTCTCTACTTGGATCATATGCACTTATGATTGGAACTCTAGCAAGCATCCGCAACTACTAAAGATTCATTAAGGTAAAACCCAACCATAGGATTAAAGTATCAAGTCCCCTTTATCCCATACGCAAACAACCTACTTACTCGGTCTCAGGCTTCACACTCACGCCACCCACCATAAGCAAATCATGAACATATTGCAAACTCTACAGCGGGGATCCCTCACGCTTGCGCGACACGGAGAGCACCATAGGACAGCACCAATAATAAAACATGCAACTCAAACCAATCACGATCATCAATTAGCCCATAGGACAAAACGGATCTACTCAAACATCATAAAATAGCCATACATCATTGGGAAATAATATATAGCGTTGAGCACCATGTTTAAGTAGAGATTACAGCGGGTAAGAGAGAGGTTACACCGCTGCATATTGGGGGTAAGAGTTGGTGATAATGGCGGTGAAGTTGTTGGTGAAGATTGCGGTGATGATGATGGCCACAGCAGCGTTCCGGTGCCACCGGAAGAGAAGGGGAGAGGGGGACCCTTTGTCTTTTTATTCCTTGACCTCCTCCCTAGATGGGAGAAGGGTTTCCCCTCTTGTCCTTGGCCTCCATGACGTGGGAGGGGCGAGAGCCCCTCCGAGATTGGATCTGTCTCTCTCTATTTCTGCGTTCTGTTCTGCTGCCCTTTCACTGTTTCGTGTATATATGGAGATCCGTAACTCTGATTGGATCGAAAACTTCACCGTGATTTTTTACCAAAAATTAGCTTTCTTGTGGCCGAAGAAGGGCATCAACCGCCTTACGGGTGGCCCACGAGGGTCAGGGGCGCGCCCCCCTGCCTCGTGGCCACCTCGGGCACCATCTCGCGTTGATTCTTCTTCCGGAATTTTCCAAATATTCCAAAAAGAAGCTCCATCCGTTTTTGTCCCGTTTGGATTCCGTTTGATATGGCGGATATTCTGCGAAATATAAAACATGCAACAGACGGGAACTGGCACTGGGCACTGGATCAATATGTTAGTCCCAAAAATAGTATAATAAGTTGCCAAAAAGTATATGAAAGTTGTATAATATTGGCATGGAACAATAAAAAATTATAGATACGACGGAGACGTATCAGCATCCCCAAGCTTAATTGCTGCTCATCCTCGAGTAGGTAAATGATAAAAAGATAATTTTTGATGTGGAATGCTACCTAGCATAATCTTGATTACATGTCTAATCATGGAATGAATATTAAGACACGAGTGATTCAAAGCAATAGTCTATCGTTTGACATAAAAACAATAATACTTCAAGCCTACTAATAAAGCAATCATGTATTTTCAAAATAACATGGCCAAAGAAAGGTATCCCTACAAAATCATATAGTCTCGCTATGCTCCATCTTCACCACACAAAATATTCACATCATGCACAACCCCGATGACAAGCCAAGCAATTGTTTCATACTTTTGACGTTTCTCAAACCTTTTCAACTTTCACACATACATGAGCGTGAGCCATGGACACAACATTATAGGTGGAATAGAATATGATGATGGGGGTTATGTGGAGATGCCAATCGATTGATGTCAATGCGAGGAGTAGGGATTGCCATGCAACAGATGCACTAGAGCTATAAGTATATGAAAGCTCAAACTGAAACTAAGTGGGAGTGCATCCAACTTGCTTGCTCATGAAGACCTAGGGCGTTTGAGGAAGCCCATCGTTGGAATATACAAGCCAAGTTATATAATGAAAATTCCCACTAGTATATGAAAGTGATAACTCAAAGACTCTCTATATGAAGAACATCGTGCTACTCTGAAGCACAAGTGTGGTAAGAGGATAGTAACATTGCCCCTTCTCTCTTTTTCTCTCATTTTTTTCTTTTTTTTCCTTTTTTGGGCCTTCTCCTTTTTTTTTTTGCCTTTCATATTTTTTTTTCGTCCGGAGTCTCATCCCGACTTGTGGGGGAATCATAGTCTCCATCATCCTTTCCTCATTGGGGCAATGCTCTAATAATGATCATCACACTTTTATTTACTTACAACTCAATATTACAACTCGATACTAGAACAAAGATATGACTCTATATGAATGCCTCCGGCCGTGTACCGGGATGTGCAATGATCTAGCGTAGCAATGATATAAAAAAACTGACAAGCCATGAAAACATCATGCTAGCTATCTTACGATCATGCAAAGCAATATGACAATAAATGATCAAGTCATGTATATGATGATGATGGAAGTTGCATGGCAATATATCTCGGAATGGATATGGAAATGCCATGATAGGTAGGTATGGTGGCTGTTTTGAGGAAGATATAATGAGGCTTATGTGATAGAGCGTATCGTATCACGGGGTTTGGATGCACCGGCGAAGTTTGCACCTACTCTCGAGGTGAGAAAGGGCAATGCACGGCACCGAAGAGGCTAGCAATGATGGAAGGGTGAGAGTGCGTATAATCCATGGACTCAACATTAGTCAAAAAGTACTCACATACTTATTGCAAAAATCTATTAGTCATCGAAACAAAGTACTATGTGCATGCTCCTAGGGGGATAGATTGGTAGGAAAAGACCATCGCTCGTCCCCGACCGCCACTCATAAGGAAGACAATCAATAAATAAATCATGCTCCGACTTCGTTACATAACGGTTCACCATACATGCATGCTACGGGAATCACAAACCTCAACACAAGTATTTCTAATAATCCACAACTACCCACTAGCATGACTCTGATATCACCATCTTTATATCGCAAAACTATTGCAAGGAATCAAACATATCATATTCAGTGATCTACAAGTTTTATGTAGGATTTTATGACTAACCATGTGAATGACCAGTTCCTGTCAACTCTCTAAATAGATATAAGTGAAGCAAGAGAGTTTAATTATTTCTAAAAAATATATGCCCACGCTCTAACAAATATAAGTGAAGCAAAAGAGCATTCTACAAATGGCGGTTGTCTAAGTGAAGAGAAACAGGCAATCCAAACTTCAAATGATATAAGTGAAGCACATGAAGCATTCTATAAAGCCATACTCAAAGAATATAAGTGAAGTGCAAAGAGCATTCTATAAATCAACCAAGGACTATCTCATACCAGCATGGTGCATAAAAGAAAAGTGAAAACTAAATGCAAAGGACGCACCAAGATTGCACATATCGCATGAACGAAACGAATCCGAAAACATACCGATACTTGTTGAAGAAAGAGGGAATGCCTTCCGGGGTATCCCCAAGCTTAGACGCTTGAGTCTCCTTGAATATTTACTTGGGGTGCCTCGAGCATCCCCAATCTTGAGCTCTTGCCTCTCTTCCTTCTTCTCACATCGAGATCTTCTCGATCATCGAACACTTCATCCACACAAAACTTCAACAGAAAACTCGGTAAGATCCGTTAGTATAATAAAGCAAATCACTACTCTAAGTACTGTTTAAAACCATTCATATTTTGTTTTTGCATTGTGTCTGCTGTAATATAGCTTTTTCATGGCTTAATCCACTGATATAAATCGATAGTTTTCATCAAAACAAGCAAACTATGCATCAAAAACGGAATCTGTCTAAAATAGAACAGTCTGTAATAATCTGAACATTCACCATACTTCTGATACTTGAAAAATTCTTCCAAAATTATGAAAAATAATTTTTTTTGTATAAATACAGTGCAAAAAGAATCAGAACCATTTGACGCTCCAGTTAAAAATGTAAAATCGCGCACTACAGCCAAACTTTCTGTCCTGCACCGTACAAACCAACAAGCATTGTAAACATCCTAAAGGCAAACCTTGGCACATTATTTTTATAATACAACGGAATAGTACAAGGGGATAATTATTTTTGTTGAAAAGGTTCTGTAATCAAGATTCACAAAGTTTCTGTGAGCATGAACAGAGTTCAAGGCTAGCTCCCACTTCAACAATGCTTGTCTTTCTCACTTTCACTTTCCTTTTTGAAAAGGCTTTAGGTTCCCCTCTTTTTTTGTTTTTAAACTATATGAAAGCACTCAACATAAATAAATGACTCTCTAAAACTTTCAGGTTGTCTCCCTGGCAGCGCTTTTTTTAAAGCCATAAGCTAGGCATATAGTGCTCAAGTAGTGAATCCACCCGGATCCCAAGGTATATCAAAGCCAATTTTAATTAGCAATGATTTGTAATTTAGTAGTGAGCACAAAGCAACATATATCATGCAACAACAAAGTCTAACTCTCTTCCTATGCACCGGCATGTCATAAAAGAACAATTCATGCACATATAGTAAAGGCCAATGCATAGTATAAACAGTTTCTTGCAATTTTATCATGTGGGAAACATAGAGAGGTGGAGATATAGTTCCTCTCTCATAATAATTGCAAGTAGGGGCAGCAAGCACATGCATATTATATTCTTCAAAATCATCATGTGCAACGGTAAAAGGCAACCCATCAATATAATCCTTAATAAATGCAAACTTCTCCGATATAGTGTAGTTTGGAGAATTCAAAAAGATAATAGGACTATCATGTGTGGGTGCAATAGCAACAATTTCATGTTTAACATAAGGAACTATAGCAAGTTCATCTCCATAAGCATAATTCATATTGGCATCTTGGCCACAAGCATAGCAGGCATCATCATAAAGGGATATTTCAAAAGAATCAAAGGGATCATAACAATCATCATAGCATTCGTCCTTCGGTAAGCACGAAGGGAAATTAAACAATGTATGAGTTGAAGAGTTACTCTCATTAGAAGGTGGGCACGGGTGATCAATCCGCTCTTCCTCCTTTTTTTCTTCGCTCTCCTCATCTTTTTCATCCAATGAGCTCACAGTTTCAGTAATTTCTTCTTCCGTAAACTCCTGCAAAATATTAGTCTCTTCTTGGACAGCGGAGACTTTCTCAATAAGTGCATTAATATAGGAATTATATTCGTAATTATCATAGCAATATTTTAGGATAGCTAAATTTTCAGGCCTATAAACATCATCATCAAAAGCTTCATACTTTTCAAACAAAGATTCAATTTCATAAGCACCCTTAAAAGCAACAAATTCTTCTATTTGTTCCACATCATAGTAATCATATATACCATTAGCATAAGAAGCTAAGGTTTCATTATCATTAAATTTGCATGAAAAGGGAAGGTGTGGAGCCTTCATCCTAGAGCAACAAGTATAATCATAACTCAAGCATACTTGCCGAGCATACACTTCAATATATAAATTTGATCCCATAATAGTTCCCTTTTTGTGTCAAGCGATAATCCCTAAAGTATTCTCGTTGATCCAACGTTACTCCCATTACCAAATTGAATGGGGTTTTCTCTGGATTATCAAAGTAGTACATAATTTCTGTCACATAACGAGCATCGAGGGTTTTAGGAGGTTCCCCATCTCCATGAGCAGCAAGTACACCTAATTTTTTGGTATTTCGTGTTCCATATCCATAGTTAAAGATAAAGAACAACTAAGAACAGCAAATAAAAATTACTTAGTGATAAAGCAAACAAGCACACACGAGAATATTCACCCCACGCTATTGCTCCCCAGCAACGGCGCTAGAAAAAGGTCTTGATAACCCACAAGTATAGGGGATCAATTGTAGCCTCTTTCAATAAGTAAGAGTGTCAAACCCAACGAGGAGCTAAAGGTAGAACAAATATTTCCTCAAGTTCTATCGACCACCGATACAACTCTACGCACACTTGACGTTAAACTACGGAAACAAGTATGAAACTAGAAGTACTTTGTAGGTGTTTTTGGATAGGTTGCAAGGTAATAAAGAGCGTGTAAATAAAAGCTAGGGGCTGCTTAGATAAAGACACAAATAAATTAGTTTTAGTAAAGAGCTTTTTGTTACGACAAAGTTATTTGTCCTTAGGCAATCGATAACTAGACCGGTAATCATTATTGCAATTTTATTTGAGGGAGAGGCATAAGCTAACATACTTTCTCTACTTGGATCATATGCACTTATGATTGGAACTCTAGCAAGCATCCACAACTACTAAAGATTCATTAAGGTAAAACCCAACCATAGCATTAAAGTATCAAGTCCCCTTTATCCCATACGCAAACAACCTACTTACTCGGGTCTGTGCTTCTGTCACTCATGCCACCCACCATAAGCAAATCATGAACATATTGCAAACCCTACAGCGGGGATCCCTCACGCTTGTGCGACACCGAGAGCACCATAGGAGAGCACCAATAATAAAACATGCAACTCAAACCAATCACGATCATCAATTATCCCATAGGACAAAACGGATCTACTCAAACATCATAGGATAGCCATACATCATTGGGAAATAATATATAGCGTTGAGCACCATGTTTAAGTAGAGATTACAGCGGGTAAGAGAGAGGTTACACCGCTGCATAGAGGGGGGAAGAGTTGGTGATGATGGCCGTGAAGTTGTTGGTGAAGGTTGCGGTGATGATGATGGCCACGACAGCGTTCCGGCGCCACCGGAAGAGAAGGGGAGAGGGGGCCCCTTCGTCTTTTTCTTCCTCGACCTCCTCCCTAGATGGGAGAAGGGTTTCCCCTCTGGTCCTTGTCCTCCATGACGTGGGAGGGGCGAGAGCCCCTCCGAGATTGGATCTGTCTATCAGTCTCTCTCTGTTTCTGCGTTCTGTTCTGCTGCCCTTTCACCGTTTCGTGTATCTATGGAGATCCGTAACTCCGATTGGATCGAAACCTTCGCCGTGATTTTTTACCAAAAATTAGCTTTCTTGCGGACGAAGAAGGGCATCAACCACCTTATGGGTGGCCCACGAGTGTCAGGGGCGCGCCCCCTTCCTCGTGGCCACCTCGGGCACCGTCTCGCGTTGATTCTTCTTCCGGAATTTTCCAATTATCCAAAAATAAGCTCCGTCCGTTTTTATCCCGTTTGGTTTCTGTTTGATATGGATATTCTGCGAAACATAAAACATGCAACAGACAGGAACTGGCACTAGGCACTGGATCAGTATGTTAGTCCCAAAAATAGTATAAAAAGTTGCCAAAAAGTATATGAAAGTTGTATAATATTGGCATGGAACAATCAAAAATTATAGATACGACGGAGACGTATCAGGGAGCACTACAACATTTCTGATAAGTATATGTGAATGACATATTGTTGATCGGAAATAATGTAGAATTTTCTAGAAAGCATAAAGGAGTATTTGAAAGGAGTTTTTCAAAGAAAGACCTCGGTGAAGCTGCTTACATATTGAGCATCAAGATCTATAGAGATAGATCAAGACGCTTGATAAGTTTTTTCATGAGTACATACCTTGACAAGATTTTGAAGTAGTTCAAAATGGAACAGTCAAAGAAAGAGTTCTTGCCTGTGTTGCAAGGTGTGAAATTGAGTAAGACTCAAAGCCCGACCACGACAGAAGATAGAAAGAGAATGAAAGTCATTCCGTATGCCTCAGCCATAGGTTTTATATAAAGTATGCCATGCTGTGTACCAGATCTATTGTATACCCTACACTGAGTTTGGCAAGGAAGTACAATAGTGATCTAGGAGTAGATCACTGGACAGTGGTCAAAATTATCCTTAGTGAAATAAGGATATGTTTCTCGATTATGGAGGTGACAAAAGGTTCATCGTAAAGGGTTACGTCGATGCAAGTTTTGACACTGATCCAGATGACTCTAAGTCTCAATCTGGATACATATTGAAAGTGGGAGCAATTAGCTAGAGTAGCTCCGTGCAGAGCATTGTTGACATAGAAATTTGTAAAATACATACGGATCTGAATATGGCAGACCCGTTGACTAAACTTCTCTCACAAGCAAAACATGATCACACCTTAGTACCCTTTGGGTGTTAATCACATGGCGATGTGAACTAAGATTACTGACTCTAGTAAACCCTTTGAGTGTTGGTCACATGGCGATGTGAACTATGGGTGTTAATCACATGGTGATGTCAACTATTGGTGTTAGATCACATGGCGATGTGAACTAGATTATTGACTCTAGTGCAAGTGGGAGACTGAAGGAAATATGCCCTAGAGTCAATGATAAAGTTGTTATTTATATTTCCTTATATCATGATAAATGTTTATTATTCATGCTAGAATTGTATTAACTGGAAACTTAGTACATGTGTGAATATATAGACAAACAGAGTGTCACTAGTATGCCTCTACTTGACTAGCTCGTTGAATCAAAGATGGTTAAGTTTCCTAGCCATAGACATGAGTTGTCATTTGATTAACGGGATCACATCATTAGAGAATGATGTGATTGACTTGACCCATTCTGTTAGCTTAGCATTTGATCATTTGGTATATTGCTATTGCTTTCTTCATGACTTATACATGTTCCTATGACTATGAGATTATGCAACTCCCGAATACCGGAGGAACATGTTGTGTGCTACCAAACATCACAACGTAACTGGGTGATTATAAAGGTGCTCTACAGGTGTCTCCGAAGGTACTTGTTGATTTGGCATAGATCGAGATTAGGATTTGTCACTCCGATTGTCGGAGAGGTATCTCTGGGCCCTCTCAGTAATGCACATCACTATAAGCCTTGCGTGCTGGTAAAGATATTGAACTAGGTATTGAGATACCGACGATCGAATCTTGGGCAAGTAACATACCGATGACAAAGGGAACAACGTATGCTGTTATGCAGTTTAACCGATAAAGATCTTCGTAGAATATGTAGGAGCCAATATAAGCATCCAGGTTCCGCTATTGGTTATTGACCGGAGACGAGTCTCGGTCATGTCTACATAGTTCTCGAACCCGTAGGGTCCGCAT